>JANFOE010000656.1:0-1200000 GCA_025667525.1 Glebionis coronaria | reverse complement strand
TAAGCTCAAGGTTGACTACACTAGTGATGTTGGCATTGACTTTTTGAAGTTCATGTATTCCCAGATCAAATAAGAATAGGTTGGTTTGTAAGAATCCTCTCAGCATTTTGGTTTTTTATTCAAAAACTTGATGATCATGATGAATATCAAGTTTAGGGGAGGATTGTTGGGAATAAAAATAAGCCAAGTCAACTAGCCACTGACACATTACATCAAGCCACTGACATAGTGTTATCAAGCCGCTGACAGAATAGGCCCAGACAAGAATTATCAAGCCGCTGCAAAGATTTAGAAGTCAACACGTTTTGTTATATTAGGAAGATATATATGAATATTATATTTTGTATGTTTATTTTAATATCTCTTCCTAAAATAGTTGACAAGATAACTTTGTGTACAAGGCTCATTGTGATTATAAAAGGAGGCCTTTAGGTTTAGGTTTGATACACTTTCAATCTGTTTTGTTCATTGTTATTATTAATCGAAGTTGAAAGTTTGGTATACGTTCTTTGTTATTTTTTCTTTGTGCTAAGTGTTAATTCCACATAACACTTAGTTTGTTGAATATACAAAGTTTCTCAAACGTATTATACTAGAACCAATCTCGATAATACACAAGTTTAATTGATCTAAGTTTGGGATCGATAAATTATGAGATGATTTGGCCAAATGAGACCTCCCCTATTTATACTACTCTTCTAGGGTATTTACGAGTTCTACACTCTTCCATGGTTGGAAGCTTCTAGTCCTTCCATGAGCTTCTAGTTCTTCTAAAGTCTTCAAAAAGGATTCCATGAATCTTCTAAGGGCTTTCATAGTATTCCACCAAGTCTTCTAGTCATGTGTAGAACCATCCGGATCCCCGTTAACCTTTTGAAACTAGGCGGGGTGTGACATCCTCCCCCACCTAAGCTCGCGACGTCCTCGTCGTGCCATCCTCATGATACTTCTTGATCTCGTCCTTGAACTGCGACAATAAGTGTTCTGCTTCCCAACTCGCTTCACTATCGGGCAAGTCATGACATTTGATCAAGTACTCCTTATGGCTCGACAGTCCTCTTCTCCTCATCGTACGATCTGACAAAATCTCCTCGACCTCTCGATCATACGAAGTAACAACTGCCGTCGGTGCTCGCTTCGATACTCCTCGTGTAGGATCTTCCGCGTCTCCAAGATAAGGCTTGAGAAAGCTAACTTGAAAGATCGGGTGAATCTTCAACTTAGGCGGTAGTTGAACTCGATAAGATACCTTTCCAACACATCCAATCACTGGGAAAGGGCCTTCATACCTCCGTATCAATCCCTTATGAACCTTCTGCAATGACTTGAATTGTTGACGCAAGAGTTTAATCATCACTTGATCTCTAACCTCGAACTCAACGTGTCTCCTCCTCTCATCCGCCCATTTCTTCATCTTTTTAGCCGCTTTTTCCAAAGATGCCCGGGCCATGTCCGCTTGCTCATGCCACTCTTTCATAGTCTTGTAAACGGTCGGGCTACTCCCCTCGTATGATGCGGCTAAGGCATTCGGTGTCAATGGTTGGCGCCCCGTGACCAACTCAAAAGGACTCTTCCCCGTGGCTTCAATTCGTTGCATGTTGTAATAAAATTGAGAAACATCAAGAAGTTTAGCCCAATCATGTTGGTTGGCACTCACATAGTGCCGAAGATAGAGCTCGAATAATGCATTCACCCTTTTCGTTTGCCCGTCCGTTTAGGGATGAAAACTCATAGAGAAGTTTAAATCCATTCCAATGATCTTGAACAACTCCGTCCAAAAGCGCCCCGTGATTCTCAGATCTCGATCACTAACAATCACATGTGGCACTCCCCAATACTTAACCACATTATTGAAGAAGAGCTTTGACGTATCATCCGCGGTAACATCGGATGGCGCGACTATGAAAGTACCATACTTCGATAATCTATCGACCACCACAATGATACTCCCACTCCCCTCTGACTTCGGCAAGCATGTGACAAAGTCCATGGAGACACTCTCCCATGGTCCTTTGGGCGTAGGTAAAGTCTCTAACAATCCTCCAGATTTCTTTTAATTTATCTTGTCTTGTTGGCAAATAAGGCACGTCCGAACATATGTCTCAACATCTTCCTCCATCCTCGATCAATGCCAACGTCCTATTCATCCCCAGATGACAAGCCCACTTCAAATCATGACACTCTTTCAAGATTACTCGCCTAAGATCACCCCACTTAGGCACGTAAAGCCGATCTCCTTTGGTGAACAATATGTCTCCCTTAAGCTAAAATCTCCATGTTTTCCGTCCTTCGCTAAGGAAATGATCTTCTTGGCTATAGGATCATGTTTCAATCCTTCCTTGATTCGGTCTTGGAGGAAGAATTGAGCTTGAGTGATTGCCGCAAACTCCGCCTTGCGACTCAATGCATCGGCTATCACATTAGCCTTCCCCGGCTTGTACTCCAGTTGGTAGTCGAACTCGGCTAGGAAGTCTTGCCAACGAGCTTGCTTGGGACTTAACTTCTTTTAGGTTTAGAAATTGTGGGAATGTTATCCTTCTTGATCACGAATCTCGAACCCAACAAATAATGCCTCCAAATCCTCAAGCAATGGATAACCGCAGTCATCTCCTTCTCTTGGACCGTGTACTTCCTTTTCGTCTCATTTAGCTTCCGTCTCTCGAACGCGATCGGGTGTCCATCTTGCACTAGAACTCCTCCAATAGCAAAGTCTGATGCATCTGTGTGTAACTCGAAGGGCATAGTCACATCCGTTAGTCTTAACATCGGCTCTTCCACGACGGCCTTCTTTAAACTCTCGAACGTCGCTTGACAATCTCCACTCCACTGCCAAGCATTTTTCTTCTTCAAAAGATCCGTCAAGGGTGATGCTATCGCTGAATATCCAATGATGAATCTTCGATAATAGTTCATCAAGCCAAGGAAAGACCGCAACTCCGTCACTTTGGTTGGTGGTTCCCAATCTTGGATAGCTTTTATCTTTGCTCCGTCCATCATCAAGCCTCCATCCTTGATCTTATGGCCCAAGAACTCGACTTCAACTTGAGCGAAAGAGCACTTCTCCAACTTCACATAAAGTTCATTGTCTCGTAAAACCTCGAACACCTGTTTCAAATGCAAGACATGCTCTTCCAAAGTATGACTATAAATAACAATATCATCCAAGTATACAACCACAAATTTATCGAGATAGGATGAAACAACTTATTCATGAGGGTGCAAAATGTTGCGCGAGCATTTGTCAATCCGAACGGCATGACTAAGAACTCGTAAGATCCATACCTCGTGACACACGTCGTCTTGGCCTCGTCTCCCTTAGCTATCCGTACTTGGTATTACCCCGATCTCAAATCTAACTTGGTGAAGTATCTCGCCTTTCCAAGTTGATCAAACAAGTCCGCAATGAGAGGGATAGGGTACTTATTCTTGATTGTTACCTTATTGAGTGTCGGGTAGTCTATGCACATGCGTAAGGACCCGTCCTTCTTCCTTTGAAATAGCACCGGTGCACCAAATGGGGCTTTCGAGGGTCGAATATAGCCTGCATCCATTAACTCCTTGAGTTGTCTCCTCAACTCTTCCAACTCGGGTGGCGGCATTCGGTAAGGGGCTTTGGCGGGGGGCTTGGAACCCACTTCCAACTCGATGGTATGATCCACCTCCTTCCTAGGTGGTAGTTTATTGGGCAACTCCTTGGGCATCACGTCCTTGAACTCATCAAGCACACTCTCGATCTCCTTCGGCACCTCCACTTTGCTTGAATCCCCATCCGTCTCTAGCCTTGTCACCACCAAATAGTAAGGCTCGCTCTTGTTAAATCCTTTCTTGAATTGCATAGCCGAAAGGGTATTTGCTCCACTCTTGAAATCCCACTCCGTGCTTACCATGCAAGTCTTTCCACCGTTTAGGATACATAAAGAGTTAGCAAATGGCATTGGGAAAGCTCGTACCTATCGAGAAACTCTAACCCAAGAACCACTTTGAAATCATCCATCAGGACCACCGACAAATCAATCGTCATTTCCCAATATCCAATCTTTGCTCGGACATCCTTAGCCACTCCATGAATCGGTTTGGCCTCCGAGTTTACCGCCTTTATAGTTCCACTCCCCTTCGTAGTGATAATCCCTAGCCGCTTAGCTTTATAACCGCCACAAAGTTATGAGTTTCACCGGAATCGACTAAAGCACGCACCTTTACTCCATTGATGATTGCTTCGACATATTGTAAGCCTTTTCCTACAACTTTTGGCACCTCCGTCTTCGCCTTGATCGCATTTAAGATCCTCATCGAACCCATGCTTCCGCCATTACTCGTACCATTGTCTCCATGAGTCGACATCGCATTGAGGCTTCCTTTCTTCGGGCAATCTCGAGCTCTATGAGGTCCGTCACATATGAACCATCCACCACTCTTATAGCTTGTCTTTAAGTCTTTCTCCTTTCCGGGAGGAGGTTTCTTTGCATAATCGAACTTTGGTTTTTCACCCCCACCTTTCTCATGGTTTACCTTTCGATCTTTTGGCTTTGACGGTTCCCTCCTCAAACTAAAGTCAATCAATGCCTCGGCGTGGGCAATAACCATAGCCACATCTTGTACTCCGCGTCGCTCAAACTCCGTCTTAGCCCACCCTTGCAAACCATCAAGAAAGTATAAGAGAGAGTCTTGTTCGGATAGTTCCGGAATCTCCAAGGTAAGTGTAGTGAACTCTTTCACATACTCCTTAATCGCTCTGTTTCGCTTAAGTTTACGAAGCCGAATCTTCGCCTCATTTTTAGCATTCTCCGGATAAAATTGCCTCTTGAAATCCGCAACAAAATCAACCGAAGTATTAATAGTAACCGTACCTCTTTCGATATCTCCATACCGACGTCTCCACCATAACGCCGCGGTGTCCTTTAAGTAGGGAGTAGCCGTCTTTATTTTCATATCATCCTCCACTATCTTGGCACCCTTGAAGTATCGCTCCATCTCCCACAAGAAATCGTCGATCGCTCTAGCCTCCCGCTTTCCTATGAAAGATGATGGTTTAGGAATGTCCAATCTTGGACCGTGATTACTAGTGCCGCCTACACTAGCCAAGGACAACTTGCACAACTCCACATCCGCTCGTAAGCTTCCAATATTATCATGAATTGCGGAGATCTCTTCCCTGAACTTTTCTTCCATCTTATCCATTCCATCCTTGAACATATCTCGTAAGTCAAGGTTTTCCCTCTTCATATCGCCACTAAGAGCATTTAGGACTACTCTAAAGTCTTCCCTCATGCTCGCATATTCAGATTCAAGATTTGCCAAGCCCTCAACTTGGTTCTTCAAGTCCGCAACGGACGTCTCGACATCCACCATTGTCTTATACATACTTTCCATGACGTCCCTCGACGTCCCTCTCTTTTTGGGGCCTTGATTTTCATATCGACCACGGTTCCCATCAACAACACTTCCGCTAGCATCATTCTTCTCGGTTTCAATCGCCATCGCCTCGAATCAATCTCGCTCTGATACCACTTGTCACGGACTTGTCTCTACAAGGGTCTTCCATGCGGCACTTAGTCTCTACCAAGTCAGCCTTGCTCCAAACACTCAACGATCTAGGAAACAAAGAAAGCTACTAAGAAAGAACACAAGTGAACTAGGGAAAATGATTGTATTACTTGAGAATGCTTTACAGGAGAGATTACAAGTTAATTATGAGATGGTTTGGCCAAATGAGACCTCCCCTATTTATACTACTCTTCTAGGGTATTTACAAGTTCTACACTCTTTCATAGTTGGAAGCTTCTATTCCTTCCATGAGCTTCTAGTTCTTCTAAAGTCTTCCAAAAGGCTTCCATGAATCTTCTAAAGGCTTCCATAATATTCCACCAAGCCTTCTAGTCATGTGTAGAACCATCCGGATCCCCGTTAACCTTTTAAACTAGACAGGGCATGACAAGTAGCTAATCTGATACTTTATATTGATTATCTATGCTACGTATAGATTATTTAGGCCTTTTAATAATTGAAGAATAATTGAATAATAATTGAATAATAATAGAATAACTGAATAATGATAGAATAATTAAAAATCTAAATTACATCTACTAATGCATTATGTATAACCAAAACAAGCCTAGAAAACTAAAATAGTAGCACACTTTAACATATCGTTAATACAGACATAATTTACTACTCATATTAAAACTAATTAATACACAATTAAAAATAAAAATAATTAATACTACTTAATACTACATAATTAAACGTCCCATTATTTAAAAGTGTACAACAAATAAAAACATACACCTACAAAAATGTACATATGTTGTCTACATGAAGTAATAGTGTATATAGTATTAAAAACCGAATCGTGTCAACGGGTTCAATTGGGAAACCAGAGTCAACATGGGTTCGGCTAGCCAGTTACATACATTTACTGAAAACTCAATTTGTCGTTTTCTCGAGATGTCGTTGTAAGAAAAACGTAAAATTAAAATTAAGTTCGCCAAAAATTATATTACAGGGTAGCCGTCACTGCAACACGCGAATATTTATAGCAAGGTTTTCAAGATCGGGATCTTACTTAGGATCGTTTTCGCTTTTACAAGATCGAGATCGTAAAATAGGATCGGAATCGTAAGATCTTATTATAATGTAATTTTCTTAGTAGTCTTCTATTTTACAAATTTACAAATTAATATACATCGTAAACATAAAATTATACGAATATTTTATAAAATGTGGTCCTAAATTAAGATTATGAAATGTATAAGAAGTTTTACATGTTGTTTTTTAGATTATGCAAAATAGAACCAATAAATTTGTAGTTTTTTAGTTTGTCGCACGAGAAAAAGTAAGATCGGATCGTAGTAGATCCTAAGATCCTATGATCAAGATCGGGATCCTATAAGATCTTAAGCACGCAAAGATCCTACATAAGATCCGGGTCGTTTTTGCTTTTAAGTATCGTAAAATCGTAAGATCCTAAGATAAAGATCGGGATCTTAACAACCTTGATTTATAGAGCCTAACATGAACATTACATAGAAAGAGAAAAAGAATATAAAGCTACGTTACATTTTTATCTAATAAAAAACCACATATGCTCTAGAAAAGTTTGTAATATAATTTTTATTACAAAATTAATAATATTTACTTATTAAAAAATTTGCTTACTAATAAGATTTATAATTATTTAAGTAAGTATAACTTTTCCTTACTAAAATACAATAAATATATAAAAGTAAGTAAAAGAAACCCACAACATTTGTTTACTCATCAAAAGTTTTACACTTTTGCTTACTCAATATTGAGTAAGTAATAACCTTTTGTGTTCCCTTATAATGACCTCTATTACTTACTTTCTTTCTTAAGTCAATACTCAATAGTGATGTTCTGATCCGTTTTTTCAGGGTGATCCTCGGTGGGTTCAAACGCCATCATCCCTGCTCGTATCTGTAGATCCCTACCTGTTAGGCATCATTCATTTGTTAGCAAATCATATCGACTCGCTTCATCGTGATGTTCCGATTTTGCTGCTACTAATTGTGAGAAGATATAGGCTTGAGATCTCGATCCCCCTATATGTTCTGTGACCAATTAGTTTACCGGAGGTCGGGATTTATCTTTGATTAGTGGATCGTATGTTTTACTAATAGATTCGACATGTCCTCTAGGTTTGTGGATCTGTAGATTAGGTAGGTGTTTGAAATATCTTTTATCCCCCACTTGATCTCCCTTCAATCCAAAATAATTTTTCTTTGTTATGGCTGTGGACGACGGTGACTGGATCGAAGTTCGGAAAAAGAAAATTGGTTCGGTATTCAATAGGCTCACGCCTCCTTCGCATGTGGATGATTTGGTGAAAATTTCTACCTCGGTGTATGTTTCAAACTTTCCTTCGCATCTTACTTTGCGGGAACTTTGGAATATTTGTGGAAAAAAAAGGAACCATTGCTGATGTTTTTATTGCCAAACACAAGAATAAGCTCGGTCAAATGTTTGGTTTTTGCCGATTTATAAAGGTTACAAATTCTGATGCACTGATTTTATCTTTGAACCAAATTCGAATTGGTAAGCTGCGGATTCATGCCAAATTAGCTCGGTTTGATCGGAATTCAGGAGGAAAACAAACCAGTGCTCCTCCTAAAGTTACTCCTACCAAATATGTGAAGGTTCACCAAAATATTTCATCTAATAATGCTACGTCTTTTGTGAATGTTGCTAAGCAAAGCTCCAATGATAAAAATGGTAACATACCTGGTTCTGATGCAGAGAAAGGCGAGTATCCCAAGCCATGTATTAACATTGATATGGACACGTCTTTTGATCTTTCTTCGGCCCTGTTAGGATGCTTTAAACATGTCCGCTCTATTGGTAATATTCGTACTTTATGTAAGTTGGAAGGGTTTATGGATGTTGATTTTAAATACGTGGGTGGGCTTTGGGTACTGTTTGTTTTTAGCAATGATGATTCTAAAGAGAAATTTCTTACCCATCCTGTGGTGAATACTTGGTTCTCTACCTTAAAGTTATGGCATGACGAATTTATTGTGGATGAACGTCTTATTTGGATTGAGGTGGAAGGCATTCCTTATCGAGCTTGAAATAATGAAATTTTCTCTAAAATATGTGAGCATTGGGGTGATGTCATTTTTATGGATGACGCGGATAAATGCAACAGACTCTCGAAGCGTATCTGCATTAAATCTTCGTATTCTTCGTTGGTATTTGCTTCATTAAAAGTTAATATCAATAAGGTTTCTTATGCTATAAGGGTCAGAGAACTATGCAGTTGGACTCCATCCTTTATTAGCCAAGAGTGTTCTAGTGATGATCTGAGTTCGAATGGGAAGTTGGTCAATGAGAATGGCGCATTATCTGAGTCATCTGGGGATGGTTCTTCTAGTGATGGCGAGACTCATTTTTCTGGTATAAATCAGATGGATGTGAATTCGTCTCCTACTCCCTCGGTTGTTCCAAATAGTTTTCAAAGTTTTCCAAGTGGCAGTGATCCTTTTAGACTTGATTCGCTGATTAACAGAAAGGCCCACAAGGTACCGTTAGGTAACCATTCAGAAACCCCTGCTAACCCCCCCGGGTTTACCCCGAAAGATGATGATCAATCTCTTTCTCATTCTGTTAATAATCTATCTGGTAAAGAATCCATTAGACAACCTGGGTTCTCTATTCTCGATAGGCTTGAAGAAACTATTAAAGTGGGATTGGCTTTGGGCCTCAACATGGATTGAATGTGAAACAACATTGGCATCTCTTATTGCCAATTCTGGAGACAAGGTTGGTATCAAATGAATTGCCTTTCCATCAATGTGCAAGGTCTTGGTGACCTTAAAAAAAGGCAATGGATTCGTAATTTATGTAATTCTTATTTGGTTAATTTTCTTGCTATTCAAGAGACAAAAATGCTTCGTTATGATATTTGGGCACTTCGTCAGATTTGGGGTAATAATCAGTTCGACTTTGCTTCTTCCTCGGCTAGGGGGTTGTCTGGTGGTATCATATGTGTTTGGAATAATCTTGTTTTCTCTAAACATAACATCATGTGTAATGATAATTATGTTGTCGTTGATGGTTTTTGGATTCCGGGAAATGCGAATATCAGGTGGATTAACGTTTATGCTCCTCAAGCTCTTTCTAATAAGCGTGTTCTCTGGTCTACTATTTCAAATCTTACTACTTCGTGGGATGGTGTTGTGGTTATATTGGGAGACTTTAACGAGGTCCGAGATGCAAGCGAAAGACATGGCTCTAATTTTAACGACCGTCGAGCGAAGATTTTTAATGAGTTTATTCATGATGCTTCTCTCATTGACGTCTTGCTCGGTGGTTACAATTATACTTGGGTTGACAAATGGGGTTATAAAATGAGTAAACTTGATCGGTTCTTGGTTTCTGAAAATTTTGTAGACTATTTCCCTAGCTCATTAGGTATCGTCTTGGAAAAAGGCATTCCGGACCATAGGCCCATTCTTTTGAAGGAGCCTCAAGTTGATTATGGTCCTTCTCCATTTAGATTCTTCCATTCTTGGTTGGAGATAGAAGGTTTTAAAGACTTTGTTGTTGATACTTGGAAGAATGATGGCATCTATCATACGTTCGCCATGATTCTTTTCAAAAAAAAGCTTCAAAATCTCAAAAAAGCTATCCGGAATTGGATAGGACAAAAAAGATGTGATGCGGCTGCTCTTAAGAAGACTCACTTAAATCTTCTTTCTGGTATAGATAAAAAAATTGATTGTGGCTCAACTAGTGTGGAAGATCTTAATTCCCTGTGGAAACCTTGGTTTCCGGATCTTTTAAGCTACTAGGAATGATCATTGTTCATATGATTAACATAATCAAAGCGGAATTAGAACAACAACCATTAACAAGGTGTTTAGGCACAAGAACATGAATTAAAACACATGGATTGCTAATTATATTAATAATCAACAATCACTAGACGTGTATACATTGAATCCCACGTCTAGTCGACACACACTTTAGGTTTACATTGTGAATGAATTGAATGAATAAAACCTATGACCCTTGGTTCCTTTTATAGTGTAAGGATTAGGGTTTACAAGAGATAATGATGAATAAACAAGTAAATCTTCTATTTAAATAAACTTATGCAGAATATCTTTTGCATGTTTATCTAAATAGAAGCTTCCATTAGCTTCTTTTGTCTACGTTTTGTCAATGCTTGAATTGCATGTGACAATGCTTGGATTGCTCTTGACAATGCTTGATTCCATCAACGCCTAGATTGTACATGTCAACGCCTGGAATGCTCTTGTCAACGCCTAGACAAATACTTCACGTTTTCTTCATTTTTGAGTTTCTACCACATCAACTTTTTGACCCAACAATCTTCCCCTAGTTGATAGTGGCAAAACTCTATGTGTATCTCTTGTAAGTTATACATGATCTTCAAATTGCTTCCCCTCAAATGTAGCATGTATTTTCTTCCCCTTTTTGTCACATCAACAAGGAAGTAAACAATGTATGCAATGTTGAAGATTCTCCAGAAGTAGCTCTATGTAATGATCTTGAAGAACAATTAATATACTATTTTTGATGTAGAAGTAGAATAACCCAACCTTGTGTTCCATGTCTTGTACTATCCATGTGACTAAGAACTTATATCAGACCAATTATAAGTAGACCTCGATCCCTTGTCAATATTCTCATCCTTTGTGAGACACTGAGCACGATAATGTAACTCCTTCAAGTGTTATGACAAGTCTTCGTCACCAACCATGTAAAGCACGAACAAGTTACCTTTAAAGTCAGTGAATGGTACGCCACGACTTCAAGATATGATAGAACACAAACTCGCGAAAATCTTCTTCAATCATCAAACTTACCATAAGAATTCTTCCCCTTAAGCTAACACCTCTTCATGATGAATTTAATGGAATAACATCTTCATACCATATGTAAAAGTTCCCTACGGATAACTCTTTCACAAGGCTATCCCGATTACATAGTTTAAAATATCCATCAAATCCTCATGAATAGTTGCTAACTCGCTTTAAGATCATTAATTCCTTTTAAAATATCCGAGCCATAAATATCACCATGATATTCTAAATAAAACGGAGATTCCTTGTACCTTTGTGTGTATTTTCCTCCTTTTTGTGTGCTCAAAACATACCAATTTTCCAAACAGCAGCAAACCTTGTGTTGTCCAATATCTCTTCTGTCCAATATCTTGGTCAGATGTATTGTCCAATATCAGACAATACTTATCAGCGTTGAAGTTCATATATCGGACGACACTGTCAACTCTATCAGCGTTGACTTATTCTGTCAGCGTCAAAATTCTTCCTGTCAGTGTCTGAATTACAAACGTCAGCGCCAACCATAAACCTTGTCAGCGTCCATTCTTATCAGCGTCATAATCTGTCAGCGTTGCATTCACTCTTTCTTGTCAACGTTGCTCCAAGACTTTGACAGCGTCAAAATAACAACCATCAACGTCACTTTTCACTTGTCAACGTTGAGTTAATTCACAGCAACGTTAAAGGCCCATGTTTGAATGTGAATTTTGCTTCGTGTGAACACACTGTTAAGGACCAATCACAATATGCTTACCGTGTGAACACAAACTTGTCATCCAATCATAAGTCTCAAACCGTGTGAATGCTAAATAGCCAAACCGTGTGAACACAAGTCCTTTGACCAATCACCCATCAAGCACCGTGTGAACACACACATAAATAACCAATCAGAATCGCATGATTTGTATCTTTGACTTATCCTCATGTGAATAAACATAGACCAGCATGTAGAGGATCAAAATCAGTAATGCAGATATGCGTATGTATTCTTTGGCCGTGTGAACACAATTTAATCAACGTTACACACTTGTGAAACCTTCATATGAATAGAATCTGTTATGGATCCTGTGAACACATACTACTTCCTTTTCTTTCGAGCTTGATACCTTCTTTCAAGCTTCGAACATCACAACCGCAACTCTTCTGTTTTTAAGAATCTCGATCTAGGGTTTAGAATTTGTTTATCGAAACCCTAATTAGGGTTTGTAAATAATCCTAGCTCGTTTCTTCCATAATAACAGCCATAAGTTTACAATCTTTCTGCCTTTTTATGGTGATCTAGGGTTTGAAGAAACCCTAGTTCATGATTTCATGTGAAAAGCAAAAACATTGATACCTTTAAACAGTAAACTTCGACCTTGAATAACTTCTTCATTAGGGCTCAGATCGAAGATCGCTCCGGTGAGATTCAAGACACAAGTGCCAAGAATCTACAGTTCAAAAATCACGAAGATCCAACGGTTAACGAAGGAGAGATCGTGTTTTGAACATGGCTGTCCACAGAAAACTGCATATACCCTGCTGCTGACTTTGACGCTTAATAACTTTTGCCTGGGGATAAAACTCGACAATCCCTCCGGTGGATGTTTAGATCTATGTATGTAGAACACACATATAAAATTTCGTGACGATCCAACGGTTCAATCAAAAGTTATGACCTTCTGAATACTGCTGCACACACAAAATCGTCCAGAAAAACTCTATACGAATTTTTCTTTTCTTCTCCAAACACGAACACCTTGTTGGTCCTAGCATCACGAGCCACGAGGCTCTGATACCAATTGTGGAAACCTTGGTTTCCGGATCTTTTAAGCTACTAGGAATGATCATTGTTCATATGATTAACATAATCAAAGCGGAATTAGAACAACAACTATTAACAAGGTGTTTAGGCACAAGAACATGAATTAAAACACATGGATTGCTAATTATATTAATAATCAACAATCACTAGACGTGTATACATTGAATCCCACGTCTAGTCGACACACACTTTAGGTTTACATTGTGAATGAATTGAATGAATACAACCTATGACCCTTGGTTCCTTTTATAGTGTAAGGATTAGGGTTTACAAGAGATAATGATGAATAAACAAGTAAATCTTCTATTTAAATAAACTTATGCAGAATATCTTTTGCATGTTTATCTAAATAGAAGCTTCCATTAGCTTCTTTTGTCTACGTTTTGTCAATGCTTGAATTGCATGTGACAATGCTTGGATTGCTCTTGACAATGCTTGATTCCATCAACGCCTAGATTGTACATGTCAACGCCTGGAATGCTCTTGTCAACGCCTAGACAAATACTTCACGTTTTCTTCATTTTTGAGTTTCTGCCACATCAACTTTTTGACCCAACAATCATGGAACAGGTGGTAGCTTTTCACATTTGGCATACAAGTGTGTCAACGCTCCCAAAGCCAGCGCTGATAGGAACAATTTCAGCGCTGATAGGAAGAAAGTCAACGTTGTTAGGAAGTCAAACGTTGTCAGACCCAGACCTTGTGTGCAGCAAAGTCCACAAGTGATTAGACCAGCCCCATTCTTTACTAGACGGTCTAACACTCATGGACAAAGACCTTTTCAAAAGACAGATACCTGGTCAAATAGGCAATGGATTCCTGTAGCAAACCCTAGGTTCAACGCTGACAAGCGTAATTTCAGCGTTGACAAGACAAAATCCAACGCTGACGGAAACGTGACCAGACCTAAGTATTTGCAGCCACAAGGTAAGGGGTCTAAAGCTTCTTCAAGCTTAACATGGAGACCCAAGAAAGATCAAAACCCTAATAATAATGGAATTTCAATGACTTGCAACAGGTTCAACAATATTTCAAAAGTCATTACAAAACCAATTGGGGTTAACTGGGTATTTCATCCTAAAAGGGATGAGAATGGGGTTGTTGTGAGAACTAAGTCTGTTCTTATTGAACAACCAGATGAATCCAAGTCTTCTGAGACTTGGGTTCCCAAAGAAAACTAATTTGTTTTCTTTATGTGCAGGGCATTCAACAGCAGATCAATGATTATGGATATTGGGATAGTGGATGCTCAAGGCACATGACAGGAAAGGAAGACTATCTGACGAACTTCTCTCCTATTAAAGATGGTGATAAGGTATACTTTGGAGGGGGCTACGACACCATCACAGGCAAAGGAACCCTTCTCACCAATAATCTACATTTTGAGAATGTCTTCCTGGTAAAAGAACTGGACTATAATCTGTTTAGTGTATCACAAGTGTGTGATAACAAAAATAAGGTTCTTTTCACTGATACTGAGTGTTTGGTGTTAAGCAAGGATTTTAAGATCCCTGATGAGAAGTATATTGAGTATAGAACACCTAGGCATAAGGACATATACAATGTGAATTTAAATGGGATTAAAGTGAATACAAATATGTCTTGTTTTTATGCTAAGGCCTCAGTTGATGAAAGTAATTTGTGG
The DNA here is from genome assembly GCA_025667525.1 of Glebionis coronaria. Classification (NCBI taxonomy): domain Eukaryota; kingdom Viridiplantae; phylum Streptophyta; class Magnoliopsida; order Asterales; family Asteraceae; genus Glebionis; species Glebionis coronaria. The sequence continues at coordinate 1,185,227 of JANFOE010000656.1, read as the reverse complement.
CACAGGAGACTAGGGCACATAAATTTTAAAAATATAAATAGACTTGTGAGGCTTGGTTTAGTTGATGGTTTGCCTAAAAAGGCCTTCCACAATGACCACTCTTGTGTTGCATGTCTTAAAGGCAAGCAGCACAAGGTCTCATTCAAGTCCAAGCAGGTGCATACTAGTTCCAGACCTCTTCATATGCTTCACATGGACCTCTTTGGTCCAACTAATATAGAAAGTTTGAATGGCAAGTCATATTGTTTTGTTGTCACTGATGACTTTTCTAGGTTTACTTGGACATTCTTTCTAGCTATGAAGAGTGACACAGCTGATGTTCTTATTGAATTTATCACTCAAATTGAGAAAAGGTCTGGCAATAAGGTTAAGATGCTTAGGAGTGATAATGGTGGAGAATTTAGGAACAAGAAGCTAGATGATTTCTGTGCCAGGAAGGGAATTACTAGGCAGTTTAGTATTGCTAGAACCCCACAACAAAATGGGGTTGCAGAAAGAAAGAATAGAACCCTAATTGAAGCAGCCAGAACAATGTTGGCTGATGCTCACTTTCCCATAGCCTTTTGGGCTGAGGCTGTTAATACAGCATGCTATGTGCAAAATAGAGCATTGGTTAACAAAATTCAGAACAAAACACCTTATGAGTTACTTTGGGGAAGAAAACCTAATATTGGTTTTCTCAGACCTTTTGGATGTCATGTAGTAGTCTTAGACACTAGTGATGCCTTAGGGAAATTTAGTGCAAAAGGTGATGAAGGTTACTTCATGGGGTATTCAGTGCAGAGCAAGGGTTATAGGGTTTATCTTAAGGAGGACAAACGTATTGTTGAAAGAGTACATGTTAGGTTCTTAGAGAATAAACCTAGTGATCCTGAAAGTGGTCCTAATTGTTTGTTTGATTTGGAACCCTTATCTAGAACTTTAAATTATTTGCCTGTCACTAATCCAGACATTATGAAGGTAACTTCAAATGTTGTGGAGGAACAAGTTGTTCATGTTTCAGGTACACAGGTTGACGAGAGGGTTGGATCACAAGCAGAAAAGGCATCTCCTACATTTGAATATGTCACAATTCCCATTTGGACTGATGCTTTTGCTGCTGGACAAGATAATGGTGGTTTCCAAATACCACCAAATACAAACATGCATGGTTCTTCAGGCGCTGACAAAGGAAAATCCAGCGCTGACAAGACCAATTCAGACGTTGACAACAACATTTCAGGCGCTGTCAGCCCTGACGCTGACAACCAAGATTCAAACGTTGACAACACTTATGGGCATCTTTTCTCTTCCAATTTTGAACAAGGTGGACCTTCCAATGTCCATGAAGAGATTCCTGCTGCTCAAAGAGAGTCTGATGAAGAAGATATTGGCAACATGGAGCATGAAGTTGAGGACACCAGACTTTTTGAAGGAGGAGTTCTCACTTCCACAATGAAGAATCACCCCCCATCTCAGATCATTGGTGATGTTATGACTCCATTTCAGACAAGAAGATCCCATCAAAGTCTTGGTGGATTTATTGCCAATATACACAAGAAGGTTGATACCCCTCTTGTGCAAGCATGTTTGTTTGCATGTTTTCTGTCACAAGAAGAACCCAAGAAGATATTTGATGCTCTCAAAGAACCAAGTTGGGTGGAAGCAATGCAGGATGAGCTTCACCAATTTGCTATTCAGGATGTTTGGGAGCTGGTTGATTGTCCTAGATATGTCAGACCAATAGGGACAAGATGGGTTCTCAGGAACAAAAGAGATGAAAGAGGTATTGTGGTCAGAAACAAGGCAAGGTTAGTGGCTCAAGGTTATACACAAGAGGAGGGGATAGACTATGAAGAAGTCTTTGCACCAGTTGCAAGGATTGAAGCTATTAGGATTTTTCTAGCCTATGCATCTTGCATGGGCTTCACAGTCTATCAAATGGATGTAAAGAGTGCATTCTTGTATGGCACCATTGTTGAAGAAGTTTATGTCATGCAACCTCCTGGTTTTGAGGATCCTGAGCATCCAGACAAAGTGTATAGAGTCAAAAAGGCTATGTATGGCCTTCATCAAGCCCCTAGAGCATGGTATGGTACTTTGTCTACCTATTTGGTGGACAATGGATTCAAGAGGGGCACCATAGATCAGACACTATTTACAAAGAAGAAAGGCAAAGATGTGTTGCTTGTGCAGGTCTATGTTGATGATATCATTTTTGGGTCTACTGATCCAAAGATGAGTGAGGATTTCTTCAAGCTCATGACAGACAAATTCAAGATGAGTGCTATGGGGGAGATGAACTTCTTTCTTGGTTTACAAGTTCAGCAGAAAGAAGATGGTATCTTCATCTCCCAAGACAAATATGTTGCTGAAATCTTGAAGAAGTTTGGCTTTTCTCCACATGAAAAGAGGGCTTCTACTCCTATGGATAGAGAACACCCTTGGGGAAAGATTGGAGATGGGAAAGATGTTGATGTCAGGCATTATAGATCCATGATTGGATCCTTGATGTATCTTACTGCTTCCAGACCTGATATCATGTTTGCTGTGTGTGCATGTGCACGCCATCAAGTGACTCCCAAAGAATGTCACCTTTATGCTGTGAAGAGGATCTTTAGGTACCTAAGATGTTTCCCTACTCTTGGTTTGTGGTACCCAAAGGATTCACCATTGGAGCTGATTGCATATTCAGATAGTGATTATGGTGGTGACAAGTTTGATAGGAAATCCACAACTGGTGGATGTCAATTTCTTGGGAGCAGATTAATATCTTGGCAATGCAAGAAACAAACAGTGGTGGCTAACTCTACAACTGAAGCAGAATATGTGGCTGCAGCAGCATGTTGTGGTCAAGTGTTGTGGATTCAGAACCAGCTGTTGGATTATGGGTATAACTTCATGCATACTAAGATATTTGTTGACAATAATAGTACTTTATGCATCATTAAGAATCCTGTGCATCATTCTAAAACTAAACACATAGAAATTAGACATCATTTTATAAGAGATTGCTTTGAGAAAGGTTTAATACAACCAGATAGGGTTGACACTGAGGAAAATGTGTCAGATTTATTAACTAAACCTTTTGATGCTGGAAGATTTCAGTACTTGGTAACAAGTATTGGAATGGTTAATCTCACTTAAGTATGTGTTTTGGATTCTTTTTGTAAAAGTATGTACAGGATGATGCATTATTATTATTGGTCTTATTGATAATTTAGATTTTCCACTATATTTTTCTAACACTGACAAAGGTTGTTTGAACACTGATAAGTGTTTTTGCAACGTTGTCAGCAATATTATTGTCTAACGCTGACAAAGCTTCCTGCAACGCTGTTATGTGTTATCGGGGCGTTGTCAGCAACAATGTTAGTTTTGTGGTTTTCAATCTAAATGTGCAGATGGTGTTAGCAGTATACCATTGGATACAGAGTTGCTTATGGATCAAGGGAGAAGCATTTGGACATGTTTTTGTTTATGGATGATGGTTGGAATGTTTCATTCCTATCTTGACATAAATTTTTTATGTTCATGCATATTTTTAGCAAACTCTTTGTATATTTGTTTAAGGGGAGGTTTTAGGAACCTTTAGGATTTTTGGGTATCCATATGATACTCTTATCACAATTCTAGATTGTGTCCACAGGTGAGTATGGGTTAGTTTTACTAAACCATGAGGCACTGTAGCATGCATAGTATATCAACTTTGCATGCTGCCAAGACATTTTTGGCCTAGAATTGGTTGTGGTCTGTTGGGAGACTTGGAAATCTTTTTGATATGGGATTTACCTGGGAGTAACAAGGATTTTATGAGGTAACTTGGTTGTTAAGAATTTTGGTTAGCAAGGGACACTAGAGGACTGTTATGTCTATCTTGCTTGTGCAAGTGTGCATAACTGGACAGTGCTTGCCGCCCTATGATAATTATCAGCTTTTGGTTATCTTCTCTAGGATAAATTACTTGTTAAGGTCATTTTTCACTTTTTAAAACAATTTTATTTTTGGACGCTGACAAGATTTTTCCAAGCGTTGTTGTGACCAAATTGGACGTTGACATGGCTTTAGGCGAACGTTGACAAGATTATAGCCGTTGGGCGTTGATGGGTTATATTTGACCGTTGACAATCAATGGGACCTACCCAGTTGTTACTTTTTGACATATTTTCAAGCCGTAATTTTAGGAGTTGTTACTTTCATTAAATGCATGAGATAACTTATAACTTTTTCAATATTTTCATGATTAGTTTTTGAAAATCTTTGCCTATTTTTGGGCCAATCACATGCATTCATCCACTCCTATAAATTTGGCTCCTATTTTTAAACAGGGTATCTATAATTCTTGTCTAAACACTTTTCTCTTATCAACCTTCATCTTCTATACTTCAAATTAACAGCTTTCATCAATGGCACCAAGATTTAACTCAGCAGAATTGGATTTGGGGTTCAAGTCTCAACACAACATGATTGCTTATCTTGTTGCTGATAATACTTTGTTCCCTCAATACACACAAATGGTGGCGTATTTGAACGCATCCCCATTAAGGTATGCTCTTTCTCATGCACCACTCATTCCAGTCACACACATTAAACAGTTTTGGAACACTGTCAGTTCCTCAACAGTTAATGGAGTGACCACATTAACTTCTATTGTTCATGGGAGATCTTGGGTGGTTACTGAGGCCTTGGTACGCCAGGCCTTGCATCTTGATGATGCTGATGGTATAACCATTCTTCCCATAACTGACATAGAACAAGGGCTTAGGGCTTTGGGATACCCTATTCCTGATGAAGGTACTCTTAATAAGTACCATAAGCAGGAATTTCCCCCAACCTGGAAGTACCTCATTCACATTCTCCTTCAATGTTTGAGTCCCAAATGTACTGCACACAATGAGATCAATAGATCCATTGCAACTGCTATTGTGTGTATTGCAACAGGGCAAAAATATAACTGGTCTAAAATGATTTTTGAAGGAATGTGTAAAAACAAGGGGACAAAAATGACTTTAGCTTATCCCCGTTTTCTACAAATGATTTTTGATGATCAAAGATATTGTTCAAGGGATCACAATGACTTTTATAAAATCCCTGAACAAAAGAAAGCTATTTTTACCAAGATGAATTCACCACCTCATAGGGACTTACCTTTAACCCCAACCATGCTTGCTGTTATTGCAGCAGCACAACCCCAACCATACCCCCAACCTCATATTGACCCTCACCCACAACTTGAACCTATCCCTGAACCTTTACCCTCACCTGACCAAATGCAAATTGACCAAGAACCCTTTAACGCTGACACATCTAATGTGGGCGTTGATGTGCCTATTTCCAACGCTGACACCCAACCATCACAATGCCAAACACCCCTTAACCAACCCACATCTACCCATTCTTCCACACCATCTTCCACACCATCTTCCACACCACCTGAATATAGGTTGATTAAACGCCAAAGGACTGCTGGAGTGTTCTCCTCTGGTGGTCCTAGCCATGAAGCAGAGAGAACCACCACCACAAGTGTGGCTGGTGGCCTGGATGAGGCTGGGACTATTGGTTCTGGCTTAGAAGCTGGCCAAGGCAGTCCCACCATAATTAAGTCCTCATCCATGCCCAATGAACCTGACTTGGGAGGTCAAATCCCTATTTTAGAAGAGGGCAGACTGGAACCAATGACTCTTTTGGAATTGACGGCTGTCTGCATTAGCTTGCAAAAGCAGAATGCAGACTTAGTACAAATTGTCAGCAACCAAGGCGTTGAACTCACGGAATTGAGGGAGAGGATTGTTGTTTTGGAGAGTGCTCATGCAAAGGGAGGTATGGAGGAGTCTTCCAAAGGGGAGGAAGATCAAAGAAATCTGAGTGATAAGAGCAATCAAGATGGTCAATCATTGGATGTTGCTGAAGCTCTTACTACTTTGAAGGAACAAACAGGTTTTGATACGTCCTTAATCTCTCCAACCAATCTAAATTTATCATTTACAGCAATGTTGAGAGAGGTTACACAAGGCGCTGAGGGAAAATATTTGAGCGTTGACAAGACAAGTTTGGACGCTGATAGAAGTATTTTGGGCGCTGATAGAGGAAATTTGGACGTTGACAGATCTGCATATGGAGGTGATGTATTCCAGTCATCATCTATCATCAAGGATGTTCCTACTCAGGTATTACCATCTACCTTACCAACAATTGCACCATCAGATAAGGGTAAGGGTAAGTTGGTAGAAGAAATTGTTCCAAAGAATGCAGCTCAGGTTGAATTTGATAGAAGATTGGCTGAGCAAATGATGGAACAAGGTGAAAAGGAAAAGTCACCATTTGTTGTGACTTCTGAAGAAGAAAGTGATGGAGCTAGCTCAGATTCAAGTGTGATGATTGTTGAACCAGAAAGACTTGAGTATGGTGATGAGCTTGCTAGGGAAAAGCTGAGAGATTTAAAGTTGCAGATTGATTTTGATATGCCAGAGGTGGTTCAGATGTACAATTCTTGGGAAGAAAGCTGTATGGATAATCCAGACTTGACCATTTCAGATCAGATATGGGGTTTGGAAATTCTTCTTAGAGTTCAGAAGGATTGTAAGGTGATTTTGAAGCACAAAGCAAGCAACATTCTCTCTGAGTTGAAAAGGGATAGAAGGAAGCTCTACTTTATGTTGCTCAGATGTCATGGAGTTGGATGGACACATCAGAAGCTGAAGGCTTTGACATTTGATGAGTTGGAACATAGGGCTTATCCTATTTGGGTGAAAGTGCAGGAAGAAAACACTTTCAGACTTCTTTCAGATGAAAGAAAGGAGCAACTTGCAGAAGAGATGGAAATCAAGAAAGCTATGATAGTTCCCAGACCAGTGAAGAAGGGATTTACACTTGAGTTTCCAAAAGATATGAATCAACTATATCCAAGTGAAGCAGTTATTAGAAAGAGCCTCAAGCTCTCCCCATTAGAAGCTTCAGATATGGTGCATGTGTTACCACTAGATTCCAGGAATCCAATTGTGAGTTATGATGAAGATGAATGTGGATTCTAGAAGATTGGAAGATATGGCAAGGAGGTACACACTTTTACCACTCTCATATCTTTATTTGCAAGTTGTGATAGAGAAGACTTGGTGGACCTTTGGAGGTTGCTAGAGACCAAGTATGAGGCTGAAGCACCAACTTCAGCTAATGGAATAAAACTTTGGACCACATTCAAAAGAATGTGTAGGACAAATGAAGAAGATCCTGAAATATAGAAGGATCTTGAAGATGATCTCAGTGGTCTTCAATGGAGGTTATATTCAGCTGCTGGTGTATACCATTTGAGTTCTACAAAGTTTGCTGAGTATTTACTTGTAGATCCTCAGTATTTCATATCCAAGGCTGTTTTGGAAAAGATGAAGGACACCCAGTTGGAGATAGACTATACAAGTGACGTGGCAAAGAATTTGATCAGATTTATTTATTACCAATATGATAAGGTTTGTCAGACTCCTCCAAGTTCTTAATGTTTATTCAGAAACTTGATCATAAGAGTGGATATCAAGTTTAGGGGAGGATACCACTTGTTCATATGATAAACTCTGATACCACTTGTTGATCCCAAACTTAGATCGATTAGCTTTGTGTATACGAGATTAGATCAAGTATAACACGTAGAGAAACCTTTGTTGTATGCTTTGTGAATCTAAGTATTATGCGGAATTTAATACTTAAACAAGAACACAAGATGTAAACAAAACTTTTACTTTGATTATCAATGTCGAACTTGCTTACAATGAAAGATGTTTACGAATGAAAACTTAATGAAAAACTTGATACTAAACATTAACCTAAAGGCCTTCTTTTATAGACTAAGAAGCCTTGTACAATAAGCTACGTATCAACTATTCTAGGTAAAGATAAACATAGAAAATACATTGTCGTTTCTATCCTTACTAGAAGTATTCTAGAATATAATAAACGTGTAGCTCACATCTTCCATCAGTGCTTGTCTTCAATATGTCAACGCTTGACTTTAACTTGTCAACGCTTAAGCTGTCAGCGCTCACTTTGCTCTTGTCAACGCTTGAGTTGTTCTTGTCAGCGTTCAAGTGATCTGGCCTTAATTTATTCCCAACATTCCCGTGTTAATTCTGTGAAAATTTTGGGGGATTTAGATCGGTTAGAGGCGAGGGATCTTGCGCAGAAGGCCAAAGCCAAATGGGCCTTAGACGGAGACGAGAACACCAATTTTTTCCATAGCACTTTGAAGAAAAAAGAAGGCAACTAGCGATTAAAGGTATTTTGAAGGATGGCAACTGGATTGAAGAACCGAAGGTTGTCAAATCTGAATTTTAAACCCATTTTAAAACCAGATTTCAACCCCCTTCTGGTATTGAGCCTTTTCTCAATTCAGAATTTCTTAAGTGTATTTCTCAATCTCAATGTGAGCTGCTGGAAAGACCTTTCTCTCGCGAGGAGATTAAACATGCAGTGTGGGATTGTGGAGGTGATAAAGCTCTAGGTCCGGATGGTTTTACTTTCAAATTCTATACTACTTTTTGGTATCTCATTGAAGATGATGTGGTTAGATTTGTTCACGAATTCTCTCGTACGAATCTTTTTCCTAAAGGTTGCAATCCTTCGTTTATAGCTCTAATTCCGAAGGTGCCTAATGCCAAGAATGTTTCTGAATATCGTCCTATAAGCCTCATTGGTATCCAATATAAAATTATTGGTAAACTTCTAGCTAATAGACTTTGCAAAGTTATTGGTGATTGTGTTAACCCGGTGCAATCCGCGTTTATAAAAGGAAGGAACATACAGGATGGTCCCCTCATTCTCAATGAGATTTTTTCGTGGCATCGTCATCATAAGAAGGAGGTTATGGTGTTCAAGGTTGACTTCAAAAAAGCTTTTGACTCTCTTAGATGGGACTTCTTAGACCTTATCCTTGATAAAATGGGGTTCGGTTCTCGTTGGCGTGCCTGGATACATGGTTGTCTTTGCTCGGCTAGGTCTTCTGTGTTAGTCAATGGTTCTCCAACGGAGGAATTTGAGATTTTTAGGGGTCTTAGACAAGGAGATCCCTTGTCTCATTTTCTTTTTATTCTGGCCATGGAGGGTTTGCATGCCTACACTTGTAAAGCAGAGTCTATAGGCCTCTACAAAGGTGTTCATATTGGTAGCGAGAATCTGAGTATTTCACACTTGATGTACGCAGATGATGTTATTTTCTTGGGTGAATGGAATTGGGCTAATGCTTGCAATCTCATATGTATGCTTAGATGCTTTCATCTTGTATCAGGCCTTCGTATTAACATTCATAAGAGCATGGTTCTTGGGCTTGGTATATCGGAAGATGAGGTAACCCACATGGCTAGTATCATTGGATGTAGGGCGTCCAAGTTTCCTTTAAAATACTTGGGTATCCCGGTGGGATGCAACATGGCTAGGTGCTCCAATTGGAATGTCATTGTTCAAAAATTCGCTTCGAAACTCTCATCTTGGAAAGTGCGGCTTCTTTCTGTTGGAGGTCGGATGACTTTGATCAGGTCTGTCCTCAATAGTCTCCCTATATATTTCATGTCTTTATATCACATGCCCACTGCTATTTGTAAAAAATTGGAGTCGATGCGTAATAACTTTTTTATTGGAGGTGACATTTATGAGAGGAAAATGACGTGGGTCAAATGGAACCAATGCCTTGCGAGCAAAAAAGAAGGTGGCCTAGGTATTGGTAGTATTCATGGGCTTAATGTCGGGCTTCTCTTCAAGTGGATTTGGAGATTTTTAGATAACCAATCGGATCTATGGATTCGAGTAGTAAAAACTATTCATGGTACTATGGGGGGAATTACTAATGACTATTTTTCGAATATTAAGAATAGTACCTGGAATTCCATTGTTAAATACATCAGAAGTCTCAAAGATAAAGGTATCGATTTGCTCTCGTTTTGCACTCGAAAAATTGGAAATGGGAATGATTCTAAATTCTGGTATGACTCTTGGTGTGGAAGCCAACCTCTCAAAGATGTTTTCCCGCGAATTTTTAATCTTGAAACGGATAAAGCTTGTTCTATTGCCAGTCGTCTAAATATGGATGATTTAGTTTTGGTTCTGCGTCGTGCCCCTAGAGGTGGTGTGGAGTCGGTCCAATTCGAGGGTCTCAAAAATACTATAGGAAGTTACACGCTTTCTGATAACCGCGATACATGGTACTGGTCACCTGGTGGGGCGAAAGGTTTTTCGGTTGCTTCTATACGTTTGTTGATTGATTCTCACTTCCTAAACGCGGGGAATAAAGTCACTCACTGGTGTAAAACCCTTCCCATCAAGGTAAATGTTTTTCTTTGGAGGCTTATGCTTAACAGACTTTCGTCTAGGGTTAATTTGGACAAGCGTAACATCGATGTTAGTTCGCTCCTTTGTCCCTCTTGCCTCGGTGATTTAGAGACGGTAAATCATTTATTTTTTAATTGCGAGATGGCAAAACGTTTATGGGTTCTCACTGCAAATTGGTGGGATATTGACATCCCTGTTTGTGGCAATATTATGGAGTGGTTCGAGTGGCTCTCTAGTGCTCGTGTTTCTACTAAAGTCATATTGGGCATCGAAGTTACAAGAGCTACTCTTATGTGGTGTATTTGGAGTTACCGCAACTCTCTCATTTTCTCCCCTACACCCCAAAAGAAAGCTAATCTTTGGGACACAATTGTAGCTTACTCTTTTCTGTGGGTTTCGTCTAGAAACCCAAATTGTAATCTTAGTTGGAGTGGGTGGTTAAAAAATCCCACGGTTGTTATGAACTCTATGTAAGTTTGTCTAGCATTTGCTAGTTCGTAATAAAATCCGTCGTTCAAAAAAAAACTTACTTTCTTTCTTAAAAGTATGAGTTGATAAAAATAATTTTTGATAACTCTTTTTGAGTAGAAATTGATAGAAAATACATTTACTTACTCTTTTTGAGTAAGTATAAACTTTTAGTGCTCCTCTCAATTACTAACTTTTTTACATTTAATATAATAAGCAAATGTCATAAATTTTGTAGTGTTTACATTTGTTTTATGTCAAATCTTGTATAGCTCGTTTACTATCAAAGGTGTATGTTTTTTGTTAACATGAGAACAGTTTCTAACATTTGAGTATAACAAGCTTTATGTTTTGTGTATTTTCTCGTAAATAGTAAAAGAGACATAATAACATTATCCACGTCAACCTTAAAAAACAAAATGATTGATTTTATCTGATTTGAGTGTGTCGTCAAAGATTAAAACCTTCTCGATTATGTTGCCAAAAGGTCAGAAATAATGATTAGAGTAAATTGTATAAATCGTATTTAAAGTTTGGTCAAATTGTATGTTTCGTCTTAAATATTACAAAAGTGTACGGATTATTTTGTTGGGGAAATTTTAATGCAAGTATCGTCCTTATAAGAAAAATTACTGAGACAAAACCTGCAAAATAATTAAAACTTTTGGGACGAAACATGTAAAATGATAAAACATTAAGGATGAAACTTTACAAAATAGTTTGATTTTATAACGATATCGACACTCTCAAAATATTTAGGATGAAACATGCAAAATAACCAAACCTAAAAGACGATTTATGCAATTCTCCCTAGTGATTACTATAAAAAGTTACGTAGTAAAAACTTTGGAATAACTCATTACAAACTTGGCATTTATAAAATCTCATGGCCGATGGCTAGCAATAGCCAATAGGAATAAGAAAGGAAGTCGACCACAAAGACTTGATACTCGACACATTTTACATCATTTGAGTATTATTTTATCGTATAACTTTATTTTTAGAACCAATATAAATGAGAAAATCGTTAGAATTATCAAAAATATACATGTATGTTTTTAATAATTGTATTTTTGTGCATATATTCTAAAAATAACATATATATATATCATAAATAAAATGTATTTGTTCTTAATAATTAGATGAAAACTAAAAATACAAATATTTTCTTTGAAAGTGTGTATGTATGTTTTTGAACAAATTTGTAATTTCAGTTTTTCATTAAATTTTTATAAACAAATATATTCTTTGTAAAAAAATTATTTGTTCTTTTTAGAATATATGCTAAAAAAATTACTAAAGACGTGTATATATGTTCTTGACGATTCTGTTGGTTCTCGACCTTAAATGAATTCTGAAAATAAATTCTCCTAATTTTATCATATTATGAGTTTACATTATAGTGATGTATGTCATAGTTATAAGTTATAAGTAACTAAATGGCTTAGCTCATTTAGCTACTAAGGTTTTACTAAGTGATTTTTTCGAGGAAGGTTCTTTGGAGTTCGGTTTTAAGACTCGCCAAAAGTTTTTCCTCTCAGGCGAGCGGATAAGGAGTTTAACATAAATAGTCGAGGGTTCGAAGAAGAAATTATGTCGCTTGAATGTCATTGCAAGACTCGACTCACTAACTACTAACATTTGCCGTTATAAAAATAAAAAGTTATAAGTTATAACTAAACCTTGATACAATATTTATATATGAAAATTGAAATTTAAAAGTTTTACTTAAAACCAATGAGAAACTTTAGTAGGATGCTAAAAAAGAAAAAGAAACATGATTGTCTTCTAATTTCCATATAAACCTCCCTTGGTTAAGCATACTAGGGATTCTTGTCTATTTAACTGAGATAAAACCTTCCTCAGTACTTGGTTGTCTTAATCGTGTTAAAATAGGCATCCTTTTTTTTGCTTTGGTTTTGTGGTAACTGTTCCAACAACCTCAATTATTGTGACATATATGCATTGTACTACATTTACAATGGTCAACAAATAAAGTTGAGGTGCCCAATCCTATACTAATTTGATACAACATCTGATAAATGTACACCGAATACTAATTTCATTTACGTATGTTGTTATTATACGTGGAAGAGTATCGAATAGAAAGTTTTTTTTTTTTTTTAAATCTAATGTGTTTGGCGATATGTAGCATCAAGCAGTAATAGAAGCAGAAGTAGGAAGCAGTAAACAGTAGCAGTTAACAAGAGCAGTAAGTAATAGTTGTTTGTTTTAAAAAGATGTTTAGTAACGTTACTATAAGATATAGTTAAAAACTGTAAAATTACTTAAAAGGACATATAACCTAATTAAATAAATTATAAATGTTATCACATAAATGTAATTTTATAAACAAATTGCTCGAAACAGTTTTGAAATGATTCTCCAACAAACATTTGAAATTGAAGCAGTTAAACAATATTAAAATGCTTCTTGAGGTGTTGCCAAACAAAATTTTCATCTAAACTGCTTGTCGTTTACCGCTTGTCGCTTTTAAATGTTCTAAAATGCTTGCTATCAAACACAGCCGAGTCATGTTTACATAGTGTCACTTCTTGTAATTTGTATTTGACGGAGCATTATAACCGGATTTCTTAATGATGAATACTTTGTATTGATTTACATTCTCGTAGAATAGTAATGATGATCGTAAAAAAAAACAATGAACATTGACGAACACATATCGTTGAACATAAAAAATTGATGAACCTTCATGACAGGTATCGGAAAACATAACCATAATCAATGATCATTTATATTGATGAATTGATATACGTATTGATGAATAAAAAAAAATTAGTGAATAGATGAATACATATTTATTAATATTCATCACAATTTTGTTTTTTCATGAAATATTAATGTTTTTATAATTTGGTAAAACATTTATATTTAAGTAAAATGCATAAATGCTCTCTGGGTTATCCCAAATTTGCAGATTGACTCCCCAACTTTGAGAAAGTGCAGGCGACCTCCCAGACGACGAATGTAAATAGTAACCAACCTCCCTAATCGCTACTTACGTTAAATGGCAATATTTCTGTAGGGGTACTTTGTTAGTTTACGTATTAAATATAATAAACCCAATTTGAATCCATGGACTAACTCGGTTCATTTGTTATAACCTGATCAAAACTAATCCCTGTTTGTTTTTATGCCCAAAGTTGCACCTACCCTATCCATATTCTTTAGCTTCTCTCATTTGCCTCCCCTAAGTTTGTTAATAATGGATGCCCCTGTTGATCATGTTCCAGACCTTTTCATCAGACCAGAAGGTAGACGTTTTGATATTGCACTTTATGGTAAGTTGTTTAATTGATTGTCTAATTTGTTGATTAATTACCTCATTGTTTATTTCGACCTATTTATGGTTTATCAAATATTCATAATCGTTCTTTTCTATGTAAACAAATGTCTATGAACTGCTTTTTAGCATTAAATATCACTACTATGGAAGATTTAGTGATGGTTCGAAAATGGAATACATTGAAGGTGAGATTTGCTTTGTTGATATGATGAATAAGGATGATTTTTCTGATGCTATATTGAATACCGTTATGAATAGCTTAGGTTATGAGATGGAACAATAAGTGCTTTACTATTATAAGATACCACTTAAGACTTTAGATGTTGGTGTAAAACCTTTGGTTAGTGAAAGTGATTACCAAAACTTTTTAAGTTATGTTGATATGCACAAGGTTATGTATGTATATGTTGAATTAGTTGAGACTGAAAGTGAGAGTGGTTCTGAAATGGAAAATGAGCCTGAAAATGACTTTGTGGATGATGAACATGTAGTTGAGGACGTAGAAGTTAACATGAATGAGTTCCATTTTGAAGTAGGTGAATCAAGTATTGAAAAAAAATGACAATGACCCACCTATGGCACCTAATGTTACTGTGAATGAGGATAACTTGGAGGTTCTTGATTTTGATTCACTGGAAAGTGACATAGAGGATGTCCCAGAAAATGCTAGACGACTAGGGCTTAGAAAGTTAAAAAAATTGCACTCATCAGCCAAGTTCTATGTAGGTAGAGAGTTTGCTAACATAGATGTTGCTGAAGAATTGAGTAGAAGCCATGCTGTTGAGAGTATGAGAAACTTGCATTTTATGAGAAATGATCCAAAAAGAATTAGAGTGATTTGTAATGGTTTTGTTCCTAGCAAAAATCAGAAAAGTGAGAAAATACAGGGGCCAGATAAGGACACTGATATAAGTTTGTTGGTCCCATGTAAATCGTTATTACTTATCAACCTTAAGTTATAACTCTTTACCAAGACTCAAGTGTGTTGTTTTAACAATAGATAAGAATTATGAAAAATTAAAACAACAATACCAATAATTTTTCAACATATAGACTTCTATTAGAATCAAATAAAGAATCTATAACCCACTTTGTTTGCAGAATAACAAAGTGGTTGAATAACAATGGGTTGTGATCTCCTCTACTTAAACGTATGACCAAAATTTAAAGTCTAAGCTCCAATCTAAACGTTCATATGCTTCTTGGCTATATGGTTTAGTTGGTATCGAGAGAGAAATGTTTTTTAGAGTTTCTACTCTTGTATTGGTTAACCCTCTCTCTCTCTCTCAATGTACACTCTTTTTATAGGCAGCGTAAAACTAGGGTTTGCATTTGCATGTTTCAATGCATGTGTTTATCCAGTGGGTGGTTGATGCCCATGTTGGATAAACATTACAAAGTACATAATAAACTATTCTAGAAAAGATAAAGGTTGTACTTATAGCTAAGTATACAAGCAACCTACTTTGACTTAAAGTTATCTTTTCCCGCCTAATGCAAACCATTAGAATATTGAAGAGTCTTCAGTATCCTAGAGGAGATCGACATCATTCAGTTTGGTATTGTCAAACCAAACTGAACTGAAAGCTCTTCTTCAGTACTTGTTCTTTAGCAACTAGACCGCCTAGTATTTGAAGCAAAGACTCATTTGTCTTCTAAGTTGACTCGAAGAGGAATGTTGAACGTTCTTCAGCTACAAAGTCTTCAGTAGGAACTTTGTTCCACTGGTCATCCTTCAGTAGACTGGCCTTACTGCTGAGCATGAAACACTTAGGGGGATTTTATATTCAAATCCTAGGGTTTCTTCAGGGTAAGTAAATACTGACCCAACAATCTCCCCGTATTTGGATATACAAATAGCCTAAGTCTAATGTCACTAGTAAGTGAGCATAACAACTTCTTCTTACTTGCACAAAATAATAAAATACTTATAAACATTAGATAATAATTTATTCATGAAACGTTACAAATTACAACAAAAATAGTACAAATGATTATTCAGTTTTCCTTAGGCCTGAGTTCTTTAATGATGGGAGTCTGAGTTGATGATCTGAGTTTATGTGGTCCAGTATAGCAAGCAAGAACATGCTGAAGGTTCTAGCAACATCAGTACGTCCTGGACCTCCATGCTAAGAGTAAAAGATCCTTTGAACATTCAAGAGAAGTTCATTGTTCATTTCATCGAGGTCACTTATGCCCACAAAGTCTTGACTTTCTCGATGATTGAACATTATTATTCCCAGTTCTGGTTCGTCTAGTACATGGCCAGGGAGATGATTTTGAACCTGAACAAATCCTTTGTAATTCTTTGTAGTGACAAAAATGTCAACCACTCCAGGTTGTATCAGATTAGCTCTTTTGTTTAGTTCCAGTATAGGATCTTGATCCTCCAGAGAAACTTGAGTCCTAATGTTCAGAATCTCACCCAGTTTTTCATGATTTCTCATAAAGTGCTTAATTCTGGTGCGAACTTCATCCCATATTTTGGATTTTCTTTTCTCAATCTTCACACTCATTTCAGTCCACTCAGTGTAGGAAAGTTCTTTTCCTTGGAAGTTTTTGTTGGGAATTATTTATAAGTGTCAAGTACCGTTAGTGTTATTGAAGTACTGTTAGTATCTTTCAAGTACCGTTAGTGTTAACGCGGTACATAGTAAGTACTACTACTTATAAAGTAAGTACTGCTATATTGATTAGGACGAATTTATCTTTGTTTAAGATATGTCATAGTTATAGTTAAAGTATATCTTATGTGATATACTTAAATAGTTAGAATATTGATAATATATCATCTGTGATATAGTTATCTTTATAGAATATTCTAAGGTTTCTAGGGTTCCTTACTCTATAAAAGGAACTTAGGTACAATGTCATTCATGTACCTCATTCAAGTCGATTAATAAGAGAATCAAATAGTTAAAAGTAATTTTGTTCTTCTGTGCTTTATAAGTTAGATTTCACATAACTTATTTAGCTTGAGTAAGGGTTCTCAAAGTGTTTTAGTTTGATTATAAACTACATACTAGTTCTTAACAGAATATAGATCTAATCAAAGAGATCAACAAGTGGTATCAGAGTTTGTTGAGAAACTCTGAAAAATAGAACACAACCCCAAACACTCCACTCACACTAAAACTCAATGTATCAACCTGGTGATGACCCTCACTTGGAAGATATTCTAGATCCTGATCCAATACCACATGGACAGCCTCAAGTTGTGCATCCTGCACCAGCACAAGGTGTTCAAGCCGTGAATGCTGTAGTTACCTCTACAACTACAACACCTTCTCATACTCTTTCTGCTGTCAAACTCCCTGTGCTCAAAGGTGACAACTATGAGACATGGGCTATGCAGATGGAACATTACTTGAATCACACAGATCACACTGTATGGCAAGTTATCAAGAATGTGAATACACCTAAGAAGCTATACTGGTTGCCTGATGGTACATGTTATGCTCTACCTGCTGTGACTGCTGAGGAGGTACAAGCAGAGATAAGAGAAAGAAAGGCCAAAACTGCTTTGACTATGGCTCTTTCAGAAGACATCTTACCTAGCGTTCATCACTATAAGGATGCAAAGGCTATGTGAGAGGCTATCAAACTTAGATTTGGAGGTAATGGAAAATCTAAGAAGATAAAGAAGATTGTTCTGAAACAAGAATTCGATAACTTCTCAATATCCAGTATAGAAGGTATTAATGCAAGTGATGCCTAAAAACATTATTAGTGTTAACTAATCTTTCTTAGTTTTGATCACAACAAACTATACAACACACTTAGTGTAAAACACAAAACGAATTATTTAACTAACACTATCATCAAGGTAATAATCATATCACTAACTTTTCTTAATCATACTTAGTGATCATCAAAGTGATTATCCTTAAAACTCACTTTTGTTAATATGACAAAAGATGTTTTAATAAACTTTCTTTATAAGAAAATGTTTTATTAAAATAGAAAATGTAAATTTGAAAATGGCATATTCCATATGCCATAAGAATATCCTTTGAAGGTTTAAAAAACCTCAGATATTCCTACCCCACTAAAAGACAAAAAAGGGAGCGGACTCTACTGGGCGGTACCTTAAATAGCTAGGCGGTTCCTTAAGGATATGGAACCGCCGGATAGTTAAGGATCCGCGCCCAGCTAGCCGTTGGAATTTGTCTTCTATAAATAGTGGATCAAATCTCATTTTCCAACAAGCCTCTTGGACGTTTTTCTCAGCCCACTTTCTCTTTTCTATAGTATAATCATTAGTAAATGATCACTTAATGTGTTAAGTATGTTTACATATGATTATCCTCTTGATCCCCTCCTTTACCTTGTCCAATGAGAAGATCACTCACTCACTAGTGTTGTGATAAAGATGAATCCATGAATTAGTCATGTTCATCATATTAGCCTTTTGTTTTTGTTGATCAAATTTGTATTTATGAATACTTGGACTAGTTGTGTTCATCCAAGCTATTTTTGAATACTTGGATTTGTTGTGTACATCAATTGCATATGTGTTTGCTTAGATTTGTGTTGTGTAGATCCAAGCTACATGTGTGTACTTGGATATGTCTAGTTGAGTTGTAATAGATTTGTGTAGTAGTTCTCACTAAACTATAAAATGGTGTGGTTGTGTCTTGTGAGTTCTCACTAAACTTAAAAGTGATTAGTAGTTGTGTTGTGTGAAGTTCTCACTTAGCTTCAAAGTGAAGAGTCGTGAAGATTGGTTCTAGCTTTGGATTAGAACTCGACATCTAGCCTTGTGTCGTAAAATGGTTAGGTAGACAACGTCGTGAAGATTGGTTCTACCTTGAGATTGGAACTCGACATCTAGCCTTGTGTCGTTAAATTGTGAAGTAGGCAACGTTGTGTAGATTGGTCCTAGCTAATGATTAGGTATCGACATTTAGCTTAGTGTCGGAAAATAATGTAAGCGACGATGTAAGGCTTTCTCTGCCAAGAAGGGAGCTTGTGGATATAGTGGAAATCTCGAGTAGGTTTACCCGAGGAGTGGAGTAGAAACGAGGATAGAGCCTCGTTGTTGAACCACTATAAATCTTGGTGTCTTTTCAGTAGGTTGTCTCTTTCCTTACTCTTTACTTATTTCATTATCATTATACTTACCTATTACCATTGCTAATGCATTTTAATTGAACCTAATCATGATACAACTCAGCTTCAAGTAAAAGATAGTTTTGATACACACTTAATTCAAAGTAATTTAAATTAGGTGACTAATAGAAGAGAAACTATTCAACCCCCCCCCCTTTCTAGTTTCTATAATTGGTATCAGAGCGATGGTCACTCAAGATCTTTGAAGTATATTGTACTTTAAAACTTGGATCGATCCATTGTCTCCTCAAATTAGAAGGTCAAGTTGTACTAAAGTTTCTCTTTGGTCAAAACTATTTTTTCTTGGAAAATAGGTCTTTTAATTGGTAATATTGCATCCCTCTTAGATTAGTAGCCTTTATGCATTTTAGATCTACTCTTGAAATGTATCTACTAGTTTGCATCTTGCTTTGTGTAGGTACTCATGAAGATCAATCATTTAATTGGTTGTGGATTGAGTTACTTGCACTTGTAGAAGACTCATCTTCATTGATCTTCAACATCTTTGAATGATGATATCAAGATGATTGAGAATGATACTAGTCCTTGAAGACTTAGTACTCATCATAGTCATTGTTGGGCATTGCTTTGATTCCTTAATGGATTTCTCTTTGTGGCCAAGGTACGCTTTCGTTCTTCCACACCCCCTTTGATCATTCTTTTGATCATTACTTGACTATGTGTTTGTTCTTGGCATCCTTGCCTTGACATTTGTTTGTGGTTTGTGATTCTTTTCTTTTATCCTCTCAAACCTTCATTGCTTGGATACTTGACTCACTATGGTGATGTAGAGTGAGTTAGTATTAGCTTAAAGTGTCAAGCATGATCTCCATGGTTTGCACCCATACGGTTAGTAGGCCCTTTGTGGGAGAGAAAGTGAATAAATACCTTGCTCATATTTTGGTTTAGACTAATACTATTATTGAAAGTGATCTTAGTCTATGCATCAATAATTGCTTTGTGTTCATTCATTACCAAAGCCGTTTAACCTTTCACCGAAAAGGCACGTCTTAAACCACTATATATGACACAAGCTCTTCGTCTCCATGATTTGAAGATTGTTATTAATCCCTTGAGCATTGATCTTAGTCTTGATTCACTTCCCTTGACTTCTCTCCACTTTGCTTTTTCGCTACGAGTAGTCGTTTGTCCGTTTCGGTTCTTTTCGATCTCGATTCAACTCGTAATCCTTCATTAAGGCATATTGCTTGGTGTTATGATGATCCAATGATATTCTAAAAGGTTTAAGATATATTTTTAAGTATTTTAGAAAACTTGGTTTTCAAAATTTTGGCGTGTTTCATTGATAAAAAACAGCCTCTGCAGGCGGTTCTATCTCTGGCGGCTCAAACCCGCGGTTCCTTATCGATAGGGTACCGCGGACAGTAAAGTTTGTCAGAGCGCCAGTTTTATTAAAATAACCTTTTTCAAATCAAACCCTCTCTCTTCCAAAAACACACAGCCGACGGTTTTCACCTTTTCCACCATTGTTGAAGCTTTAAAAACCTTCAATCACTCAAATTAATTGATTATAAGTTGTGGGTTTCACTCATCCTTCATCAAACATCAATTAAATGTAAGTACTTTCTTTCAATTTCATCTATTTTGTTCTAGGGTTCATCCTTTCATAATTGCTGATTTTTAAAATTGAAATTGAATTAGAACCTTAATAGGAATATGGGTTGACATGGTTATTTTACTATGATTCCTAAGGTTCATATTCATTAAGATTTTACTAAAACCCACTTGTAGAACAAATCCGAATTTTAGCTAAATGATCTTGGTTAAAAGATGGAATTGAGATGAACCCATGAACAAATAGGTAGTTGTATTGTTAATGCTTACCTAAAAACCTTGTTTTGAAAAACCAATGTTCTAGTCCATTATTGATCCAACATAGTTCATATGTTCTTGGTTAATAATGGAATAGATACATTGTGAACATGAGAATGATATGGATTCAATCCTTTGTTTGTCAAGAAATTGATACAACACATTCTCATATTTTAATTTTTGATATTTTTTTCATATGAGTGATTGGAAAAATATTTTCTTATGTTTATTTAGGTACTAATCATGCCTTCACCATACCAAAAGGATCATCAACTTACTAAACAATACATGTCAAACCTTTCCCAAACCTATGCTTCCACTCAACTTCGAAACTCCTTTCCATCCCTTTCTACTCGATGTTTCCATGAGGGTAGAGTTGTTGATGAGGGAATAACGGGTTATGAATATATCCAATCTATGTTTGAGCTTTCGGGGTTTGATTGCTTGCTCATTCTTCTATAATTCTTTAGCACTTACTCCATGTTTGAATACAATAGCGAAATCTTCATTCGATTCTTGTTGAATGATCAAATGATTCAATACTCTCTTGAAAATTTTGGTGAAATTCTTGGTGTGCCATATAAAGGTACTTGTCGTTTCACGAATAAATGGAGACTTGATGCTCTCTTGGAATCCTACGATAAACCTCCAAATGAACACACCGAAATTGATCCAGAGTTTATCCTTGACATCATTTCGAAAGAGCGTGATGGAAACGTTGTGAGAAGCCTTCATTCTAATGTGCGAAATGTGAATCGCTATGAAGTGCACTCTAGCGACCTTAAGGATTTTATGGTCCAATGGGCAAATATCCTTAGGGAGAATGTATTTTGTCTTGGTGGAAACCGAGATCATATCCCGGCTTGTATGGTGCATATGTTGATTTGCATCTTTACATCAACCAAGTACAATTTGGCATTCTATATCGCTCGACGAATAAATTATGCCCTTTCAAAGCCCAAAACAAACCTTCCCTATGCTATGCTTCTAACTCGCCTTTTCAAAAGGGTTGCTCATGACTTTCCCCACCTAGACCTTTCTCGCTTTCACCCGGTTCATCGGGTTATGTTGCCTATTCAAGAGGTATATGCAAGAAAGCCTAGAAGTGATCGAGGTTCGTGAAAATCCGATCATCAAGAGACGGATGACGAGGACACCTATATGCCAACAAGTGATGGTGATGGCATAGGTTCTAGTTCTCACTTCAACTCTTCGAGTAATTCCCACCCATCCTCAAACTCATTCGTGGATGGACTTGAAGACTTAGCTCCCCCACCTCATTACTCCTCTAGTGAAGTACCGGAAGATCTCAACATGGAGCATCTCTACCGTGAAAATCTTAGGACTCGAGGTGAATTGCATGAACATCGGGTTGAGTCAAGGAAGGGATTCAAGTATTTGGGGAATATGATCAAGGGATTGGGCAAGAAAATAAGGTGAAGACTTTGAAGTGTTTTCAAAGAATACATGTTGGTAAACATGTAATGTTGAACAATTTTTATCTTGGATGTGTATTAACTAAATTCTACTTGTTTGGATTATTTGTTATTTATCCTAAATGTTTGACATTGTGATTATGATTTTCATAGCTTTGTGCATCCTATGTGTTAGTTAGCTTCCTAGATTTTGGTCAGTAGTTAACTTTGGCTTGAAAATCCTTTGGTAAAAATCTGGGCTAACCAAAGTTCGAGGAAGTACCATTTTTAAACACCACTGGTCGCGGTTCCATATCGACCCGCGGTACCTTATTGATAAGGAACCGCCGCCCCTAGATAAGGAACCGCCGGCTACTGTGTCTGACAGAATCTTTGCTTTACACTATTTTCCTTAATCTGTTTAAACCTTGCTTGATTCTTTGCAAAAACCTGCACATTTCCTAAACTAGGTTAGCTAAATTCATTGTTCACATAAAATGTTTTTAACCCATTACTAGTTTGGATCATCCCCTCATCCTTTTAAAACCACCTTGTTAGCCATGTTTTTCACACATCAAACCATTCTTCCTTAAACCTTAAACCTCTCATTTCAACCATGGTTTCTACAAGAAGCTCAAACTCATCCAAAACCTCCACCTCAAGGAGAAATCTTAAAATTAAGATTAAAATGCCTAAACCTAACTCCTCACCCTTTCACACACCCAAGAATGAGATTGTCCCAATTCTCATTTCTTCATCAAACTCACCACCTCTTGCTCCATGCAAGACTACCTCTACCCATGGAACCAACCATTCTCATGGTTCTACCTCATCTTCATTCGAATCTAGGATGAATGAGCTTTCCTCACCCTTCACTCCAAGTAATCTCTTGGATGTGACTACCCAACCACAACCCATCCAAAGTATTCCCATTGTGAATGACTTTGATGATACCTTGGTGACTTCACCATTTACCCCTCTAAACTCACCCTTTTCACCCTTGGAGAGCATCCCTCCACACTCACCCACATCACCCTTGGAGAACATACCTCCTCCACCTCCACTTCCCTCAAACACTCCCATTTTGGGTGTTCCACTTGCCTTCTTTATGGGTGATCCTTACTTCCTTGGGTTCCTAGAAGCTCATGGTTCTCATTTTCCATGTTGCCTCTACAATAACTACATCATTCAAAACCTTAGGATGGAGATGTTGGGACTTCATATGAGGTTGCAAGATTTCTTGCTCACCTTGTTTAACATGCCTCCTCCTAGGAGATGAATGGTGATTTTCTTTAAAAATATTTTTCAAGAAAATTCAAGCCAAGGAAGATTACTAATCAAGACCTAGTTTTAAGTCATCTTTAGTTTAGTTAATTGTTTTTCTTTATTTCCTTTATGTATCTCTTTCATGAGTGTTTTATGAGTATGAATTAGGGACTTAGCATTGTGTGTTTCTATCTTTATGTGCACATTAATCAACTTTAATTCCAAATTAAAATTGAACCTAAATCTATCACAACCTATAAAACTTGACTAAAATTGGTTCAAAATGTTATCTAAATATTTTGTCACCCTTTGTCAAGACATTCTTGGTGAATGTGTTGCTTTTATGCAACCCTAGCATAATTTAGTGATAATAGAGGTAAAATTCCAAGATTTGCATTTTTTTTGAAAAAGTATTAATTTTCCTCAAAACCCTGGAAAATCAAGGTTTCATGTCCACTGCACGCGGCTCCTTAAAGTCGCGCGGTTCCTTAAGTGATAAGGAACCGCCAATCCCTATAAGGTACCGCGGACAGAAAGTCATTTTATGGCTCGTTTTTGGTCTTTCTTCATCACCCTATTCCCAATCAAGATTCCATTTTTACTCAATTTGGCTAAACATTCCTTGAAACTTTACATTTGATTTTCAAACATTTGCCTTGTATACTTTCTTCTTATACCCCCACCTTGATATTTCATTCTCACACCTCAACAATGCCTAACTCTCCCTTTCATAACCTTGACATTTCATTGTCACAAACCTCCTCACCCAAAGCTTCCTCATCCAAGCTTTCCAAGAAACCGAAAATCTCGGTTAGACCTATTTGGATCAAGAAAAATGAACCCTCTTCATCCAAACCACCCAAGAACCCCACCTTCTCTCCAATCAAGTATTAGAATGAGACCTACTCCATTAACCCCATCACCGGAGAAAAGGAAAATCTCCCCCACCACCAAAACCTTTTGACACCCCTCAACTCAATGACCTTTCAGCCTCCCCAAACCTCACAAGGCATTGTGAAAATATTTCCTACCCACTCTCCTCACCACCACCAAACCCTAGGTGTGATGGCCTTCCCCCATCAACCGAATTTGTGTTGCATCATAGATCCTTGTGTGCTTGTTGTCTATTTCAACAAATTGAACTTGCTCATGTGTATGAGAAGTTAAATTTTCTTGAATTCCTCCTCACTCGACCTCCTCTTAAAGTTTTTGTTCCCGTAGACAAAACTTCGAATGATGCATAGTCGTCTTATTTTTCCAACTAAAGGGCTACACTCCCTTGGAGTCAATAAAACTTTAGTTGTTTTAGAGTCATTAGTGTTTTTAAGCAATCTTGGAAAGTTATCACTATTAGACTAGTTTATGCTTTGTGGTTTATTTTCCATATCTTTTGCTTTAGATACTCATATTGTGTGTATGACTATCTACTTTGTTTGTCTTTTTCATATTTATGTAATATGAAATCTTTGTATTGTGTTTGTTTCCTTTATTTGATCGTTCTCTCTTCCTTTTGAGTTGATCGTGGTTAATCTTTACAATTGTTTATGGGTGATTCCATCAATTCTAAATTTTAACCCCTTGACAAATTTATCATCTTCATTGGTTGGATGTTTCTTTTCTACCTCCATTCCACCAATTGAACCTTGATTTTGTCATTTACCTCTTTGGACATACTTAGCAAATACTTGCTTCTAATTTGAGATTTCTTCTCCTTCTCCCTCTCAAGTTACTTAGTAGGTAGTGATCATATATACATTGGTGTTTCTTTCCTTTCTACTAACCTTTGTGTAGCATGTCACCTTAGCCCATACACTTGGTGCCCCAAGCAAGGGGGAGCAACCACCAAGGGGGAGCTATTAGAAAAGTTCGAATATCATCAAAGACTTGTGCTTATCTCTGGCGGCTCAAACCCGCGGTTCCTTATCGATAGGGTACCGCGGACAGTAAAGTTTGTCAGAGCGCCAGTTTTATTAAAATAACCTTTTTCAAAACAAACCCTCTCTCTTCCAAAAACACACAGCCAACGGTTTTCACCTTTTCCACCATTGTTGAAGCTTCAAAAACCTTCAATCACTCAAATTAATTGATTATAAGTTGTGGGTTTCACTCATCCTTCATCAAACATCAATTAATTGTAAGTACTTTCTTTCAATTTCATCTATTTTGTTCTAGGGTTCATCCTTTCATAATTGGGGATTTTTAAAATTGAAATTGAATTAGAACCTTAATAGGAATATGGGTTGACATGGTTATTTTACTATGATTCCTAAGGTTCATATTCATTAAGATTTTACTAAAACCCACTTGTAGAACAAATCCGAATTTTGGCTAAATGATCTTGGTTAAAAGATGGAATTGAGATGAACCCATGAACAAATAGGTAGTTGTATTGTTAATGCTTACCTAAAAACCTTGTTTTGAAAAACCAATGTTCTAGTCCATTATTGATCCAACATAGTTCATATGTTCTTGTTTAATAATGGAATAGATACATTGTGAACATGAGAATGATATGGATTCAATCCTTTGTTTGTCAAGAAATTGATACAACACATTCTCATATTTTAATTTTTGATATTTTTTTTTTCATATGAGTGATTGGAAAAATATTTTCTTATGTTTATTTAGGTACTAATCATGCCTTCACAATACCAAAAGGATCATCAACTTACTAAACAATACATGCCAAACCTTTCCCAAACCTATGCTTCCACTCAACTTCGAAACTCCTTTCCATCCCTTTCTACTCGATGTTTCCATGAGGATAGAGTTGTTAATGAGGGAATAACGGGTTATGACTATATCCAATCTATGTTTGAGCTTTCGGGGTTTGATTGCTTGCTCATTTGTGACAATCCGTCAATTTATGGTTGATATTTTATTCTCAATATTTATTTGAAAACATTATTTTAATGTTACAATATGAACTCACTTATTTTTGGGAAGTAATTTAGATTTACGTCTTGAAGTAGCGTCGACTACGTCTAAACCGGAGGATTCAACGTTACGTGCTTACGTTTACATACACCGTCTTTGGAGACAGTCCGACATTTCAGAAAATAAATTTATCCGTGAATATTATTTTGGAGTTTTAAATTTGTGTTAGTTCATAAACTCACAAATTTACGAGAAGAGATTAGGACTCACGATTTTATTTTAACGTCCTTTACGACTAAACCGGAAACCTTAGGATTACGTATTTACGTTTTCGAACTTCGTTTTTGATGAGACAATTTTTATTGGATTCGTTTTGTGCCGTTGATTCATAATTTATAAAAACGTTTTTCGTAAAACGACCCGAGGCACGCAAATCGAGGAAACTAGAATCGAGGAGTACCCGTAAATAAATGGGGATGAGACAAGTGGGACACTTGCCCCACCCCCATCAAAACCGGCCACATTAAGTTACTTATACCATGAGGTGTCACAACCTCATAAACAAGTAGACACTTGTTACATTAGCTTCATTTTGAAGCTTATCCACCTCAAAACAACTAGCTCTCAAACCACTCCCCCATTTTCATCCATGCAAACACTCTCATCTCTCTCTCTTGGCTCTCATCTTGCCGTCCCATATCCACCCCAAAAACACCATCATTGATCAATTTTAAACCACAAAATCATGTGTTATTTACACATATGTTGAAGCCCCTTTAAAACCCTATTGATTGGTGGTGCTTATAACATCCAAGGAGGAGTTTTCATGGAGTAGTAGGTCTGATTTTCCACAAGGAGTCTATGAAGAATGGTGGTCTTGAAGATGGTCATGGTTATCCACAAGTTTCTCCATCAAAAACCATGTCTAAATCATAACCTACATCAACTTGGTGGTATAAAGATTGTCCTCCTCATCTTCTTGTTATTTTGATTATGTAAACATGTATTTTATTTCCTATTGTATATGTATATGATGATTATATGATGATAAAAATGTTGTGTGAGGATTTGGTGTTGATAAATATGATTAAAAAGGTGAAAAACTATAAAGAACAAGGCTAAAATCTTGCTTAATTTACATGGCTGTATAAAACAGTAAAGAAAAATGTTATGAACTGATAAAGTGATGAATTAGAATCCATTTACAGTAAGCTATATGTCTTGTACACATGTGAGAGTTGGCCATGCAATGGAATCAACATAATGAGTGAGATATGATCAAAACAAGTTTAAGGTACAAATCTGAGTTCACTGTTTTGGACGATTTTTAGAAAATACTTAGAAGACGATTCAACAGTAGCTATAGAAGAGTTAAATGGAGCACATATCATGTAGTTTATGTGATAAAAATTTGAGCTTCTATCTGCATATAGAACTCTAGATATGGCAGTTTTTGTGAAAGTGAAGATAAAAATCAGATTTTGGAAATTAAAGTATAATACTATTATATAAGCACTCAAAATTTAATAGTATAAAATATAAACTAAAACCCACTAACTTATATAATACATTTATATAAATATGTACAATAGTAAATAAGTGGACATTTTATAAAAATGGTAACTTGTTAAGTTTTATAAGTTATAAAACTATAAACATGATTTTTACGACTTTTTCGGCTAATACCGTAAAATTAACGTTTTTGTTAAATAAAACTTAGATGGTTGGACCCGTCTAATGTAAACTTTATAAAACTTATATACTGATATATAAACATGTATAACATGTAAAAACCGATAAAAACCCGAACTATAGGACATACGGACATAAACGAGCTAAGTAAACATATTGGACTAATAATTGGACTAAATAAGTTATACACTTATAAAAAGAACTTATTGGGCTTAACCCATTTGGGACCAACTTATAAAGTATAAATACTGATAATAAAAGTATAATTGGACTAATGAATAGTATTGGGCTTGTAATAGGCCCATTGGGCTTCAAAATATAAACAAGATTGAACTAGTATAACTAGTCTTGAAAAGTTACCAATACGTAAACACTAAAATGAGTAAAAGAGAATATGTAAACCCACTTGATCATCATATATATAAAATCATCATATGTATACATAATTTTTATTTTTATAAAGTCATTGGACATGAGTCTAAGACGAGTATTATTTGTCTAGGTTTCCGTGATCGAAGCATGTACCGTACATCCGAATCGCCGATAAACCGCCTTCCCACATCAACGTGAGTTCATAGCCTCGCACTCTTTTAAATGTTTTTATAAATGTTTTATAAACCCACGAGGGAGATAACATGTTAGTTTTTATAAAATAGGACACCATCTGTCCCGATTGTTTGTTTATTGATTTGGACCCGAATGATTGAATGACCCGATTGTATGACCTGATAAATGATTAAAGGACCCGATAGATGAAATTAAATGGATTATTAAAGTTAGGTTATGTCACTAAAAGTCCCATTAGCATGAATTGTGAACTACCGGGATTTGGTAGACGCTTATGCATATAATAGTACTATTTTGGGACGATCACCCCAGTTCGCGCCTTGACGGTTGATCCCCGTCGTGCCACATTGATTGGTAAGCGAATTTATGTATGATAAGATTTCCATAGTGTGACCTTTGTGACGACACGCTAATTTAGATGGGAAAATTGAGTATCGGGTTAGCTACCCGTTGTTTGGTTTAGTAAGATAACAATGTCATGCGGCTTATAATAATCCAATTAACGAAATACTACTAGACGCACCGAATTACGATGTATTGCCTGACTAGCAATACATGGTCATACTATTGATATTATGTTCGTGTTTTGGTTTTCATAACCATATTCATATAACGGTTTTCATTTAATCTATACAACGTTGTAAAACGTATTGTATGATGTTTTTACGACATTGGCTCGTATAATGATTTTTAAGGCAAACGCCTATATTATGATTTTCGATAAGGATTTGTATAAAATGACTTTGGCTATTTTATGGCCTATTAAAATGATTTGTACAAAATGATTTTCGGTAATAATTTTATACCGATATTATATTGATGGTTTATTAAACTCTATGAATTCACTCGACGTTATCGCTGACCTTTTCTTTTAACATGTATTATCTCAGGTACTTGAAGGTAATTCTCGGGAATACGACAAGAATTCATGGCCCGCACCTAAACTATATTTTCCATTCAAATACTTTGTAAAACTTTGTATGAAATAATATGACTTGGGACCGATGTAACTTTGATATTTATGAATGGAAATGATTTAATATTAAACGACGCAATTTTTATGCGTTGTCTATGATGTGAATAATGTGCTATCCCGTAACACCAACTAGTCTTCCGCTGTATTGAGTTGTATAAATTTGGGGGTGTTACAGTTTGGTACCAGAGCTCTCGTTATAGAGAATGAAAGATTTTTAAAACCAAGGTTTTGAATAAAACATTTCAAAATCTTTTAACTATAAACATTTTTTTAAAAATGTCTAAAAATCTTTTGACTATAACGGTGCCGAAGAATTCCCGAGTTACCGACAAGGCCAGACTGAGAAGTGTTATTTTAATATATATATAACTTGGATTATATATATATATATATATATATATATATATATATATATATATATATATATATATATATATATATATATATATATATATATATATATATATATATATATATATATATATATATATATATATATATATATATATATATATATATATATATATATATATATATATATATATATATATATATATATATATATATATACTAACGTCGTAACCCGCCCAACGGGCGAGGTCGTTTCGTTAATTGTCTTTTAAAAATTCGTTTGTGGATTAATTTTATTTTTTGTAGTGGGACCCGATTTTGTTAAAAGAAAACTTAAACGATTTTTTTATATATTTTTAGGGGTTGGGTCACCCAACAGACGTGTTTCATTCCACATCAGTCTTTTGTTCGGATCAGTTTGGTTTTAACTTGCTCTAAACTGGATATGGTTTGATTTTGACTTGTTTTTAACAAGAGCATCTCGGTTTAATTTAACCGGTTACAAATCAAAGGATCGGTTTGTGTAAAAACGGTTTAAAAAATACCGATTCTTTTTAAATCTGGTTTTAGTTTTTTTAAAAACGATTGGTTTTACGTCATTTTACTTTATCCCACCTTTTATAATTGGTTTCAGTTTTTCTAAAAGGTGATTGGCTTTACGTCATTTTATTTTATAAAATACCGGTCCTTTTTAAAATTGGTTTTAGTTTTTTTACTACGTCATTGCTGAATATTATTAATATAATATTTGTTTAGTATTACACGGTGTTTATAATGTTTTGGAACCAAGCTCGCCCAATACCTCTATTTTGTAGGTCTGTGGCGTGGTTGCAGTTCTTTGCATTTCCATGTTCTTATTTTCCACTAAAATATAATCACTTCTGATATAGAGTGGCTCAATCATTTAGATATTTCAGTCGATCTTCTTATTTAACTTCTTTTACTTCTTTTGAAATAGTGTGTGATATGGATATGGATGTAGAGGTTGTAAAACGGGTGGGTGGCGGGCTAAACGGGCGACGGGCTAAATGGGTGGCGAGTCAAACGGTTGCGGGCTAAACGGGCACGGGTAAAACGGGCGGGCGAAACGGGCGGACTAAACAGGCGCAAGCTAAAATGAGAAAAATTATAAAAACGTAGAATTAAAAAATAAAAATAATTGTTTAAAAGCCGGGGATAAAAATTATAAATAAAATATCCGTCTGCCTAATTAGTGTTTTACGTATGCGCCCATTAAGCCCATAATTTTCTTACATATGCGCCCGTTTAGCCCATTAATAATAAAGAATAAGTAAAAAGTAACTCATCATTTTTTGAAAATGGGCAAAAAGTATTTATATTTATTAAAATGGGCAAAAATTTTCACCTCTCTATATGGATGTAACTCTTTAGCTCATTTTCGTTAAAGTTCCTTATTGTTTCCCTTTCTAGCTCAGTTTATGGTTCACACTTGATAAGAACAGAACTGAATCACATTCTATCATTTTTTGTTTTGGTTCAACGACGAATCACCCTCCCACCTGATGCATGTGGGACGAAATATAATTGCAAATCATAATACGGTTTATTAAATAATCATATGCTTCCTGTCAGCATGTCTTTTTACATTATTAATTGACTACAAAAATTTGAATTACTCTTTTCCTTTTTCAGAAGACAAGATTACTATAGTGTTTTTATGAGTATTAGAAATTCAAGTAAAAGAATTTCAATGTTCGAATAACAGGTGAGAGAATTCTATTTCTAACATCTATGAACCAAAAACTCCATTTTTTGCGCGGATTTTATATTAAAAATACTTTGTCGTGAGTAATCCGTTGTCAATCAAATTGCTCAATTTTGCGTGAGAAAAAAGAGTGGCGCTAGCCAATCAAAGGCTCTCGTGATGGACGTATGCAATCGGTTTTGCTTCCCCAGCAGTTGATATGTATTTGGGCCTTTAGGGTGCATAAATCCTGTTGTGCGCCTTTATACTAAAATTTTAGAGCAGAACTGATTACAAGATAACTTTTCTTTTTGTTCATGCAAATTTCTGGTATATGGCTACCTTTAAGATACAACATATTTGCCGTTTCTTAAAAAACCTGCAACTAAAGCTAGACAAAATACTTGATCTTTTAACCGTGTAAAGCTAGGCAAAACAATATATAAAGCTAGACAAAATACTCGATCTTTTAACCGTGTACCAAAAAAACTAATACGGATACAAAATCAGAAATAACCGAATGTGATACCTATTGTATATCTATAAAATCAAACTTTTAATCGACTGTTTGTATCATATGTTCCATTGTTGTAACCGTTATGTTATACTCAAGGATGCCTTAATGTGGAAGTAAAGCCCTACCAGAAACTGTCATCTTCCACCTTTAGCCTGTGGTTGAAGTTAAAGCAAAAACAGAAGATAATAGGATGCTAACCTGACCTTACCTGAGCTCTGTCTATTTAACACATCTCAAATCTCTTTATAACAGACAATACATATACTTACACCGATACTCTCCTTCATCCAAACACGTAACAAAAATAGGCTTTGGCTTGCAGCAGCCACAAATTCCAATCTCTCTCGAGCACGAGCAGATGAGATAGAAGACCGTTTGACAATAATGTTGACTCTTTCTTATATTTTTAAACTCTGTAGCAGAAGCTAATTCTACAACAAAGAACATATATATGTATTGAAATCTAATGTATCACAACTTACTTACGTTGTAAAGCATAACTGTTCCATATGTGCTTAAGTAGCAAGCATCGTAGCATGTTAACTAAAAGAAATGTTACAGAGACAACATGTTTACATGCTTTAGTGTAACTATTAAAATTCAAGTGCGAGATGAAATCGTGAGCATCTTTATTATATTTTGAATTCTAAAATGCCTAGAATCTTACTAAACTATGGTACTACTAATTAACAAAAAAAGCAAAGTCTCTTTTCGAAAGAGCTAATGAAACTATATATGACAACTTGTGTAATATACTTGTGTAATTAACCAAATGCTAGAATTCTGGTTATGAATTATGCTTAACAATAATATACCGATCAGAGAAGCCAACCAAAATTTTTAAGATTTACCTTACAGAGATTAACATCAATACCAGAATATATCAGATGGCTGGCTTCATCAACAAAGCATACGCTGTTTCATCTGACTGCATCAAGCAACAAAATACTGAAGTAAGTCAAACAATGGATGACGAGACTCATAACAAACCAGTGAAGATCCATTACAAGTTGCGGTTATCTAATATGCTGATTTATCGCTTCTAATTCACATTCTTACATAAGATGATTATTTGAAAGTTTTAACTTAAGTAGAGATAAATTACATACAACTTGGGATTCTATCTATCCGTGAATGATTACTATAGTATTAAGTTCTTCTATTAGTTCATCGACAAGACCCCACAGATCCCCTCTATTGATCAACTTTGGTGCATCTTTATTGGCTGTTCTGTAATCAGTTTTGATACTATTATGCTGATTATTGACATGCTCGTATATCCAGATTATGTTTAGCTTAGCATTTTATAATACGGAGTAACATGCAACTTCACTATTAATTACCGTTTGTCACTACACACATTATACTCATTAAGAGTAGGAAATAGAGGTTTATCAACATTAAAGCTAAATATGCTTGCGGAACAGTTTACATATATGTTCTTTCTAGAAAACGGACATACTGAATCAAACAATTTGTTCAAACCTGAAACCGTATGTAGCCTTCATCTAATCCACATAAGAGCTGTCTTGCCACATTTAGTGTTAACTGACTATTTATGTCAAGTATGGAACATTTGATGTATTGCATATTACTGTTTTATCTGCTTACTTGACTAAATATCTGTGAATTTGTTTATGCAGTCCGAGAATGTTGGTGGTCCGCAGGAGCAGGTAATATCCCTGGATTACAATTCATTTAGAAAAAGTATACGCAGATAGCTGATCCGCAAATACTAATCTATCAGTAACATTGTTGACTTTTCAAGTCTTTATCAGGAAAGTAATTGACTTGCATGACAAGTTCATGGCATACGTCATCGATTGCTTCTCAAATCACACTCTATTTCACAAGGCCCTGAAAGAAGCTTTCGAGGTTTTCTACAACAAAAATGTGGCTGGTTGCTCTACTGCGGAGCTGCTGTCGGCATATTGTGATAATATCCTCAAGAAGGGTGGCAGTGAGAAGCTTAGTGATGAAGCTATTGGAGATGGTGATCTATTACGTCTTTTAGAACGCACCTTCCTGCAATTAGAAAACTCAAATAAGTAACCTCACATGAAACGAAACCAGAATTGACGATAACAAGTTAATTTTGAAGAACCTTCTTGAGTCACTGGAAGAACTATCACTCGAACCATGAGCGTGGCTAACCGATGAATTGTCCTTGCTGTTCCTGTGCCTGCCAAGTGATGGAGAACGATCCCTTTTGTGCCTACCAGGTGACGAAGAACGTTCTTTTTTGTGTTTCTTTAGATTCTTTTCATCTTTTCTTTCTCGCTTCCGTTCATCTTCTTTAGCACGCGATCTTCTATCAATGTCTCTCTCGTTCTTATCATCCTTGATCTCATTCTTACTGGCCTTTTTCTTTGAATCTCGCTCTTTTAGTTTCTCTTTGGAGCCATTTTGATCATCCTTCTTCTCCCGCAGTATATGTTTCTCATCCTGGATGTAACACTATCACTGATTGTTTTATAAGAGTGATAGTGATTAAATATCAGCTGTTTCGTATTATATTAAGTACGATTGCAGAAACTACAGTATTAAGTATTACTGATTGTTATTTTTTAATAAATGATCAAATTAACTTTGATTATTTTTATAAAAACAACCCGTTTTGACCCATTATGCAACCCACTTAACCCATCTATATTGTCACCACTAAG
This sequence comes from Glebionis coronaria, assembly GCA_025667525.1. NCBI lineage: Eukaryota > Viridiplantae > Streptophyta > Magnoliopsida > Asterales > Asteraceae > Glebionis > Glebionis coronaria. Next base: position 1,150,188 of record JANFOE010000656.1, on the reverse strand, counting down.
CACAAGTATGAGACAATACCTGTAGATGAAGAAGCTGATCCAGATGTTGCGGCTCGACTCGCATTATTGTTGTTCGAGTATCAATTAACTTTTCGTTCACCATATCTACGGCTATTCTCACTACACCTTTACCAATACGCTTTCGTGATCGACATTGCAACATCCAAAGTCTATTTCCTTGAACAGTGAACACTTAAGGAATCAGTGAACACTCAGCTTATATATTGGTGTAGAGTTGAGAGAAATTTCGAGAGACCAGAAAGCATCGAGTTTGTGAGAAGGGTCAGATCGCAGTGGATCGACTGGAATTACTATGCAGTCGTTGATGTGAAAGATATGAAGGTTCACCTTCAAAATAGTATAATGCATAATCAGTAACACAAAGTCTGTACCACTTGGAGTAATTGACTTTAAGATAAGTTTAAGTCATTTCCTGTTTATTAGAAAACACAAAAAAGTCTCTGATATTAGGCAAACCAGTATTGGACCTGAAACATGAAAGAAAGCTAATGAGCAACTGAAAAATTCAAATTCAAATTCAAATCAAATCCTTTTCTCTTTTAAATAAGCAATAGTAATTTCAACTCCATTATCTACAACATGTTTGTAAAAAAATTCAGTAAACTTGAATTGCAAATACCATTTAGCCAAACTAAGGTATATAAGCACTATTCTTATTGTTAACTTATTTCTTAGCATATGTCCACTTGGTAGCTAAGAAGTTCTCAAACTGAGTACTCCCTATAAGCCTGTCGAGAATAACCTCAAGACGTTCACTGTTGTATTGTGTTGGTGTTGGAGTCTCGATCTGTCTTGCAACCAATTACATCGTTCACGATCAGCAATATGCATGTACTCGTAACTAATACTTCTTTTTTGGTAAAGACTCGTAACTAATACTTCCAGAATAAGCTTGGTGAAGACTGGTCAATATCGACCTAAGAATTTGCACAAGTCGATATACAAAAAAAACCTGATATTCAGCAAAATAATCGGATACGCCTGACATGTTCTCCGGAGACCAAACTTCGGTTGCGACCATAAAAAATACTTGCTCGCAGATGTGAATTTTTCTCTTTATTGATCTGTTGGTGCATCTGCTCACATGAGGCATAAATGGGTGCATGTACTGAATTTTTATAATTTCATAGAAAACTATCGAAACCACAGTGACAATCCAAGAGTAGAGCTGACCTTAAAACTGACAACGCCACCATAACAAACCATATGTTTCTTTGCAACATGATGCTCGGGATGACTTTTCAAGTCTTGATAATAAACATGTAACTGATCTGAATATCATTATTAAAAAAAGAGGATGAGACTTTACAGAAAAACTGAATCCACCAACTCAAGCTCTTCAATATGGGTGTACCCAAGCTAAGCATATATTCAGTTTCTTTGCAATATGATGCTCGGGATGACTTCAATAAGGAAGCTTCTTTAATGCCTGGTTGAAGATAGTTTCCGTGAAAAGGTCTGCAACACTGTTTGAGCATAAATTTTTTAACCACCAAAGCTTGCCCAGAATGAACAGTAGAGCTCACAGTTTCCTAAACAGGATACGCAAACAAGAGAATGACAATATAAGTAACATTTGTTGCTTTTAGTGTCAAGAAACTTACTTGCACCGCACAACCTGGGCGTCTAGCCACGTGGTCCACTCATTTGGTGTCTTTAACCCAGTCAACATCAACAAGATAGATAAGATGTTTTCCCCCAAGCATCTTCACGAATAAATGGGAAGGGATGAGTTAGAGTAAACATACAGAAAGAAAAGGTATGCTAAACAAAAGATATAGTATAAATAAAATAGTAACAAACCTTTGATTTATCGTAGTAAATACACTTACGACGCACTCTAAAATTGTTCCCATTAGATATTCTCCAACAGTCACGGGATTTTTCATTGTCATCCCGACGAAGGTTGCCTTAAAAGCAGGAGAAGTCAACTTGAAGGAAATGTTCTTCTTGAGCGACTTTAAGAGAGAAATAATATTCTGAATAAAATTGCCATTCCATTAACCCAGAGTAAAGATGGAAATTCCAAAAAACCTAACGTGTCACGAGCAGAGCTTGCAGTAGAGAGTGCACAAAAGAGATTCCTAGCCTTGATAATAGCAGCACCATGTTGTTGTACATTGATGATGAATCCAGATTTCAACCTAGAATAATAAATAATGCAAAATGTCATGTTAGTGCATGACAATGAAAACAATAGTGCCCTAACCGACACGAAGAATTCATACCATTCATCGGGTCAGTGGTTACACCTTATCCGTGTCTTCTAAATCAGTTGAGTGCAATTGCTTCTCGTGATCCCAGCGACGAGTGAAGCTAATATTTATGTAATTAGATATATCCAAATGCATCGGTTACCGAGATGGAAGAAAATAAAGTCACTAAATACAAATCAATTTGTCCACCTCTGATGTAGAAATATCAATAGGAGACTACAAAAATGATGCCAATATTCAACTGAAATCTGAACTTTTAATTTTGATCATGTACAAAGTTTCATGTATTTTACGGGTGCAATCCTGATGCCATTTAGCCTGTGTGACCAGTTTTAGTCTGACCTGGTTATTTTTTAGCTTAACTCATTTGACCCATGAAATTAAACATAATCCAAATGGATCCCCATCTGTGTATAAATGGGTCAGAATTACTACTTTAAAGGCTACCGTTGGAGTAAACCGTTCAGCATCAGAATATAGAAAATGTCAGATGGAAGATGAATAAGGTCTATGTTGGTTCCTACGTCACGTTATCCAATTCGGAGAAGAGAATCTGTATCAAGTGCAACTCGCTCATTAGTGATTACACAACATATACTGACTACTCATAATGGGTCCACAACATAAAAAACATACCAAATAACAAATATGGCCAAGATCTTACCATTTTTAAGCCATTCAGCCCATCATATGTGAAACCTTTTTCTAAAATTAGATCAAATATCTTGTAAGCAATTCTGAACGATGATCAGGTTTAGAATTTATTTCAAATATCTTGTAATGCAAGAAGTCCTGAATGATTTATGTGGCTTCATTCGTGTCACCAGAAAGCAATAAACCCAATAGCCTTCTATGTTTGTTCCAACTCCATCACACACACACACACACACACACACACACACACATAGAGAGAAAATGAAGAAGTGAAATCAACAAAATAGCTAAACATGGAGCAGTTATATTACATGAATACAAAGTTCGTAAAGGTACCTGCTATTATGACGTCACTTTTTATAAGTGCCATGCCCCGGATTCCAACGGGCTTTGCTTTTGATCTAAAACAAAGTTTATCCAAAACCTAGAAAATGCTTAATATTAATACTTACAGACCGAAACTCAATGGCTCCATATGTGCCCTAAGAGCAGTTGGGTCCGGGAAAAGACTTCTATTTCTTTTGATGTCACGTTGCTTCTTCTGCTCGAAAGGCGCTTTGACTTTGAATCAATGGCCCTCACATAATTTGATAGCTCTGTGCTACTACAGGTCATATCCATATCAACTCTAGGCTGACCAGGGGTCATTAGGAGTCGATACTTAACTGAAGCTCTTGGGATGCCATCTGATTTCCTCATCGTATTAGTGAAAAATCTGACTTGTCAGCATCCTTGTCAGCTAAGACTTTGCTTTCTAGATCGGATTTTTCTTCTGATACATTTCTAGAATAAATTTCCATTTGCTAAGGCTAAATGAGGGGGGGGGGGTCAGCTTTGGGTCCATTTTCCATATCAAAACTGTAAAAAAGAATACAAGTATTCAGAAAATGCTAATACAACTCCAATTCTTAGCAAAAATGTAATAAAAGACTCGGCTTCATATGTATATCATGTGTATGATACTTCCAATGATGAAATCAAACGACAGTCGTTGCTGAAACCACCTGATTCACTTGTATCTTGTAGCAACACGTCAATGACATCATTTAGCAACCCCAAACCTTTTGATCTAGATTCAACTATAATACAATATGGAGAAACTAACCCTAATAAAACACCCAAATTTGATAAACATAGAAACAATATTACTAAACCTTGGTAGTTAAGCTCAGAGAGTTTCCAACCTACACCATTAGTGATTCTAAAGTTTTGTATGGCTGATCAATTTTATTCCTATGGATATAAGCCTCAATAACAGTCATCTAGAAAATGCAAAACACATTACAATTGGTAAAGAGAATGACAAATTTTATCACTTAAAAAATAGATAGGAAAGAGGATCTGTAACATATCCTACCAAATTAAGAGTCAATGTTCCAATTTTCTTGATACATATCGTAGTTTCATAACCCATTGTTTTGCAACAGATAGCTTTGATACCTGAAAATTCAATATTACAAATGAAATATTGAATAACAATAATTGGATTTTCTGACTACCGATCCTGAAATTGTTACGGAACACACAAGAACAATAAAAGTAGACATGTGAGTTTACCAAAATATTGTATAAATGTTTAGAGTTTAATCCAATGTCGGGCGGACTGAATGAAGAGGAGCTGATCCGATCCTCCTGCTGCTGTGGTATTACACAATAGAAACAACATCTCTTGATGCAACATTGGAATCCTATTTCAAAACTGAAATATATATAAACCCTAAACACAAATAATTCAGATTTATTGTATTCAACACAAGAAGAATACAATTAAGGAATGCGTCTGATTTGATTTGTGATTAAAAAAAGGTCATCATTAGAAGAAACAGCGAGAGATGATGACGTCATCATTATTAGGTAAGTGCGGTCATGGTTTTAATACAGTTTAAGGAGAAGACAATGGCAAAAAATACATGGATTGACAAGATCAAACATAGACAACCTGAAAAAATACAAATAAACCTTGTGATTAGGATCAGGAGAAAGAGTAGAGAACCTGCAAAAATTAAAACACATACAAAAAAAAACGTATGTTAATATTAGGGTTTCATGAAGATTAACCTGTAAAAATAAAACACATACAAAAAATATACGAATACAAGGAATATTTAACCTGTAAAACAAAACAAAAAAACACAGTTACATTAGATTTGAGAGTAGTGTTTGAGAAGAAGAGGTATATTTTTTACGTGTGTTTTCTGTAGTTTAGATAGAATTAGGGTTTTTTGTGGATAATCTTTTTTAATTCAAAAGATATATTTGTTAATTGCGTTAAGATATATTTGTTAAAACAATAGTATCCTGATTAAAAATGTTTCTTTAAAACAATATATTTCTTTCCTAACTTTATTAATAATGTTTTTGAGAAAAGAATACGAACAATTAGTTAGCTTAGTTGGTAAAGGTGCTTGAATTGTAGCAAAGAGACCCGAGTTCGAACCCTGGTTATGAATATTTTTTTTACAAAACGCGTTAAACACAGTTTTGAAAACAGAATGCAATTTCAAAGCTGCGTTTCAAAAACGCGATTTTATAAAAGTGCGATTTCAAGTCACTAAAAACGTGGAAAATGGAGAATTTCTAGGAATTGTTGAAATACTATTGGCTAAAAGATGTGACTGAGATATGACTGGATTAAAAGCTGCGGTTTCAAATCATAATTATACCTATATATAATACAGATATATATATATATATATATATATATATATATATATATATATATATATATATATATATATATATATATATATATATATGATGTAAATTTATTACATGATTGTTTGATGATTATTTTGATATTTATACGAGGTATTTATACGACGTAGATTGTCACAAGGAACCCTAAATCCCCTAGTAAATTAATCGAAGCTATTCTCGTAGGAATTCTAGCTATCCTAGATCTAAACCAAGTTGTGGATGTTTATAATCCCAACGAAATGGTTGATATTCGTAGAAATGTAGATATTAGTTGATTGTGATTTTGAAGAAGAATTGGCGAGATTAAATCTGATATCGATATCATGACGATCTTTACTTATAGAGTGGAGTTTGACAAAACGTTATCACCTGGAAAGATGTCATCTGATTCGTTGTCATCCAATTCTTAAATTGAAATCGAAAGGGTGAATGTTGCACTTGAGGCTATCATTGGAACCATTACCCAAAAGCCTCATGCCACTAATACCTTTCCGAGAAGTCTAATTGACTGATCGAGTCATTTAATACTAGTGACTCATTTGATGATTGTTGTTGTAAGAGCTAATAGGATTGGAAATTAAGTGTTGATTCATATTGAGATTGTATTGCCTTTACAAGGCCGAAGAATAAGGTTATAAGTATTGGAGAATAAGGTAGGATGTCGAATTGAGTATAAAATTTGTTATAACTTGAGAAAGTAAAATTTAACTTGTATGGAATATGAGACTGATAAGAGGAAATAATTAAGTCATGTGATTGAATTAAGATTTTAATAGATTGTAGGTTCGTGTTAAGGGTTGTTCCTAGGCCATTGTCCACTAACGAGGATGCCCAGTGTCCAAGAAATAAATTGAAGAAATCTTCTTCTGAATTGGGACCGATGGATCTTCCGGGACATGTGGAACCCCTAATGACTCTTGTAGATTAGTATTCATTGTGGTATCTTTTAAAAAAAAATTAATCCCTAACTTAACTGAGACAACAGTTGGTAGGATGAGTTCTGAGAATTGTATGACATAGTGACACGTAATGTGTTACGGTATAATTTTGACTTGTTTGTGATTAATGAAAAGACTACCTTTGATTGCTAAATTCTACATGTATCGATGTTATCTATCTTTTCTTGCTTCTTCCTAATGCTCGCATTAGTGATGCAACCATTGAACAAGTACTCATCTTGATTTGAGTTACGTTGTGAATCATTCTTCGTGAGTGCCATCGAGGTCATGAACCTCATGATTATTTGGCTAAAGACCATTTCCTATCATATTGTAGTTAGTTCCTGGTGAACAACTCTTCATCACTCCTTTGCAGATCACTCATTCTTTTTATAAGATAAAACAATATGCCTTGAGAAAAATTGAATTTTCATCACTATAAGGATTATTCATAGTGAGATTTATAAGTGATTGTTATTGAAATGAAGTTGTTTATAAAACACTTTGGAAGACTTAATTGTTTCCATAACAAAGAAAATCGTTGTAAATTTATTTTTGATTCTTATTTAAGAATTAAGCATGAAAATGTTTTTATTATAGACATGATGATAAAATTTTGACGAACTGAGTATTGCATCGTTAACCCTGAAATTGTATATAGTTGCGCGGCTACATACAATTTGGAAGTGACCATGCAAGGCTGATTAGTAGTCACCATGAAACTGATTAATAAACACTAAATTTTCTTTGAAAATTGTGAAAGATTAAATTTTAAGAGATCTGCAAGAAGTGAAAAATAAGGACATAGTGTTAGGGACACCTACATATGTGCATGTAGCATCTATTCTTCTAAGTCGAATTTACTCATCTGTGGAATTTGTCTTATTTGACAATTGATATTTCCTTCTTGTCCAGTTCTCCCGTAGTGAGATTCTTAGGAAAAGTATCTGATTACTGAGTGTTGATACCCGACTGGATGTATCGACGTTCCTATCATTTCTTTTGATTTAATTTCATTTGAATGACCTGGGTAACGATCCGAGGAGCTTTCGAATGCATACTCAAATTATGAAAACATGGGATATATTCATATTCGTTAAATATTTTCGTCTGTATCTGATTTGAAATTCTCTCGCGTAGATTATGCGTTGACCTTACTCTTTTAAGGTAGTTATGTCTCCTGATATCCCTGAATTTGTGAAGGATTATGAATTATTATTAGTATTTTGAGAAGTTCACATCTTATCGACGGCAATGCAACTGGAAAGTTGATAGTGCCAGTAGAATGGATTGATTGATTATGACATGATGACATTGTCTTAATTGATGGGAACTCGAGTAGAATTCCCCTAAATGATAAGATGTTGATGATCAAAAGTGACCTAAATAATTCTTGATGGATGACCATATCCTGCATTTAGACTTGAAATTATACCGTGAATGGTTGTGAATTAGTCATAGATATTATAATCTAGAAAGAAGCTAATATGAATTTATTGAAAAGATGTTTCCGTTATCTGAAACTTTAGTAAGTATTTATTGTGAATTAACTAGACTTTTGCCATTTAGGCAAGTTGAAATTGGTATTGATTATATTCCCGGTGCTGCACTTGTGACATGTGCACTGTACGTCAACACCATCTGAATTTAAGGAATTACCGTACAACTGAGAGAGTTGTCGGAGAAAGATTTTACCGAGCTCGTCATCATGAAGAGCTATGGTGTTATCATTCCTTATATTTATAGATTACTGTGAACTGAGTAAATTGACGATCGAAAACGATATCCATAACTCGAATTGGAAGATTTGTTCGATCATTTACAAGGTTCTAGCGTATGTTTTAAAATATTTGATCCATGGCATGGTTATCATCAACTTCGCATCTGCGAAAAAGATTATCTATTCCAATCATTACATCCAGAACTTGTGATGAACATTATGAGTTTCACGTGATGTCGTTTGGATTGACCGATGCACATGTAGTATTCATAAATTTGGTGAATCACGTGTGTAGGCTGTAATTTGATAAATTCATGCTCGTGATCATTAAGGACCATTTATTTGTTTACAAGAATAAGAATGAGTTAATAATTAATTATAGATTGCCCTGAATTGGCCGAACAACGAAAACCTGTACCTTGAATATATAACATGAGATTTAATGACTTAATCCTTTACATGATTTAACCGTGTGATTAATAGATAATGGAATATATTGACTCTTTAAAAATTAAGAGCCCTTTTAAGACTTTGGATTATTACTAAAAAGAAAGTGAAAATATGTTTTGACAAATGTTTTAACAAAGGATTTTAAAGGGATTATTCCCTTATACACAAACCATTTAACTAAACCTCTGTTTAGGGGTAAATGTTTGTGTATAACTTAAGACAACTTAAGAAGGATTGAGTAAAACCATTTAAAACATGATTTGAAATCTGAAACGAAAATTTTTGCTTTTCAAACTAAGAAAACTTTGACCAAAGTATAAACAAAGGTTTTTCGAACATTTACGAATTTTATTAAATATTTTCAATAAATCAACAAAAACCGTGTTAACTAAAATTCAAACTTATTTTGAATATCTTTATATAATTGGTCGAACTGAGAAAATTTAAAAACTTTTTGCGTTTACGTTTCAAAAAAAAAAAATTTAAATATTTATTATTTAGTTACTTGTAATATGTATCGACGCTTTAAACGTCAGATTGAGAAAAACTGATAAAAATGATAGATGAGACGAAACTGAAACTTAGAAGAAAGGTGAATGTAATTACTGACGCATAATACAGAAAGAATATATGAGAGAATTGTGGACAAGATAATTATATCATCATGAGAGGTGAATATAGATACCAACGCATTATGTAGAAAAGATAAAGAATCAATTAGGACATGTTCCTTAATAATGAAGGTGCAAGATAAATTGCCGAACAATTTAAAATATAGCCGATGATTGTAAAAAGGATAATATAGATAATAAAAAGTGGTTCGCGGCTAATGTGAACCATTAAAAATTGAGAAGCCGATAGCGTTAAATATTTTAAAGGCCACTGGTGGTTGCCTAAATATGGAGATTGTGAGATATAGTTATGTTGAATTTGTAAGTATAAGTATTCTATTTATGTCATTTATGACTAGAAGTATCTTTGTCTGAAGAAGTTGTACTAATGGCAAATTATGAAGGCAGACATCGCCTCATACATTAGTAAACGTCTAGCTATTGCAAAGGTCATCATCTGAATTTGATTCGATTTGGGTCATCGTCGACAGACTGACCAAATCTGCTAATATCATTCCCGTTAATGATAAATGCAAAAGAGTTATGTAAACATAGTGTGCCTGTATCGAACTTCTTTATCAAGATCCTCGCTTCGCATTGAATTTCTAGAGATTTGCTCAGAAGTCGTTGGGAACGAACCTTGATGAGAGTACTGTTTACCACCCCAAATCGAAGGGACGAGGTAAAGTAACAATACAAAACACTAGAAGTCTTGTTTTATGTTTGAATGATTGACCTTTGGTAATAGACCGTATAATCGTTTTCCTTTGGAAAGATTATCATTGATAATCATCGTATTAGGATCGAGATCGAATCTTGTTAGGATCTAAATATTAGAGCATCCGTAAGCAGGAGTTGAGATAAAGACACCCGATATACACCCATTGTGAGTTGGACATGTCTTTTAGGTTTAAGGTTTCCTATGATGGCGAACCTAACCTTACAAAATACCCGACCCACGAGATCTGAAATAATTGTTGAAATTAGGATTTGATTATTGACTACCGGTAGTGGGCAAGAGGTTATGTGAATGTGAAATATAGATCTTGAAGTGCCAAATGGGTAGCGAAGTTATGCCACAATTTTTAACCTTGGAAAAATGAATTCATGATCTAACAAATCATGGGATATAAGTCCCCGTTGTATGGGACCATTGAGATGATGTAAAAGTTGGGATTGAAAGGCATATAAGCTGGATCTACCCTAGGACTTCAAGAACTGCGTGAATTATGTTTCGTAAATCGAACTTGATGGAATATCTATCAAGTGAAAATCTGATTGTTCTTAGTAAAGCTTAGATCGGCGAAAAGTTGCATTCATCAGAAACCCGTGAACATCATTGATATGAGCTTAAACTCATATCCTTTTATCAACAAATAACCCTAAAACATGAAGCAAAATACCAATTTATCTTGCAAAAACAGTATTATGTGGTATGTTTGTGTTTGTGTACACTTGTGTAGGTAAAAGGATACAATTTCAAGCAAACAAGGAAAAATCAAGCTTAAATTGATAAAAAGACAAAGAAGGATCAAAAGTGACAAGACTTTGAAGTACAAGGACCTATCTTGACAAATTGCCAAAGTTGAAGGACTAAAGTGCAAATATTGAATAAAGTCAAGATCAAAGTCAAAATTGGTCAACTATCAAGTCAACAAAGTCAAAGGACCAATTCTGCTCAAAGATGAAGTTGGAAGGACTAAAAGTGCCAAAGAAATGAAGTTACAAGCCTTTAAATGCAATCTGCCAAAGTATAGGGGCTAAATCTGCCAACATTGGAAATAAGTTCAAGTTTAATCCATGTGATCAATTTCGGGCCAATGAGAAGCAAGAATAAAGGACACACGGATTGCCAACTCATGTGTAATAAATACCCACTCGGCCGCCACATTTAATGACAATATCTCAACAGTTCAATCCGTGTGAACTTATTTCCACCAGTCAGAGCATGACACGTGTCTTCTTCAAGCAACTAAATTTTCCCAGGATCGTTTTTGAGCTAGACTGAATATCATGAAAAGTTGTAAACACCAACGTTGCTTATTTTTGAGAGACGAACACAATGGTAAACACCAATTAACATGAAATCATTTCAAGAAGAAAGCCCCAATTCGTGTTCATACTTTGCAGATCAAGTTTGCAGAATTGTGCCACGTGGAGACCTGGGATTGGTCTCAACACGTCATCATCCCCATCAAACTCCTTCTTCAAGCCTATAAATAGCTGTTAGTTCCTCATTTGTAACAAGTAGTTAAAATTGTAGAAAACACACACTTTTCAATTTCCTTTCATCTTTCTTCCTTTTTAGCCTAACTACTCAAGAGTTTGACAAACTCTTGAGTTAGTTAGTTAGCAGCTTTTCAACAACTTTGTAACCAATTTCCATGAATGAAATTTGAATTCTCCTTTTCCCGCCAAATCTCATCTTCATTCTACTGTTCATATCTTGCTTCTACTTGATCATTGTGTTGCTGAATTGAGTTTGTTATGATCATTGAATGATCATAACTGACTCTGAAGAAGAATTGTAGCTGTTGTTGTGATTTCAGTTCAAGCCTTAGCCTTTTTGAAGTTTTCATGCCATAATGATGAATTCTAGTTGATTTGTAGCTGATGTTGATAGTAGATTGATAATCTAGTGATAAGGTGGTGGTTATCACTAGGATAAGAGAGTTCAGCACTCCTCTTCTTCCCAATGGTTTCTACAAAAGGTTTCAAAAGTTCTGATTTTGGTTCCACTTAATAAGTCAATGGCATGCTACATTTCCTAGTGTAATCTTGTTGTTTGCCTGATCAAAGTTGTTTAGTTTGGCTGGTTGTTGGATTGTGTACTTGTTTGTAGCTTAATCTTGTTTTACTGCTTATAGATTTTGGATTAAGTTCTGTTCATAGCTTATTTCAGTTAGTTTCAGTCTTTGCACCTTAATTGAGTAATAGTTGTTCTCATAGCTTGCTTGTAGTCTTGAACTATCTCATTTTGGGTCTCAAGTTTGGTAGTCAAAGGATTTCATTCAACTTTAATCAGATCTTTAAAAGTCTTTGAAAATTCTCATGAATCTCAGATAAGGAGTGTTTGGTACTAGTTGGTCATTGATTTTCAAGCATTGAGTTTTTGCAAGTTAATGTTCATTTCTAGTCAATAGGTTATAAAAAAGTGTTTTGAGTAAGTCTCAAGTCAAATTGAAGGTCAAAAAGGCAATTGGCTATAAAAAGTTTGGGTCTCATTTTCATGCAGTTTTGCTTTAAAAAGTTCTCAATTTCATTTAGCTGGCATTTGCTTGTTTCTTGATGAAAATTAATCAAACCAGTTCTCATTTCTAGTTCATATCATAAAGTTTCAGATTCCAAAAGCATTTTATACAGTCTTCATTAAGCAGTGAGAAATAAGCAAAATCATGAAAAGCTGAGTTAAGCTAAGTTTCTGTAACTTGAAACTGATTTTTGAGATCTTTTGATTTCATTCATTAACCAAGCCATTTTATTTCATAAATCCTCTTAGTATATTGTATTACTTGAAATTTGAGAGATTCAGCTTTTTGTCAAAAATTATGGTCAACGCTTGGTCAACGATAAGCCAATTTTAGCTTAATTCGAATTTCTAGCTTATTTCTTGATGAAATTCGTTGTAACTTGATTTCCCGTTCATTATTTGAGCTTCTTAATCAGTTTTGGCAAGAAAATCAAGTTGTGCTTATTCAGTTTGTTCTAGAGCTTAATTTGGGCTTATCTTGAAGTGCTTATTTGCTTATTTTGTACTTTCAGTCAAAATCCTTTTATAGGCGTAGCTTATTTTGAATTTGAAGTCTTTTGCAATTGGTTCCATTGATTTTGGTTCATTAATAAGCTCACACGAGCTTATTTTTCTTTCAAACCCGTTTTTGCTTAACAAGTTTGTAAAATTGCCATTTGGTCCTTCTTGTTTTAAGCAGTTTCTAAATATGGCTAAACTTTAATCTTTTTAGGGTTTCCACAAAGTAATCCTTTTAGTTTTGAGTTTGTTTAAAATCAGTTAGTAAGTTTGTTACTTTGTTACAATTTGGTTAGTTAGTTACAAGTTTTACACTTTTGATCCTTTTAGTTTACTGATTTGCATTTTCAGTACCTAGACTTGTTAGAATTTTCATTTCAAGCATTTATATTTCCTAGAATTTACATTTTAAGTCCTTGTAGTTTTAAAATTTAAATTTTTAGTATTACTTGAATAAAATTTGGTAATTGCACTATGTTTTACATATAAGTAGGTAATATTTTTTCATTTTTGCAAGGCTTTGTTGAATTAGCAAATAGAATATCCAAAAAAGATTTACAACCAAAAACAGTTAAAAACCCGATATTGGTTGGACTTTCAATTAGCAAGAACTGAGAAAAACGAACTGCATTATACACAATTTCAAATGGCGCCGCTGCCGGTTCTTTGACTTTACGAGAGACTATCGATTGACGGTTTTCATTGGCTTTTGGGATCCGTTCACCTTGTGAACGTTATTTTTACGTATCATAAATCAAAAACAAATAAAAAAAATCAAAAATGTAAAAATATATAAAAACTAAAAAATTAACAAAACAATTCTTTTCCTAAAGAATTGATCAAAAAAAATTAAAAAATCCAAAAAGCAATCTTTTTCCTAAGAGATTGCACCCAAAAATATATATTATTGGATTCTCTCGGTTTTTATGTACATATAGTATTTTCTCTTAAAAAACTCATAAATACAAAAATATTTTCCATATATTATTATAAGTAAATACGTATAGGTATAAGAACAACCAATCTACATATCTTCCATAAGTATTGCCAAGGCAATACACCGTGTTGAGGGGCGTTCCGGTCCTTGACACGTGTATCGATCAAACAAAATAAAGCAAGAATAGATAAATACTCTCAATAAGCAACAATTCGAAGAATACGAACATTTAAGTGAATAGAAAGGCGATGCGCTATAAAATACCATCTAAGGGTCAATAGGTACTTAAGTGCTTCGCGCCACCTAACCCCCCGTTCACTTGTAAGTATTCTAAGAAGGAAAGCTTCATTGAGGGTCTTGCACCCAAGTAGTACATACGTATATTGTTATTTTCTTGTGGATATTTAATATTGAAACTCGAAGAGGATAATCCATTTCTCTTCAAAGTCACACGAGAGCTTCTCTCTCATTCCTCGTATTGAGTTGCATGCTCACTCGCGGGCGTGCACAAATACCGATTGGTGTACAACCTCTTCCTCCGAAAAAGAAGAAAAAGAGAAAGAGTAAGACTACCACCGTCCACCAAGCCGATCACGAGAATCGTGCTTTGACTCCTCCATCACAAGAAGCCATGGCTATTGATAATCGCTTTTTGTTGGAACGTATGCAAACCAATATTCATGGATATGCTAGTGCTATTAAGATTCCCGACTTTCCCGCAAACACATTTGAGCTACACACATCTATGATTACTATGGTTTCACAATCACCTTTCTATGGTAACAAGAATGAGGATCCTCATGATTACCTTAAGAGATTCCTTTCTCTTTGCAATACCATTAAGCATAATGGAGTTCCACATGAGGTGATTAGGTTGATGTTAGTGTCATTTTCACTAGAGGGACCCGCTAAGCATTGGTTAGACACCCAACCACTCGATAGTATCACCACATGGGATGGTTTCACCACTAAGTTTTTGAACAAGTTCTTTCCTCCACATAAGACCATGGCCTTGAGGACCTTAATTATAGGCTTTCAACAAAAACCTAGTCAATCCTTTAGTGATGCTTGGGAAGAGTATAGTGAGTTATTGAGGAGATGCCCTAATCATGGATTGGATGATGTTCACCAAATCAATATCTTCTATAATGGCCTTAAATCTCACCACCAAGATTCACTCAATGCTTCCGCGGGAGGGAATATTCTTCTTAAATCCTACCAAGAGGCCTTGGACATCATTGAGACTAAAGCAATGGTTCAAACAAACAATCAATTTGAAGAAAGGGTTCATGTTATCCAAAACAATTCTCAAACTCCTTGTGACAACCAACTCCTCAAGTTTCAACAAGAGATGTTTCAAAGGATGGATAGAGATAGTGAGAGGAATTTGAAAGTACAACAAGAACTACTTCAAGCTTTTAAGAACATGTCCTTGAACAATTTTTCAAATAATGTGAATGCCATTGCCCTTTCTTGTGTTACTTGTGGAGGTCCCCATTCTTATGAACAATGTGATACGGTGCAAGTGTATCAAGGGGAATGCTATGCTTACCAAGAGGAACATCGTGAACACTTCAAGCCAAATATCAATCCAAATAACCTTTCTTACAAGTCCCAAAACTACCTTACTCCACCCGGATTCCCATCCCACCCACCCACCCAAATTCAACAAAATCCACCTCAAATTTTACCAAGGAATCAAGGGCAAAGACCACCTTACCAAGGAAATAACTACAAGGCACCCAACAATGTTCAACATCAAGGAAATACCTTTTATCCACCACAACAAGGATTTAATCAACCACTTCCACTTTTCCCCAATCAAGCATATGATCCAATACCAAATCAAGCTTACCCTCAACTTCAAAATAAAGGATATGGGATGCAAGAGACTCAAGAGTATGTTGACAAGAAAATGCGTGAAATTAAGAAGAGAATGAATGATCAAATGAAACGTAATATGGAGGAACAAACCAATAGGGTTTTAATGGCATTAAATCAAAGACCACAAGGGGATTTACCTTCCAACACACAAACAAATCCAAGGGCCAATGTCAATGCCATTACAACAAGGAGTGGAACAACAACAAAGGATTCTTCACCTCCTAAACCTACTATTGTTCAACCCACTTGTGCTCCTACTTGTGACAAGCCTTCTACCTCTACTTCACCTCCTCAAAATGCTCCTATTCACTCAAACACACCTTCTCAACCTATTCATACTTCTCCTTTACCTTCCACACTTCCCAATGAAGAAGCTAACAAAGAAAATCTTCCACTACAACACCTATTCCACCTACACCAAAACCTACTCTTCCATATCCTTCAAGGTTGAAAAAGGACAATTTAAAGAACAAGGATGACATCCAAGTCTCCAATTTCTTAAGGATGTTCAAGCAACTCAACATTAATATATCCTTTGCGGAAGCTCTTGCTTATATGCCAAAGTTTGCTAAGATGTTCAAGGATTTGCTCTCAAACAAAGAAAAATTGGTTGATTTTCCCAACACATCCCTTAATGAAAATTGTTCCGCGGTGTTACTTAAAACTTTACAAACAAAACTTGGAGATCCGGGGTGCTTCTTGATACCTTGTAATTTTCCCGGTGTTGAAAATTGCATGGCTTTGGCGGATCTAGGGGCGAGCATAAACCTCATGCCTTTATCGGTTTGGAAACAACTCTCTCTTCCCGAGCTCACTCCCACTAGGATGACTCTTGAACTAGCCAACCGAACCATAGCTCACCCCGTAGGTATAGCCGAGGATGTGTTTGTAGGTGTGGATAAGTTTACCTTTCCGGCCGACTTTGTAGTGGTCGATTATGACATGGATCCTAGAGTGCCTTTGATTGTTGGTAGACCGTTTTTGAGAACGGGTCGTACTTTGATCGATGTGGCGGAAGGAGAACTAATTATGAGAGTAGAAGATGAGAGAGTGGTGTTTAAGTTAGGGAAATTTTGTAATAAGAAAGAGGTTAAGGAGTCTAGACCTTGTGAGACTATTAACATTGTTGATGTGTTAGATGAAGTGTGTGATGAACACTTTCATGATGCTTGTAAGAGTACTAGTGATGAGATGCCCCATGTTGAAACCGTGGCCTCAATTGCTCCCTCTTTAACACCTTTTGGAGAGAGTGATTTCCTCTTGGAGGAATTTGAGTCAAACTTTCTTGGTGATGATGATTCTCCCATTAATTGGGAAGAAGATATTCTTACAATCCAAAAGTTGCTCAATGAGGACCCTATTCCTTCTCCTATTCCACAAGAGATTACCATTGAGGAACCTTCCATAGTAAAACCTTCCATAGAAAGTCCACCTCCTATTGAACTTAAGGACCTTCCATCCCACTTAGAGTATGCTTTCTTAGAGGGCAAAGACCAATTACCGGTGATCATTGCTAAAGTGTTAAAAGAGGATGAGAAAGAGCAACTTATTGAAGTTCTTAAGAAACACAAGAAAGCTTTAGCATGGAAAATATCCGACATAAGGGGAATTGATCCACATTTTTGTACACACAAAATCCTTATGGAGGATGACTATAAACCCGCCATTCAAAACCAAAGGAGAGTTAACCCAAAAATCCATGAGGTTATTAAGAAGGAAGTGATTAAACTCTTAGATGCGGGTATGATTTACCCCATTTCCGACTCTCCATGGGTTAGCCTGGTTCATTGTGTTCCAAAGAAGGGTGGAATCACCGTGGTGCCTAATGAGAACAATGAGCTTATTCCCACGAGACTTGTGACCGGTTGGAGAGTTTGCATTGATTATAGAAAACTCAATGAGGCAACTAGGAAGACCATTTCCCGCTTCCTTTTATGGATCAAATGCTTGAACGCTTAGCGGGAAATGAGTACTATTGTTTTCTTGATGGCTTTTCGGGTTATTTCCAAATACCCATTGACCCTAAGGATCAAGAAAAGACCACATTCACTTGTCCTTACGGTACATTTGCTTACAAGAGGATGCCTTTTGGCTTATGTAATGCACCGGGGACGTTTCAAAGGTGCATGATGGCGATTTTCCATGACATGATAGAGCAAACCATGGAGGTTTTTATTGATGACTTTTCCGTCTTTGGAAATTCATTTAGCTCATGTCTCACCAATCTTGAAAGAATGCTTAAGCGTTGTGAGGAAACACGTTTAGTGCTTAATTGGGAGAAATGTCACTTTATGGTGAAAGAGGGGATTGTTTTAGGACACAAGATATCCAACAAGGGATTAGAAGTTGATCGAGCTAAAATTGATGTGATTGCTAAGCTTCCCCCACCCACCTCGGTTAAAGGTGTGAGGAGTTTCTTAGGTCATGCAGGATTTTATAGGCGCTTTATACAAGATTTTTCTAAGATAGCTAGACCGATGACTCACCTCTTGGAGAAAGAGGCTCCTTTCATTTTAACCAAGATTGTTTGGACTCTTTTGAGACTCTTAAGGAAAAATTGACTAAGGCTCCCGTTTTGGTTTCTCCAAATTGGGAATTACCTTTTGAGCTTATGTGTGACGCTAGTGATTATGCGGTGGGGGCCGTCTTAGGACAAAGAGTTAATAAGCATTTTCAACCTATACACTATGCGAGTAAAACCATGACCGGTGCACAACTTCATTACACTACCACGGAAAAAGAGTTGCTTGCTATAGTATATGCTTTTGAGAAGTTTAGACCATATCTTGTGCTTTCCAAAACCATAGTGTATACGGATCATTCCGCTCTCAAGTATCTTATGACAAAACAAGATGCTAAGCCTAGGCTTTTGAGATGGGTTTTGTTGCTTCAAGAGTTTAAGATAGAGATTCGTGATAAGAAAGGGGCCGAGAATTTAGCGGCGGATCACTTGAGTAGACTTGAGCATCCTTTTCAAGGAGATTTACCACACCAAGAAATCAATGAATCCTTTCCATTAGAGGAGCTCATGTCTATCTCTTCCCAAGAGGATGCCACACCTTGGTTTGCGGATATCGCAAACTATCTTGTGGGCAATGTGCTTATTAAGGGTCTTACTTATCAACAAAAGAAGAAGTTTCTTAAGGAAGTTAAGTATTACTTTTGGGATGATCCATATCTTTTTAGGCAATGTGCGGACCAAATCATTAGACGGTGTGTAGATGGGCCCGAGGCATTTAAGATCTTAGAAGCGTGTCATAAAGGACCTACGGGTGGACATTTTGGGCCTAACTATACCGCCAAGAAAGTCTTTGATTCGGGTTACTATTGGCCTTCCATTTACAAAGATGCCCATGAAATGGTGAAATTTTGTGATGTTTGTCAAAGACAAGGAAAAATTACGCAACGTGATGAGATGCCACAAAATTTTATCCAAGAGTGTGAGATATTTGATGTATGGGGTATTGATTTCATGGGACCTTTTCCATCCTCTAAGGGAAACAAGTATATACTTGTGGCGGTGGATTATGTGTCCAAATGGGTGGAGGCTAAAGCCTTACCTACCAATGATGCTATAGTTGTTGTGAATTTTTTGAAACAATTGTTTGCTAGATTTGGTGTACCTCGGGCCATCATAAGTGATCGTGGTACGCACTTTTGTAATGATCAATTCACGAGAGTTATGAAGAAATATGGAGTGAATCATAGACTTTCTACCGCGTATCACCCTCAAACAAATGGCCAAACCGAGGTCACAAATCGTGGTTTAAAGAGGATTTTAGAGAGAACTGTGGGAGAGCATCGAGCTTCTTGGTCGGATAAGCTTGATGATGCTTTGTGGGCGTTTAGGACGGCTTTTAAAACACCAATTGGTTGTACTCCTTATAGGCTTGTTTATGGAAAAGCGTGCCACCTCCCATTCGAGCTAGAACATAAGGCATCTTGGGCTCTCAAGTGGGATAACTTTGATTTAAACCAAGCCGGTTCCCATAGGAAAGATCAACTTAATGAGATGGATGAATTGAGAGCCAATGCCTATGAAAATTCTTTGCTTTACAAGGAAAAGACTAAGAAATTGCATGATGCTAAGATCAAGAATCGTGAGTTCAAAGTTGGACAGCCGGTTCTCCTCTTTAACTCAAGATTGAAACTTTTTGCGGGCAAGCTTAAGTCGAGATGGTCCGGTCCATTCACTATTGCTCAAGTGTTTCCATATGGAACTCTTGAGTTGTCACAACCCGATGGTCCAAATTTTAAAGTGAATGGTCACCGTGTTAAGCATTACTTTAGGGAGGACATTTCCGTTGAAATGGTCCAAGAGATCCCCATTTTCCCCATGAATTAATTCATTGAGGGACGAGTCGAGCTAGAGACTCATTAACTCAAGCATCGTATAACTAGGTTTAGAGTGTTGTAGGTTAGAAACAAAGGTATAGACTTGGAGATAAGTGTAGGGGGGACCTTCTTTTGTCTTCATGATTGTTTGTAGGGTTGCTCACTCATCTCATGCTTTGGAGCTTATGGAGGAGGCCCTTGTATCCGGTTCACTTCGTTACTATAGTGATTTTTCATTGACACCTTGTGCTTAAACATGATTTCACTAATAGTTGTCCTTTCCTTAACTTGAGTTAAGCAAAGTCTATTCATTGTCATAAGTGTAGGGGAAGTTTTTATACTTCCATGCTCTTAAACATTGAGGACAATGTTTAGCTTAAGTGTAGGGGGGTCTTCTATCGAAGTGACCTTACCTAGAACTTGTCATTGTCTTGCATGATAACATGGAAAATTTAATTTTTCAAACATTTTTCAAATTTTTGATCTACTTTGGCCAACAAAAATATGCATTCATAATTTTTGCATTAATCATTTTGCATAACACATTTGCATTGTATATATCTTTTCTTTTATTTTTCATCAAAAATATATAAAAGGAAAAAAAAATAAAATAAAACATGGTTTTAACAAATTTAGATTTCTTTGACATATTAGGCCCACCATGGATATTTTGACCTAACCCGAGTTTGCTTATCTTAGCATTCTCTAGCTAGTATCCCTAACCATGTAGTCCTTCATTGGTCTATTAGGCTAAACATCCACCAATCTCATTATTTGAGATTTTAAATTTGTGGAGAATGGGAAATGATAGAGTTGAAGCAAGTGTAAATGGGCTAGATAAACTTCATGATAATTACTTGTGGCTAAACCCTTCTCTTCTTTACCTCTATTTTCTTCGCATGTATATAATTGTTAATAAATAATCAAGAACGGTTTTAATTGATTTGTAATCTCTTATGCATTTTTGTCTAATCATTCATGGTTGCTATGAGTACGTCTTAAGATTCTAAGTTAGAACGTTTTATGTGTACTAGACTTATGTCATGCTCAATATTTAGCGGGTGTTTTTCCTTTTATTCTTTTCAACTTTCTTTGTGAGGAATAAAGAAAAATAAGAGTGGCTTATGAAAAAAAATGAGTGGCTAGAAAAAAAAAAGAAAAAAAGAAAAAGAAAAGAAAAAAATATATATATACAAGACTCCTAAGAGGGGCAGTGTGGTGTTAATTATAGTGACTATTGAGTTCCAATATTACCTTGACGGGTTGCGGGGATTCAATAGATTGCTCCAATCCAATATTACCTTGACGGGTTGCGGGGTTGAAGATCCAAAGTCTCAAAAAGATGGCGGATGTAAATTATTGCGTGAGTTTTATTTTTCTTTCCTTAGCGAGTGTGTAGCTACTTATGAAAGCATGACATGAGGATTTTACACATAAGGCGAATGACTTATTACTCTTGAAACGGACTTGTATTAATTGTGAGCGGTTTTTCAAGTAATGGATGAGAGGATTACTTAGGATTAAAACCCTGCTTCCTTATTTTTGGATTTTACACTTCTTATACTTCACACTTGAATAAATGACAAATTTGCCCACAAGCAATTTCTCAAATAAATAACCGGTTCCACATTTAATTGTCATGAATAAGTTGATGCACTTTTTACTTGTGAATGCAATGATCCCATTTTTAAGCTTGGTATGGGGAAAGTGAAACTTGAGGGTGATAAATGTCCATGGTACCCAAGCCCTGATCTAACCCATTGAATTCTTTATGAGTTATTTCCATCAAAACTATTTCAAGAAAAATAAAAAAGATATAGATAAAATTGTATTTGGTTCATCGAATTATTAAAACTCAAAATCATGCATCATGTAGTTTAGAGTAGTGTAGATGCATCTCATATGGCCAAGGTGGGTTAATTATGAGGAGAATGTAAATTTGAGCTTTAAAATATATATAATTGCATGAGGACATGACAATGTTCAAGTGTAGGGGATTTGATATGAGCTTAAACTCATATCCTTTTATCAACAAATAACCCTAAAACATGAAGCAAAATACCAATTTATCTTGCAAAAACAGTATTATGTGGTATGTTTGTGTTTGTGTACACTTGTGTAGGTAAAAGGATACAATTTCAAGCAAACAAGGAAAAATCAAGCTTAAATTGATGAAAAAGACAAAGAAGGATCAAAAGTGACAAGACTTTGAAGTACAAGGACCTATCTTGACAAATTGCCAAAGTTGAAGGACTAAAGTGCAAATATTGAATAAAGTCAAGATCAAAGTCAAAATTGGTCAACTATCAAGTCAACAAAGTCAAAGGACTAATTCTGCTCAAAGATGAAGTTGGAAGGACTAAAAGTGCCAAAGAAATGAAGTTACAAGCCTTTATATGCAATCTGCCAAAGTATAGGGGCTAAATCTGCCAACATTGGAAATAAGTTCAAGTTTAATCCATGTGATCAATTTTGGGCCAATGAGAAGCAAGAATAAAGGACACACGGATTGCCAACTCATGTGTAATAAATACCCACTCAGCCGCCACATTTAATGACAATATCTCAACAGTTCAATCCGTGTGAACTTATTTCCACCAGTCAGAGCGTGCCACGTGTCTTCTTCAAGCAACCAAATTTTCCCAGGATCGTTTTTGAGCTAGACTGAATATCATGAAAAGTTGTAAACACCAAAGTTGCTTATTTTTGAGAGACGAACACAATGGTAAACACCAATTAACATGAAATCAATTCAAGAAGAAAGCCCCAATTCATGTTCATACTTTGAAGATCAAGTTTGCAGAATTGTGCCACGTGGAGACCTGGGATTGGTCTCAACACGTCATCATCCCCAACAAACTCCTTCTTCAAGCCTATAAATAGCTGTTAGGTCCTCATTTGTAACAAGTAGTTAAAATTGTAGAAAACACACACTTTTCAATTTCCTTTCATCTTTCTTCCTTTTTAGCCTAACTACTCAAGAGTTTGACAAACTCTTGAGTTAGTTAGTTAGTTAGCAGCTTTTCAACAACTTTGTAACCAATTTCCATGAATGAAATTTGAATTCTCCTTTTCCCGCCAAATCTCATCTTCATTCTACTGTTCATATCTTGCTTCTACTTGATCATTGTGTTGCTGAATTGAGTTTGTTATGATCATTGAATGATCATAACTGACTTTGAAGAAGAATTGTAGCTGTTGTTGTGATTTCAGTTCAAGCCTTAGCCTTTTGAAGTTTTCATGCCATAATGATGAATTCTAGTTGATTTGTAGCTGATGTTGATAGTAGATTGATAATCTAGTGATAAGGTGGTGGTTATCACTAGGATAAGAGAGTTCAGCACTCCTCTTCTTCCCAATGGTTTCTACAAAAGGTTTCAAAAGTTCTGATTTTGGTTCCACTTAATAAGTCAATGGCATGCTACATTTCCTAGTGTAATCTTGTTGTTTGGCTGATCAAAGTTGTTTAGTTTGGTTGGTTGTTCGATTGTGTACTTGTTGGTAGCTTAATCTTGTTTTACTGCCTATAGATTTTGGATTAAGTTCTGTTCATAGCTTATTTCAGTTAGTTTCAGTCTTTGCACCTTAATTGAGTAATAGTTGTTCTCATAGCTTGCTTGTAGTCTTGAACTATCTCATTTTGAGTCTCAAGTTTGGTAGTCAAAGGATTTCATTCAACTTTAATCAGATCTTTAAAAGTCTTTGAAAATTCTCATGAATCTCAGATAAGGAGTGTTTGGTACTAGTTGGTTATTGATTTTCAAGCATTGAGTTTTTGCAAGTTAATGTTCATTTCTAGTCAATAGGTCATAACAAAGTGTTTTGAGTAAGTCTCAAGTCAAATTGAAGGTCAAAAAGGCAATTGGCTATAAAAAGTTTGGGTCTCATTTTCATGAAGTTTTGCTTTAAAAAGTTCTCAATTTCATTTAGCTGGCATTTGCTTGTTTCTTGATGAAAATTAATCAAACCAGTTCCCATTTCTAGTTCATATCATAAAGTTTCAAATTCCAAAAGCATTTTATACAGTCTTCATTAAGCAGTGAGAAATAAGCAAAATCATGAAAAGCTGAGTTAAGCTAAGTTTCTGTAACTTGAAACTGATTTTTGAGATCTTTTGATTTCATTCATTAACCAAGCCATTTTATTTCATAAATCCTCTTAGTATATTGTATTACTTGAAATTTGAGAGATTCAGCTTTTTGTCAAAAATTATGGTCAACGCTTGGTCAACGATAAGCCAATTTTAGCTTAATTCGAATTTCTAGCTTATTTCTTGATGAAATTCGTTGTAACTTGATTTCCCGTTCATTATTTGAGCTTCTTAATCAGTTTTGGCAAGAAAATCAAGTTGTGCTTATTCAGTTTGTTCTAGAGCTTAATTTGGGCTTATCTTGAAGTGCTTATTTGCTTATTTTGTACTTTCAGTCAAAATCCTTTTATAGGCGTAGCTTATTTTAAATTTGAAGTCTTTTGCACTTGGTTCCATTGAATTTGGTTCATTAATAAGCTCACACGAGCTTATTTTTCTTTCAAACACGTTTTTGCTTAACAAGTTTGTAAAATTGCCATTTGGTCCTTCTTGTTTTAAGCAGTTTTTAAAAATGGCTAAACTTCAATCTTTTTAGGGTTTTCACAAAGTAATCCTTTTAGTTTTGAGTTTGTTTAAAATCAGTTAGTAAGTTTGTTACTTTGTTACAATTTGGTTAGTTAGTTACAAGTTTTACACTTTTGATCCTTTTAGTTTACTGATTTGCATTTTCAGTACCTAGACTTGTTAGAATTTTCATTTCAAGCATTTATATTTCCTAGAATTTACATTTTAAGTCCTTGTAGTTTTAAAATTTACATTTTTAATATTACTTGAATAAAATTTGGTAATTGCACTATGTTTTACATATAAGTAGGTAATATTTTTTCATTTTTGCAAGGCTTTGTTGAATTAGCAAATAGAATATCCAAAAAAGATTTACAACCAAAAACAGTTAAAAACCCGATATTGGTTGGACTTTCAATTAGCAAGAACTGAGAAAAACGAACTGCATTATACACAATTTCAATCATGGATAGAGAAAGTAAGTCAACATTAAGCTTGATCTTATTCCCGTAGTTATGTTTGATGAAACTCGCGTACTATAATGGATTACACTGGTGAGAAAAGACCGAATGTGGAGGAAATACCCACATGGCTTTAACTCTATAAGAAGCGAGTAGTAAGGTAAGATGATCTTTGAGGACAAAGATCCTGTTTAGGGGTAAATGCTGTGACAATCCGTCAATTTATGGTTGATATTTTATTCTCAATATTTATTTGAAAACATTATTTTAATGTTACAATATGAACTCACTTATTTTTGGGAAGTAATTTGGATTTACGTCTTGAAGTAGCGTCGACTACGTCTAAACCGGAGGATTCAACGTTACGTGCTTACGTTTACATACACCGTCTTTGGAGACAGTCCGGCATTTCAGAAAATAAATTTATCCGTGAATATTATTTTGGAGTTTTAAATTTGTGTTAGTTCATAAACTCACAAATTTACGAGAAGAGATTAGGACTCACGATTTTATTTTAACGTCCTTTACGACTAAACCGAAAACCTTAGGATTACGTATTTACGTTTTCGAACTCCGTTTTTGATGAGACAATTTTTATTGGATTCGTTTTGTGCCGTTGATTCATAATTTATAAAAACGTTTTTCGTAAAACGACCCGAGGGCACGCAAATCAAGGAAACTAGAATCGAGGAGTACCCGTAAATAAATGAGGATGAGACAAGTGGGACACTTGCCCCACCCCCATCAAAACCGGCCACATTAAGTTACTTACACCATGAGGTGTCACAACCTCATAAACAAGTAGACACTTGTTACATTAGCTTCATTTTGAAGCTTATCCACCTCAAAACAACTAGCTCTCAAACCACTCTCCCATTTTCATCCATGCAAATACTCTCATCTCTCTCTCTTGGCTCTCATCTTGCCGTCCCATATCCAACCTAAAAACACCATCATTGATCAATTTTAAACCACAAAATCATGTGTTATTTACACATATGTTGAAGCCCCTTTGAAACCCTATTGATTGGTGGTGCTTATAACATCCAAGGAGGAGTTTTCATGGAGTAGTAGGTCTGATTTTCCACAAGGAGTCTATGAAGAATGGTGGTCTTGAAGATGGTCATGGTTATCCACAAGTTTCTCCATCAAAAACCATGTCTAAATCATAACCTACATCAACTTGGTGGTATAAAGATTGTCCTCCTCATCTTCTTGTTATTTTGATTATGTAAACATGTATTTTATTTCCTATTGTATATGTATATGATGATTATATGATGATAAAAATGTTGTTTGGGGATTTGGTGTTGATAAATATGATTAAAAAGGTGAAAAACTATAAAGAACAAGGCTAAAATCTTGCTTAATTTACATGGCTGTATAAAACAGTAAAGAAACATTTTATGAACTGATAAAGTGATGAATTAGAATCCATTTACAGTAAGCTATATGTCTTGTACACATGTGAGAGTTGGCCATGCAATGGAATCAACATAATGAGTGAGATATGATCAAAACAAGTTTAAGGTACAAATCTGAGTTCACTGTTTTGGACGATTTTTAGAAAATACTTAGAAGATTATTCAACAGTAGCTATAGAAGAGTTAAATGGAGCACATATCATGTAATTTAGGTGATAAAAATTTGAGCTTCTATCTCCATATAGAACTCTAGATATGGCAGTTTTGGTGAAAGTGAAGATAAAAATAAGATTTTGGAAATTAAAGTATAATACTATTATATAAGCACTCAAAATTTAATAGTGTAAAATATAAATTAAAACCCACTAACTTATATAATAGATTTATATAAATATGTACAATATTAAATAAGTGGACATTTTATAAAAATGGTAACTTGTTAAGTTTTATAAGTTATAAAACTATAAACATGATTTTTACGACTTTTTCGACTAATACCGTAAAATTAACGTTTTTGTTAAATAAAACTTAGATGGTTGGACCCGTCTAATGTAAACTTTATAAAACTTATATACTGATATATAAACATGTATAACAAGTAAAAACCGATAAAAACCCGAACTATAGGACATACGGACATAAACGAGCTAAGTAAACATATTGGACTAATAATTGGACTAAATAAGTTAAACACTTATAAAAAGAACTTATTGGGCTTAACCCATTTGGGCCCAACTTATAAAGTATAAATACTGATAATAAAAGTATAATTGGACTAATGAATAGTATTGGGCTTGTAATAGGCCCATTGGGCTTCAAAATATAAACAAGATTGAACTAGTATAACTAGTCTTGAAAAGTTACCAATACGTAAACACTAAAATGAGTAAAAGAGAATATGTAAACCCACTTGATCATCATATATATAAAATCATCATATGTATACATAATTGTTATTTTTATAAAGTCATTGGACATGAGTCTAAGACGAGTATTATTTGTCTAGGTTTCCGTGATTGAAGCATGTACCGTACATCCGAATCACCGATAAACCGCCTTCCCACATCAACGTGAGTTCATAGCCTCACACTCTTTTAAATGTTTTTATAAATGTTTTATAAACCCGCGAGGGAGATAACATGTTAGTTTTTATAAAATAGGACACCATCTGTCCCGATTGTTTGTTTATTGATTTGGACCCGAATGATTGAATGACCCGATTGTATGACCCGATAAATGATTAAAGGACCCGATAGATGAAATTAAATGGATTATTAAAGTTAGGTTATGTCACTAAAAGTCCCATTAGCATGAATTGTGAACTACCGGGATTTGGTAGACGCTTATGCATATAATAGTACTATTTGGGGACGATCACCCCAGTTCGCGCCTTGACGGTTGATCCCCGTCGTGCCACATTGATTGGTAAGCGAATTTATGTATGAGAAGATTTCCATAGCGTGACCTTTGTGATGACACGCTAATTTAGATGGGCAAATTGAGTATCGGGTTAGCTACCCGTTGTTTGGTTTAGTAAGGTAACAATGTCATGCGGCTTATAATAATCCAATTAACGAAATACTACTAGATGCACTGAATTACGATGTATTGCCTGACTAGCAATACAGGGTCATACTATTGATATTATGTTCGTGTTTTGGTTTTCATAACCATATTCATATAACGGTTTTCATTTAATCTATACAACGTTGTAAAACGTATTGTATGATGTTTTTACGACATTGGCTCGTATAATGATTTTTAAGGCAAACGCCTATATTATGATTTTCGATAAGGATTTGTATAAAATGACTTTGACTATTTTATGGCCTATTAAAATGATTTGTACAAAATGATTTTCGGTAATAATTTTATACCGATATTATATTGATGGTTTATTAAACTCTATGAATTCACTCGGCGTTATCGCGGACCTTTTCTTTTAACATGTCTTATCTCAGGTACTTGAAGGTAATTCTCGGGAAGACGACAAGAATTCATGGCCCGCACCTAAACTATATTTTCCATTCAAATACTTTGTAAAACTTTGTATGAAATAATATGACTTGGGACCGATGTAACTTTGATATTTATGAATGGAAATGATTTAATATTAAACGACGCGATTTTTATGCGTTGTCTATGATGTGAGTAATGTGCTATCCCGTAACACCAACTAGTCTTCCGCTGTATTGAGTTGTATAAATTTGGGGGTGTTACATCATTCTTCTAGAATTCTTTAGCACTTACTCCATGTTTGAATACAATAGCGAAATCTTCATTCGATTCTTGTTGAATGATCAAATGATTCAATACTCTCTTGAAAATTTTGGTGAAATTCTTGGTGTGCCATATAAAGGCACTTGTCGTTTCACGAATAAATGGAGACTTGATGCTCTCTTGGAATCCTACGATAAACCTCCAAATGACCACACCGAAATTGATCCGGAGTTTATCCTTGACATCATTTCGAAAGAGCGTGATGGAAACGTTGTGAGAAGCCTTCATTCTAATGTGCGAAATGTGAATCGCTATGAAGTGAACTCTAGCGACCTTAAGGATTTTATGGTCCAATGGGCAAATATCCTTAGGGATAATGTATTTTGTCTTGGTGGAAACCGAGATCATATCCCGGCTTGTATGGTGCATATGTTGATTTGCATCTTTACATCAACCAAGTACAATTTGGCATTCTATATCGCTCGACGAATAAATTATGCCCTTTCAAAGCACAAAACAAACCTTCCCTATGCTATGCTTCTAACTCGCCTTTTCAAAAGGGTTGCTCATGACTTTCCCCACCTCGACCTTTCTCGCTTTCACCCGGTTCATCGGGTTATGTTGCCTATTCAAGAGGTATATGCAAGAAAGCCTAGAAGTGATCGAGGTTCGAGAAAATCCGATCATCAAGAGACGGATGACGAGGACACCTATATGCCAACAAGTGATGGTGATGGCATAGGTTCTAGTTCTCACTTCAACTCTTCGAGTAATTCCCACCCATCCTCAAACTCATTTGTGGATGGACTTGAAGACTTAGCTCCCCCACCTCATTACTCCTCTAGTGAAGTACCGGAAGATCTCAACATGGAGCATCTCTACCGTGAAAATCTTAGGACTCGAGGTGAATTGCATGAACATCGGGTTGAGTTAAGGAAGGGATTCAAGTATTTGGGGAATATGATCAAGGGATTGGGCAAGAAAATAAGGTGAAGACTTTGAAGTGTTTTCAAAGAATACATGTTGGTAAACATGTAATGTTGAACAATTTTTATCTTGGATGTGTATTAACTAAATTCTACTTGTTTGGATTATTTGTTATTTATCCTAAATGTTTGACATTGTGATTATGATTTGCATAGCTTTGTGCATCCTATGTGTTAGTTAGCTTCCTAGATTTTGGTCAGTAGTTAACTTTGGCTTGAAAATCCTTTGGTAAAAATCTGGGCTAACCAAAGTTCGAGGAAGTACCATTTTTGAACACCACTGGTCGCGGTTCCATATCGACCCGCGGTACCTTATTGATAAGGAACCGCCGGCTACTGTGTCTGACAGAATCTTTGCTTTACACTATTTTCCTTAATCTATTTAAACCTTGCTTGATTCTTTGCAAAAACCTGCACATTTCCTAAACTAGGTTAGCTAAATTCATTGTTCACATAAAATGTTTTTAACCCATTACTAGTTTGGATCATCCCCTCACCCTTTTAAAACCACCTTGTTAGCCATGTTCTTCACACATCAAACCATTCTTCCTTAAACCTTAAACCTCTCAGTTCAACCATGGTTTCTACAAGAAGCTCAAACTCATCCAAAACCTCCACCTCAAGGAGAAATCTTAAAATTAAGATTAAAATGCCTAAACCTAACTCCTCACCCTTTCACACACCCAAGAATGGGATTGTCCCAATTCTCATTTCTTCATCAAACTCACCACCTCTTGCTCCATGCAAGACTACCTCTACCCATGGAACCAACCATTCTCATGGTTGTACCTCCTCTTCATTCGAATCTAGGATGAATGAGCTTTCCTCACCCTTCACTCCAAGTAATCTCTTGGATGTGACTAACCAACCACAACCCATCCAAAGTATTCCCATTGTGAATGACTTTGATGATACCTTGGTGACTTCACCATTTACCCCTCCAAACTCACCCTTTTCACCCTTGGAGAGCATCCCTCCACACTCACCCACATCACCCTTGGAGAACATACCTCCTCCACCTCCACTTCCCTCAAACACTCCCATTTGGGTGTTCCACTTGCCTTATTTATGGGTGATCCTTACTTCCTTGGGTTCATAGAAGCTCATGGTTCTCATTTTCCATGTTGCCTCTACAATAACTACATCATTCAAAACCTTAGGATGGAGATGTTGGGACTTCATATGAGGTTGCAAGATTTCTTTCTCACCTTGTTTAACATGCCTCCTCCTAGGAGATGAATGGTGATTTTCTTTAAAAATATTTTTCAAGAAAATTCAAGCCAAGGAAGATTACTAATCAAGACCTAGTTTTAAGTCATCTTTAGTTTAGTTAATTGTTTTTCTTTATTTTCTTTATGTATCTCTTTCATGAGTGTTTTATGAGTATGAATTATGGACTTAGCATTGTGTGTTTCTATCTTTATGTGCACATTAATCAAGTTTAATTCCAAATTAAAATTGAACCTAAATCTATCACAACCTCTAAAACTTGACTAAAATTGGTTCAAAATGTTATCTAAATATTTTGTCACCCTTGGTGAATGTGTTGCTTTTATGCAACCCTAGCATAACTTAGTGCTAATAGAGGTAAAATTCCAAGATTTGCATTTTTTTTGAAAAAGTCTTAATTTTCCTCAAACCCCTGGAAAATCAAGGTTTCATGTCCACTGCACGCGGCTCCTTAAAGTCGCGCGGTTCCTTAAGTGATAAGGAACCGCCGGTCCCTATAAGGTACCGCGGACAGAAAGTCATTTTATGGCTCGTTTTTGGTCTTTCTTCATCACCCTATTCCAGTCAAGATTCCATGTTTACTCAATTTGGCTAAACATTCCTTGAAACTTTACATTTTATTTTCAAACATTTGCCTTATATACTTTCTTCTTATACCCCCACCTTGAGATTTCATTCTCACACCTCAACAATGCCTAACTCTCCCTTTCATAACCTTGACATTTCATTGTCACAAACCTCCTCACCCAAAGCTTCCTCATCCAAGCTTTCCAAGAAACCGAAAATCTCGGTTAGACCTATTTGGATCAAGAAAAATGAACCCTCTTCATCCAAACCACCCAAGAACCCCATCTTCTCTCCAATCAAGTATTGGAATGAGACCTACTCCATTAACCCCATCACCGGAGAAAAGGAAAATCTCCCCCCACCACCAAAACCTTTTGACACCCCTCAACTCAATGACCTTTCAACCTCCCCAAACCTCACAAGGCATTGTGAAAACATTTCCTACCCACTCTCCTCACCACCACCAAACCCTAGGTGTGATGGCCTTCCCCTATCAACCGAATTTGTGTTGCATCATAGATCCTTGTGTGCTTGTTGTCTATTTCAACAAATTGAACTTGCTCATGTGTATGAGAAGTTAAATTTTCTTGAATTCCTCCTCACTCGACCTCCTCTCAAAGTTTTCGTTCCCGTAGACAAAACTTCGAATGATGCATCGTCGTCTTATTTTTCCAACTAAAGGGCTACACTCCCTTGGAGTCAATAAAACTTTAGTTGTTTTAGAGTCATTAGTGTTTTTAAGCAATCTTGGAAAATTATCACTATTAGACTAGTTTATGCTTTGTGGTTTATTTTCCATATCTTTTCCTTTAGATACTCATATTGTGTGTATGACTATCTACTTTGTTTGTCTTTTTCATATTTATGTAATATGAAATCTTTGTATTGTGTTTGTTTCCTTTATTTGATCGTTCTCTCTTCCTTTTGAGTTGATCGTGGTTAATCTTTACAATTTTTTATGGGTGATTCCATCAATTCTAAATTTTAACCCCTTGACAAATTTATCATCTTCATTGGTTGGATGTTTCTTTTCTACCTCCATTCCACCAATTGAACCTTGATTTTGTCATTTACCTCTTTGGACATACTTAGCAAATACTTGCTTCTAATTTGAGATTTCTTCTCCTTCTCCCTCTCAAGTTACTTAGTAGGTAGTGATCATATATACATTGGTGTTTCTTTCCTTTCTACTAACCTTTGTGTAGCATGTCACCTTAGCCCATACACTTGGTGCCCCAAGTAAGGGGGAGCAACCACCAAGGGGGAGCTATTAGCAAAGTTCGAATATCATCAAAGACTTATGCTTACCTTTTTGCTACGACAAAGTGGGAGAAATGATAGTGATAAACTCGTTAATAATTCGATATTTTGTGTTTCTACGTAAATGAGTTTATAGTTTGTCGTAATAAAAAAGGGGGAGATTGTTAATGCAAGTGATGCCTAAAAACATTATTAGTGTTAACTAATCTTTCTTAGTTTTGATCACAACAAACTATACAACACATTTAATGTAAAACACAAAACGAATTATTTAACTAACACTATCATCAAGGTAATAATCATATCGCTAACTTTTCTTAATCATAATTAGTGATCATCAAAGTGATTATCCTTAAAACTCACTTTTGTTAATATGACAAAATATTTTTTTATAAACTTTCATTTTAAGAAAATGTTTTATTAAAATGGAAAATGTAAATTTGAAAATGGCATATTTCATATGCCATAAGAATATCCTTTGAAGGTTTAAAAAACCTCAGATATTCCTACCCTACTAAAAGACAAAAAAGAGGGAGCGGACTCTACTGGGCGGTACCTTAAATAGCTAGGCGGTTCCTTAGCGATACGGAACCGCCGGATAGTTAAGGATCCACGCCCAGCTAGCCGTTGGACTTTGTCTTCTATAAATAGTGGATCAAATCTCATTTTCCAACAAGCCTCTTGGACGTTTTTCTCAGCCCCCTTTCTTTTTTCTATAGTATAATCATTAGTAAATGATCACTTAATATGTTAAGTATGTTTACATATGGTTATCCTCTTGATCCCCTCCTTTACATTGTCCAATGAGAAGATCACTCACTCACTAGTGTTGTGATAAAGATGAATCCATGAATTAGTCATGTTCATCATATTAGCCTTTTGTTATTGTTGATCCATTTGTATTTATGAATACTTGGACTAGTTGTGTTCATCCAAGCTATTTGTGAATACTTGGATTTGTTGTGTACATCCATTGCATATGTGTTTGCTTAGATTTATGTTGTGTAGATCCAAGCTACATGTGTGTACTTGGATATGTCTAGTTGAGTTGTAATAGATTTGTGTAGTAGTTCTCACTAAACTATAAAGTGATGTGGTTGTGTCTTGTGAGTTCTCACTAAACTTGAAAGTGATTAGTAGTTGTGTTGTGTGGAGTTCTCACTTATCTTCAAAGTGAAGAGTCGTGAAGATTGGTTCTATCTTTGGATTAGAACTCGACATCTAGCCTTGTGTCGTAAAATGGTGAAGTAGGCAACGTCGTGGAGATTGGTTCTACCTTGAGATTAGAACTCGACATCTAGCCTTGTGTCGTTAAATTGTGAAGTAGGCAACGTTGTGTAGATTGGTCCTAGCTAATGATTAGGTCTCGACATTTAGCTTAGTGTCGGAAAATAATGTAAGCGACGATGTAAGGCTTTCTCCGCCAAGAAGGGAGCTTGTGGATATAGTGGAAATCTCGAGTAGGTGTACTCGAGGAGTGGAGTAGAAACAAGGATAGAGCCTCGTTGTCTAACCACTATAAATCTTGGTGTCTTGTCACTAGGTTGTCTCTTTCCTTACTCTTTACTTATTTCATTATCATTATACTTACCTATTACCATTGCTAATGCATTTGAATTGAACCTAATCATTATGCAACTTAGCTTCAAGTAAAAGATAGTTTTGATACAAACTTAATTCAAAGTAATTTAAATTAGATGACTAATAGAAGAGAAACTATTCAACCCCCCCTCTAGTTTCTACAGAAGGGATCCATGGTAGCTATGGAAGGTTCAGTAAGCTGCTTATTCAATTGGCAGTTTATGGACAAATTATTCCCAATGAAGAAGCTAATCTGAAATTCTTAAGGAGTGTTCCACAAGAGTGGAAAGCAATGGCTATGCACTTCATTACAAGAGATGATCCGGATGAAATTCTTTTGATCACCTCTACAACAATCTTAGATCGTACGAGATGGATGTAAAAGGAATTGAGGTGACCAAGGCAGCAACAACAAAGTCTAACTTGGCTTTTGTGTCAGAAGGTAAAAGCGCTACCTACTTGCATAATACCGCTAGTGGGTCAAGCAGCGGTACATACTTCACAAATACCGCTGGAGGACTTACAAGCGATACTTACCCATAAGGTACTAAAGGCAGCCCTATAGTCTCTTAAAATCCACAAGGAAGAACTTCACCATTATTTAGTGACAATTATGCCTTTTCATTCTTTGTTAGACAAGACAACAGGACAGGACCAACACTCAATGACTTATTCCAAATGGATGATGCTGATGTTGAAGAGATGGATCTCAAATGGCAAGCTGCTATGGTGTCAGTAAGATCTAATAGGTTCTTCAAGAAGACTGGAAGGAAGATGACTGTTGATCTTAATGAGCCATTAGGATATGACAAGTCTAAAGTTGAATGCTATAACTGTGGAAGGAATGGACACTTTGCAAGGAAATGCACTAGAGACAAGGCTGAGAGTAGCCGTCAAAAGTCCAAGAACAGCTATAGAACCAGTCCAAGAATTACTGAAAGCTTTCCAAAAGGAAACAGCAGGAATCCCAAAGGAACCAAAGCATTGGTGACTATAGATGGAGTGGTGAACTGGACTGAAGATTAAGAAGAAGAAGAGATTGGTTTGATGGCTCCCTCACA
Source organism: Glebionis coronaria (assembly GCA_025667525.1). Classification (NCBI taxonomy): domain Eukaryota; kingdom Viridiplantae; phylum Streptophyta; class Magnoliopsida; order Asterales; family Asteraceae; genus Glebionis; species Glebionis coronaria. The sequence goes on along the minus strand of JANFOE010000656.1, from coordinate 1,114,593 downwards.
TGAAGATACTGAGGTACATCCTTGTTCTAAAGACCGTGTTCTTAAATTTAATAGCTTAAAAGTAGAACTAGATGAACAATATCAAAAAGTAAACACATGTACTGTAGAATTAAATGCTTTTAAACAGGGTGTTGCTAAGTTAGAAGAAAATATATGTAACACCCCATTTTGGAAATGGAAATATCACAGTAATTATAGCGTGTCATCAAAGCATACAAGGTAAAATGTCTAAACATTACTTGACCATATAAAGGAAAATACCGGAATCAAACATCGGTAGTCCAAAAGTAAAGCTCATCACACACAAACATAGTATAGTAAGGAGTAAGGACGAAACAATGTACAAAGCATAAGTATCATAAAGAAAGAAATGCATAATGTAAAGAAGGCTAGACAGCTTCCAGTCCATATGCACGTACTCTTAATGTCTACGAGCGTCCCTGAGTACCTTCCGTTTTGGGAACATAGAAAAGGAAAACGGCTGAGCAATACGCTCAGTGCACGGATGTACAATAAAGCATGAATAGGATAAGCATATAACATAATAACAGCGGAAGAAACTAAAACCCGAGTAACCTGGTTAAGTCTTAATAAAACTGGTTTTATAGTTTGAAAGTCTTATGTTTATCTTATAAAAACTGTTTGTCATATTTTACCATTAGCCAATATAGGTCATGAATATCCACCGTGCATGAATAATTGGAGGGGTGACCTCATCATGCAAATTAGAGGGGCTGCCTCTAATTTAATATACTGGTTTTATGGGTAGGAGGGATCAGCTCCTTGTGAAGGATGCAAGGCACACACCACATTCACCATGTAATCCTGAATAAAAACGTGTAACTAGGATGCACCCATACGCCCCACATGATAAATATAAATAAATGGCCAAAAGCTGAAGGGACGCAACGAGCAATCACTCTGCCGTGGTGAAGTCATAACATCAGTGCCTCTAATGTTATGGTTATGGTACCTCCATAACTAGGTGAAACTGGTCATGCATGTATATGGCTATAGGTAATCATATTTAAAACATAAGCAATCAAACTCATACTTATACTACGGGAAAACAGTTGGCTACATACGGGGAAATCCTAATAAGGAAAGAATGTCCATACTGAAAGGACGGTAATCCGTACCTTATGTCCTGTGAACGAGAACGATGAACTGCGAGAATCCTACTTCCGAAACACTAGTGCTACATAAATACGTACATGAAATAAGTATCTGCTTACTACATACATAGCTAGTTTTATATCATGTCTTAGCTTATTTTATGTGTTCTTACTATTTTACACTGTTTAAAGCCTTAAACTGTGTTAAATCTTATATTCTGTTCAATCTGATTAAGTATTTCTGATATATCATGTGTTATTATACTTACTGTGTAATAATAAGTAACTTTCCAAAAATAGCAGGTTTCCTAAAATAGAAAGTTTCCAAAAATAGAAAGTTTCCAAAAATAGAAAGTTACCAAAAATAGAAAGTTTCCAAAAATAGAAAGTTTCCAAAAATAGATTTACTGCTTAAAATAGATAAGTTTCTAAAAATAAAAAGTTTCCATAAATAGATTAGCTGCCTTAAATAAATAAGTTTCCATAAATAGATTAGCTGCCTTAAATAAATAAGTTTCTAAAAATAGCTGGTTTCCATAAATAAAATAGCTGCCTTATTTAATTAAGTTTCTAAAAATAGAAAGTTTCCATAATTAGAAATAAGCTGGTTAAATAAGCTAAGTAAATAAGCCTAAGTGTTTTCATGATTATATCCTAAGTCATATGATATATTATATAGTTTAATAATTATTTCATGTAATTTAATTAAACTATAGGTTATAATATTTAATTAAAGTATGACATGTTTTTAATTAAATATATTAAATACTTAGGTTAAAATATGTATTATTAAATACTAATAATATAACCTAAGTCATGTTTAATTAATTAATTATATCCATGGTTTTTAAAATAATTAATTAATTATAAGTCTTAATAATATAAATACTTAGGTTAAAATAATTCATGTTTATTAATAATTAGTTAACCTAAGTCATGTTATTAAATTAATTACATCTTATTAATTTAATTCTTAACATATGTTTATAACATAAACAACTAACATAATCCTGATCCGGATCTAAGCCTAAAAACATGCACCAGATATGAAACAACACCGTACCCCGAACCAAATCAGGGTACCCCCTTGCTGCCGTGGGACCCACACGCACCAACTAAGACCAAAAAGGTCTTGGTGGTGGTCGGCTAAAACAAACCGAGCCCCCTTGGGGTCGGTTGTACCTTGCGGCCCAAAAACAACACCCCTTAGATCGACCCTTTTGATTAATTAAAGATCAAAACATGTTAGATCTAGGTTTAATTAATGTGTTTTTATAAAAACATCACGTGTTCTTAATTAATAAAAGATTAATTAAAAAGAAAAACAAGTTAAAAAGGTTTTACCGTATTCGTGGATCAAGAGGGTGAAGAACAAACACGACCAACCAATAAATCAACAAGATCCAAGATCAAAATCACCTTCTATGGTGGTTTGTAGGTGGTGGCACAAAGAAGAGAAAAGGGAGGGTTTTAGGTTTTTCCTGAAATCTTCTGTAAAGTAATTTTTGAGTAGTAAAAATTACTTAACCCCCTTTTAGTAAAATTGGTAATGGGCTTGGCCCATTACCCTCTTTTGGCCGCGGGTACGGACTCCCTTGTGGGGGTTCCCGTACCTCGTTTCGTATCTTGTTATTTAATACACGTTTATGTTTAATTATGTTCGTGTTTTAAATGTTCTCGTTACGTAAATACCATACACTTATATATTTAATTACGCTCGTATTAAATATATATACGTAATTAATAATAACTCGTTTTTTAATTACGCTCGTGATTCCGTGATCGTATGTTCGTGATTAATTATTGCTAAATAATCATTACGTGATCGTGTAAATAAAATATTTATCGTGTTCTAACACGTACGTAATACATAAACTCCTAACACGTAATCGTAATCATGCTATATTAGGAAAGTTTTTAGCTAGTACGTACGATCATAAGGGTACTATGCATGGTAAAAGCATGCGGGTTTTACAATATAGTTTTGTATAAAAAGGGTCAACAAAACCATGAAGAGAAAATAAGAATTTTAACTCTTCGAATGTGGGAAAAAGATGTGAAAATTAAAGCTTATGAAAGACAACTTTAAAAGCATCAGCAGAAAATGAAGATTTAAAATCCAGTTTTAATAATGAAAGGGAATGGATTAATCATTGGCAAAAGTCCTCTAAAGGATTAGGTAAACTGATTAATTCACAAATGGGTATTATGATAAGTCAGGAATAGGATATATTGAGGACCAACCTGGGATAACTTTAACTGACAAGGACTTATCAAAGGGGATTTTTGATAGTTCTAGTGAGTCAGATAATACACCTGAAAATGATAGATATGCTGAAGGAATGAAGGCAGTTCCTCCACCATTATCAAGAATTTTCATGCCCCCTTGTAATGATACAAGTATAGATTTAGAAGAACCAAAGGTTGTTAATACTTCAAACTCTAGTACTTTGTCCCAAGATAAGACTGTTGTGACCAAAAACATTGTTTATCCACCTCTAATGAACGATTTTGTTTCTAAAGAGTCTAAAACTAGTTCTGCTCCTAAGCAGGTAAAAACTCCTAGCAAGACATTGGATAATGATGTAAAGCATAATAAAACCAAGAGGGGTGGGATAGGTTTTGAGAAAGTTAAGTCAAAACAACCTTTTGGGTCTTCTTTGAGAAGAAAAAGATGTTATGTTTGTGGTAGTCTAAGTCATTTTATCAAAGATTATAGTTTGCATGAAGATAAAATTGTGAAACAAAAGGCTGCACAAAAGGTCATGAGAAACAGTAATGGGAAAAATGCACATGTTAATAGGCAACAGAGATTTAAAGATGACAAACCTAAGTTTGATCATTCAAAAGGGGTAGCTAAAAAGGTTAAAAATAACTCTACCAAAAATTTTGTTCCTTGAGCAGTACTTAAGAAACAAGGTCTAGTACCTTTGAAGTCTGGTAAACCAAGTACCGGCAAGTCTAAAACTGCAAGTACTACAAGACCAAACTCAAGTGCCGTTGGTTCAAAGTTTGTTAAAACAAAGTTTCCCAAGACTTCTAAGGATGTTATTGAGAAAGCCAAAACATCTAGAAGTAAGCCTAATAACAAACCAGTGCAGATGTAGGTTCCTAAAAGAGAATAACCATGTGTTAAAACAAGTACTGCTAAAGCAGTACTTAAGGCAAAGAAGTCTGAGATCATAGAGTCACCCTATGTCTTTGACTACATAACTGAAACCATGAAGTATAAGAGCAAAAGCAACATTACTGGAAATGCATCTGAACAGACTCTTAAGTGTGTAGGTCCCACAAGATCCGAGCCAAATGTGGCTTGGGTCCCTGTTAAAAACTAATAAGTTTTGCTTGTGTGCAGGGGCATCTGATTGATGAATTAAAAGATAAAGGTATAGTAGATAGTAGATGCTCAAGACACATGACAGGGAATACAAATTTCCTTGCTGAATTTGAAGAATTCAGAGGTGGACCAGTAGCCTTTGGAGGTAGCAAAGGTAGAATCACTGGCACAGGGAAAATCAATACAAAAAAGTTGGAATTTGAAGATGTGTTCTTTGTGAAAGAATTAAATGAATTCAATCTCTTTATTGTGTCACAAATGTGTGATAAGAAGAACAAGGTGCTATTCACAGACATAGACTACTTGGTGCTGTCCAAAGACTTTGAGATGCCTAAAGAATCTCAAGTACTACTTAAAGTACCCAGGCAAGTAAAATGTACACCTTTAATCTTCATACTATTACTCCAACAGGTGGTATTACATGTTTGCTAGCTAAGACTTCTTATGATGAGGCTAATTTATGGCATAGAAGGTTAGGTCATGTGAATTTCAAGAATCTTAACAGATTGGTGAATAGGAATTTGGTTAGAGGGTCACCTAACAAATCTTTTCAAAATGATTTCACATGTGTTGCTTGTAAAAAAGGTAAACAACATAGAGCCTCTTGTAAGACCAAGACTGTCAATACTATGACAAAGCCTTTGCAACTTTTGCATATGGATTTTTTTGGTCCAGTTTCTATAAGAAGCGTTAGTCATAAGACCTTTTGTCTAGTCATAACTGATGATTATAGTAGATTCAGTTGGGTTTTCTTTTTAGCTCTCAAGAGTGAAACCAATGAATTACTTAAAGATTTTATTTATTTAGTTGAAAATCAGTTCACTAAACAAGTCTTAATCATTAGGTCAGATAATGGCACAGAATTCAAGAATGCTGAATTTGATGAATTTTGTAGGTCTAAAGGCATTAAGAGACAATTTAGTAATCCTAGGACACCACAAAAAAATGGAGTAGCTGAAAGGAAGAATATGACACTAATTGAGGCTGCTAGAACTATGCTGGCTGATTCTCTTTTGCCAAATACATTTTGGGCAGAAGCAATCAATACTGCATGTTATGTGTTAAATAGAGTCTTAGTGACCAAGCCTCACAACAAAACACCTTATGAACTTTTGACTGGTATTAAGCCAACCATAAGTCATTTAAGACCTTTTGGGTGTCATGTGTCTATACTAAATAATCTTGATCATTTGGGAAAGTTTGATGGAAAATCTGATCCAGGATATCTTGTAGGATATTCATTGCAAAGTAAAGCATGTAGGGTTTGTAATTTGGCATCTAAAAAGGTTGAAGAAAATGCCCATGTTAATTTCTTAGAAAATAAACCCAATGTCCCAGGAATAGGTTATGCTTGGATGTTTGATTTAGATTATCTAAATAATTTCATAGATTACTATTCTGTGCAAAAGGATTGTCAAACTAACAATGCAGGTGAGGAGTCTGGTACAACTAATTCAGGTACTCAAGAAGAAGCTTATTCATCAGATGATGATGTTCACATCTATGTACCTAGTATGCCTTTTGTTACTCCCATGTCTGCTACTCCCAAGAAGCAAACTATGCCATCAACAGATGATCAAGCCTCCCAAGAGCTTCAAAGGATTCAAGATCAAGAAAAGAATGCTACATCTTCTAATAAGCATTCAGGAGAAGAATCTTTTGAGTCAAAACACTCAGCAGTACATACTACACCTACGGTACCTCATCTCAAGTGCTGCTAAGTCAAAATCTGCAAAGTCTGCTGATTCATTAGAAGATATTTTACAAGCTATGGACGATGAAGACATGTATGCTAGTCCAGCTAAAGGAATCTTCTCCAAATCTTCCTATGATGAGCAGGGTGTAGTAACTGATTTCAATAATTTGGAAACTGAAATTCCAGTCAGTTCTATTCCCACTCATAGAGTCAACAAAAACTATCCTACTACACAGATCATTGGAAATCCCAAGTCTGTTGTGCAAACCAGAAGACAACTTCAAGCCAATACTGAAACTCATGCACTTGTGAGTTAAGTCAAACAATAGCAAAGCACTAATCATAAGGTTACTCATCATTGTTTGTTTGCCTGTTTATTATCACAAGTAGAGCCCAAAAACATTTCTCAGGCTCTTGATGAAGAAAGTTGGATAGATGACATGCAAAAAGAATTAACACAATTTGACCTACAAAAGGTTTGGATTCTTGTGGATCTTCCCTCAGGTAAGAGAGTTATTGGTACTAGATGGGTTTTCAGGAACAAGAAGGATGAAAGAGGAGTTGTTGTGAGAAACAAGGCAAGGCTTGTTGCTCAAGGCTATAGACAGGAAGAAGGGATAGACTATGATGAGGTTTTTGCACTAGTGGCAAGGATAGAAGCTATTAGGTTATTTTTGGCCTTTGCATCATATATGGGTTTTATAGTCTATCAGATGGATGTGAAAAGTGCCTTTCTTTATGGTACTATTTCATAGGAGGTATATGTTTCACAACCTCCAGGTTTTCTAGATTCTAAGTTCCCCTACAGAGTCTACAAGGTTATCAAAGCACTTTATGGTTTGCATCAAGCTCCAAGGGCTTGGTATGCAACTTTATCCAATTTTCTGTTAGAATAGGGATATAGGAGAGGGACCATTGACAAAATTCTATTCATCAAGAAGAATGCTAAGGATATTTATTGTTCCCTTATTTTATCACTTCACCATGGTTGATTTTATCAATTAAAGAAGAAAGATAGATGATTTCTAGAGAGAGAAGGTAGAGAGAAGTGTGTGAAACTTTAGGAATATTATATTAAGAAAAATGAAATCACCAACCTCTCCTAACATGCTAGGAGAGGTATATTAAGTCGGGCTTACATGTAGCCTTAATGGACTATATTTGTTTAATGGGCCGGGCTTGAATAAAATGCTTAGTACCTTAAAAGAGGCCTTTTAATCTATCTATCTATCAAGCTCGTAATGTCACGACTATTTTAACTAACTATTACAACGTTCTAATAAATGTTACAATATATACCTATGACCGAACATTCTTGTGTGACTCAATATTTCAAGGCTAACAATCTCCCCCAATGGAGATTACGAATTTCATCATAAATGAATCTTGAATGTGTAATGGTAGTCTTGTTCCTTCATGCAATGATCTTTGAGCCTTTGTCGTTGTCTTTTGACTTTGTCTTTAAACTTGAGATCTTCAAATCAGTTTTGACTTGTCTTTGCCATCTTGTGATCTTGTGTCTTCATCCACATGCTCATACGTTGCACTATCTTGAAAGCTTGCTAACAATCTCCTTTAAAGAGAGATCATTCCTCTACATTAATTGATAAGGAAGATTTTGATCATCAGAGTTGCGAAAGTCTTTAGCTTTCTTGATTGTTGAATGTCTTTGGGAATGAGTATGTGGTTTTGAATCTTTGACTTTGCTGAGTACACCGTAACGCCACCTTCTCGAGATAAAACATAGACACAGACTGAATGGCTTTAACATTCGTCCTAAATCGGTAGCGTTTTTCCTCCGGTCTGTGAAGACCGTTACACGATATTAAATATCATACCTGTGATTAGGTAGATTCAATTAAGAATCTCCTTGACAGGGTTTTGCGACATTACTAGCCGTTCTCTTTACTCGACCGTCTCAAAGCAAGACCGCGAACATAAAGAGTGAATCAATTGGATAAATATACGCTTGATTAAAGTCGTCAATTCAAATTCCTGGAACAAGTTTGATTCATTAAGAATCTTACCATTGTTGCTTTCCAGTTGACACAAGATTGATTCATAAGAATCTCGCAAGTTACCTACCGTAGCGCTGTTTAATGTTGATGCTAGAAGGATTTCCATTCGTCACTGTGAATATTAATAAATATCACTCTGAATGTTCTGGCAAGACCATAAAGATATTGCGTAGAAACCTGATACGAGTTTGAATCGATAAAGAAACAAACCACTGTTGCTTTTTAGTTTTACATATGTTCAATTCATAAAGAATCTTACACGTGACCTACCACAGTGCTGTTTGATGTTAACATTGGAAGGATTTCCACTCATCACTGTGAATACTTGGTATTATCACTCTGAGTGTTCTATAAATATCGCAAGGATATAGCGTAGGACTCTCTTGATCTTCATCCGTGTGTCCTAACGAGATTTGATTGATCTCTTGGCTCTAGACTCGATTTGTGCACTTTTAGTGGTCGGAGGCTGGAGCAGATGCCACCTATTCAATATCAACTATCTCGGAGTGAGAAAGTCAATAGAAGTCGTGTTGATCTCCGTGACAATAAAACAAACTTCTTTTGAGAGAAGCCTGAGTTAGCTGGGGAGGGGTTGTGCATTACATCACTGCGTCCAGGATGCGTTATCTTCATGATGTGTTGACCCGGTATCAGCCTAAGTTGTATGGAGGCTTCTTTCTTTACACCCTTTATCCTTATATTTCTTTTTCATTCTTCAACCCCTTCAATGCTTACCAAGACATCATTACTAGCACCTTGTTGTGATTGTTCCAGTGCTAGATTCAGTACTTAGTCGGCATTCAGCTACGTTCACATTCTACTCCATCTTTCCTAAGGACTTCTAATAATCTATTGAATTGTCCCTAGGAAGATCCCTCCGGTTCTGGTTGAATCATAGGACTTAAACTTAACCACCTTTTTGACACCAATAACGTCGTGAATTAAAGATGTTGTGGGTATTTGATCGAAACCATGAGTGCTTGAGTCTTTGGATCACATTTTAATCACATTTTCTCCCATATCTCTAATATATAAAATTGTTTGATATTAGAGATACCAAATTTGATTAAAATATATTATGAAGAATAGTCTTGAAAAACTTTCGGGAGAAAAATGTGTCAAACTTAGCATGAATTTGGAACGCCCCCCCTTAAAAATTGATCTAATTGAATTTTCATTACGAGAATATGATCCACATTAAACTTTTGAGGATAGGAGTTGTTCAACACACATTTTTGAAAGACGTTGAATAATCATTGAGAAATTCTTGAAAAAAATTGTGTTCAACGCTTTTTGAAAAACTCTATTTCTTTGGCGAAAAGGTTTTTCTAAAGCATAAACTTGAGTTCCTAGACTTTGAATATCTTGACAAATCCACTCAAGTGTAAGAAGATTTAACTTTTTTTTGCTGAGGGTAAGCGAACTAAATCGTACACTCCCCCGTGAATATCGATCCGGGTTGAAATCTGAAAGTGATTACAAGCCATTGTGTTGAGCTCAAAACGTTGCATGTTTTGTGACAAGCTCAACCCAAGATATATTGCTCTACCCGTTGTTTGAAAAATTATCCAAAATAGACATTTTCCTTTATTAAAAGTAGAAACGACATATTTTGAAAAATATTTACAACTTTCATTCGAGCTTTATGTACACACCCGTGTCATTATTGAGCGACATTTCTAGGTACGTCCATATTATCGATACTGAAAGACATGTCGAGAAGAATAATTTTGGATTTTCATAGATTTTTAATTTTGTATTTTTCTTTTTCATTTATATTTACAACTAGATGTTTGATAGATGAATCAAGCAGGCTTCTTTGCCAGAATCTCCAGTTCTGCTGGAGTCAAACATCTCGTACCAATTTTCCTAACTAGATACGCAAACCTCTCTTTCGAAAGAGCTTTTGTAAACAAGTCAGCTAATTGGTAACCATTTCCAACAAAGTATAATTCAACGATACCCCTTTCAACTTGTTCCTTAATGAAGTGATATCTGACATCAATGTGCTTCATGCGGGAATGCTGTACTGGATTGCAAGAGATGGCTATGGCGGACTTTGAGTCACAATACATAGGTACTTTATCAAAGTGGAAGCCATAATCCGTGAGTTGTGTTCTCATCCAAAGAACTTGAGCACAACACACAAATAGAGACACATACCCCGCTTTGGCTGATGATAGTGACGTACAATCCTGCTTCTTGGAAGACCATCCCACGAGCTTATCTGACCTAGAAATTGTGCACCACCAGAAGTACTTTTTCGTGTATCAAGACACCCTGCATGATCAGAATCTGAATAGGCCGTTAGAAAGAAACCGGTTTCCCTCGAATACCAGAGTCCCATGTGAATGGTATTCTTAAGGTACCCAAAGATCCGTTTAACCTACTTGAGGTGTTTTTCAGTGGGTCGTGCTTGATATCGTGCAAAATAACACGTAGCATGTGATATATCTGGTCGGCTTGCTGTAAAGTACATGAGGGAGCCGATCATGGAACGATATCTCGTTAGATCTATGACATCTCCCTCCAAATCAACATCTATGGATGTGGTTAATAATGGTGTCCCAACTGGGTCACATGAGGTCATACCATGCTTTTTGATTATCTCTTGACAATACTTAGCTTGGTTGATAAAGATACCACTTGGGGATTGGTGAACTTGAATTCCTAGAAAGAGTTTTAGTTCGCCCATCATTGACATTTCAAATTTGATGTGCATTACTTTTTCAAACCATTTTTGAAAGTTTTGGGTTTGTAGACCCAAAAATAATATCATCAACATAAATCTGCACAAGCAAAATGTCATCCTCATATTTATAAGTGAACAAAGTTATATCAATGGAACCTTTTGAGAAACCTTTGGAGACCAGAAATTTTGAGAGCTCATCGTACCACGCCCTTGAAGCTTGCTTGAGTCCATAAAGTGCTTTGTGGAGACGATACACCTTGTCAGGATAATGAGGATTGAAGAATCCTTCCAGCTGCGTGACATAGACTTCTTCCTTCAAAGGACCGTTAAGAAACGCCGTCTTTATGTCCATTTGATAGACAATGAATCCCTTATGTGCAAAATAAGCAAGGAAAATGCTGACCGCTTCCATACGAGCTACTGGTGCAAATGATTCTTCAAAATCAATACCCTCTTTCTGGCCATACCCTTTAGCTACTAGCCTAGATTTATTCTTGATGATTGTGTTCTCTTCATCCATCTTGTTTATCCAGATCCATCGAAGATTTAATGGTATTACATCGTATGGTATGTCAACAAGTTCCCAGACTTTAAGTCTTTCAAATTGTTTAAGTTCATCCGTCATCGATTCAATCCAAGCGTGATCTGCCAAGGCTTCTTTGATATTTGTTGGTTCAGCTGTACTCACGGTGAGTGCGAACATACAAACATCATCATTGGTTTCAAGTTGTCGTCTTGTACGAACAGGCTGTAAAGGGTTTCCAATTACTTGAACCAAAGGATGATCTCGGGTCCAATGATGTGTTGAAGGATGTCGTTGGTAAAATGTATGCTTATTTGACGGATCAACATGGTGAGTAGAAGACTCTCCAGTTTCGTGTACCGGTGTACCGAATAGGTTGATAAATTTGTCTTCGTCAAATAATGCATTGTCTGCTTGATTTGTGTTCTTTGGAGCAATGACAGTAGTTGTGGGTGTTGTATGAGCGGTTGTTGATGTGATATTCTGAGGAGATAAATCTACAGTAACTCGTGTTGAAGTAGATAAAGTTGTATTCTTTTGTTGACGATGATCGGTATCATTATTCTTATCATGAGTGATAGCGGAAGACTTCAATACAACATGTTTCTCCCCTGTGAAATATTCATTATACATTGGTACATATAACATTTCCAACTCTTCAATAGTCGTGTTGACTGTCATATATGCTCTTGGAACATTTTGTTGAACCAGCTTTGAACTTGACGGTTCATTGTTGTGGTCTTGAATTCCGAGTTTCGTGCAGTTGTGAACATAAGTCGTTTGTCGTTGTGGATCGGGACTTAAACTGTTTTGTTCAAGTGCCATTTCTCGTAATTTATGAAATCGGATATGAATAGTCTCAACTATCAATTTTGTTCTCTTGTTGTAAGCTCTATATCCCTTAGACTGAGTTGCATATCCCACGAGAATACATGCATCACCTTTCTCTTTCATCTTATCCAAATTTTCACCATCTCGTATTATGTAACAAGTACATCCAAAAATGTGAAGGTGTTTGAGTGAAGGTTTTTGATCATGAATTATGTGATATGGTGTCTTTTCGTGTCTTGGAATAATTAAGGATTAGTTTTGTGTGTAGCATGCGGTTGACACGGCTTCGGCCCAAAAGAATAGTGGAAGATTTGAAGCGGATAATAATGTTCGAGCAGCCTCAACTAAAGTACGGTTTCGTCTTTCAACAACGCTGTTTTGTTCGGGTGTTCGAGCAATAGATGTTTCATGTTCAATTCCTTTAGCTTCAAAATAGTTCCTCAGAGTTGAATTCAAAAATTATGTGCCTCTGTTATTACGAACCACTTTTACTTGAGCTTGAAGACCGCGTTGTATCAGTTTAAGGAAGTTGATGAGAACTTCAGGTGTTTCATCCTTGGACCTCAAGAAGTGAGTCCATGTGTACCTTGAGTAATCATCGACAATTACCATAACATATTTCTTCCCATTGATACTTTGAACATGCATGGGACCACACAAATCTATATGAAGAAGATCTAACCGTCCTTTAGAGCTTGGTGTAGTCTTTGTCTTAAAGCTACTTCGTTTAGCTTTACAAAGCTCACAAGAAGAACAAAGATGATCTTTGATGAATTTCAAGCTTGGAAGGCCTCTTACAATATCTTTCTTGGAAAGCAAGTTGATGATATCAAAATTAAGATGAGATAAACGTTGATGCCATAACCATGCCTAAGTCGTTGAAGCTTTAGCCATGAAGCAAATTAGAGTTGATGAAGTTGTGTCTTGTAGTGAAATTGTGTAATGATCGGTACCCCGTGAACCCGTGAGTAAATCATCCCCATCATAATCACGAACAAAACATGTCTTCTTTCTAAAAGCAACTTCCAAATCTGCATCACAGAATTGACCAACCAAGAAAAGATTGTGATTGAGCCCTTCGACATAGTATACCCTTTTTATCATAATATTCCCCTTAACCAAATCTCCATATCCTAGGATCGGGGAAAATTGATCATTTTCAAATCGGACCGTACCCATGAACTTCTGTATGAAGTTAATTAGAAGCTTGAGATTCCCCTTCATGTGCTTCGTGCATCCGAAGTCCAGTATGAAGAGAATTATTTGTATCACCGGCAGAAGAGTTAGAACACGATGGAGCATTTGCTAAATTGGATACCACGTTAGTTGTGATTTCAAAATCATTAGTTTCCTTAGCAACATTTAAAGGCATACTAACACTCGTTGTCACATTTTCTGTCCTAACTTTAGGCATCCATTTATATCCTGGAGGACATTGATTAGCAAACCACCATTTCCATGACTTGCTAGCAGACTCATATAATTCCCTAATTCTGCTTCTAGTGTTCTTAGTGGTGGAGTCTGATGCAATACTTTGCTTAGTGGGGGTTGCATCAGAATGGTTCATTTTGCGTTTGGGTTTACTAGCACTAATAGGTATCACAACTTGCTTCTTAGTTCTAGTATCTACGCCTTTGACATTATTCATAGCACACATAGAATGATTAGCATTAGCATACTTTCCACATTTAACCCAAACAAATTTAACATTCAAAGCATTCAAATCATTGAAAGCATTCAAATCGTCATTACACGCGATTACAGACTTTTTATTCTTAAAAACATTCAAATTCCTAGGGTGTTATTCTACTTCCTTCATCTTCCCTTGACTCTTGTGTTTCCAGACCTTATCATTCATTTGAGTGGGCTTAAGCTGAGGCCGGCTAACACTAGCAGTGGAGACTACTCCTGTAGTAGAAGACACACGAGTATTAGTGTTTCTGGAAGTCTGAGGCTATTGACTAACTTTATTTGTGGGTTTAGTAGTCATTCTATACATCCTTGGTTTAATAACATTATTGTGCTTAACGCTTGGTGCTTGAGTATTCCTTATGGGTTGATTATGTGGTAACCTTTCCTTTCCATCCATCTTAGGGGCAAACACAGGTTTTGCAAACGAGGAATTTGAGAAAGCGGATGGTTTTCCCAAGATAGAGGAACTATTCTCTTTATAGGAATTGGGTTGTCTAACAACAAGTTTCTTAACACTAGGTCCACAACTTTCCCACCCATCTTAGTGACGAGTTTCTTCAACTCTGCTATTTCTATGTCTTTTTTTTGTAACTGAGCTTTCAAATCCGAAATATCAAGACTTTTTTCGTTTAGTAATCGACATTACTCAAATAATTTTACTTCCAAAGGTATATTATTTGAAAATTTGACAACTTTGTTTTGCAAAGCAAGTTCAAGTGAATGACAATGTTTTTGAAGAAAATCATATCTATGTTGAAGTAACGAAAAATCTTTTTGGTCAATTTTCTTCGAAAACTCAGTTTCAAGACGTTCACACTCTTTGACTTGATCAAGATATTTGCATGCAACATCAAAACATTCATCAATATCAGCACAAGATGTAACATAAACACACATAATATCTTTTGAGAGGCATTCTTGCAAGAGTAGATCATAGGATATAGAAAAATAGTCTCTTTCAGGTTGATGATTGTCAATTTCTTTTTCAAGAGATTCCACATATTTGAAATCGTCAAACATTTCTTGCTCTATTAACTTTTCAAATTCCAAAGCATGTTTCTTTGTTCTTTCCGCAATAGGAATCAAAAATAATTTTCACAAGAACAGTTATATCATGAGAATTTCTTTATCATCTTTTAAAAGTTCACATTTTTTCCAGTCATCATCAACAACCTTTTTGAAATTTACAATGTTACTCTTGAGAAAACTAAGTGCTTGCTTACTCTTGCTTATAAAAGCTTGATGCGGCAAGTACCCGATATATTTTGAAACATTAGTTTTCTTAGTGGCAAAAACTTGTCTCCATTTAATTCTTATTTGCGCACATTCGTAAAATATTTTCTCACGAGACTTCTGTTTTTGTGGTTTGAAAATTTCATAAAGACTATTTTCATAAGCATAATTATATGGTTTCACAAAGTCTTTATTCACTGGTAATCTACTCTCCTCTTCAAAACACAATGACTCATCACTATCAGGCCTAACAAGAAGACAGTCAAGGTCGGTCCATTAGGACTCCTCAAGATAGAGTCACGGGTTCTCAAATTGAGCTTGCTCGAGGTACTTAGGACTAGCAAAACTAGCTTTACCCTTTAAAATCGAACGAGGTGCCAACATTCGCATGGTTTGAATAGATTGATTTGTTTTATAAACAATTTTCTTATAAAAATCAATTTGAACTTCAAGTTCCACGACTTTGTCGATGTCTTTTGCTTGTTTAATTTTGAAAGATTTTTGCAAATTAGCAACCTCTTCCGTCTTCGCAGTGACTAGTTTAGTTTTATCCTCTTGAAGAAAACCAATATTTTGAGTTAACTCATTCACTTTAGTGGTAGCAAGATACGTGTTGTGTTGTTCCATACTTAAAGAGGTGTTATAATTACGTTTCTCTTGTTCTAAAAGCTTAAGAGTTCCGTTGTATAGCCCCTTTGTACCTTGCAAGAGGTGTTATCATTACGTACTTAAAGAGGTGTTATAATTACGTTTCTCTTGTTCTAAAAGCTTAAGAGTTTCGTTGTATAACCCCTTTGTACCTTGAAAGCTCTTTGTCTTTGTGAATAAGCTCAGCTCTGCAACTTGCAAGAAGCTCACTAGATTTTATGACTTCGGCTTTGCTTTCTTCAAAATTTTGAGTGAGCGTAGCATTTGCCTTCTTTAATTGCTTTTGACTTTTTCTAGTTTCTTTGACATATTTTTGTAAAGAAGCAATTAAGTTAGCAAGCGCAATACGCTCCTCATCATCATCATACTCATTTGCATGTTGATCATCCTCAGACTCATTATTGTACATGTATGAAGAATCGGGTGTGGTATTGCTATTAACCATTTCCATCATACATGTGTCATTAATGGCTTTGGTTAGCTCACAATGCTCATGAATATTACCAAACACATTATATTCCTCTTCAGTGTGTACCTTATCGATTAGCTCAGTATCAAAGATAGGACCATTGTCATCTTTAGTGACGTTGGGAACTTCTTCAACCTTTACCATGTACGAGTAATGTGCTTCAAGTTCATGGTCGGAGGCTTCATCATCAGTATCATCAAGCATTGCTCCTTCCTTAGCCGACAATTTAACCCCAGCTTCCATCTTCTTGCATAGCAGCATCTTTTCCTTATGATAACCAGAGTCCTTAACTCGTTTCGGCTTTCTGCATTCCTTTGCCATATGCCCATAACCTTGACAATTAAAGCACTGAATCCCACTTTGTTGAACCACTTGAGTGCCAACAGTTTCCCTATTCCCAGCAATAGTAGCAATCCTCTGAGTGTCATACTTAGCAGTTTGCCGATCATACCTTGTAGAACCCTCAACATGAGTTGGATTATAATATTGAGATTTTGCTAGGTTCAATTTTCGTTTTCTCGGTATCTTAACGAATTGATTTCCGGTTCAAAGTACGACTCAGTTGATTTTGGTGAAACAAATATTTTTGGTTGTTTTTAAAATAAAAGTGCAAAACTTTAATGTAAATGAGCGTTAAAGTAAATCTAAGTCTAATTTAAAATAAATGGTGCAAGTTTTTAAAAGCGAGACGGAAATTAAAAGGCACTAAAAGTAAATAACGTAAAATTAAATCTAACTAAGGCAAACTTAAAACGCAACTAAAACTTAAAACTAAGGCAAGGCTAAAATAAATCTAATGCAATAAACTTAAAGTGCAACTAAATAAAAAGGCGGGAACAATAAAGCTTGAAAATTAAAAATTAAAAACTGAAACTAAAAATAACCTGAAAAATAGCTCATCCGGAATAAACCTTCGTTCGGAATAAACACTCATCCGGAATGTCACCTTCGTTCAGAATCTTCTTCTTCACTCGGAATATTCACCAAAACCCTTGATCCGGAATAAATCCTTTATCCAGAATATGTCACTTATCCGGAATAAAGTCTTGATTCAGAATAACTCCTTGATCCGGAATGTATGGCTGATCCGAAATGTCTTGCTGATCCGGAATGATGAAGATTCCGGATGAAGACTTTGATCCGAAATAAATTGCTTATCCGGAATGTCTAATATTCCGAATGAAAGTATTGATCCGGAATAAAATATATTACGAATGAAGGTATTGATCCGGAATAAAATATATTCCGAATGAATCTCCTTTATCCGGAATGTCCAATATTCCGGATGAACGACTTTGGTTCGGAACAATTGATATTCCGAATGAACAACCTTTTCCACTGATCCTTGATCCGGAATACACTGTTGATTCGGAATGTTCCTGGAATACAGTAACAAACACAGGCGAAGAACAAGGATCCAAGATATACACGAATCTAACAAAAACTAAATCAAATCAACCACAAGATTAAACCAAACTAATCAATAAACATCTAATAATCATAAACAAACAATCCAACACAATCAAACTAACAAATCTAACCAAAATAATCAAAACCCACTTAAATAAATCAATAAAAATCAAGAACATGAACATGAACAAATCAACATAAAAATTAAAGATTAAGAAAGGTAGAATGAGATCAAACAATAAAGATAAAGATTAACAAGAATTAAAAGAACACTTACTTGAAATTAAATGGTAATTAAGCTGCAAGACAATTAATGTAAATGGACATGAAATTAAATGTGCATAAATTTAAAGTGGAAGAAATGGTTTGTCAAGCCACCCAACAAAATGAAATGATTAATCCTAATGACTATTTATAGGGGAGGATTAATGAGTGTTTAGGAAGCTTCCTCCCCTCCTTCATTTTCTCTTAATTTCACCATTAGGTCCTTAAGCCTTTAATCTTATTTAATCTTGGACTTTAATGACTTTTGGCTCGGGATTTCTTTGAACTTGTCTTTTAATTCTTCAATAAATAAGACTTGAGTTCTTCGGCTTTAAGTAAACTTCCGTCTTTTGACTTTTTCTTCGATAAATCTTCAGAATTGGTCTTGGACTTCCGTTCTTTTTGCCCTCTTGACTTCTTGACTTCGTCTTTCGTCTTTTTCTTCGATAAAAGCCCGTAAATGCCCGTGTTTTCTCCCCTTTTCACAATTTCGTCCTAAATCACAACAAAAACACAAACCACGCATAATTCCGACATAAATGACATAAAATACACGTTTTGGCTCGGTTATTATTGCAATTAAGTGGTAAAAAGGATGGGTGTTTACACACCTATCAAATCCCCTACACTTGACCATTGCAATGTCCTCATGCAATGCATTAGTTACAAAGCACGTTTACATTTTTCATCAAAATCAATCCACCTTGGCCTTTATTAAAGAAATAGAAAACTATAAACATTCAAAGTAAAGAAATCAAAAACATACATTGGGTTTTGGAAATGTCATGAATAATCATCATTCTCAAGTTTTCACTTTCTCCAACCAAGCTTAAAAACGAGATCATTGTTATTATAAGTTAGCAAACTAACACGAACTCATGTGGGCCAATTATTCACTTAGACTCCCTTATTCCTAGGTGTATCTCCTATATTTTATTGTTGTCTTGAATGATCACGAGGATGCATTGTTGTCTTATTTTGATAATTATTTAGTCCAAAAATAAAGTGAACGATTTAATCAATAGTTAGCTAAAGGACAAAATCTTTTAAAACAGCTTCTAGGGACCTCAAAAAGTTCATATCTTGGCATAACTCGCTTCGCGATTTGAGACCTTTCTCAGACCGATATTTGGCAGCGACTTCATACTTCAAACCTTGAGAGACGTTCATGAAATAATGGTCTTCTCTTCATAATAGGAATTTCTTCACTTGAAGTTTTGAGAGATTCTTCATATTAGGACCACGACTTCTTCATTTTTCTCCAATCTTTATTTTGGACTTTGATATACAACGATCCGCCTCCTTTTTGGACTTGGCTTAATTTATCCTCATACCTTGTTAGGGCTTTTTTGGATAGACTTCTCCATGACTTTTGGGGAGTTTTTGCTTTTCGTCGTGTGTCTCGATCCTTCATATTGATTTTTGATAAATGATTCTTCACATCACTTGGGATCTTTAGCAACAAAATGTAGCCCTCATATCTTGTTAGGACCTTTTTGGACTCGCCAATCTTCGCATCCCGCTTCAATAAGTTATGCCTTGGCTATGAACTCTAATCCATACCGAGCAACTTTTAAACGATCTTGGGCTAGAAGCTAAGTAACTTTTCAAATCGTACAACCTTATTTATTGCAGATAAATTTATTAGCAAACGATGGGAGAATAGGCTCATAATTAACTCGCATAAATTCACGAAAGAATACCAAACTTATAATTGGCTCTATCATCTCTCGTTCTCCACAGTTTAAAATCTCAAGTAATGAGACTCGTGGATGCTTAGCCTATTAAATCAAAGTTTTGGGTTTTCGAGTCATCTATAGGATCTTGCAAACTCTTAGACTCTTTCAAGTTTAGAAATCGCGTTTTAAAGTTCCCTTGATAAACAACTCTCTAGGATCAATTATAGGAACTTGCGAAAAGTTCTTGTTCTTAACCCGTGAGAGTTAAGACTTTCGCGTTTTATAGCTCCCTATATAAAAGCCTAGCAAAACTTGACCTAAACACGTTAAGGATACTAGCTAGAGTAAACTTAGATAAGTAAACTCGGGTTGAGTCAAAAGATTCACAACGTTTGAAAATTAAAACCACTTTATTAAAAATTTATTCTAACAAAGGAAGAAAATAACTATACAAAGGTAAAAACTAATAGGCCAAAACAGATCAAAAATTTTGGAAAATATCGAAAAATTGATTTTCCGGTTAAAATGAGGACAAATACAAGGAAAAGACCACTTAACTTCGATAGAAGTCCCCCCTAAACTTAACATAAACATTGTCCTCAATGTTTAAGCATGTGGGAGTAAACTCCCCTACACTTAGGACATTGTGCACTTTGTTTTAATCTCGCTAAGGAAGAGACAACTAAAGAGATTCCTATTTTAATATTGAGAAATATAAAATAGAGAATCGAAAAGCGTTTAGGATAGAACCGGGAAGAAGGGAACACGGAATCACGGGTCGTCAAAAATCATCAAGAGTGGATCATTGAGCGCGCAAATCCCTGATTAAGAGAGGAAATAGCAAACACCAACGGGTCTCCCCTACACTTAGGATAAAGAAAGCTAAAAGATAGATACATGGGTTGCCTCCCAAGAAGCGCTTGATTTTTGTTAACCGAGTCGTGAGCCTGGCTCGACCTTGATTATCATAGGAAGAAGCATGAAACATATCCACCAGGATCAAAGACATAGTTTTCGTCCATCAAATAGCACATGTTGGGAATAAAATATGGGTCAGTTCACTAGACGCTGATAAGAGGAATGTCAACGCTGATAGGATGACATTGGACGCTGACAGCCAAGCGTTGACATTGAAGAAGTCAACGCTGATAGCCTTGAAGATTGACACTGATGGAATATCTTCATACGTATCTTTTGTTTATTTGTTTCTTTATTTATGTATGGTAAAGATAAGCACAACATTGTATTTTCTATTATTATCTTTACCTAGAATAGTTGATTCGTAGCTTATTGTTCAAGACTTCTTGTTCTATAAAAGAAGGTCTTTTAGGTTAAATTCATATATCAGTTTTCATAAGTTTTCGATTGTTAAACCCTTTCATTGTAATCAACAAGAATCATTCTAATACAAGTGAAAGTTTGTTTAACATCTTTGTGTTTTAGATCAAGTGTTAATTCCGCATAACACTTTGTTACTTTATTCATAAGCAAAGGTTTCTCTACGTGTAGTACTTGATCTAATCTCGTATACACAAAGCTTAATCGATCTAAGTTTGGGATCAACAAGTGGTATCAGAGCTTGTTGAGAAACTTTTGATCTTTAAGTAACGCAAGAACCCTAAAACACCAAACCCTAAAAACCCTAAATTCTCAAAACCCTAAAAACATCATGTCTGGCACAGATCAACCTGCTTCTTTGCTACAAAACAACTCCTCAAACCCTAGTATCAAAATTCCCATGTTTGATGCCAGGAACTTTGAGCTTTGGAAGTCCAATTTTGAGCAATACATAGCTATTCATGACTACACTCTTTGGGAGATTATCGAATATGGGAACACATTCGATAAAGCAGCAAAGATTACTGCTGCAATTGCCACAAGGACAGCTGTTCCTAATTGTCCTGAAGCTGATAAGGTGGAAAAGCCTGGAGATGGGAGAGCTGTAGCTGTTGAAGATATAGCCAAGAAGAGGGTGGACATGAAAATCTTGAACATCTTGAAACATGCCCTAGGTCATGAGAATCAGCACAAGTACAAACGCTTTGAGTCTGCAAAAGAGCTTTGGGAAGCTCTTGAAGTAGCATATGGTGGCAATGCTGACACAAAAGAAGAAAAGAAGAAGCAACTCTTGCATGAGTATGCTGTCTTTAAAGCTCAACCTAATGAGAATCTCAGCAGTGTGAGAAGTAGACTTCTTGACATCACAAGTCAACTTTCCTTCATGGGAACACAGATTGATGACCCTGAATTGAATGCTACTTTTCTCAAAAGCCTTGGTGATGTATGGAAGATTGAGACAAGATCCATTCTTGTCAATAATACCCACAAGACCTCCAGGTTTGATGACATCTTCAACAAACTAAGACTGTTGGAGAATGAATGGCAATTGGATAGTGATAACAAATCTTCCAGTAGCAACATGGCATTCTTCTCAAAAAGTGAAGGCCAATTTGATTCCATGAACTTCTATGGACATCCAGCCACTGGATCTCAAGGTGTCAGCGCTGGATGTCAGTCTGTCAGCGCTGGATCATATCCCGTCAAAGCTTTGTACTCAAGCGCTGACACACACAATCATGGCGCTGATAGAATTAAACCTGCTGGTTTTGATCTAGATACTGTGTGTGCATTCATTGCTTCTTTGCCCAGTGATTCAAGGATTACTTATGAAGATCTTGAGCAGATAAGTGATGAACAATTGGAAGAGATGGACATCAAGTGGACTATGGCTCTTGTAAGCTTAAGAGCAAACAGGTTTAATAAAAGGTTCAAGAAGAAGATGACCTTTAATGCTAAGGATGTTGCTGGATTTGACAAGTCCAAGGTTGAGTGCTACAACTGTCATAGGATGGGGCACTTTATGAGGGAATGTAGATCTCCAAGAAGATCTGATGCTGGGAAGCCTTCTAGCCAAATGATTAAGAGCCCAGATCCCAAGGCCATGGTTGCTGTTCAACAAATTGATGGAGTTGGAGAATGGGACTGGAGCTGGATGGCTAAGAATGAGGAAGAGGACAGAGCTTTGGTTGCTGAAGTTAAAGAAGAGCATGCTGAATATGCTCTCATGGCACACTCCTCCTCTTCATCAGATAATGAGGTATATGATGATGCTTTCTGTTCTAAGGGTTGTCGTTTAAATACTGAAAAATTAAAACAAGAGATAGTTAAATTATTGGATGAGGCAAGTACTGAAAGATGCAAAGTATCTAATTATCAAATTTCTCTTACCCAAACAGAAAAGACAGTAGCTGAGTATAAGAAAATGGAGTTTGATTTAAAGGATCAAATAAATATCTTAAAACATGAGTTACATCAGAGTAAGGATGTTCAAGATATAGTAAATAGGGTTAATCTTGATTTGATAGCTCAGTTAGAGGAGGCTAACAAAAATAAGGATAATGTGAGTCTTAAAATCCAGAGATTTGATAAGGCCACACAATCCCTAGGAGAGTGTGTTAGTAAACAAAGAGACTCTAAGCATATGAGTGGGATTGGGATGAATAATTATACTGGTGTTCCACCACCAGCTGGGGATTTCTATGGTGTCCAATCAAAGGACTTATCTTGGACTGGCTTGCCAGAATGCCAAGAGGAGGAATTCATTCCTCCACCTAGAGTGACTTCCCCAGTTGAGGAATACAAGCAAAAACTGACTGACCTAGATGAGTGGAAGAAAGCTAACCACACCTTGTTTGTTAAGGGAGGGTTGTTGTGTGAAAGTCCAAATGAGCCCACACCAATCAAGAGCCTTGATCCTAAACCTATTAAGATCACACACCCTACCACTGGCAAAGCTGTTGACCTTGGCCCACAAACTGTTAGAAAACCTAGTGTTAAGTATGCTGAGATGTATAGAAATACTAGGTCACCAAAAAGCCAAGTTAGTAACCATGGAACAGGCTTCTTTGCTTCTAGACCTAAGACTATGTCTAGAAAAGCTTGTTACACATGTGGTAGCTTCTCACATTTGGCATACAAATGTGTCAACGCTTCCAATGTCAACGCTGATAGGAACCATTTCAGCGCTGACAAAAGTCAACATAGGTCAAACACTGACAGACCCAATACCTTTGTGAACAAAAGTTCACAAGTTGTTAGACCAGCCCCATTCTTTTCTAGAGGGTCTAACACACAAGGCCTAAGACCTTTTCAAAAGTCAAACACTTGGTCTAATAGGCAATGGGTTCCTGTAGCAAACCCTAGGTTCAACGCTGATAAGAGCAATCGGGGCGCTGACAAGCGAAATTTCAGCGCTGACAGACACACTGCTAAACCCAGGTATTTGCAACCACATGGAAATAGGTCTAAAGCTTCTACTAGCTTAACATGGAGACCAAAACAAGACCAAAACCCTAATTCTACTGGTATTTCTATGACATGCAACAGGTTTCATTATATTTCAAAGGCATTGTCAACACCAATTGGGGTTAACTGGGAATTTCATTCAAACAGGGATGAAAATGGGGTTGTTATGAGAACCAAGTCTGTTCTTGTTGAACAACCAAATGAATCCAAGTCTTCTAAGGCTTGGGTTCCCAAAGAAAACTAATGTGTTTTCTTTATGTGCAGGGCATTCAGAAGAAGATCAATGATTATGGATACTGGGATAGTGGATGCTCAAGGCACATGACAGGAAAGGAAGACTATCTGACCAATTTCTCTCCTATTCAAGATGGTGATAAGGTATACTTTGGAGGGGGCTACGGCACCATCACTGGAAAAGGAACTCTTGTCACCAACAATCTACGGTTTGAGAATGTCTTCTTGGTAAAAGAACTGGATTACAATTTGTTTAGTGTATCACAAGTGTGTGATAACAAAAATAAGGTTCTTTTCACATATACTGAGTGCTTGGTGTTAAGCAAAGATTATAAGCTACCTGAGGAAAAATACATAGATTTTAGAACACCAAGGCATAAAGACATATATAATGTGAATCTTAATGGAATTAAGATAAATAATAAAATGTCATGTCTGTATGCTAAAGCCTCAGTAGATGAAAGTAATCTTTGGCACAGGAGATTAGGGCACATAAACTTTAAGAATATCAATAGACTTGTGAGGCTTGGTTTAGTTGATGGTTTGCCTGAAAAGGCTTTCCACAATGACCACTCTTGTGTTGCATGTCTTAAGGGCAAGCAGCACAAGGTCTCATTCAGGTCTAAACAGGTGCACTCTAGTTCTAAACCACTTCACTTATTGCATATGGACCTCTTTGGTCCAACTAATATAGAAAGTCTGAAGGGTAAATCATATTGTTTTGTTATCACTGATGATTATTCCAGGTTTACATGGACTTTCTTTTTAGCCAAGAAAAGTGAAACTGCCCAAAGTCTGATTAATTTCATTACCCAGATAGAGAAGAAAAATGGTAATGAGGTCAAAATTATTAGAAGTGACAATGGGGGTGAGTTTAGAAATCAGTTGTTAGATGATTTTTGTGCCAAGAAAGGGATTACCAGGCAGTTTAGCATAGTTAGAACCCCACAGCAAAATGGGGTTGCTGAAAGGAAGAATAGGACCCTTATTGAAGCAGCCAGAACCATGTTGGCTGATGCCCACTTTCCTATAGCCTTTTGGGCTGAAGCTGTTAACACAGCTTGTTATGTTCAAAATAGGGCATTAGTCAACAAGATACATAATAAGACACCTTATGAATTACTTTGGGGAAGAAAGCCAAATATTGGCTTTCTCAAGCCTTTTGGATGTCATGTAGTTGTTCTAGAAACTAGTGAGGCCCTAGGTAAATTTGATTCAAAAGGTGATGAAGGCTACTTCATGGGTTATTCAGTGCAGAGCAAAGGATATAGGGTTTACATTAAAAAGGAAAAACGTATACTTGAAAAAGTACATGTTAGGTTTTTAGAGAGTAAACCTAGTGATCCTGAGAGTGGTCCAAATTGGTTGTTTGACTTAGAACCTTTATCTAGAGCTTTAAATTATATGCCTGTTACTGATCCAGACATTGTGAAGGTAACTTCAATTGTTTTGGAAAAGAGAATTGGTAATGTTTCAGGTATACAGGTTGCTAAGGAGGATGGACCACCAGCAGTTAAATCATTTCCCACACAAGAATTTGTTACACTTCCTATATGGACAGATGAGTATTATGCTGCTGCTACTGCTGCTAGGAAAGATAATGGTGGTGTTCAAATACCACCAAATACAAACATGCATGATTCTTCAGGCGCTGACAAAGGGAAATCAAGCGCTGACACGACCAATTCAGACGCTGATGGCTCCAACGCTGACAACAACAGTTCAAGCGTTGTTAGCCCAAACGCTGACAAACAAGGATCAGAATTTGGAGACACCTTTACACAGCTTTTCTCTTCCCATTTTGAACAAGGTGGACCTTCCAATGTCCATGAAGGGATTTCTGTTGATCAAGAAGAATCTGAGGAAGAAGATATTGGCAACATGGAGCGTGAAGTTGAGGACACCAGACTTTTTGAAGGAGGAGTTCTCACTTCCACAGCTAAGGATCACCCCACATCTCAAATCATTGGTGATGTTATGGCTCCAGTTCAGACAAGAAGATCCCATCAAGGTCTTGGTGGATTTATTGCCAATATACACAAGAAGGTTGATACCCCTCTTGTACAAGCATGTTTGTTTGCCTGTTTTCTGTCACAGGAAGAACCCAAGAAAATTTTTGATGCTCTCAAAGAACCAAGTTGGGTGGAAGCAATGCAGGATGAGCTTCACCAATTTGCTATACAGGATGTTTGGGAGCTGGTTGATTGTCCTAGATATGTGAGACCAATTGGGACAAGATGGGTTCTAAGGAACAAGAAAGATGAAAGAGGTATTGTGGTCAGAAACAAGGCACGTTTGGTAGCTCAGGGATATACAAAAGAGGAAGGAATTGATTTTGAAGAAGTTTTTGCACCAGTTGCAAGAATTGAAGCTATAAGAATTTTTCTAGCTTATGCCTCTTGTATGAATTTTACTGTTTACCAAATGGATGTGAAGAGTGCTTTCCTCTATGGGACAATTGTTGAGGAAGTATACGTTATGCAACCTCCTGGTTTTGAAGATCCTGAAAATCCAGACAAGGTCTATAGAGTGAAGAAAGAAATGTATGGACTTCATCAAGCCCCAAGAGCATGGTATGGTACATTGTCCACCTACTTGGTGGAAAATGGTTTCAAGAGGGGCACCATAGATCAGACACTATTTACAAAGAAGAAAGGAAAACATGTGTTGCTTGTGCAGGTCTATGTTGATGACATCATTTTTGGGTCTACTGATCCAAAAATGAGTGAGGACTTTTCCAAGCTCATGACAGATAAATTCAAGATGAGTGCAATGGGTGAGATGAACTTCTTTCTAGGTTTACAAGTTCAGCAGAAAGAGGATGGTATCTTCATCTCCCAAGACAAGTATGTAGCTGAATTCTTGAAGAAATATGGTTTTTCTCCACATGAGAAGGAGGCTTCCACTCCTATGGATAGGCAACACCCTTGGGGAAAAATTGGAGCTGGAAAGGATGTGGATGTTAGGCACTATAGATCAATGATTGGTTCATTGATGTATCTTACAGCCTCAAGACCTGACATCATGTTTGCTGTGTGTGCATGTGCACGCCATCAAGTGACTCCCAAAGAATGTCACCTTTTTGCTGTGAAGAGAATTTTTAGGTACCTAAGATGTTATCCAGATCTTGGATTATGGTACCCAAAAGATTCTCCATTGGACCTTATTGCATATTCAGACAGTGACTATGGTGGTGACAAGTTTGATAGGAAATCCACAACTGGTGGATGCCAATTTCTTGGGAGTAGATTGATATCTTGGCAATGCAAGAAACAAACAGTGGTGGCAAACTCTACAACTGAAGCAGAATATGTTGCAGCAGCTGCTTGTTGTGGACAAGTCTTATGGATTCAGAACCAGCTGTTGGATTATGGGTATAATTTTATGCATACCAAGATTTTTGTAGACAATAACAGTACTTTATGCATTATTAAAAATCTTGTACATCATTCTAAAACCAAACACATAGAAATTAGACATCATTTTATAAGAGATTGCTTTGAGAAAGGTTTAATACAACCAGATAGGGTAGATACAGAAGATAATGTGGCTGATTTATTAACTAAACCTTTTGATGCTGGAAGATTTCAATATTTGGTAACAAATATTGGAATGGTTAATCTCACTTAATATGTGTTTTGGAACCTTTGTGTAAAAGTATGTACAGGATAATGCATTGTTATTGGTCTTTGTGATGATTTAGATTTCCACTTTATTTTTCTAACACTGACAAAGGTAAATGTAACGCTGTCAAGTGTTATTTTGCCGTTGGTAGAGATATTATTGTCTAACGCTGACAAGAGTTCCTTCAACGCTGTTAAGTGTTGTTGGGACGCTGTTAGCAACAAATGTTAGTTTTGTGGTTTTCATCTAAATGTGCAGGTGATGGTAGCTTTATGCCATTGGATACAGAGTTGCTTATGGATCTTTGAAGTGCTATTTGGACATGTTTTGTTTATGGATGATGGTTGGAATATTTATATTCCTATCTTGACATAAATTTTTAATGTTCATTTATATTTTGAGAACTCATGTATCATAGTTTGAGGGGAGGTATAAGGAACCTTTAGGACTCTTGGGTATTCTTATAATACTCTCATCACAATTCTAGATTGTGTCCACAGGTGAGTATGGGTTAGTTTTACTAAACCATGAGGCACTGTAGCATGCATAGTATATCAACTTTGCATGCTGCCAAGACATTTTTGGCCTAGAATTGGTTGTGGTCTGATGGGAGACTTGGGAATACTTTGGATATGGGTTTACCTGGGAGTTACAAAGAATTTTATGAGATAACTTTGTTGGTAAGTATTTTGGTTAGCAAGGGACTCTAGAGGACATTTGTGTCTATCTTGCTTAAGCAAGTGTGCATAAATGGACAGTGCTTGCCGCCCAGTAATTATTATCAACTTGTAAGATATTTCCCTTAGGATAAATTACTTTGTTAAGGTCTTTTTCTTTTTCAATATTTTTATTTTTAGACGCTGACAAGTTTTTCTCCAAACGCTGTTACGTCCAATCGTGACGCTGACAAGGCTTTAGGCAAACGCTGACAAGAAAATATAGCCGTTGGGCGCTGATGGGCTATTTTTGACCGTTGACACCTAGTGGGCCCTACCCAGTTGTTATTTTTGACTAATCTTTGGCCGTAATTTTGGGGAGTTGTTACTTTTAATTAATGCATGAGATAAGTTATATTTGATTCAATATTTTCATGATTGCTCTTTGAATATAACCGCCTCATTTTTGAACAATCAAAATCATGCATCTCTCCTATAAATTTGGTTAATCTTTTTATTCTGGGTATTCATATTTTCTTGTCTAACATTTTTCTCCTAGATTTTTCCCATCTCACATAACCTAAACAGCTTTCAAACATGGCACCCAAATTCAACTCAAAGAATTTAACATTGGAGTTCAAGAGCCAACACAATATGGTAGCTTATTTGACTGCTGATGATGATTTGTTTCCTCAGTATTCACAGATGGTGGCATTTTTAAATGCATCTTCATTGAGGTATGCACTTTCTCATACACCATTAGTCCCTGTCGCACACATTAGACAGTTTTGGAACACTGTTAGTTCCACAACAGCTAATGGAGTGACCACATTAACATCTACTGTTCATGGAAGAACATGGGTGGTCACTGAAGCTTTGGTTCGCCAAGCTTTGCATCTTGATGACGCTGATGGTGTGACTACTCTTGCCATTGCAACAATAGAACAAGGTCTTAGGGAGTTGGGTTATCCTATTCCTGCTGATGTCACTTTAAATAAATATCATAAGCAGGAATTTCCCTCTGACTGGAAATATTTGATACATGTTCTTTTACAATGCTTAAGTCCAAAATGTACTTCTTTTAATGAAATAAACAGGTCAATAGCAAGTGCTTTGGTTTGTATAACACGTGGGCTTAAGTATAATTTTTCAAAAATGATTTTTGAAGGGATGTGTAAAAACAAGGGAAGTAAAATGACTTTGGCTTACCCTAGATTTTTGCAAATGGTCTTTGATTTACAAGAATATTGTTCTAGGGATCATGACACTTTTTATGAGATCCCTAAACAACAGAAAACCATTTTTGCTAAAATGATCTCCACAAATGAATCCATACCTCTTACCCAACCCATGCTTGAAGTAATTCAGGCTGCTCAGCCACAACCACAACCAGACCCTGAACCCCAACTTGAGCCTATTCATGAACCATTACCTTCACCAGACCACATGGACATTGACCAACCCAGCGCTGACACTCATAATGTGGGCGCTGACACAGCCAATCCCAACACTGATACAATCCCTGAACAAACCCAAACACCCCTTAATCAACCAACACCCACACAATCTACTTCATCTTCCACCCCATTACAATCTAGGTTGACTAAACGCCAAAGGGTTACTGGAGTGTTCTCCTCTAGTGATCCTAGCCTTGTAGCAGAGAGAACCACCTCCACAAGTGTGGCTGGTGACATGGGTGAGGCTGGGGCTATTGACACAGGCTTAGATGCTGGTCAAGACAGTCCCAACATCATTAAGACCTCATCCATGCCCGATGATTCTATTTTGGGAGGTCAAATCCCCATTCTAGCTGAGGGCAGATTGGAACCTATGACAATCATTGAATTGACGGCTGCTGTCATTAGCTTGCAAAAGCAAAATGTCAGCCTTGTACAAATTGTCAACAAACAGGGACGTGAACTCCAAGTTTTGAGGGAGCGTGTGACTGTTTTGGAGAATCCAAGTAGCAGGAGTCTAATGGAGGAATCTTCCAAAGGGGAGGATGAAGAGGATGAGGAGGATGAGCTGATTCATACAGCTAGTGAGAAGAGTTCAGAGAAGAGTTCACAATTTAGTGAGTCTTTACAGGTTGCTGAAGCTCTCACCAACTTGAAGAAGCACCCAGTTATTGATACATCCAAGGTGACACCATTAAACTTGGAAGGAACTTTCAAAGAAACATTGGGCGCTGATACAGGTTTGAACGCTGACACATCCAGCGCTGACAAAGGTAATCGTGGCGCTGATAGGAGTAACTTGAATGCTGATAAAGTTGCAGGTGGTGTTGATGTATTCCAGCCATCAACAATCATCAAAGATGTGTCCACACAGGTTTCTTCTTCTACTTTACCAATTATTGATCCAAAAGACAAAGGTAAAGGCAAATTGGTTGAAGAAGATGTTCCAAAGAAAGATGCAACACAAATAGCATTTGATGAACAGTTGGCTGCACAACTTGTGGAAAGAGATTTGAAGAGGAGTAGAAGATCACCATTTGTTGTTTCTGAGAGTGAGGAAGAAAGTGGTGATGATAAAGAAGGTGATAGCTCAGATTCAAGTATTCAAATTATTGAAGATCCAGAAAGGCTTGAATATGGGGATGAGCTTGCAAAGGAAAGGTTGAGTGAGTTGAAGAACCAGATTGATTGGGACCTACCAGAAATCACCAGAATGTACCATGCTTGGGAAGATAAGGTTATGGACAACCCAGGGATGAGCTTGTCAGATCAAATTTGGGGGTTGGAAGTACTTCTCAGGGTACAAGATGACATAAAGGTGATTATGAGGTTTAATGCACAAGAGGTCAAGACCTGGCTCAAAAGAGATAGAAGGCAGTTGTACTATAAGTTGCTTAGATGTCATCAGCCTAATTGGACATCAAAGAAGTTGCTGGCCTTATCTTTTGAGGAGCTAGAGTATAGGGCACATCCTATTTGGAGGAAGGTGCAAGAACAGAATGTCTACAAGTTTCTTTCAGAAGAAAGGAAACAAGAGCTTGCTGAGGAAATGCAGATTCAAAAGGAAATGAGGATTGCCCAAAGACCAGTGAAGAAAGGAGATCCTTTCCAATTTCCTAAAGACATGGATGTGTATTTTCCAACTGAAGGTGTTATAAGGAAGCATCTCAAACTTTCTCCATTGGAAGCTTCAGATTTGGTAAATGTAGTACCTCTAGATGACAGAAATCCAATCATCAGTTTTGATGAAGATGAGTGTGGATTTTGGAAGATTGGCAGATTTGGAAAGGAGGTACATACTTTCACTTCAGTTATTTCTATATTTGCAAGCATAGACAGAGAAGACTTGGTGCATCTATGGAGATTAATAGAGGCCAAGTATACAGCTGAAGCACCTACTTCAGCAAATGGAATAAGACTTTGGAACACATTTATGACTTTGTGTGGTCCAAAAGAAGCAGATCCTGCCATATGGAAGGATCTTGAAGATGATCTCAGTAATCTTCATTGGAGGCTTTATTCTACTTGTGGTGTATTTCATATGAGCTCTACAAAGTTTTCAGAGTATTTACTTGTGGATGCTGACTATTTCTTGTCCAAAGAAGTGTTGGAGAAGATGCTAGAGACACCCTTGGAGATTGATTATACTAGTGACGTGGCCAAGGACTTGATCAGATATGTTTATCACCAACAAAAGAAGTTTTTGCAAGATTCCTCCTAAGTCTTAAGCTTTTATTCAGAAACTTGATCATTGGAATGGATATCAAGTTTAGGGGAGGATTGTTGGGAATAAAATATGGGTCAGTTCACTAGACGCTGATAAGAGGAATGTCAACGCTGATAGGATGACATTGGACGCTGACAGCCAAGCGTTGACATTGAAGAAGTCAACGCTGATAGCCTTGAAGATTGACACTGATGGAATATCTTCATACGTATCTTTTGTTTATTTGTTTCTTTATTTATGTATGGTAAAGATAAGCACAACATTGTATTTTCTATTATTATCTTTACCTAGAATAGTTGATTCGTAGCTTATTGTTCAAGACTTCTTGTTCTATAAAAGAAGGTCTTTTAGGTTAAAATCATATATCAGTTTTCATAAGTTTTCGATTGTTAAACCCTTTCATTGTAATCAACAAGAATCATTCTAATACAAGTGAAAGTTTGTTTAACATCTTTGTGTTTTAGATCAAGTGTTAATTCCGCATAACACTTTGTTACTTTATTCATAAGCAAAGGTTTCTCTACGTGTAGTACTTGATCTAATCTCGTATACACAAAGCTTAATCGATCTAAGTTTGGGATCAACAGCACAAGCTTAAGGTGAACAAGGCAAGCCAAAGAAGAATAGGCAAGGTTCCCTTAAGCAAAGATGGAGCAAGGTGGAAGCAAGGGTGAGGTGGTGCAAGCATATCTTCAAAAGTTCCAAAGATCTTTCCTTTTATTTCATCAGACGGATACTGAGATGGCCCAAGAATATCGATACCGGGGTCGAACACCTTTTCCTTTAAGGGAAAATAACACTCAGGCTCAGCAGAATGTGAAGAAGATCCGCGAAGAAGATGCACAACCTCGTCCTTAAAAGGTGGACAAAGAGGTGTTAAATCATATGTGCTGCGGATATTGGTGTCGACTGGTTGCTTCTCCTTTGAAAGAATTTTCTTCATATCCAAAGTAGGATCAAGACGATAATCTTCAAAGTCCAAAGGAGGAGCATCACTCTCATGAGGGAAGTAAGTATTGAGAAATGTAGAGAAGTCTTCCTCAAAAGAGTAATCATCCAAAGTAGGATTAAGCATGGTAGACGGAGGATCTTCATCATGAGAAGAATCACTCGAAAGAGTATCGGCCTCATCAAAATCATCATATGTGGGCAGATCGGGATACTCAGAAGTAAGGTCATCATAATCATCCGAATCTGAGCTAGAATCATCATCATAAGCATCAAAGATCGGTGGAGAATCATAAATGGGAGAAGGGTCCAAATTGGAGAGAGAATCATCCACATCATCTTCAAAAAGTGGATTATTAATGCAAGACTCGAATAGAGGATTGTTGTGGATGACAAAATCATCGAGCACATTAATCATATTCACAGATTATCGTCCATAGGATTTTCTTGTAAGCTTCCCTATTTTAAACACTTGTGCATCATTCCCTACTCTTAAGATTAACTCACCTTCGGCAACATCAACTAAAGCTCGTCCGATTCTCAAGAATGGCCGACCAAGTATTAAAGGAATACGAGGATCCATTTCATAATCAACAACGACAAAGTCGACCGGGAAAGTAAATGTGCCAACTTTAATGAACACGTCTTCGGCAATACCAACGGGGTAAGCGAGAGTGCGATTTGCAAGTTCAAGAGTCATCCTTGTTGGAGTAAGGTCGGGCAATGATAGTGTTTTCCAAACACTCAAAGGCATAAGATTAATACTGGCCCCGAGATCAGCTAGGGCAGTAAATTCTTCAGTTTTGTTGAAGATGCAAGGCAACACAAAACGACCGGGATCTCCAAGCTTTTCCGGAAGTTCTTTAAGAATAACTGCAGAGCAGTTTTCATTTAAGCGTGTGTTGGCGAGCTCAATCAACTTCTCCTTCTTGTTAAGCAATTCCTTGAATGCTTTTACAAATTTTGGCATGTGGACAAGTGCTTCAACAAGGCTAATGCTGAAATTCATTTGAGAGATCATCTTCAAATAATTTGACATTTGACAGTCATCCTTGGTGAGCATTGTGGTCTTGCCTAGCCGTGAAGGATAAGGGATATTAGGTTTGGCTAGTGAAGGTGTAACAGGTGAAGGTTGAGATGTTGAAGGGTTCTTCTTGGGAACATCATCATGACGAGGCGGGGACGGTAATGGTGCACTAATACTAGGTGTAGGAGGAGTAGGGATAAATGGTGGTGGATGAGGTGTGGATGATGGGGGTGGGATAGGTAGTCCTACTATGGTAACTCCACTACGGGTAGTAATAACACTCACATTTACTCGCGGATTGGTG
The DNA here is from genome assembly GCA_025667525.1 of Glebionis coronaria. Classification (NCBI taxonomy): domain Eukaryota; kingdom Viridiplantae; phylum Streptophyta; class Magnoliopsida; order Asterales; family Asteraceae; genus Glebionis; species Glebionis coronaria. Next base: position 1,080,204 of record JANFOE010000656.1, on the reverse strand, counting down.
ACGGTGTTAGAAGGTAGAGAACTCGAAGAAGAAGGTTGAGTGGCGGGCAAGAAACTAGCCAGCATATTCTTTATATCATTCGTTTGAGTGCTGAAGGAGGATTGAATATTATCTCGAAGCTCGGATCTGATGTCATTCCCTTGCTTGGTAATATCTCCTTTTAGATTGATAATTTGGCTCTGTAGATTCTTGATTTGCTCACCTTGGGTTCTCATTATGGCTTCAACATCGGGATTAATGGGTGGGGTTTGTTGAGCGGGTGGGTGATAAGGATTATAAGCTCTTGGTGGGATTTGGTTGCTTCTATTGTAGTTGTTGGCGGGGTTTTGGTTTTGAGGAGAAAAACCGGGTGAAAGGTAGTTGTTTGACCGGTAGCTCAGCAAATTTCTATCCCCTTGAGGTCGAGCTTGGTAATTTTCCAGTGAATAATTACCATAAGCTGCGTACACATTTTCCGGATTTCCTTGAGTGGAAGTACAATCGGTGTATGGGTGTGGACCGCCGTATGTTTCACAAGAAGGTGCAACCGCTTTAACTTGTTGTTGTTGGTTTGAAGCGAGAAGCAATATGTTTTTGCTCATTTCAGTCATCATGCGGGTGAGTTCGGTCATATCAGGGCTTGCTGAAGTAGAAGAAACATTGACTCTCGGGTTGTTCCTTGAAGAAGCGGAGGAATCCCAGTTTTTGTGATGAGTAGTCATGTTTTCAATAAGCTCTCTACACTCCTCGGGTCTCCTTTTCATAAATGTGCCACCGGCGGCTGCATTAATCGTTTCACGATCTCGAAAAGTCAAACCGTTGTAGAAAGTATCAATCAATGTGACCGGAAGCATGTTGTGGTTTGGACATCTATCGATCAAGACATTATATCTTTCCCAAGCATCAAAAAGAGATTCATCGGGATCTTGCATGAAACCGCTGATTTGATTGCGAAGGCTCGTGACCATGGATGGTGGAAAGTAGCGCGACAAAAAGCGTTGAGTCATGTCATCCCAAGTATGAATAGAATTCTTTGGAAGACGATCAAACCATTTCTTGACATGATGTGATAAAGTATGTGGAAAGAGTTGTAGGCGAAGAACATCCATTGTGGCACCGGGGCACTTCATGCTTTGGGTGATTGTAATGAACTTGTCGAGGTGTTTGTTGGCATCATCATCAGGCATTCCGGCGAATGGATTAGTTTGCACTTGCTGAATCATGTGGTGCTTCAACGAAAACTCCGGAGCCGTGATTTGCATCGGCGCAATCGGTCCTCCTCGTCCAAACATGGTGGGTTGACAAAGCTCCTCCATTGTCCGAAGATCGGGCTGTGGAAGAACATTGTTGTTATTGTTGAGGTGCGGTGGATTATTGTTGTTGTTAACACCTGACATACTTAAATCTTCTCGAGTCTCGGGCTCTCGATAATTAGAAGATCTAGTACGCATACACCTAAAAATGCAAAAGAAAAAGAAACCAAACACAAAGAGAGAATATATATACAATAAAAATAAAATCTTTTTGGATTTTTGAAATTTTTAATTTTTATGGATTTTTAACAATTTTTAATTTTTATGGTTTTTTGAAAATTTTTGTGCAAGAAAATAACGCTCACAAGTGAACGGATCCCAAAAAGCAACGCGTCTCTCACAGAAAACCGTTAATCTTTACGAAAAGAGCCGGCAGCGGCGCCATTTTAATATTGAGATTTTGCTAGGTTCAATTTTCGTTTTCTCGGTATCTTAACGAATTGATTTCCGGTTCAAAGTACAACTCAGTTGATTTTGGTGAAACAAATATTTTTGGTTGTTTTTAAAATAAAAGTGCAAAACTAAAAAAAAAGTAAATGAGCGTTAAAGTAAATCTAAGTCTAATTTAAAATAAATGGTGCAAGTATTTAAAAGCGAGACGGGAATTAAAAGGCACTAAAAGTAAATAACGCAAAATTAAATCTAACTAAGGCAAACTTAAAACGCAACTAAAACTTAAAACTAAGGCAAGGCTAAAATAAATCTAAGGCAATAAACTTAAAGTGCAACTAAATAAAAAGGCGGGAAAAATAAAGCTTGAAAATTAAAAATTAAAAACTGAAACTAAAAATAACCTGAAAAATAGCTCATCCAGAATAAACCTTTGTTCGGAATAAACACTCATCCGGAATGTCACCTTCGTTCGGAATGTTCTTCTTCACTCGGAATATTCACCAAAACCCTTGATCCGGAATAAATCCTTTATCCGGAATATGTCACTTATCCGGAATAAAGTCTTGATTCGGAATAACTCCTTGATTCGGAATGCATGGCTGATCCGGAATGTCTTGCTGATCCGGAATGATGAAGATTCCGGATGAAGACTTTGATCCGGAATAAATTGCTTATCCGGAATGTCTAATATTCCGAATGAAAGTATTGATCCGGAATAAAATATATTCCGAATGAAGGTATTGATCCGGAATAAAATATATTCCGAATGAATCTCCTTGATCCGGAATGTCCAATATTCTGGATGAACGACTTTGGTTCGGAACAATTGATATTCCGAATGAACAACCTTTTCCACTGATCCTTGATCCGGAATACACTGTTGATTCGGAATGTTCCTGGAATACAATAACAAACACAGGCGAAGAACAAGGATTCAAGATATACACGAATCTAACCAAAACTAAATCAAATCAACCACAAGATTAAACCAAACTAATCAATAAACATCTAATAATCATAAACAAACAATCCAACACAATCAAACTAACAAATCTAACTAAAATAATCAAAACCCACTTAAATAAATCAATAAAAATCAAGAACATGAACATGAACAAATCAACATAAAAATCAAAGATTAAGAAAGGTAGAATGAGATCAAACAATAAAGATAAAGATTAACAAGAATTAAAAGAACACTTACTTGAAATTAAATGGTAATTAAGGTGGAAGACAATTAATGTAAATGGACATGAAATTAAATGTGCATAAATTTAAAGTGGAAGAAATGGTTTGTCAAGCCACCCAACAAAATGAAATGATTAATCCTAATGACTATTTATAGGGGAGGATTAATGAGTGCTTAGGAAGCTTCCTCCCCTCCTTCAATTTCTCTTAATTGCACCATTAGGTCCTTAAGCCTTTAATCTTCTTTAATCTTGGACTTTAATGACTTTTGGCTCGGGATTTCTTTGAACTTGTCTTTTAATTCTTCAATAAATAAGACTTGAGTTCTTCGGCTTTAAGTAAACTTCCGTCTTTTGACTTTTTCTTCGATAAATCTTCAGAATTGGTCTTGGAATTTCGTTCTTTTTGCACTCTTGACTTCTTGACTTCGTCTTTCGTCTTTTTCTTCGATAAAAGCCCGTAAATGCTCGTGTTTTCTCCCCTTTTCACAATTTCATCCTAAATCACAACAAAAACACAAACCACGCATAATTCCGACATAAATGACATAAAATACACGTTTTGGCTCGGTTATTATTGCAATTAAGTGGTAAAAAGGATGGGTGTTTACACACCTATCAGATTACGTCGATCATACCTAGGAGGACTTTCATCACGTTGACGTGTGTCACACCTTTGAGGACTCTCAACATATTGGTTCCTTGTGTTAGATGATGTTCGAAGATTGTTGTTGGTGGGTTTGACGATTTTCTTGTAGGTCTTCATAATGAAAGCAATTTGTTGTTTCATCTCCCTATCCTTCTGAGCTAGTTCTTCATCACTGTCCTCTTCAGATGATGGCTCAGGTGATGGTGCTCTTGGTTCTTTATCTCGTGATCTTGTGGGAGCTGAATACTTAGATGAAGTGGAGTATCTTGGTGAAGAGGATGTAGTGGAGTATCTTGATGAGGAGGATGTAGTGGAGTATGATTTTGGAGCACGAGAGCGATGATCTTGGACGTGTTGAGTGGTAGACACCAAAGCAAGTAGATTGGCAGTCTTTGCTATCCTTTCAGCTCGAAGTTCATTCGCCTCATTATGAAATTGTATCAAAATGTCAAAGAGCTTGTGATAGTTGACCTTGTCTAGCTTAATCTGTTGTTTCACCAAAGTTACAAACCGTGTCCACTCTGGTTGAAGTTGCTGTAGAAATTGCACATTGACTTGCATGGTGGAGACTTGCAAATTATTTCTTGTCATGTCATTCATCATCTTGTAGAACCTTGAGTAATATAAATCAATTGATTTCCCATCCAATGAGGTAAACTTGCCAAAGTTCTAGAACAAGTTAGTTTTGACATCTTGCTTGTTGAGTGATTCTCCTTGTTGCAAGCGTTCAATGGCAAACCACATTTCTTTTGCAGTAGAGCACGCATCAACCGTTGAGTAAATATCATCCCCAATCCCACTAAGAATCAAATAGATTGCTTCTTTCTCTGCATCAATCCAAGCACGTTTCTCTTTCGAAGTGTTCTCATATGTTTCCTCAATTGTTTGCTCATCGGAACCGGTTGTCGAGTCGGTTGCTGGAATTGCAGGAATGGTTATTGTAGTGAGAGTATAAGGTCGTTCTTTGATGCAACGTCGGAGAACATCACCATTTGGTTTAGTATAAAGATATTGAATAAAACGTGATTGCCATTGTGCATATCGACCAGTCACAAGCATTGGTAGTCTCTCTTTGTTACCCGCCACCATGATGTTGCTGTTTGTCACACGATACTCTTGAGTAGAATCCATTTCGAGAAACTTGAAATTGATGAAGTGAAAAAGGATCTTAAGTAGATGTGTTGTGATTGTTGTTGTCGAAGAAAAAATGTTAAAATCCCTTAAAAAATGTCTTCTCAAGAAACCAAAAATTCTCCAAGTCCAAAAAACACACGAGTTAAAAAATTTCACTTTCGGAAAAAAAAAATCCCCAATTTCTGATAATTCTGATTTTCGGATTAATTGGTGATCTTCGAAATAATGGTGATAGTTCAGAATAAGTGTAGATTTTCGGATATATTGAGATTTTCGGATATATTGAGATTTTCGGATATATTGAGATTTTCGAATAAAATGGTGGTTTTTTCGAATAGTTGCACTTTTTCGGAATATTTCACTATTTTGGAATATTTCACTTTTTTGGAATAAGTTGCTTTTTTGGATAAAAGGCATGTTTTCGGAATAACCAATTTTTTCCGGATAAATGGCCTCTTTTCGGGAAAATGAAGATTTTCCCGAAAAATGATGATTTTCGGATAAATCAAAGTTTTTGGATAAAATTTTTCGGATAAATACCCAAGCTTCGGAATAATTGAAGAAGAACTTACCTTCGGAATAAATCTTCGGATAAAAATCTTCGGATAAAATCTTCGGATAAAAAATCTTCGGATAAAATCTTCGGATAAAAATCTTCGGATAAAAATCTTCGGATAAAATTACTTTTTTGGAAAAATGATTTTCTTCGGAATAAATGCCAGAGTCAGCTTCGGATAAAAGATTGATCTTCGGAATGTAAAAACCCTTATCCGAATGTTGATTTTCGGAATTACAAACCCTTTTCCGAAAATTGCTTTTGTTCGACAAAACCCACTGTTCTTCGAATCTAACCCCAAAAACAATCTAAACACCTCAAAAACTTGAGAAATTAACCACAAAAAAACATAACCAAATCCCTACCACTACTATGTAGTAGATTTATAACAAGATTTAGAGCCCGAAAAACACTAAAAAAAATTCGATCCGAGATGATTTGATAATAAATCGCACGAATCAAATCAATAACAACAACCAATCACTAATCTACCCCGTGGCGATTGATACCAAATGTTGTTCCCTTATTTTATCACTTCACCATGGTTGATTTTATGAATTAAAGAAGAAAGATAGATGATTTCTAGAAAGAGAAAGTAGAGAGAAGTGTGTGAAACTTTAGGAATATTAGATTAAGAAAAATGAAATCACCAACCTCTCCTAACATGCTAGGAGGGGTATATATAGTCGGGCTTACATGTAGCCTTAATGGACTATATTTTTTAATGGGTCGGGCTTGAATAAAATGCTTAGTGCCTTAAAAAAGGCCTTTTAAGCTAGCCATCGAGCCCATAATGTCACGACTATTTTAACTAACTATTACAACGTTCTAATAAATGTTACAATATAAACCTATGACTGAACATTCTTGTTTGACTTAATATTTTAAGGCTAACAGTATTATTTTAGTACAAGTCTATGTTGATGACATCATTTTTTGTTCTACCAAGAAATCATGGTGTGAAGAGTTTGAGGCTTTGATGAAAGGAAGATTTCAAATGAGTTTATGGGAGAACTTACTTTCTTTTTGGGACTACAAGTCAAACAAAGGAAAGATGGAATATTTATCAGCCAAGATAAGTATGTTGCTGAAATCATGAAGAAATTTTCATGTATGGATACAAGGAGTACAAGCACACCTTTTGAAGCTAAGAAGTTTTTGTCAAAAGATGAACATGGTGAAAATGTTGATATTCATCTATACATGTCAATGATTGGTTCATTGATGTATCTTACTGCTTCAAGGCCATATATTATGTATGTTGTGTGTGCCTGTTCAAGATTCCAAGTTAATCCAAAGGTGTCACATCTACATGTTGTGGAGAGGATTTTTAAGTATCTTAAAAGTTAACCTAATTTAGGATTATGGTATCCTAGAGATTCGACCTTTGAATTGGAAGCTTACTCAGATAGTGATTATGCTGGAGCTAATCATGATAGGAAATCCACAACAGGAGGTTGTCAGTTCCTAGGCAGAAGACTCATATCATGGCAGTGTAAGAAGCAAACCATTATTGCTACTTCTACAACTGAAGCTGAATATGTAGTTGATGCTCATTGCTGTGGACAAGTACTTTGGATTCAAAATCAGTTGTTAGATTATGGGTTCAACTTCATAAACACCAAGATTTACATTGATAATGAAAGTACTATATGCACCGTCAAGAATCCAGTATTTTACTCCAAGACCAAGCATATTGAAATAAGACATCACTTCATAAGAGATGCCTATGACAAGAAGCTTATTCAAGTCTTGAAGATTCATACAGATAACAATGAAGCTGATTTATTGAGCAAGGCATTTGATGCAAAGAGATTTGAATTCTTGTTGACACATATTGGTATGCTCAACCAATAGACTGCTGCATATGTTAAGGGGAAGTAACAGCTGTACAATTTTTATGCTAATTTTTATTGTATAGTCTATGTTTTTGTGTTTTTGATGTGATTGCAGGTTGATAGAATAAGATAAAAGAGGTTATTATGATAGTGGAATGCATGAACTGGTCAAAATTGTGAGGTACCGTTATGGATCCAAGTACCGCTAGCACAAGTCCAAGTACCGAGTATGTTCCATGTACCGCTACATGTCTGTTGCACCGTTAAGGGTATCTTTTGTAAATTTGGAGGTTTCTTTGCACTTGGGTTTGTTATTTACTTAAATACTTACTCCAATTACACAATTGATTCACCTAATCTTTTATTTTTATCTCTTGATTCTATAACCTTCTCTCTAATTTTTTGTTCATCAAAAATACTAATGGCTCCTTTACAAGTGATCTCTAAGCATAATTTGGTTGCGAATCTTGCTCTGAATGATGACTCTCTTGGATTCCATGATATTCTTGGATTCTTATCTCGAAGTCATGTTCGTTTCGCACTCACTGTAAGTCCCATTGTCTCTATTTCCATTGTTAAACAATTTTGGAACACTGCTGTGTTAGGTACTCGGTTTGACCAACCTTGCATTAAGGCTAGGGTAAATCATAGAAACATATATGTAACTGAGGTACTGCTAAGGGCTAGTTGGAGATTAAATGATGAAAATGGACTTAATATGCTTAATAATATAGAGATACATGATGGCCTTACAGCCATGGGCTCTGAGGGTGGTAGGGAAAGTCTTACTTTCTTTAAAGCTTTGTTTTCACCTCAATGGAAATTGCTTTTTTCATGTCGTTATTCACTGTTTGAGCTCTAAAAGTACTTCTTTTGATCAAATTCCTGTTGCATTGGCATCAGCTGGTATTTGTCTAGCAAATAACAAGGTTTTTAATTTTTCAAGATTAATTTTTGAAGGCATGACTAGGAATTTGGAAGGAACTAAGAAGTTTTTATTGTATCCTAGATTTATTCAGACTTTAGTTAGTGATCGAATCCCTAACCTACCAGAGTTAACTGATACATGGGATGTTCCTACATTCACAAACAGAACTTTCTCTTTCTTGACCAAACAAGGCAATGCCTTTACAGGAACTGGTACACAATTGTTTGCTCATATGTTAGCTCAACCTACCAACCAAGAAGGTGAGGAACCTAGCAATGCTAGTGCTTCTCAGCAAACTCCTTCTAACCAGAGTTCCCATTCCTCAGAAGATTCTCAATCTTCTTCTCACAATATTGGTGTTCCACCAAATACTGATGAGATGATCCATACACCTGCTGCTTCCATTGCTGCTAGTGATTCACCACCAGCACAAGCACCAGAGGTGGTGGATGTTGCAAATTTAACTGCTTTGTGTACTAGTTTGTCCCAACAGGTACAAGTGTTGCAAAACGAAAAACTTGTTCAAGACAAGAAAATTGTTGAATTAGAAGCCAGCCTAATCAAGTTGAGGAATAAAGTATCACGTTGGATGAGGCAGAATAGGTGTATTCAGAAGGCTACACTTAAAAGGCAAAGGTTCAGAAACCACAAGAAAAGGCAACTGAATGCAACCAAACAGGAGAGGAATTATGAAGAAAAATACCTTCTTCTGATAATCAAACAAGGGTCTCTAGAAATGACATCAATTTTGAGTTGGATGATGATGTCATTAGGAATTATGAAGATGGAACTGGTTTAGAGACTGGTGTGGATGAACCTACAAACATGGAGTTTCAACAGGAAGAACCACAGCCTACTCATGAGGAGCCACAAGTTGAATAAATGATGGTAACTCAGCCAGGACCACAGCCTCAATCACCACAACTTCAAGTGAATTGGAGTACTTTCTATGAGAAGCTGGAGGAGATTAATGTTCAATTTCCTATATCTTTAACTCCACCACCACAAAGACAATTTTGGTTTTACAAGAAACAGTCTTTGCAAGTACTGTCAAGACTAAGAGTGAGCAATGGATCAGACAAGACTGAAGAGGTGCAAGTTAAAAGGCTAATTTCAGTGGAAGAAATGGTATCTGGAGATACACAAGTGATTGAAGAAACAAGTATGTCTAATACTGGTGAAGTCAACATTGTTGAAGATCCAAGTACTACTAAGCCAACTAAGCCGACTACAAGTACTGCTGACATTATTGAAGACCCAAGTACTGCTAAGCCAACTAAGCCGACTGCAAGTACCACTGATGATCATCCTTCACTGGAAAGTCAAACTCGTTTTGAAGAGGATGAGACTTTAGCTCAAATACTGCTTGACTTAAGAGAAAAGAACTCATCTGAGAAAGCAAAACAAGCAGAGGTAAAGAAGAATACACAACAAGAAGTTCTTGCCAAAATGGATCAAACTACAGGTAAGAAAGTTCAAGCTTCACACCTTACTAAAGGTATAGTTATTCAACAGCAAGCTGATGAGGAAAGACCTTGCAAGCTGAAGAAGAAGCTACCTAAGATTAATCCAAAGGATAAGGGGAAGAAACAAATACAATCAGAATCTAAAAATGAAAGTGATTCAGATGATGATATCAGCAAAGTCATGTATAGATTTAATCAACTAGACCATGATGAGGAATATGCTCTCAGAATGCAAGCTCAAATTCATGAAGAAGACTTGCAAGTGGAACTTGAAGCAAAGCAGCAATTGCTAGAAGCTAAGAGAATACAACAAGAATGGAACATACAAGAGTATGATAGGATTCAAGCTGAATTACATGCAAGTGAGCTTCTTGCAGACTCATTGTTAGCTGAAGAGATAGACGCTTATGATGAAGAAGAGAAATCAAAACTGACTGATGATCTGGTAAGGGAGCAACAAAGATTCTTTGCTGAGAAGGGAAGAAGAGAAAAGATTAAGCCTCCAACTACCATGCAGATTAGGAATCTAATGATGACATTTCTCAAGAAAGTTAAGCATTTCACTCATACTCAGCTGGTCAAGAAGAACTTTGAAGAAATCAGGACTTTGTATGAACAACATAAAAGAGCTGAATTGAATTTTGTTGAGATTGGATCTGAAGCAGATAGGATAGTTGTTGAAAAAGCTAGAAGACATCTGCAACAACAAAGGCAATTTGGAAGTGCTCCTAGAATTGAGCCAAGTACTGCTGAACCTTCAACTACATCTCCACCTATCAAGACCACTTATGTGAGGAAAAGTAGAAAGGAGAAGGTAAGTTCAAAAGAGGAAGAGACTGCTCAAAGAATGAATGAAGGAGATAAAGCTCAAGATGTTGACAAGACTGAAAATGTACAAGCAGTACATACACAGTCAACAATACATACTGAAGAAACGATACATACAAACTTGGAAGAAGGTTCAATAGAATTTGAAGGAACCTTCTAGGGTGTTAAGAGGATAAGATTAACAAAGAGGAAGCAGAAAGCCAAAAAGGCTAAGTCAACAACAGAAGATAGTAATGATGATGAGAGCTTGAAAAAGTACTTGAAGATAGTAAAATTTGAAGATCAATGTATTGATACAGAGATTTTTGGAAAGAGGTCATCTATTGCTAGATGGATATACTCTATGGATCAAGGACTGGAAGCTCATGGAATTCAAAGAACTAATGGCATAAAAAGAATATTCAGACTTTTGGAAGATATTCTTCATATTCTTGACAGACAAGATATTCAGGATCTTTTCAGGTTAGTTCATGAAGCCAGTATAGGTAAAGCTGAGCTATCACTATTATATAATGAATTGCTCTTCATGTATGAACCACACAATTGTGATCAAGAAATGTTGAAGGAATTAAAGAATCAGGTACCTAGTTACTAGAGATATTATAGGTCATGTGGATTGCATATTTTGGATATAGATGATGTTACTTACTATATGCTACAAGAGAAGAGTTATCCATTTGGACGAAGATTGTTGGAAAGAATGTTGGAACAACAATTGGAAGTCACAAAAGAGTCTGTTGATGCTTTGGAGTTGATCAGAATGGTTAAACAACAAATCAAAGATTTAAAAGATGAGGAAGAAGCTGAGAAAGAGCCTTAAGTGTTTGACTTTCAGTCACACTTCACATTTGGTTCTCAGTTCACCATGTCTAACACACATAAGAACTGGTTAGTCCATAAGCAAATGGTTTGTGGTAAATACTTCTCAAATCCGTTGAAAGCTGGTAGTTTGCTAAAAACTATATGGTTCTGAGTCACCTTGTTTCGAGACAAAGAGTTGGCTAGTCCTAGACAAACGGTACTAGGTAAAGACTGAAGTGTTTGGCTACATTCAGTTGGATACAAATACAAATTACCAAGTTCAATCCAAGGATGAAGAAAAGACTGAAGACATGTATTCTAAATACATCCAGTACAAAGAGAAACAAGAAGATAACAAGTTTTCATTCTTGTTTAGGGGAGGATTGTTGGGAATTATTTGTAAGTGTCAAGTACCGTTAGTGTTATTGAAGTACCGTTAGTGTTAACGCGGTACATAGTAAGTATTGCTACTTATAAAGTAAGTACTGCTATATTGATTAGGACGAATATATCTTTGTATAAGATATGTCATAGTTATAGTTAAAGTATATCTTATGTGATATACTTAAATAGTTAGAATATTGATAATATATCGTCTGTGATATAGTTATCTTTATAGAATATTCTAAGGTTTCTAGGGTTCCTTACTCTATAAAAGGAACATAGGTACAATATCATTCATGTACCTCATTCAAGTCGATTAATAAGAGAATCGAATAGTAAAAAGTAATTCTGTTCTTCTGTGCTCTATAAGTTAGATTCCGCATAACTTATTTAGCTTGAGTAAGGGTTCTCAAAGTGTTTTAGTTTGATTACAAACTACTAGTTCTTAACAGAATATAGAACAAATCAAAGGGATCAACAGTTTTCAATGATCTCATCAGTTCCATCACCCCTATAGAACTTAAGATGAATGTCACCTCTGTTGGTCAGCATATCAACACTGGTGATTGGTGAGAGATTTCTTCTGTTCAGCCTTGTTATAAAAAACTTTTCATATAACATTTTCTTCTTGAAAATACTTTCTACTTCATCTTTCCCTATTTGTTCATACAAGCTTAGCTTCAGATGTCTTAGCTTTTCTTCTTGCTGAAGCTTGTACAACTTGTCAAGTTCTTCCTGAGTGGCCACCCCAGATTTGATCAGTTGATCATTCATAGTAAAAAATCCTTTGTTATTGGGTATTAATGGAGGCGAACCACTATCAGTTGTTTCTTCACTTGTGGTCAGCCCATCCATATGATCATTTTTGGCTGATGACTCCCCCTTACCCTTTGTTGGGATCTTTTCAGTAATTGGTGACTCATAGACAACAGGTTGTTTCTGAGCCTTCTTTTGGGCATGTTTCTAAAAGAGCTGCTTGATGGTGTTTTTCTCCCCCTCAGCAGAAGACTGCCTAGCAGCTTCTGATGACCCACCAGTAGGGAAGAGGCCTCAACTATGACCAAGAGTGGCAGATACCTTGGCCAGCATGGCTGGAACATTTTCAAGAGCATTTAATTTCTGCTGAACCTCATCAGATATGGTCAAATTCTGTTTCTCTAGTAACGCCACTCTATCTTTTATCTTTGACACAGAATCACACAAAGCTTTAACTTGGCCAGGTACTGGTGTGAATTCTGGTGGAAACTCCATGGAAGCACCGTTGATGTAGTCCATAAGAGATGACATCTCTTGCTTTAAGGAAGTGCTGGTGGCCACATCTTTGACTAGTGGCTTCAAAGCAACAATGATGACATCATTGATTTGTTCAGCAGAAGGAGTAATTGGTCTTTCCTTAAGAGTTATGATTTCAGTATCAGCAAGCATATTTTCTTCCTTCAGTTTAGCCACCTGTGATTGAAGAATCAACACTTGATTTGTTAATTCTTTTACCTTTTCAGATCTGGGGGATGGTGGCTTTGGTGTTGCATTAGTAGTCTTTTCATCACTGTCATCAAGGTTGACTGGAATTCGTTCACTGAACCCAAGTTCCTTCTCCAAATCATCACCAGACATGCTGAATACAAATGAAGGCAAGTGTCCCACCTTGGCGCCAGTGGTGAGATTCACTTCCTTGGGTGTCTTCTGAGCATCACCTCTAGTGTGAGGATTAGTTTCAAGTCCTTCATCACCAGGGTTGATTTTACCTGATGGATCCTGAGAAAGAGTCCCTAATAAGTTAAAATCAATGATAATGTTTTTGGTTCCTTCAGTAGGACCATGTTGTGGGGGACTACATCATTAGAAACAGATAGGCCAGGGTCAGCATCAGCTGTTGTATTTGTTGACACATCATTCCCTGATGCAGACTCAGAGTGAAAAATGATGGAAATTGGTAGTGAAATAGGAATTGTATTTGTGGAAACCTTGGTTTCCGGATCTTTTAAGCTACTAGGAATGATCATTATTCATATGATTAACATAATCAAAGCGGAATTAGAACAACAACCATTAACAAGGTGTTTAGGCACAAGAACATGAATTAAAACACATGGATTGCTAATTATATTAATAATCAACAATCACTAGACGTGTATACATTGAATCCCACGTCTAGTCGACACACACTTTTAGGTTTACATTGTGAATGAATTGAATGAATAAAACCTATGACCCTTGGTTCCTTTTATAGTGTAAGGATTAGGGTTTACAAGAGATAATGATGAATAAACAAGTAAATCTTCTATTTAAATAAACTTATGTAGAATATCTTTTGCATGTTTATCTAAATAGAAACTTCCATAAGCTTCTTTTGTCTACGTTTTTTCAATGCTTGAATTGCATGTGACAATGCTTGGATTGCACACGACAATGCTTGAGCCATCAACGCCTAATTAACTCTTGTCAACGCTTGATTAACTCTTGACAATATTTTCTATGTTTATCTTTACCTAGAATAGTTGATACGTAGCTTATTGTACAAGGCTTCTTAGTCTATAAAAGAAGGCCTTTAGGTTAATGTTTAGTATCAAGTTTTCATTAAGTTTTAATTCGTAAACATCTTTCATTGTAAGCAAGTTAGACATTCATAATCAAAGTGAAAGTTTTGTTTACATCTTGTGTTCTTGTTTAAGTATTAAATTTCGCATAATACTTAGATTCACAAAGCATATAACAAAGGTTTCTCTACGTGTTATACTTGATCTAATCTCGTATACACAAAGCTAATCGATCTACGTGTTGGGAATAAAATTAAGGCCAGATCACTTGAACGCTGACAAGAATCTTTTTAAACATTAAGAATATATTCTGAATTCTTATCTTCATATTTTGTCCACCAGCTTGAAGAATTCATCATTGACAGATTTAGTCCTTGTCTTTATGTTAAGATTCTTCTCGTCAGCGTCTTGATAATTCTTATCAGCGTCTCATCTGTCAACGCCCTGTTTACTCTTGTCAGCGTCCAAGTTCCTCTTGTCAGCGTCTAGGGACTTGGTCAATTTTATTCCCAACAATCCTCCCCTAAACTTGATATCTACTCTAGTAATCAAGTTTCTGAATAAAATAAAACATACAGAGAGGATTCTTACAAACATACTTATCCCTGAATTTGAGTAATAATAAATCTCGAAAAGTCAATCACTCAAATGACTTGTATAGTCAGCCTTCACTTGGTCTTAATCATCTTCAACACCTGTAGAGTCTTTGGAGCTTTCTTTATTACTTTTGTCACTCAAATTCGATTGCTCCTCCCCTTTTTAAGACTCCTCTCCAAGATCAATATACAAGGACGGAACCAAGAACATCCTCCTTGCATCAGCTTCCAAAACAACAAGTCTATCAGTTCAAAACTGTGATCCTTGACAATTTGTACCATTTCTGTATTATGCTTTTACAAGCTAATACAGATTTTCGTCAATTCCATTAATGTCAAAGGTTTCATACTGTCCTCATCCACATTCGGGAAATGAATCCTCAATGTTGATTCATAGGACATGGGGATGGACTTACTGATGATAAGACTGACTTGACCTGCATTAAAGCTAGTGCCAATAGTCTTAGCCATCTCCATAACACTATACACCCTTGTGAAAGTGATCTCTGCTGCTACTAGATGTCAATCACTAGGAAAAACATCTCAATGATCATTAGGCTTCCAGATATCCAAAAATTTGAAAACTGTAAGGGTGATGAAACGTTTTGGGACTATAAAGAAGTTTATAAATCACACCAGCTAAGATGTCATAGCATAAAATGGACTTGAGAAAGTAGAAAACTTTAGTTAGAACATAAACAAAGGTAATAATCCTAAGGAAATTAACTAGACTCTAATAAGCAAGAGTGACAAACACTGTTCATGCATACACACATGCAAAAGTATGATAGACACACATGAACTCTAGAGTCCTTTGTTCACAAATGCCCCATAGAGAAAGTTAATTTATATAAAACCTTTGCAACTCCCCAAGTAACCCAAAAATAATAACTACCCCAAGTCACCCATACGACCACACCCAATTCTATGTCAAGTATAACACGTAGAGAAACCTTTGTTATATGCTTTGTGAATCTAAGTATTATGCGGAATTTAATACTTAAACAAGAACACAAGATGTAAACAAAACTTTCACTTTGATTATGAATGTCTAACTTGCTTACAATGAAAGATGTTTACGAATGAAAACTTAATGAAAACTTGATACTAAACATTAACCTAAAGGCCTTCTTTTATAGACTAAGAAGCCTTGTACAATAAGCTACGTATCAACTATTCTAGGTAAAGATAAACATAGAAAATACATTGTCGTTTCTATCCTTACTAGAAGTATTCTAGAACATAATAAACGTGTAGCTCACATCTTCCATCAGTGCTTGTCTTCAATCTATCAACGCTTGACTTTAACTTGTCAACGCTTAAGCTGTCAGCGCTCATTTTGTTCTTGTCAACGCTTGAGTTGTTCTTGTCAGCGTTCAAGTGATCTGGCCTTAATTTTATTCCCAACAATCCTCCCCTAAACTTGATATCCACTCTTATGATCAAGTTTCTGAATAATCATTAAGAACTTGGAGGAGTCTGACAAACCTTATCATATTGGTAATAAACAAATCTGATCAAATTCTTTGCCACGTCACTTGTATAATCTATCTCCAACTGGGTGTCCTTCATCTTTTCCAAAACAGCCTTGGATATGAAATACTGAGCATCTACAAGTAAATACTCAGCAAACTTTGTAGAACTCAAATGGTATACACCAGCAGCTGAATATAACCTCCATTGAAGACCACTGAGGTCATCTTCAAGATCCTTCCATATTTCAGGATCTTCCTCATTTGTCCCACACATCCTTTTAAATGTGGTCCAAAGTTTTATTCCATTAGCTGAAGTTGGTGCTTCAGCCTCATACTTGGTTTCCAGCAACCTCCAAAGGTCCACCAAGTCTTCTCTATCACAACTTGCAAATAAAGATATGAGAGTGGTAAAAGTGTGTACCTCCTTGCCATATCTTCCAATCTTCCAGAATCCACATTCATCCTTATCATAACTCACAATTGGATTCCTGGAATCTAATGGTAACACATGCACCATATCTGAAGCTTCTAATGGGGAGAGCTTGAGGCTCTTTCTAATAACTGCTTCACTTGGATATAGTTGATTCATATCTTTTGGAAACTCAAGTGTAAATCCCTTCTTTACTGGTCTGGGAACTATCATAGCTTTCTTGATTTCCATCTCTTCTGCAAGTTGCTCCTTTCTTTCATCTGAAAGAAGTCTGAAAGTGTTTTCTTCCTGCACTTTCACCCAAATAGGATAAGCCCTATGTTCCAACTCATCAAATGTCAAAGCCTTCAGCTTCTGATGTGTCCATCCAACTCCATGACATCTGAGCAACATAAAGTAGAGCTTTCTTCTATCCCTTTTCAACTCAGAGAGAATGTTGCTTGCCTTGTGCTTCAAAATCACCTTACAATCCTTCTGAACTCTAAGAAGAATCTCCAAACCCCATATTTGATCTGAAATGGTCAAGTCTGGATTATCCATGCAGCTTTCTTCCAAAGAATTGTACATCTGAACCACCTCTGGCATGTCAAAATCAATCTGCAACTTTAAATCTCTCAACTTTTCCCTAGCAAGCTCATCACCATACTCAAGCCTTTCTGGTTCAACAATCATCACACTTGAGTCTGAGCTAGCTCCATCACTTTCTTCTTCAGAAGTCACAACAAATGGTGAGTTTTCTTTTTCACCTTGTTCCATCAATTGCTCAGCCAGTCTTTTATCAAATTCAACCTGGGCTGCATTCTTTGGAACAATTTCTTCTACCAATATACCCTTACCCTTATCTGATGGTGCAATTGTTGGTAAGGTAGATGGTAATACCTGAGTAGGAACATCCTTAATGATAGATGATGACTGGAATACATCACTTCCATATACAGATCTGTCAACACCCAAATTTCCTCTATCAGCGCCCAAAATACCTCTATCAGCGTCCAAACTTGGCTTGTCAACGCTCAAATATTTTCCCTCGGCGCCTTGTGTAACCTCTCTCAACATAGCTATAAATGATAAATTTAGATTGGTTGGAGAGATTAAGGACGTATCAAAACCTGTTTGTTCCTTCAAAGTAGTAAGAGCTTCAGCAACATCCATTGATCGACCATCTTGACTGCTCTTATCACTCAGATTTCTTTGATCTTCCTCCCCTTTGGAAGACTCCTCCATACCTCTCCTTGCATGATCACTCTCCAAAACAACAATCCTCTCCCTCAATTCCTTGAGTTCAAGGCCTTGTTTGCTGACAATTTGTACTAAGTCTGCATTTTGCTTTTTCAAGCTAATGCAGACTGCCGTCAATTCCAAAAGGGTCATTGGTTCCAGTCTGCCCTCTTCTGAAATGGGAATTTGACCTCCCAAGTCAGATTCATTGGGCATGGATGAGGACTTAATAATGGTGGGACTGCCTTGGCCAGCTTCTAAGCCAGAACCAATAGTCCCAGCCTCATCCAGGTCACCAGCCACACTTGTGGTGGTGGTTCTCTCTGCTTCATGGCTAGGAGCACCAGAGGAGAACTCTCCAGTAGTCCTTTGGCGTTTGATCAACCTATATTCAGGTGGTGTGGAAGATGGTGTGGAAGAATGGGTAGATGTGGGTTGGTTAAGGGGTGTTTGGGATTGTGATGGTTGGGTGTCAGTGTTGGAAATAGGCACATCAACGCCCACATTAGATGTGTCAGCGTCAAAGGGTTCTTGGTCAAGTTGCATTGGTTCAGGTGAGGGTAAAGGTTCAGGAATAGGTTCAAGTTGTGGTTGTGGGTTAATTTGAGGTTGGGGGTCTGGTTGGGGTTGTGCTGCTGCAATAACAGCAAGCATAGCTGGGGTTAAAGGTAGGTCTCTATGAGGTGGTGAATTCATCTTGGTAAAAATAGCTTTCTTTTGTTCAGGGATTTTATAAAAGTCATTGTGATCCCTTGAACAATATCTTTGATCATCAAAAATCATTTGCAGAAAACGGGGATAAGCTAAAGTCATTTTTGTCCCCTTGTTTTTACACATCCCTTCAAAAATCATTTTGGAATAGTTATATTTTTGCCCTGTTGCAATACACACAATGGCAGTTGTAATGGATCTATTGATCTCATTGTGTGTAGTACATTTGGGACTCAAACATTGAAGGAGAATGTGAATGAGGTACTTCCAGGCTGGGGGAATTTCCTGCTTATGGTACTTATTAAGAATACCTTCATCAGGAATAGGGTATCCCAAAGCCCTAAGCCCTTGTTCTATTTCAGTTATGGGAAGAATGGTTATACCATCAGCATCATCAAGATGCAAGGCCTGGCGTACCAAGGCCTCAGTAACCACCCAAGATCTCCCATTAACAATAGAAGTTAATGTGGTCACTCTATTAACTGTTGAGGAACTAACAGTGTTCCAAAACTGTTTAATGTGTGTGACTGGAATGACTGGTGCATGAGAAAGAGCATACCTTAATGGGGATGCGTTCAAATACGCCACCATTTGTGTGTATTGAGGGAACAAAGTATTATCAGCAACAAGATAAGCAATCATGTTGTGTTGAGACTTGAACCCCAAATCCAATTCTGCTGAGTTAAATCTTGGTGCCATTGATGAAAGCTGTTAATTTGAAGTGTAGAAGATGAAGGTTGATAAGAGAAAAGTGTTAGACAAGAATTATAGATACCCTGTTTAAAAATAGGAGCCAAATTTATAGGAGTGGATGAATGCATGTGATTGGCCCAAAAATAGGCAAAGATTTTCAAAAACTAATCATGAAAATATTGAAAAAGTTATAAGTTATCTCATGCATTTAATGAAAGTAACAACTCCTAAAATTACGGCTTGATAAAATGTCAAAAAGTAACAACTGGGTAGGTCCCATTGAGTGCCAACGGTCAAATATAACCTATCAACGCCCAACGGCTATAATCTTGTCAACGTTCGCCTAAAGCCATGTTAGCGTCCAATTTGGTCACAACAACGCTTGGAAATTTCTTGTCAGCGTCCAAAAATAAATTTGTTTTAAAAAAGTGAAAAATGACCTTAACAAGTAATTTATCCTAGAGAAGATAACCAAAAGCTGATAATTATTATAGGGCGGCAAGCACTGTCCAGTTATGCACACTTGCATAAGCAAGATAGACATAACAGTCCTCTAGTGTCCCTTGCTAACCAAAATTCTTAACAACCAAGTTACCTTATAAAATCCTTGTTACTCCCAGGTAAATCCCATATCAAAATGATTCCCAAGTCTCCCAACAGACCACAACCAATTCTAGGCCAAAAATGTCTTGGCAGCATGCAAAGTTGATATACTATGCATGCTACAGTGCCTCATGGTTTAGTAAAACTAACCCATACTCACCTGTGGACACAATCTAGAATTGTGATAAGAGTATCATATGGATACCCAAAAATCCTAAAGGTTCCTAAAACCTCCCCTTAAACAAAGATACAAAGAGTTTGCTAAAAACATGCATGAACATAAAAATTTTTTTATGTCAAGATAGGAATGAAACATTCCAACCATCATCCATAAATAAAAACTTGTCCAAATGCTTCTCCTTTGATCCATAAGCAACTCTGTATCCAATGGTATACTGCTAACACCATCTGCACATTTAGATTGAAAACCACAAAACTAACATTGTTGCTGACAACGCCCCGATAACACATAACAGCGTTGAAAGAAGCTTTGTCAGCGTTAGACAATTATATTGCTGACAACGTTGCAAAAACACTTATCAGTGTTCAAACAACCTTTGTCAGTGTTAGAAAAATATAGTGGAAAATCTAAATTATCAATAAGACCAATAATAATAATGCATCATCCTGTACATACTTTTACAAAAGAATCCAAAACACATACTTAAGTGAGATTAACCATTCCAATACTTGTTACCAAGTATTGAAATCTTCCAGTATCAAAAGGTTTAGTTAATAAATCTGACACATTTTCCTCAGTGTCAACCCTATCTGGTTGTATTAAACCTTTTTCAAAGCAATCTCTTATAAATTGGTGTCTAATTTCTATGTGTTTAGTTTTAGAATGATGCACAGGATTCTTAATGATGCATAAAGTACTATTATTGTCAACAAATATCTTAGTATGCATGAAATTATACCCATAATCCAACAGCTGGTTCTGAATCCACAACACTTGACCACAACATGCTGCTGCAGCCACATATTCTGCTTCAGTTGTAGAATTAGACACAACTGTTTGTTTCTTGCATTGCCAAGATATTAATCTGCTCCCAAGAAATTGACATCCACCCGTTGTGGATTTCCTATCAAACTTATCACCTCCATAATCACTATCTGAATATGCAATCAGCTCCAATGGTGAATCCTTTGGGTACCACAAACCAAGA
Organism: Glebionis coronaria; assembly: GCA_025667525.1. Classification (NCBI taxonomy): domain Eukaryota; kingdom Viridiplantae; phylum Streptophyta; class Magnoliopsida; order Asterales; family Asteraceae; genus Glebionis; species Glebionis coronaria. The sequence goes on along the minus strand of JANFOE010000656.1, from coordinate 1,059,316 downwards.
TTAGGGAAACATCTTAGGTACCTAAAGATCCTCTTCACAGCATAAAGGTGACATTCTTTGGGAGTCACTTGATGGCGTGCACATGCACACACAGCAAACATGATATCAGGTCTGGAAGCAGTAAGATACATCAAGGATCCAATCATGGATCTATAATGCCTGACATCAACATCTTTCCCATCTCCAATCTTTCCCCAAGGGTGTTCTCTATCCATAGGAGTAGAAGCCCTCTTTTCATGTGGAGAAAAGCCAAACTTTTTCAAGATTTTAATAAGTGTGAAAACACTTATCCTTTTACCACTTATTTCCAATAATAACAAGACCAAAACGTGTGATTTATGTCGTAAAAGTCGGAATTATGCGTGGTTTTTGTTTTTATTGTGTTTTAGGACCAAAATATGAAAAAGGAAGAAAACACGGACTTTCACGGGCTTTTATTGAAGAAAACGGGAAAAGACGAAGTCAAAAGATCAAGAGTGCAAAAAGAACGGAAGTCCAAGACCTATTCTGAAGATTTATCGAAGAAAAAGTCTAAAGACGGAAGTTTTAACGAAGTCGAAGAACTTAAGTCTAATAGAAGAAGAAAATTAAAAAGACTAGTTCAAATCCCGACACGACAAAGACGAAGAATTAAAGTCGAGTCGAGAAAACGTGAAAAAAGCAAGAAAGAAGATGCAACACATGCACTCCTTCCACTTTCCCTATAAATACCCTCCTAATAGTCATTAGTAGGGTGGTTAGAGTTTTTAGTTAATTTTTCACTTTTTAGTTTTCTCTAGTTTTAGAGAGAGAAAGTCTTAAACTTTCTCTCACTAGTTCATCTTTTTCTTTTAATCTTTCAAGATTAAACACTTTGTATTGCTTATTTTTATTAATCAAGTTCTATTTTAAGCTTTTATTTCTTAATCTCATTCTACTTTTCTTTGATTTAAGGTTGATTTTGGTGCGTATATCATAAGATCCGTGTTGTTCTAATTGATTTCGTGCTAAAAAGTTAATCTTTTGATCATTTTATAAGTTTTCATTTGATTAAGCTTTAAGACTTTTGTGCTTATTGGCTTATTTTTATGATTAGCTTATTTTTCTTATTAAAAAGTTTATTAAAAAGTTTATGATTTTATTGTCTAATCTAAAAAGTTGTTTGATTTCGAGTTAGATAAGTTGATTAAAGTGCTTATTTGATTCGGTCTAGTATACGGATTGTTGAGTTTTGGATATTAGCTTATTGAACTTAGCTTATGATCTAGTCTAAACAAATCCCTTCATTTTCGGAAAAGGGAGTTTATAATCCCCTTTCCGATTGGGTTTTCCATCCGGTACACCATCATAACCAATTTCCACAATTTTAGGAAAGGTTGCAAACACCCCTTTTCCGATTGGCCTTTACATTCCGAGCAGCTCCCTCCCTTTTTCCGATTGATCCAATCGGAAAAGGGTTTGTAAATTCCAACTGGTACCACAAGTATTCCGATTAGCAGCCTTTGCTCAATATTCCGATTGTTAGTTCTTCCCATATTCAGATTGTGGTCAAGCTTAGTATTCCGATTGGAACCTCATTAGTGTTATTCCGATTGGCTTTCTTCCCCGCATTCCGATTGGGTGCAATTGTAGTATTCCGACGGTGAGTCTTTGACTTATTTCGATCGTTCCTTTGTGCCTACTTTCCGATTGGGTATATTAGCCCTATCGGAATACATTCCGATCGGCCTTCTTTTGGCTTGTCTTGGTTTCTTTCGATCTTACTTTCTTATAGTACTTTTTATTTTCAGAAAATTTTCCAAGTGTTAGTTTCATTTAGTGAGTTAGTACTTTTTCATTTTACCTTTAAGTTTATATGCATTTATTTTTACTCGTCATTCAAATTAATCTTTTAACTTCCATTTTACTCAACGACACTTTAATTACTCGCTATTAGTTTAAAACAAACAAACCAAACCATTCTCTTGATTCACCAAAAGACAATTGAGTCGCACTTAAGACCGGTTTTCAATTCGAAAAGATTTGGACGATAAAATTTTTATACCTAGCCAAAAGCGAAGTATTAAATGGCGCCGCTGCCGGCTCTTTTCGTTAAGATAAACGGTTTCTAGTGAGAGACGCATTGAATTTTGGGACCCGTTCTTTGAACGTTATTTTCATTCGCTATAAAAATTTCCAAAAATCCATAAAAAATATAAAACTCTTCAAAAATACAAAAACATTTAAAAAATCATAAAAAGCAATTCTTTTCCAAAGGTTTTGCACCAAAAATATTATATAGATATTCTCTTTGTGTATATTTTTTCTTCTGCAGGTGTATGCGTACTAGATCTTCCAACTATTCTGAGCCCGAGACTCTTGAAGATTTAGATATGGCTGGTGTTAATAACAACAATAATCACCCACCTCAAAACAATTTGAATAACAACAACAACAACAACAATGTCCTTCTACCTGATTTACGAACCATGGAGGAATTGTGCCAACCCACCATGAACGGACGCGGAGGCCCGATTGCGCCAATGCACGTCACGGCTCAGGAGTTTTCGTTGAAGCATCACATGATCCAGCAAGTGCAAACGAACCCATTTCGTGGAATTCCAGATGATGATGCCAACAAACACCTCGACAAATTCATAACCATGACCCAAAGCATGAAGTGCTCCGGTGTTTCTATGGATGACCTTCGCCTTCAACTTTTTCCCCACTCGCTTTCTCACCATGCCGAAAAATGGTTTGACCGTCTTCCTAAGAATTCTATTCATACGTGGAATGACATGACTCAACGCTTTTTATCGCGCTACTTTCCCCCATCCATGGTCACTAGCCTTCGTAACCAAATCAGTGGATTTATGCAAGAGAATGATGAATCGCTTTTCAATGCTTGGGAACGTTACAATGATTTGATCGACCGCTGTCCTAATCACAATATGCTCCCCGTCACTCTCATTGACACCTTCTACAATGGTCTCACCTTTCGTGATCGTGACACGATCAATGCCGCCGCCGGTGGTACTTTTATGAAAAGGAGACCGGAGGAGTGTCGAGAGTTGATTGAAAACATGACTACTCACCACAAGAATTGGGATTCTTCCGCATCCTCAAGATCTAATCAGAGAGTCAATGTTTCATCTACTTCTTCCACCACCAACTCGTCTATTTTGGAACGTGCTATTCTTGATATTAACAAAAGTCTCTAAATTTTGACTTCTAACCAAACTCAACAAGCTAAAGCCGTTGTTATTTCTTGTGACACATGTGGTGGTCCTCATTCCTACAATGAGTGTCCTTCTACTCACGGCAATTATTCTGAAGACGTTAACGCAGCATACGGTACTTATCCCACGGGAGGCTATCAAGCCCGTCCTCAAGGAGACCGTGGCTTGCTAAGTTATCGTTCAAACAATTATCTTGCTCCTCCCGGTTTCCCTCCTGCAAACCAAAACCAACAACAAAGCTACAACCGAAACAACCAATCCCAACCTCGTGCTCAAAATCAATATCAATCCCAAAGAAACCCATACCCAACTCAAGGAAATTCTCAAGCTTACCAAGCTCCACCTCTCAATCAACCAATGGCTGTGAGTCAAGACGTCGAGACGTTCATGAAGACTAATCGTGAGATGGTGACGAATCTTCAGAGTCAATTTGTCAACTTGAAGAATGACATGGTGAAACAAGGGAGCGATATTCGAGCCGAGCTAAAGAATGACATGGCCAAACACAGCAATGATATTAATGCCAACATGCAAAACTCTTTCAATAATCAAGCTCTTCACCTTCGTGATATGATTGGTTCGCTCATCCAAAGTAATCAACCCTCTTCTTCGGGTACTCTTCCGAGTAATACCGTTGCGAATCCAAGGGGGGAGATGAAAGCAATCACCACTCGTAGTGGAAAAGGTTATATGGAACCCGAGCTTCCTACACCTCCACCCGTGATTGTGAACAAGGAAAAAGAGCAACTTTCCACACCTCCTTCACCTTCTATCCCCATTTCCCCACCACCCGTGGTTGTGAGTGATCCTATTCCCTTAAAGCCTTCTTCTTCATCCAATATACCTTATCCCTCAAGGTTGCGGAAAGAGAAGCAAAAGAGCAAGGATGATATTCAGGTTTCAAACTTCCTAAAAATGTTTAAACAACTGAATTTTAACATCTCCTTTGCCGAGTCTCTCGCTCACATGCCCAAATACGCTAAGATGTTTAAAGATCTTCTAAGTGATAAAGAAAAGCTTCTTGACATTGCTCAGACCCACCTAAATGAGAATTGCTCCGCAGTGCTCTTAAGGCAATTGCCCACCAAACTTGGTGATCCGGGTCGCTTCTTGATTCCTTGCAACTTCCCGGGAGTAGAGAATTGCATGGCCTTAGCCGATCTAGGTGCCAGTATAAACTTAATGCCTTTAAGTGTTTGGAAGCAATTATCTCTCCCCGAGCTAGTCCCCACCAAAATGACTTTGGAATTAGCCAACCGTACGGTTGCTTATCCAGTGGGGATAGCCGAAGATGTCTTTGTTGGCGTCGACAAATTCACCTTCCCGGCGGATTTTGTTGTCGTTGATTACGAGATGGATCCCCGTGTTCCATTAATCGTTGGACGTCCCTTTCTGAGGACCGGTCGCACTCTCATTGATGTAGCCGCGGGCGAAATAATCATGAGAGTTGGTGACGACAAAATTGTCTTCAACATGGGTAAGATTTCTAAGCAACCTTATTCATATGAGAGTGTTAATGCTATTGATGTTCTCGATGAGGCTTGTGAACAACATTTTCATGATGCTTGCAAAAGTACTCTTCCTTCTCTACCCAATGTTGAGACCGTTGCCTCAATTGCTCCAGCATTGACTCCTTTTGGAGAAAGTGACTTGGATGATTTCGAAGCTAGCTTGGGTCCTCTGGATATTAAGTATGATAATTTGTCCACCAATTGGGATGAAGATATTCGTACTATTGAGAGACTTCTCAATGAGGACCCTTTGTCTCCTCCTTCTCCTAAAGAGGTGATTAATGATGATCCATCGTTAGTTTCACCATCTATTGAGAATCCTCCTACGCTTGAGCTTAAGGACCTACCTCCTCATCTTGAGTACGTTTTTCTGGAAGACGACGAGAAGCTACCGGTCATCATCGCAAAGGATCTGAAAGAAGATGAAAAAGCCCGACTTGTCGCTGTGTTGAAGAAGCATAAACGCGCTATCGCTTGGAAAATCTCCGACATCCGTGGAATTGATCCTCACTTCTGCACACATAAAATTCTCATGGAGGACGACTTTAAGCCCACAATTCAAAGCCAACGAAGGGTGAATCCTAAAATACATGAAGTCATCAAAAACGAGGTTATCAAACTTCTTGATGCGGGTATGATTTACCCTATTTCGGATTCACCATGGGTTAGTCCAGTCCATTGTGTGCCTAAGAAAGGCGGAATCACCGTTGTGCCCAATGCAAACAATGAGTTAATTCCTACCTGTCTCGTTACTGGGTGGAGAGTTTGTATAGACTACCGCAAACTCAATGATTCCACGAGAAAGGATCATTTCCCCCTACCTTTTATGGACCAAATGCATGAACGTCTAGCGGGTAATGAATATTACTGCTTTCTTGATGGTTTCTCGGGTTATTTTCAAATACCCATCGATCCCTAAGATCAAGAAAAGACAACATTCACTTGTCCCTATGGCACCTTTGCTTATAAAAGAATGCCTTTTGGCTTATGCAATGCCCCCGGGACTTTCCAAAGGTGCATGTTGGCTATCTTCCATGACATGGTTAAGCAAACCATGGAAGTCTTCATGGATGATTTCTCGGTCTTCGGGGATTCCTTCTCTGCTTGCCTTGCCAATTTGGAACGTATGCTTAAGCGGTGCGAAGACACTCGCCTTGTTCTGAATTGGGAAAAATGCCATTTTATGGTAAAAGAAGGCATTGTGCTAGGACACAAAATCTCTAAAGCCGGTCTTGAAGTCGACCGTGCTAAAGTTGATGTCATAGCCAAATTACCTCCACCTTCAACCGTGAAGGGTGTGAGAAGCTTTCTGGGTCATGCGGGCTTCTATCGTAGATTCATTCAGGATTTCTCTAAAATCGCTCGCCCGATGACCCACCTCTTGGAAAAAGATACTCCTTTTATCTTTTCTAAAGAGTGTCTCGAAGCCTTCAATCTTCTCAAGGATAAGCTAACTAAGGCACCGGTCTTGGTTACCCCTAACTGGGAGCTGCCTTTTGAATTGATGTGCGATGCTAGCGACTTTGCTATTGGTGCGGTTTTGGGCCAAAGAGTGAATAAACACTTCCAACCAATCCACTACGCTAGCAAAACAATGACGGGGGCTCAATTGCATTATACGACAACCGAAAAAGAGCTTTTAGCTGTTGTCTATGCTTTTGAGAAATTTCGCCCCTATCTTGTTTTATCCACCACCATCGTATACACGGACCATTCCGCGTTGAAGTACTTGATGACTAAGAACGATTCTAAGCCAAGACTTCTTCGCTGGGTTTTGCTCCTTCAAGAATTCAACATTGAAATTCGTGACAAGAAGGGAGCCGAAAACCTAGCCGCGGATCATCTGAGTCGACTTGAGGATCCATATCAGGGGGATCATCCGAACAAAGAGATCAATGACTCTTTCCCCCTGGAGACTCTAATGTCTATAAATCTCAATCTTGATGGCACCCCGTGGTTTGCGGACATTGCAAACTACTTAGCGGGTGGTATTCTCATCCAAGGGTTAACATCCCAACAAAAGAAGAAGTTCTTGAATGATGTTAAGACTTACTTTTGGGATGACCCTTATCTATTCAAACAGTGTGCTGATCTGATTATTCGTCGTTGTGTTGACGGACCGGCAGCTTTTGACATCCTTCAAGCTTGCCACAAAGGACCCACCGGTGGTCACTTTGGTCCCAACTACACCGCTAAGAAAGTGTTTGATTCTGGATTCTATTGGCCCACCATTTATCGTGACGCTCACGAAATGGTTAAGCATTGTGATGCTTGCCAACGTCAAGGCAAGATCACACATAAGGATGAGATGCCTCAAAATTTCATACAGGAATGTGAAATCTTTGACGTATGGGGCATCGACTTTATGGGGCCATTTCCATCCTCCAAAGGGAACAAGTACATCCTCGTCGCCGTCGACTACGTCTCTAAATGGGTTGAAGCTAAGGCTCTTCCTACGAATGATGCGAGGGTGGTTGTGAACTTTTTGAAGCAGCTTTTCGCTCGATTTGGCGTTCCTCGTGCTATCATCAGTGACCGCGGGACTCATTTTTGCAACGATCAATTTTCAAGAGTCATGGCAAAGTATGGTGTCACTCACCGTCTTTCCACCGCCTATCATCCCCAAACCAATGGGCAAGCCGAAATTTCCAATCGTGGCTTGAAGAGAATTTTGGAGTGTACTGTGGGAGAGCATCGCGCCGCGTGGGTCGATAAGTTAGATGATGCTCTGTGGGCTTTCCGTACTGCTTACAAGACCCTAATCGGTTGTACACCTTATCGTCTTGTGTACGGGAAAGCCTTCCACCTACCCATCAAGCTGGAACATAAGGCGCACTGGGCCTTGAAGTGGGCTAACTTCGACATCATCAACGCCGGTGATCATCGCAAGGTTCAACTCAACGAGCTAAATGAACTGAGGAATGAAGCTTATGAGAACTCGCTGATCTACAAGGAGAAGACGAAGATGATCCACGATGCTAAAATCAAGAACCGAGAGTTCCACGTTGGTGATCAAGTCTTACTCTTTAACTCTCGGTTGAAGATCTTCTCTGGCAAGTTGAAGAGCCGCTGGTCTGGTCCATTCACCGTCGCCAAAGTCTTTCTATATGGGACCATTGAGCTTTCTCAGCCGAATGGGCCATATTTCAAGGTGAATGGCCAGCGTTTGAAGCTGTACTTTGGTGAGGACATCTCTCAGGAGATGATTCCATCCCTCACCACGTTCCCCATGAACTAAAATTGGGTCGAGTCAGGCTCATGACTCGGTGAACAAAAACAAGCGCTTCTCGGGAGGCAACCCGTGTTCTATCCTTTACTGCTTTCATAATAAGTGTAGGGGGAGCCCCGCATATGTTTGTTGTCTTGTTTCTTGTGCTGTGCAGGGATTTAAGCTTTAGAGAGCATCTTGATGACTTTTGACGAACCGTGATACCGTGTTTCCCATCTTCCCGGTTCTATCCTAAACTCTTGTGATTCAATATTTCATATTCTATATGTTCACATTGAATTCACTTTAGTTGTCCTTTCCTTAGCAAGATTTAACCAAAGTGTACAATGTCCTAAGTGTAGGGGAGTTTACTCCCACATGCTTAAACATTGAGGACAATGTTTATCTCAAGTGTAGGGGGGACTTCTATCGAAGTAAGTGGTCTTTTCCATGATTTTGCCCTCATTTTAACCGGAAAATTTGATTTTTCGACATTTTTCAAAATTTTTAATCTATTTTGGCCTAGTTGTATAGTTGTATTTGCCTTTGTTATGTTTCCTTTGTTAGAATAAATTTTTAATAAAGTGGTTTTAGATTTTTCTTAGTCGTGAACATTTTGACTCAACCCGAGTTTACTTGCCTAAGTTTACTCTAGCTAGTATCCTTAACGTGTTTAAGTCAAGTTTTGCTAGGCTTTTATATAGGGAGCTATAAAACGCGAAAGTCTTAACTCTCGTGGGTAAAGAACAAGAACTTTTTGCATGTTCCTATAATTGACCCTAGAGAGTCGTTTATCAAAGGAACTTTAAAACGCGATTTCTAAACTTGAAAAAGTCTAAGAATTTGCAAGATCCTATAGGCGACTCGAAAACCCAAAACTTTGATTTAATAGGCTAAGCATCCACGAGTCTCATTTCTTGAGATTTTAAATTGTGGAGAACGAGAGATGATAGAGCCAATTATAAGTTCGGTATTCTTTCGTGAATTTATGTGAGTTAATTATGAGCCTATTCTCCCTCCGCTTGTTAATAAATTAATCTGCTAATAAATAAGGTTGTACGATTTAAAAGGTTACTTAGCTTCTAGCCTCAGATCGTTTAAAAGTTGCTCGGTAATGACGAGAGTTCATAGCCAAGGCATAACTTATGAAGCGGGGCGCGAAGATTGGCGAGTCCAAAAAGGCCCTAACAAGGCATGAGGGCTACATTTTGTTGCTAAAGATCCAAAAGTGATGTGAAGAATCATTTATCGAAAATCAATATGAAGGATCGAGACACACGACAAAAAGCAAGAACTCCCCAAAAGTCATGGAGAAGTCTATCCGAAAAGACCCTAACAAGGTATGAGGATAAATAGATCCAAGTCCTAAAAGGAGGCGGATCGTTATATATCAAAGTCCAAAATAAAGATTGGAGAAAAATGAATAAGTCGTGGTCCAAAGATGAAGAATCTCTCAAAAACTTCAAGTGAAGAAATTCCTATTATGAAGAGAAGACCATAATTTCAAGAACGTCTTTCGAAGATTCGAAGTATGAAGTCGCTGCCAAATATCGGCCCGAGAAAGGTCTCAAATCGCGAACCAAGTTATGCCAAGATATGAACTTTTTGATATCCCGAGAAGCAGTTTTATAAGATTTGGTCCTTTAGCTAACTATTGATTAAATCGTTCACCTTATTTTCGGACTAAATAACTATCGAAATAAGTCAAACAATGCATCCTCGTGATCATTCAAGACAAAAATAAAATATAAGAGATACACCTAGGAATAAGGGAGTCTAAGTGAATAATTGGCCCACATGAGTTCGTGATAGTTTGCTAACTTATAATAACAATGATCTCGTTTTTAAGCTTGGTATGGGGAACGTGAAACTTGAGGACGATAAACGTTCATGGCCGCCAAAATCCAATGTAAGTTTTTAATTTCTTTACTTATTTCTATCTTTTATGTTTAGTATTTAATAAAGGCCAAGGTGGGTTATTTATGATGGAAAATGTAAACCGTGCTTTAAAATTAGTGCATTGCATGAGGGAATTGCAATGGTCAAGTGTAGGGGATTTAATAAGTGTGAAAACACTTATCCTTTTACCACTTATTTCCAATAATAACAAGACCAAAACGTGTGATTTATGTCGTAAAAGTCGGAATTATGCGTGGTTTGTGTGTTTTAGGACCAAAATATGAAAAAGGAAGAAACACGGGCTTTCACGGGCTTTTATTGAAGAAAACGGGAAAAGACGAAGTCAAAAGATCAAGAGTGCAAAAAGAACGGAAGTCCAAGACCTATTCTGAAGATTTATCGAAGAAAAAGTCTAAAGACGGAAGTTTTAACGACGTCGAAGAACTTAAGTCTAATAGAAGAAGAAAATTAAAAAGACTAGTTCAAATCCCGAGACGACAAAGACGAAGAATTAAAGTCGAGTCGAGAAAACGTGAAGAAAGCAAGAAAGAAGATGCAACACATGCACTCCTTCCACTTTCCCTATAAATACCCTCCTAATAGTCATTAGGAGGGTGGTTAGAGTTTTTAGTTAATTTTTCACTTTTTAGTTTTCTCTAGTTTTAGAGAGAGAAAGTCTTAAACTTTCTCTCACTAGTTCATCTTTTTCTTTTAATCTTTCAAGATTAAACACTTTGTATTGCTTATTTTTATTAATCAAGTTCTATTTTAAGCTTTTATTTCTTAATCTCATTCTACTTTTCTTTGATTTAAGGTTGATTTTGGTGCGTATATCATAAGATCCGTGTTGTTCTAATTGATTTCGTGCTAAAAAGTTAATCTTTTGATCATTTTATAAGTTTTCATTTGATTAAGCTTTAAGACTTTTGTGCTTATTGGCTTATTTTTATGATTAGCTTATTTTTCTTATTAAAAAGTTTATTAAAAAGTTTATGATTTTATTGTCTAATCTAAAAAGTTGTTTGATTTCGAGTTAGATAAGTTGATTAAAGTGCTTATTTGATTCGGTCTAGTATACGGATTGTTGAGTTTTGGATATTAGCTTATTGAACTTAGCTTATGATCTAGTCTAAACAAATCCCTTCATTTTCGGAAAAGGGAGTTTATAATCCCCTTTCCGATTGGGTTTTCCATCCGGTACACCATCATAACCAATTTCCACAATTTTAGGAAAGGTTGCAAACACCCCTTTTCCGATTGGCCTTTACATTCCGAGCAGCTCCCTCCCTTTTTCCGATTGATCCAATCGGAAAAGGGTTTGTAAATTCCGATTGGTACCACAAGTATTCCGATTAGCAGCCTTTGCTCAATATTCCGATTGTTAGTTCTTCCCATATTCAGATTGTGGTCAAGCTTAGTATTCCGATTGGAACCTCATTAGTGTTATTCCGATTGGCTTTCTTCCCCGCATTCCGATTGGGTGCAATTGTAGTATTCCGACGGTGAGTCTTTGACTTATTCTGATCGTCCCTTTGTGCCTACTTTCCGATTGGGTATATTACCCCTATCGGAATACATTCCGATCGGCCTTCTTTTGGCTTGTCTTGGTTTCTTTCGATCTTACTTTCTTATAGTACTTTTTATTTTCAGAAAATTTTCCAAGTGTTAGTTTCATTTAGTGAGTTAGTACTTTTTATTTTACCTTTAAGTTTATATGCATTTATTTTTACTCGTCATTCAAATTAATCTTTTAACTTCCATTTTACTCAACGACACTTTAATTACTCGCTATTAGTTTAAAACAAACAAACCAAACCATTCTCTTGATTCACCAAAAGACAATTGAGTCGCACTTAAGACCGGTTTTCAATTCGAAAAGATTTGGATGATAAAATTTTTATACCTAGCCAAAAGCGAAGTATTAGATTTCAGCAACATATTTGTCCTGGGAGATGAAGATACCATCTTCTTTCTGCTGAACTTGTAAACCAAGAAAGAAGTTCATCTCCCCCATAGCACTCATCTTGAATTTGTCTGTCATAAGCTTGGAGAAGTCCTCACTCATCTTTGGATATCATCAACATAGACCTTCACAAGCAACACATCTTTGCCTTTCTTCTTGGTAAATAGTGTCTGATCTATGGTGCCCCTCTTGAATCCATTGTCCACCAAGTATGTAGACAAAGTATCATACCATGCTATAGGGGCTTGATGAAGGCCATACATAGCCTTTTTGACTCTATACACTTTATCTGGATGCTCAGGATCCTCAAAACCAGGAGGTTGCATGACATAAACTTCCTCAACAATGGTGCCATATAAGAATGCACTCTTCACATCCATTTGATAGACTGTGAAGCCCATGCACGATGCATAGGCTAGAAAAATCCTAATAGCTTCAATCCTTGCAACTGGTGCAAAGACTTCTTCATAATCTATCCCCTCCTCTTGTGTATAACCTTGAGCCACTAACCTTGCCTTGTTTCTGACCACAATACCTCTTTCATCTCTTTTGTTCCTGAGAACCCATCTTGTCCCAATTGGTCTGACATATCTAGGACAATCAACCAGCTCCCAAACATCCTGAATAGCAAATTGGTGAAGCTCATCCTGCATTGCTTCTACCCAACTTGGTTCTTTGAGAGCATCAAATATCTTCTTGGGTTCTTCTTGTGACAGAAAACATGCAAACAAACATGCTTGCACAAGAGGGGTATCAACCTTCTTGTGTATATTGGCAATAAATCCACCAAGACTTTGATGGGATCTTCTTGTCTGAACTGGAGTCATAACATCACCAATGATCTGAGATGGGGGGTGATTCTTCATTGTGGAAGTGAGAACTCCTCCTTCAAAAAGTCTGGTGTCCTCAACGTCACGCTCCATGTTGCCAATATCTTCTTTATCAGACTCTCTTTGAGCAACAGGAATCTCTTCATGGACATTGGAAGGTCCACCTTGTTCAAAACTGGAAGAGAAAAGATGCCCAAAAGTGTTGTCAACGTTTGAATCTTGGTTGTCAGCGTCAGGGCTGACAGCGCCTGAGATGTTGTTGTCAACGTCTGAATTGGTCTTGTCAGCGCTGGATTTTCCTTTGTCAGCGCCTGAAGAACCATGCATGTTTGTATCTGGTGGTATTTGGAAACTACCATTATCTTGTCCAGCAGCAGCAGCAGCAGCAAAAGCATCAGTCCAAATGGGAATTGTGACATATTCAAATGTAGGAGATGCCTTTTCTGCTTGTGATCCAACCCTTTCATCAACCTGTGTACCTGAAACATGAACAACTTGTTCCTCCATTACATTTGAAGTTACCTTCATAATGTCTGGATTAGTGACAGGCATATAATTTAAAGTTCTAGATAAGGGTTCCAAATCAAACAACCAATTAGGACCACTTTCAGGATCACTAGGTTTATTCTCTAAGAACCTAACATGTACTCTTTCAACAATACGTTTGTCCTCCTTAAGATAAACCCTATAACCCTTGCTCTGCACTGAATACCCCATGAAGTAACCTTCATCACCTTTTGCACTAAATTTCCCTAAGGCATCACTAGTGTCTAAGACTACTACATGACATCCAAAAGGTCTGAGAAAACCAATATTAGGTTTTCTTCCCCAAAGTAACTCATAAGGTGTCTTGTTCTGAATTTTGTTAACCAATGCTCTATTTTGCACATAGCATGTTGTATTAACAGCCTCGGCCCAAAAGGCTATGGGAAAGTGAGCATCAGCCAACATTGTTCTGGCTGCTTCAATTAGGGTTCTATTTTTCCTTTCAACAACCCCATTTTGTTGTGGGGTTCTAGCAATACTAAATTGCCTAGTAATTCCCTTCCTGGCACAAAAATCATCTAGCTTCTTGTTCCTAAATTCTCCACCATTATCACTCCTAAGCATCTTAACCTCATTGCCAGACCTTTTCTCAATTTGAGTGATAAATTCAATAAGAACATCAGCTGTGTCACTCTTCATAGCTAGAAAGAATGTCCAAGTAAACCTAGAAAAGTCATCAGTGACAACAAAACAATATGAATTGCCATTCAAACTTTCTATATTAGTTGGACCAAAGAGGTCCATGTGAAGCATATGAAGAGGTCTGGAACTATTATGCACCTGCTTGGACTTGAATGAGACCTTGTGCCGCTTGCCTTTAAGACATGCAACACAAGAGTGGTCATTATGGAAGGCCTTCTCAGGCAAACCATCAACTAAACCAAGCCTCACAAGTCTATTTATATTTTTAAAGTTTATGTGCCCTAGTCTCCTGTGCCACAAATTACTTTCATCTACTGAGGCCTTAGCATAAAAACAAGACATATTTGCATTTACTTTAATTCCATTTAAATTCACATTATATATGTCCTTATGCCTAGGTGTTCTATACTCAATGTACTTCTCATCAGGGATCTTAAAATCCTTGCTTAACACCAAACACTCAGTATCAGTGAAAAGAACCTTGTTTTTGTTATCACACACTTGTGATACACTAAACAAATTATAATCCAGTTCTTTTACCAGGAAGACATTCTCAAAACGTAGATTATTGGTGATAAGAGTTCCTTTTCCTGTGATGGTGCCGTAGCCCCCTCCAAAGTATACCTTATCACCATCTTGAATAGGAGTGAAGTTCGTCAGATAGTCTTCCTTTCCTGTCATGTGCCTTGAGCATCCACTATCCCAATATCCATAATCATTGATCTGTCTCTGAATGCCCTGCACATAAAGAAAACAAATTAGTTTTCTTTGGGAACCCAAGTCTCAGAAGACTTGGATTCATCTGGTTGTTCAATAAGAACAGACTTAGTTCTCACAACAACCCCATTCTCATCCCTTTTAGGATGAAAAACCCAGTTAACCCCAATTGGTTTTGTAATGACTTTAGAAATGTAATTAAACCTGTTGCAAGTCATTGAAATTCCATTATTATTAGGGTTTTGATCTTTCTTGGGTCTCCATGTTAAGCTTGAAGAAGCTTTAGACCCCTTACCTTGTGGCTGCAAATACTTAGGTCTGGTCACGTTTCTGTCAGCGTTGGATTTTGTCCTGTCAACGCTGAAATTACCCTTGTCAGCGTTGAACCTAGGGTTTGCTACAGGAACCCATTGCCTATTTGACCAGGTGTTTGTCTTTTGAAAAGGTCTTTGTCCATGAGTGTTAGACCTTCTAGAGAAAAATGGGGCAGGTCTAATCACTTGTGGACTTTGCTGCACACAAGGTTTGGGTCTAACAACGTTTGACTTCCTAACAACGTTGACTTTCTTCCTATCAGCGCTGAAATTGTTTCTGTCAGCACTGGCTTTGGGAGCGTTGACACACTTGTATGCCAAATGTGAAAAGCTACCACAAGTATAACAGGCTTTCTTAGACACACTCTTAGGTCTAGAAGCAAAGAAACCTGTTCCATGATTGTTAACTTGGCTCTTGGGTGACCTATTATTTCTATACATCTCTGCATATTTAATGGTAGGTCTTCTAACAGTGTTTGAGCCTAGGTCAACAGCTTCACCAGTAACTGGGTGAGTAACCTTAATGGGTGGAGATTCATTGGGACTTTCACATAGCAAACCTCCCTTAACAAATAAAGTAGGGTTAGCTTTCTTCCACTCATTTAGGTCAGTCAGTTTTTGTTGATATTCTTCTACTGGGGTGACAACTCTTGGTGGAGGAATGAATTCCTCTTCTTGGCATTCTGGTATACCAGTCCAAGATAAATCCTTTCTAAGGACACCATAGAAGTCACCAGCTGGGGGTGGAACCAGAGAGTAATCATTCATCCCAATCCCAGTCATGTCCTTAGGATCCCTTTGTTTAGTTACACAGCCTCCTAGGGCTTGTGTGGCTTTATCAAATCTTTGAATCTTGAGGTTAACATTATTTTTATTCTTAATGGCCTCATCTAACTTAGCCTGTAGGTCTTTATTGACCTTTGACATGATATTTCTAATATCCATACTACCCTCTAGCTCATGTTTTAAGATATTTATCTTATCTTTTAAATCAAATTCCATTTTCTTGTATTCAGAAACGGTTTTCTCAGTTTCAGTAAGAGCTAGTTGGTAATTGGATAATTTAAACCTTTCAGTGCTCATATCCTCTTTTAGTTTTAACACTTCTTTGTTAAGTCTGTCAGTGTTTAACCTACAACCTTTGCTACAAAAAGCATCATCATATACCTCATTATCAGATGAAGAGGAGGAGTGTGCCATGAGAGCATATTCAACATGCTCTTCTTCTTCAATATCAGCAATCAAGGCTTTGTCCTCTTCAGCATCCTTAGCCAGATAGATCCAATCCCATCTAGTACCATCAATTCCTTGAACTGCAACCATGGCTTTGGAGTCTTGAGCTTTAACAACCTGACTTGAGGGTTTACCAGCATCAGATCTTCTAGGAGATCTGCATTCCCTCATGAAGTGCCCCATGCGATGACAGTTGTAGCACTCAACTTTGGATTTATCAAATCCAGCAGTGTCTTTAGCATTGAAGGTCATCTTCTTCTTGAACCTTCTATTCCACCTATTTGCTCTTATACTAGCAAGAGCCATGTTCCACTTGATGTCCATCTCTTCCAAGTGTTCATCACTTATCTGCTCAAGGTCCTCATATGTAATCACTGAACCATTGGGCAAAGAAGCAATGTAAGCACAAACAGTATCCAAATCCAAACCAGCAGGTTTAACTCTTGGGGAGTCATTCATGAATGTGTCAGCGTCTGAAAAGGAGACGTTGACAGGACTTGTTCCAGCGCTGACAAATGATGATCCAGTAACTGGATGCATAAAAGAGTCCTTCTGATTGAATTGACCTTCACTATGAGAGAAGAAGGCCATGTTGCTGGTGCTAGCTTTGCTTGAAAGAGTTTCATCTTCCAATAGTCTTAGTTTGTTGTAGATGTCATCAAACGAAGAGCTCTTGTGAGTATTATTGGCAAGAATAGATCTTGCCTCAATCTTCCATGTCTCACCAAGACTTTTCAGAAAAGTAGCATTGGTGTCAATATCACCAACTTGTGTCCCCATGAAGGACAATTTGCTTGTGATGTCAAGCAATCTGCTTCTCACACTGCTTAGTTTTTCATTGGGATGAGCTTTGAGGACAGCATAATCATGCAGAAGTTGCTTTTTCTTTTCTTCCTTAGTTTCTGCATTACCACCATATGCAACTTCAATTGCTTCCCAAAGATCCTTAGCAGATTCATAGCTTCTATATTTGTGCTGATTTTCTTGTCCCAAAGAGACTTTCAGAATATTTAGGGCTTTCATGTCAGCCCTTTTCTTTGCAATATCTTCAGCACTTACAGCTCTACCATCTCCAGGTTTTTCTTTCTTATCTTCATCAGGACATCCTTCAACAGCTGTTCTTGCTGTAATGGCATCCTGAATCTTTTGAGCCTTATTGAATGAGTTTCCATATTCAATAATGTCCCAGAGTGTGTAGTCAAAGATCCCCAGATATTGTTCAAAGTTGAACCTCCATAAGTCAAAGTTGGTTGCATCAAGCATGGGAATCTTGATGTTTGGTAAGGATGAGGAGGAGGAATTTATCGCTTCAGACATGATGTTTTTAGGGTTTTGAGAAAATTAGGGTTTTGGTGTTCGTATATCGTTCTGGTGTTCTTCAAAGATCAAAAGTTCCTCAACAAGCTCTGATACCACTTGTTGATCCCAAACTTAGATCGATTAGCTTTGTGTATACGAGATTAGATCAAGTATAACACGTAGATAAACCTTTGTTATATGCTTTGTGAATCTAAGTATTATGCGGAATTTAATACTTAAACAAGAAAACAAGATGTACACAAAACTTTCACTTTGATTATGAATGTCTAACTTGCTTACAATGAAAGATGTTTACGAATGAAAACTTAATGAAAACTTGATACTAAACATTAACCTAAAGGCCTTCTTTTATAGACTAAGAAGCCTTGTACAATAAGCTACGTATCAACTATTCTAGGTAAAGATAAACATAGAAAATACATTGTCGTTTCTATCCTTACTAGAAGTATTCTAGAACATAATAAACGTGTAGCTCACATCTTCCGTCAGTGCTTGTCTTCAACTATCAACGCTTGACTTTAACTTGTCAACGCTTAAGCTGTCAGCGCTCATTTTGTTCTTGTCAACGCTTGAGTTGTTCTTGTCAGCGTTCAAGTGATCTGGCCTTAATTTTATTCCCAACAATCCTCCCCTAAACTTGATATCCACTCTTATGATCAAGTTTCTGAATAATCATTAAGAACTTGGAGGAGTCTGACAAACCTTATCATATTGGTAATAAACAAATCTGATCAAATTCTTTGCCACGTCACTTGTATAATCTATCTCCAACTGGGTGTCCTTCATCTTTTCCAAAACAGCCTTGGATATGAAATACTGAGCATCTACAAGTAAATACTCAGCAAACTTTGTAGAACTCAAATGGTATACACCAGCAGCTGAATATAACCTCCATTGAAGACCACTGAGGTCATCTTCAAGATCCTTCCATATTTCAGGATCTTCCTCATTTGTCCCACACATCCTTTTAAATGTGGTCCAAAGTTTTATTCCATTAGCTGAAGTTGGTGCTTCAGCCTCATACTTGGTTTCCAGCAACCTCCAAAGGTCCACCAAGTCTTCTCTATCACAACTTGCAAATAAAGATATGAGAGTGGTAAAAGTGTGTACCTCCTTGCCATATCTTCCAATCTTCCAGAATCCACATTCATCCTCATCATAACTCACAATTGGATTCCTGGAATCTAATGGTAACACATGCACCATATCTGAAGCTTCTAATGGGGAGAGCTTGAGGCTCTTTCTAATAACTGCTTCACTTGGATATAGTTGATTCATATCTTTTGGAAACTCAAGTGTAAATCCCTTCTTTACTGGTCTGGGAACTATCATAGCTTTCTTGATTTCCATCTCTTCTGCAAGTTGCTCCTTTCTTTCATCTGAAAGAAGTCTGAAAGTGTTTTCTTCCTGCACTTTCACCCAAATAGGATAAGCCTTATGTTCCAACTCATCAAATGTCAAAGCCTTCAGCTTCTGATGTGTCCATCCAACTCCATGACATCTGAGCAACATAAAGTAGAGCTTTCTTCTATCCCTTTTCAACTCAGAGAGAATGTTGCTTGCCTTGTGCTTCAAAATCACCTTACAATCCTTCTGAACTCTAAGAAGAATCTCCAAACCCCATATTTGATCTGAAATGGTCAAGTCTGGATTATCCATGCAGCTTTCTTCCCAAGAATTGTACATCTGAACCACCTCTGGCATGTCAAAATCAATCTGCAACTTTAAATCTCTCAACTTTTCCCTAGCAAGCTCATCACCATACTCAAGCCTTTCTGGTTCAACAATCATCACACTTGAGTCTGAGCTAGCTCCATCACTTTCTTCTTCAGAAGTCACAATAAATGGTGACTTTTCTTTTTCACCTTGTTCCATCAATTGCTCAGCCAGTCTTTTATCAAATTCAACCTGGGCTGCATTCTTTGGAACAATTTCTTCTACCAATATACCCTTACCCTTATCTGATGGTGCAATTGTTGGTAAGGTAGATGGTGATACCTGAGTAGGAACATCCTTAATGATAGATGATGACTGGAATACATCACTTCCATATACAGATCTGTCAACGCCCAAATTTCCTCTATCAGCGCCCAAAATACCTCTATCAGCGTCCAAACTTGGCTTGTCAACGCTCAAATATTTTCCCTCAGCGCCTTGTGTAACCTCTCTCAACATAGCTGTAAATGATAAATTTAGATTGGTTGGAGAGATTAAGGACGTATCAAAACCTGTTTGTTCCTTCAAAGTAGTAAGAGCTTCAGCAACATCCATTGATCGACCATCTTGACTGCTCTTATCACTCAGATTTCTTTGATCTTCCTCCCCTTTGGAAGACTCCTCCATACCTCTCCTTGCATGATCACTCTCCAAAACAACAATCCTCTCCCTCAATTCCTTGAGTTCAAGGCCTTGTTTGCTGACAATTTGTACTAAGTCTGCATTTTGCTTTTTCAAGCTAATGCAGACTGCCGTCAATTCCAAAAGGGTCATTGGTTCCAGTCTGCCCTCTTCTGAAATGGGAATTTGACCTCCCAAGTCAGATTCATTGGGCATGGATGAGGACTTAATAATGGTGGGACTGCCTTGGCCAGCTTCTAAGCCAGAACCAATAGTCCAAGCCTCATCCAGGTCACCAGCCACACTTGTGGTGGTGGTTCTCGCTGCTTCATGGCTAGGAGCACCAGAGGAGAACTCTCCAGTAGTCCTTTGGCGTTTGATCAACCTATATTCAGGTGGTGTGGAAGATGGTGTGGAAGAATGGGTAGATGTGGGTTGGTTAAGGGGTGTTTGGGATTGTGATGGTTGGGTGTCAGTGTTGGAAATAGGCACATCAACGCCCACATTAGATGTGTCAGCGTCAAAGGGTTCTTGGTCAAGTTGCATTGGTTCAGGTGAGGGTAAAGGTTCAGGAATAGGTTCAAGTTGTGGTTGTGGGTCAATTTGAGGTTGGGGGTCTGGTTGGGGTTGTGTTGCTGCAATAACAGCAAGCATAGCTGGGGTTAAAGGTAGGTCTCTATGAGGTGGTGAATTCATCTTGGTAAAAATAGCTTTCTTTTGTTCAGGGATTTTATAAAAGTCATTGTGATCCCTTGAACAATATCTTTGATCATAAAAAATCATTTGAAGAAAACGGGGATAAGCTAAAGTCATTTTTGTCCCCTTGTTTTTACACATCCCTTCAAAAATCATTTTGGAATAGTTATATTTTTGCCCTGTTGCAATACACACAATAGCAGTTGCAATGGATCTATTGATCTCATTGTGTGCAGTACATTTAGGACTCAAACATTGAAGGAGAATGTGAATGAGGTACTTCCAGGCTGGGGGAAATTCCTGCTTATGGTACTTATTAAGAGTACCTTCATCAGGAATAGGGTATCCCAAAGCCCTAAGCCCTTGTTCTATTTCAGTTATGGGAAGAATGGTTATACCATCAGCATCATCAAGATGCAAGGCCTGGCGTACCAAGGCCTCAGTAACCACCCAAGATCTCCCATGAACAATAGAAGTTAATGTGGTCACTCCATTAACTGTTGAGGAACTAACAGTGTTCCAAAACTGTTTAATGTGTGTGACTGGAATGAGTGGTGCATGAGAAAGAGCATACCTTAATGGGG
Organism: Glebionis coronaria; assembly: GCA_025667525.1. Taxonomy (NCBI): domain Eukaryota; kingdom Viridiplantae; phylum Streptophyta; class Magnoliopsida; order Asterales; family Asteraceae; genus Glebionis; species Glebionis coronaria. The sequence continues at coordinate 1,038,319 of JANFOE010000656.1, read as the reverse complement.
ATGCGTTCAAATACGCCACCATTTGTGTGTATTGAGGGAACAAAGTATTATCAGCAACAAGATAAGCAATCATGTTGTGTTAAGACTTGAACCCCAAATCCAATTCTGCTGAGTTAAATCTTGGTGCCATTGATGAAAGCTGTTAATTTGAAGTGCAGAAGATGAAGGTTGATAAGAGAAAAGTGTTAGACAAGAATTATAGATACCCTGTTTAAAAATAGGAGCCAAATTTATAGGAGTGGATGAATGCATGTGATTGGCCCAAAAATAGGCAAAGATTTTCAAAAACTAATCATGAAAATATTGAAAAAGTTATAAGTTATCTCATGCATTTAATGAAAGTAACAACTCCTAAAATTACGGCTTGATAAAATGTCAAAAAGTAACAACTGGGTAGGTCCCATTGAGTGTCAACGGTCAAATATAACCTATCAACGCCCAACGGCTATAATCTTGTCAACGTTCGCCTAAAGCCATGTCAGCGTCCAATTTGGTCACAACAACGCTTGGAAATTTCTTGTCAGCGTTGGATTTTGTCCTGTCAACGCTGAAATTACCCTTGTCAGCGTTGAACCTAGGGTTTGCTACAGGAACCCATTGCCTATTTGACCAGGTGTTTGTCTTTTGAAAAGGTCTTTGTCCATGAGTGTTAGATCTTCTAGAGAAAAATGGGGCAGGTCTAATCACTTGTGGACTTTGCTGCACACAAGGTTTGGGTCTAACAACGTTTGACTTCCTAACAACGTTGACTTTCTTCCTATCAGCGCTGAAATTGTTTCTGTCAGCGCTGGCTTTGGGAGCGTTGACACACTTGTATGCCAAATGTGAAAAGCTACCACAAGTATAACAGGCTTTCTTAGACACACTCTTAGGTCTAGAAGCAAAGAAACCTATTCCATGATTGTTAACTTGGCTCTTGGGTGACCTATTATTTCTATACATCTCTGCATATTTAATGGTAGGTCTTCTAACAGTGTTTGAGCCTAGGTCAATAGCTTCACCAGTAACTGGGTGAGTAACCTTAATGGGTGGAGATTCATTGGGACTTTCACATAGCAAACCTCCCTTAACAAATAAAGTAGGGTTAGCTTTCTTCCACTCATTTAGGTCAGTCAGTTTTTGTTGATATTCTTCTACTGGGGTGACAACTCTTGGTGGAGGAATGAATTCCTCTTCTTGGCATTCTGGTATACCAGTCCAAGATAAATCCTTTCTAAGGACACCATAGAAGTCACCAGCTGGGGGTGGAACCAGAGAGTAATCATTCATCCCAATCCCAGTCATGTCCTTAGGATCCCTTTGTTTAGCTACACAGTCTCCTAGGGCTTGTGTGGCTTTATCAAATCTTTGAATCTTGAGGTCAACATTATTTTTATTCTTAATGGCCTCATCTAACTTAGCCTGTAGGTCTTTATTGACCTTTGACATGATATTTCTAATATCCATACTACCCTCTAGCTCATGTTTTAAGATATTTATCTTATCTTTTAAATCAAATTCCATTTTCTTTTATTCAGAAACGGTTTTCTCAGTTTCAGTAAGAGCTAGTTGGTAATTGGATAATTTACACCTTTCAGTGCTCATATCCTCTTTTAGTTTTAACACTTCTTTGTTAAGTCTGTCAGTGTTTAACCTACAACCTTTGCTACAAAAAGCATCATCATATACCTCATTATCAGATGAAGAGGAGGAGTGTGCCATGAGAGCATATTCAACATGCTCTTCTTCTTCAATATCAGCAATCAAGGCTTTGTCCTCTTCAGCATCCTTAGCCAGATAGCTCCAATCCCATCTAGTACCATCAATTCCTTGAACTGCAACCATGGCTTTGGAGTCTTGAGCTTTAACAACCTGACTTGAGGGTTTACCAGCATCAGATCTTCTAGGAGATCTGCATTCCCTCATGAAGTGCCCCATGCGATGACAGTTGTAGCACTCAACTTTGGATTTATCAAATCCAGCAGTGTCTTTAGCATTGAAGGTCATCTTCTTCTTGAACCTTCTATTCCACCTATTTGCTCTTATACTCGCAAGAGCCATGTTCCACTTGATGTCCATCTCTTCCAAGTGTTCATCACTTATCTGCTCAAGGTCCTCATATGTAATCACTGAACCATTGGGCAAAGAAGCAATGTAAGCACAAACAGTATCCAAATCCAAACCAGCAGGTTTAACTCTTGGGGAGTCATTCATGAATGTGTCAGCGTCTGAAAAGGAGACGTTGACAGGACTTGTTCCAGCGCTGACAAATGATGATCCAGTAACTGGATGCATAAAAGAGTCCTTCTGATTGAATTGACCTTCACTATGAGAGAAGAAGGCCATGTTTCTGGTGCTAGCTTTGCTTGAAAGAGTTTCATCTTCCAATAGTCTTAGTTTGTTGTAGATGTCATCAAACGAAGAGCTCTTGTGAGTATTATTGGCAAGAATAGATCTTGCCTCAATCTTCCATGTCTCACCAAGACTTTTCAGAAAAGTAGCATTGGTGTCAATATCACCAACTTGTGTCCCCATGAAGGACAATTTGCTTGTGATGTCAAGCAAACTGCTTCTCACACTGCTCAGTTTTTCATTGGGCTGAGCTTTGAAGACAGCATAATCATGCAGAAGTTGCTTTTTCTTTTCTTCCTTAGTTTCTGCATTACCACCATATGCAACTTCAATTGCTTCCCAAAGATCCTTAGCAGATTCATAGCTTCTATATTTGTGCTGATTTTCTTGTCCCAAAGAGACTTTCAGAATATTTAGGGCTTTCATGTCAGCCCTTTTCTTTGCAATATCTTCAGCACTTACAGCTCTACCATCTCCAGGTTTTTCTTTCTTATCTTCATCAGGACATCCTTCAACAGCTGTTCTTGCTGTAATGGCATCCTGAATCTTTTGAGCCTTATTGAATGAGTTTCCATATTCAATAATGTCCCAGAGTGTGTAGTCAAAGATCCCCAGATATTGTTCAAAGTTGAACCTCCATAAGTCAAAGTTGGTTGCATCAAGCATGGGAATCTTGATGTTTGGTAAGGATGGGAGGAGGAATTTATCGCTTCAGACATGATGTTTTTAGGGTTTTGAGAAAATTAGGGTTTTGGTGTTCGTATATCGTTCTGGTGTTCTTCAAAGATCAAAAGTTCCTCAACAAGCTCTGATACCACTTGTTGATCTCAAACTTAGATCGATTAGCTTTGTGTATACGAGATTAGATCAAGTATAACACGTAGAGAAACCTTTGTTATATGCTTTGTCAATCTAAGTATTATGCGGAATTTAATACTTAAACAAGAACACAAGATGTAAACAAAATTTTCACTTTGATTATGAATGTCTAACTTGCTTACAATGAAAGATGTTTACGAATGAAAACTTAATGAAAACTTGATACTAAACATTAACCTAAAGGCCTTCTTTTATAGACTAAGAAGCCTTGTACAATAAGCTACGTATCAACTATTCTAGGTAAAGATAAACATAGAAAATACATTGTCGTTTCTATCCTTACTAGAAGTATTCTAGAACATAATAAACCTGTAGCTCACATCTTCCATCAGTGCTTGTCTTCAATCTATCAACGCTTGACTTTAACTTGTCAACGCTTAAGCTGTCAGCGCTCATTTTGTTCTTGTCAACGCTTGAGTTGTTCTTGTCAGCGTTCAAGTGATCTGGCCTTAATTTTATTCCCAACAGTATTCATATTTAATATACTTACCAATGCTGACTCCACACTACTGAGCTGAGGGTGAGCTCCATCTTCACCCTTCTCTCCTAAAGAAGTTGAATGATAGGTTGCCTTCTGGGCCTCTTTATTCATGTCACCTCCAGTAGAGACTGAAGGTGACGGATGGCTTGGCTTTTTGTCCTTGGCCAAGGAATTATTCTTCTTCAAAACATGGCCTTGGGGTTCATCAGAAATCTTCTTTGAGGAAGATTGTGTGAGGGCTTTCGTCTTTCTGGACTCACGTCTAACCTTCTTAGTATTAACTGACGTGCTCTTCTGACAAGGTCCAGATGAAGCTCCAGGATTTTCGCCTTTCAGATCCCCTTCTCTAGTTGGGGGAGTGTCTTTTGGAGCTTTGTACACTACCGAACCATCCGCTGAGTAGATGTCCAACATGGGTTGTGTAAGAGGAGGATCAATGGTGCTGACTGGAATGTTCCAGCGAGTAAGATCAAATGGTCAAAAAATTAGTTTATCTCCATTGATTTTTGAAAAGTCATCACCAAGATAGTCAGGAAAGAAGAGAGATAGAAATCTGGTGTAAACAACGTTTTTGTCTCTTGTCTTTTTCTCCAGCTTCCCATGGAGATCTTCAAAAATAAGCCTCCCAAAATCAGATTTAATTCCCTTTGCCAGACAGTAAAAAATAATAGCATCCTTTTGGTTGATCTGGTCAAGGCCTCCAGTTCCCCCCCCCCCCCCCCAAACACTCAATAAGAATAGTCATCAGCAACTTCTACCTTGGTGGCAAACAACTCCTTTTTAACCCCCCCCCCCCCCCCTTTTCAGTAATCTCTTCAGTATACCCAATTTCTTTAAAGAAATTTTTAACAATCATAAAATCATCAGGTATAGCCTCATAATCACTAGGATTTTCCAAACAATTTAGACCCAAAACCCTTCTAAATAATTTTAACCCAAATCTACCATGAATACCAACTGTGGTAGAATCAAACTCAATGGACTTCTTGTTTTTAGAAGCCTCTGCTGTGAACCAAAATTCTTTTAGGACATTTTGAAACATAATACCAGGATCCTCAAATAATGCATACCTTAAAACACTTTTGGACAAGTAAGTCATAACATATTCCCTAGGAACAGACTTAATGGATTCAGGTTTGAGTAAGGTGATGTTGTTGGGCTTGAAGATGATGTCTTCAATGGGAAAAGTCACATGGGTGGATGGGTTGAGTGTGATCTTTGTAACCTTTGGGGAAGAAGATGATTCAACCATTGTTGTTTCTTTGTGTGTTTTTGAAGGAGAGCGAGTTTGTGTGTGTGTTTTTGATGAAAAGATTTGTAAGCGTGGAATGAAATCTAATTGTAAGGGATTATATAAAAACTTGAACTGGTTTGTAAAAAGTTTTTAAAACCATTTGAAAGAATTATGAATCTTTTAGGGTTTATTTTGAATATTTGGCACAAACTCTCTCATTAATGTTCTGCAAAAAGGTATGATTTTCTGTTGCTTTGAATAGTGAAATGCCCCATGTGTCAGGGAGTTGTTGGCTGTGGATCGGGACATTTGAAATTTCCTTAATTAAAAAATGACACCTTTTGAAAGAATGTTTGTTTTATTCACAAGAAAATTCAAATCCATTTAATACTTTTCATCATATGATTGATTTGTTTTAAATGCTGTTGCTCAGATTTGTTGAAGCTGATGGCAATACTTGTGAGCTTCAGTACGTCAAACGAGGCGACAAAACCCCATATACATGTTCACATAAGTGAACAAGACATATGACATTGCACGCTCCTCTACTCAGGCCTAGCTACTCAGTTGTATTAAAAAATTTGTTTAGAATTTGCTGAAGGAAACTTGTGATAACTGGTGATCATTTGTTCAGCTTTAGTAAATCAGATAAGGCGACAAAACATCATATACACAATCACATAAAGTGAGATAGACACATGACATTGCACACTTCTTTACTCAGACACTGCTACTTAGCATTAATCAAAAACTTTTAAGAAATGCTGAACCTTCAAGCTTCTTTAGTGAATGCTGAAGGTTTAGGTTTTGTATCATCAATGTTCAGCATACCAAGCTCCATTATCAATCTTTTAAAAGTTAGTTCATCCAGTGGTTTGTTTAAGATATCAGCCAATTGATACTGAGTGGGGATGAAATGTAATTCAATGTCCCCTTTCACAATACGATCTCTGAGAAAGTGATATCTGATATCAATGTGTTTTGTTCTTGAGTGAAGGGCTGGATTGTTGGATATTGCAATAGCACTAGTGTTATTACAAAAGATTGGTACCTTTTCATATTATATGTCATAATCAGCCAGTTGGCTTTTCATCCAAAGAAAATTGGCACAATATCCAGTAGCTGCCACATATTCAGCTTCCGCTGAAAACATGTCAACTGTTTGTTGCTTTTTAGCACTCCAACACGCAAGTTTGCCACCTAGCAATTGGCAAGCACCAGATGTGCTTTTTCTGTCCATATTGCATCCAACATAGTCAAATCTTAATACCCTTTTAGATCAAAACCTGAGGATTTGGGGTACCAGAGACCTAGACTTGGTGCACCTTTTAGGTATCTAACGATTCTCTTTACAGCAGTAAGATGTGATTCCTTTGGATCTGCTTGGTATCTTGCACAAAGGCATGTAGAGAATTAAATGTCAGGTCTGCTTGCAGTTAAGTACATGAGTGACCCAATCATACCTCTATATTGAGTTTCATTGACTGATTGTCCATTGAGATCAGGTTCTAAGTTGTTAGGGGGTACCATTAGAGTCTTCACTGAAGCACAATTGATATTATACTTCTTTAGCAGATCCTTGACATATTTTTCTTGATTGATGGAGATGCCTTGGTCAGATTGTTTAATCTGGACACCGAGGAAGTATGTGATTTCTCCCATCATACTCATCTCAAACTTACTGGTCATAAGCTTGGCAAATTGTTTGCAAAGTTTCAAGCTTGTTGAACCAAAGGATGATGTCATCCACATAAATTTGTACCAGAATGGTGTCAGATTTAGGTTTATAGATAAATAAGGTGTTATCTATTTTTCCTCTGACAAACTTATGTTCAATGAGAAATGTTGAGAGAATTTCATACCATGCTCTTGGAGCTTGCTTCAGTCCATACAAAGCTTTGTATAGCTTGTAGACATGGTTTGGGTATTTACTACTCTCAAAGCTAGGAGGCTAGGTAACATAAACTTATTCTTTTAAGTCACCATTTAGGAATGCACTTTTGACATCTATTTGGTAGATGATGAAGTTCATGTAAGTGGCATAAGCAAGAAAGATTTGTATGGCTTCCATACGTGCAACTGGAGCAAAGGTTTGACCAAAATCAACACCAGGCTCTTGATTGAATCCTTGGGCTACCAGCCTAGCTTTGTTTTTTGTCACCACATTGGTTTCATCTCATTTGAGCTTGTAAAACCATTTGGTGCTAGTGGTAGATTTACCATATGGAAGAGGAACCAATTTCCAAACTTTGTTACTTTCAAATTGATTTAGTTCCTCTTGCATGGCATACACCCATCCAGGGTGTATGAGTGCTTCAGAAACCTTTGTAGGTTCAATTTCTTAAAGAAAGTCTGCATAGAGGCACTCTCTAGATGAAGCAGCACTCGGTTTTTTTGCTGACTCTACCTTCACCAGGATTGCCTATTATGTTTACTAGTTGTATGTGACTATTATTAGTCCAAGATTTCTGTGGAGTTGGGGAATATGTACTAGTATCATGATTAGAGCTAGAACTTGGAAGTCCATGACATGGGCTTGGACTTGGATTATCTCTAGTGTCTGCTAAAGGATATTCAATAGACAAAGGTTCAATCAATGAAGGGTTTCCTTCTTGGTCAGAAGCAAGACATCCAAGACCTAATTCTCTAGAGATAGTTGGAGATTTTTGAGTAGAGGGCTTAGATTGTTCATCAGCAGTTTCATTGGATTGATCATTTTGATCATGTGTGTCAGCATGCTGATTGTTTTGAAACTGACCATTTTGGTCATTTGTGTTGCTTTGCTGACCATTTTGAGACTGATCATTATTTGATTGACAACCATCAGTATTTGATACCAAAGGATTTCCTTTTGTAAGACTTGTCAGATCTTCAAATGGATCAATATGAGGAACTGAGTTGCTTGTTTGATATATTTGAGAAGGCTCATAGTGTTGAAATTCATCAGATGGATAATTGTGAGATTCATGAATATGAAGTTCATCATATGATGGATTTGTAAATTTGAGAGCTTTAGAACTTTCATTGAAAGTGATGTGATAAGTTTCTTCAATACATTGTCTTCTTGTGTTGAAGACTCTATATGCTTTAGATACTAGAGAGTGTCCAAGGAAGTAACCATCATTAGATTTTTCATAAAACTTCCCAAGGTGATCATTGTTATTGTGAATGAATATTGGACACCCAAACACATGTAAGAAGGAGATGTTTGGAATTCTCCCCCTGAAGACTTCATAGGGAGTCTTCATGTGTCTCTTCACAATGATGGATTTATTTTAAGTGTAGCAAGCAGTGGCTATAGCATCAGTCCAAAATTGCTTAGAGAGAGCAGATCCAACAAGCATTGTCCTTGCTGCTTCAATCAAAGTTATGTTCCTTCTTTCAGCCACACCATTTTATTCAGGTGTGTAAGGAGATGAGAAATATTGGGAAATTCCTTTGTCATCACAGAATTTGATCAGTGTTTGATTTCTGAATTTAGTGCCATTGTCAGTTCTGAGTTGTTTGACATGAGTGTCATTTTGATTTTCAACTCTTTTGATGAATGACATAATGGCATTTGGTGCATGGCTTTTCTTTGTTAGAAAATATACCCAGGTGTACCTAGAGTACTCATCAACAATGACAAGTGTATATTTTCATGGCAAATGGCCCTAGGTGATACTAGGCCAAATAAGTCCATGTGAAGCAAGTGAAGACTTTCCTTGATTGAGAAAGTTTTCTTTGTTTTGAAACTGGCCCTATGGTGCTTCCCTTTTTCACATGCTGGGCATAGTTTGTCCTTGGAATAGACAAGTGAAGGAAGACCAATAACAAGATTTTGTTTTGCCAGCAGTGTTATTGTTTTGAAATTTAGATGTGAGAGCCTCTTATGACAAAGTCAGATTGTAATGTTGGAAGCTTTAGCAAAGAAACATGTCTCATGAGTAGAGTTCATGTTCATGACATAAACATCTTTGACTCTTGGAGCAATCATCACAATTTCATGATTGGAGTTGAAGATTGTACCCTTTTTGTCATCAAACAGCACTAGATACTTTGCATCACAAAGTTGACTGATGCTGATGAGGTTGTGCTTCAATCCATTGAAATATGATACCCTTGTGAAAACTATACCATTGCATTTCACTGAACCAAATCCTTTAGTAGTAGCTGATGAGTTATCACCAAAAACAACTTTAGGACCTTGTTCCTCCTTATACTTGTGCAGATAACTTTTGGTGCCAGTCATATGCGTTGAGCAACCACTATCTAGGTACCAAATAGGCTTCTTGAGATCACACTGCACAAGTTAAGGAAATGGTCAGTTTTGTTTTCAAACCCACCTTTGATGGGTGAGGGTTTTAGATATGGAGGGTCCTCTTGATGAGGATGTGTGTGATTGCTCAGAAGAAGAAGAGGTCTGAACAGCTTTTGCTTTCTTAGCCTGAAGGGATTCACCTCTTCTGAACCACTATATATGATTGTGATCAAATGTAGTGTAGACATTGCTTCTACAAGTTTCTGTAAAACCCGTAAAAATAAGGTTATAATTCTTTTCTCGAGTTTTAATTAAATCTTATTTTTATTAATTTCATATACTTATTGAAAATGATTTATTCGGATTTATAGGAATTTTTAATTATTTTTCCGAATTTATTTAAGTCATGAAAATTGATTTATATGCTCTCTCGCATAAATTTTATAAATACGTGATGGATTGATGGAACGGGAACCGAAGGCGATATATTTCGACTTTATTTAGTCAAAAATAATATTTTTATAAATTTTGTATTTACGTAAATAAATTTGCACATAATAGGATTTACTTGCGTTTTTAAGAAATCGAGCCGGACTAACATTAGATGCATTTATATTTGGGCTTTAGTTGATTAAGTAATAAGAGTTTGGTTATGGGCCAAGCCCACTTTCCTTCCCCTCTCTTTTGAACCGTCGACCAAAACACAAACATAGATACAACAGTCATTTTTTTTATACCAAAAATACAATCTCTTCCTCTGTGTCTCTAAAAACCACGAACCACCATCATCACACACATCCATTTTCTGTTTTCTTAATCAAATACTCAATTAAAACACACTACAATCGTCCTTGGTAAGTTCTTATCATAAACCCATTACTTATTTGCTTATGCAATTGTTAGAAAATCATAAAATTCAAGAATTTGTGTTCTTGCAAGTTTGATCATGGGATTAGACATGCAATAGGTTAATTAGTATTTAGGCACATATAATTGCAAGAAAAATTTCCCAATTTCACTCTTGGTGGCTTGTTTGTGCCGCGGCCAAACATGATCCCACATGGATCATGTGGTGGTTTGTGAGTGTTTGGTTATTGTGATTAGCTTTGTTGTTATGATCATTGTTCTGGGATAAATTTTGATTTTGACCATGCTTGTTATAGAAATTTAATGTATTGATTAAGATTGATGTTAGTAATGAGGATTTTGATTGTTTGGAGTGGAATTGAGATTATTTGGTTAAGTTATTATGATGCCCAAATTCGGACAGCAGATATGTGAGCCTAAAAATCACATATTTTCTACTGTAACCTGAACTTTTTATATCTTAAATGGGTTCCTTAGGCTTTTTACATGTTAGTGGCGAGTTGGATAGGCGCACAACTCCTCCGGATGAGGAAGTTATGGTCAATTTAAGTTAGAAAGTCAATTCCGGGACAGCAAGTTTGCATAGCTTGTGGCTACAGGTTATTGACCCCCATTTGTGCATTTTAAGGTTTCGTACAGTATTAGGTATCATATATGAAGTCCTCCCACTAACCTCATGTTAATAGTTATCACCAAATAGTTTTTATGACTAAAACGGTAAACCCGTGTTTGAAAACCAAATTCTGATTTTGTAACCTCTTAAAAAATGTAACTTTCCCGCTAATTGGTGGTAGCTATTTACTCGTGGTTGGTATGGGCCGAAAGTAGAATCATGAGGCTTCCCAATGATGGAAATCTCAATTCCTTAAACCTTATAGGTTAACGGGTTATTTTGTCCCAAGTTTGACTAATGCAATTTGACCATTAAGTTCTTACGGTAGGGCTGTTAGTGTTTCGGACTTTTAGAAAGTTCTGTAAACTCTTAGATCGAATGGTTGGACATTTTGGAAACTAGATTTTAAGTGTGTTCCAGGGTTTAAATCCCAAAATCATTGGATTTAGACTTTGGGATATATACTTTTCTCAAAACAGTCCCGCCGAATAATATTGACTTTTACGTCTTTTGTTATGTAAACATGAGGCGTTTTGTGTGCAAACCGTATTGAATACTTGGTTTAACACTTAGACCATGTAGAATACATAATTCCTACAGGTTATAAATTTTTTTTAGCCTTGGTTCACTTTGACTTAGGTGTTGGTGCAAATTTTTACCCGTAATACATTTTTATCGAATTATTTTTGTATAATTGTTTTATAAGCATATAAAACGTGTACTTAAGGGGCGTGATCACTTTTGTAGGTCACGAATAGCCTTGGAGTGCTACTATCTACTCTTCTACAGCCCGGTTCCATTATTCATCCGTCATCCGTTCCGTTCGCCTAGAGGTGAGTTTATAGCCTCGCCTTTGAACTTTAAATGTTTTATTAAACCCGCGAGGGGGATACATGTTGTTTTATAAAATGAACACAAGTTATTTTCTGTATGCTGGACCCGAATGAGATGATAAATGCATAAGTACCATTGCCTAATGAAGTCTCTGAATTTCATGAACTGTTAATTACTCGAAGGGGTAAACGCTAATACATATGATAGATCTATTTGGTTTGACAGCCTTATCCTAGGGTATGTATCCTTGTGAGCACCTGAAGGGATATTATGTATAAGAGGTCGTTGGTATATGACAATATTACCTGTTAGTAGGGGCGCCGTAAGTGACTCGGTTTGATATGTTGGTTAACGTTCAGTGGCGTGAGCTTAATGCATTTATCTATATATATGAATTGTCTGTGTGATAAGTTTCAGATGATTAAAAATTCTTGTGTTCACTTATTATTCTTATAAACTCTATAAATTCACTCGACTTTTTAGTTGACTTTTTAGCATGTTTATCTCAAGTAATTAAAGATGGATGCTGGAGGTTTGGAATGGACGAGGAGGCAAGCGCTAATGTTTTGGAAAATATGTTTTCGTTCCATTCAATTATCTTTTTACTTTTAAATGTTTATGTACTTTAAAAGTTTTATGTAAGCAATGTTGGTAACGGTTTGTGGGACCAGTACACTGATCTTTATGAATGGAACCCTTTATCTAAAAATGTCTCTTTTAGAGTTGTTATTTATAGTCTTTTGTGATTGTGCTATTTCTTAACACCCAAATGGTTGGTTTCCGCTGCTAGTAAATTTAGGGGTGTTAAAGATTGGTATCAAGAGCTTAAGGTTATAGGGAATTAGGTCTTTCATTTTTCAAAAACCTAAACTATAACCGTGTTTTGTGTGCTAAGTCTTCTCGTGTTCCTAGTACAAGCCTTCAGGTAACTTTTATGTTATTATTAATGCATATTTGAGAAGCATTATTGTTAAGTATTTTTATAATAAATACTTTGAGATATTCGAGATTTTTGAAATATATTTTAAGATATATTTGAGATATATATATATATTGATGAACGATATTTTGATGTAAATGCATCCATTTATATTTTTCATAGTTTCTGAAATTATATAATGACCTTATAAATTTTATTTTACGGAATTTGCTATGATATGCAAATTGACAAATCTACTTTCTCACAGCTATTGATGATGAAGATGATAATGCTAGTGATTAACATTCACATGAGCCATGTGGATCCCCACGTGACCCATAGTAATAGTAATTACTTTTGTGTTGTGATTTTTGTATGGCTCGATGATTTATTCATGTTGTGATCCAAATTTTGTACATGTTATGACCATATCATTGTATGAACACTTATGAGTTTTTCTTTGTGTTGTGACCGAATCATGCCACCGCGCAGGATGAGTCAGGTTGAGGTGAACAAAATTGTTGTTGCAGCTCTTGCTGAAGACCGTGCTGCAAGGAACCAAGCAGATGGAGCTGGTGGAGCATGAGGAAATGTTGGTCCAGTTGGTGTACCACCTGTTAGAGAGTGTACTTTCTATAGTTTTAAGAAATGTGGGCCGATTAATTTTGATGGTACTGAAGGAGCAGTGGGATTGGCTCGTTGGTTTGAAAAGACGAAAAGTGTGTTTAGTATCAGTGACTGTGTGGAAAGGAACAAGGTGAAGTTTGCTACTGCTACACTTCAAGGTCCAGCTTTAACTTGGTGGAATGTTCAAGTAGCTACTTTAGGACTAGAAGTGGCACATGGGAGGTCGTGGACACAGTTGAGAACTATGATGACTGAGGAGTTTTGCCCTGCTGAGGAAATTCAGAAAATGGAAGTGGAGCTGTGGAACTTGAAAGTGAAAGACTGTAACATCACTACTTATACTCAAAGGTTTAATGAGTTGATTCTGTTGTGTCCTGAAAGTGTTTCGACTGAGAAAAAGAAAATTGATGCATATCTGAAGGGTTTGCCTGAGAACATAAAAGGGGAAACCACATCCTCAAGACCTACTGTATTGAATGAAGCTGTTCGAATGGCACATACTTGGATGGAGAAAAAGTTGACTGCTAAGGCTAAAGAATTGCAGAAGGAAATAAGAGAAAATAGGAGAACAATAACCAAGGTGGTAGTAGTGGTAAATACAGAAACAACAGGGAAATAACCAAGGTAACAACCGCCATAATCAGTACAATAATCAGAGGCATGGGAATGCAAGAGCAATGACCAACACGCAGAATGCAAGAGGTGATCAAGGTGGGAATGCTCCTAATTGTAACAATTATAGGATTCGACATTTTGGGAACTGTCCACCAAAGTGCCACAAGTGTGGAAAGCCTGGCCACAAGGCTAAAGATTGCTGGAGCCGGGGTGTCGCCACTGGTGCAAACACTCAACATGTTATAACTTGTTATGATTGTGGAGAGAAAGGCCATGTAAGAGGGAACTACCCAAAGAAGAACAATCAAGAATGAAATGCTGCAGGAAGAGTGTATGCTGTTGGAGGTGCTGAGCAGAATGATGGATCCAATGTCGTGACGGGTACGTTTTTACTCAATAACCGATATGCTAGAGTACTATTTGATTCTGGATCGGATAAGAGCTTCATCAACCTAAGCTTTAGTCTTTTCTTCGATACTAAACCGGATGAATTAGATACAAAGTATAAGGTTGAATTGGCTGATGGTAGGATAACTAGTACTAGTTCTATTCTAAGGGATTGTACTTTGAACATAGTGAATCACTTATTTAAAATTGATCTTATGCCTATTGAGGTCGGTACTTTTGACGTGATTATTGGGATGGATTGGCTAGTTAAGCATGACGCTATCATTGTTTGTGGGAAGAAAGTAGTGCATGTACCTGTTAAGGGTAAGACGTTGGTAGTAAAAGGAGATAATGGTACATCTCACTTGAAGGTTATCTCTTTTATAACGGTGAGGAAATACGTAGAAAGATGATGCCAATTGTTCTTAGCCCATGTGAGTGAAGCAGAACCTATGGAGAAACATTTAGAAGATGTGCTGGTGATTTGTGACTATCCAGAGGTGTTTCCTGACGACTTTCCAGGACTTCCACCACCTCGACAAGTCGAATTTAAAATTCAACTTGTGCCTGGAGCTACACCTGTCGCACGTGCACCTTATCGTCTAGCGACGTCAGAAATGAAGGAGTTGGCTGATCAATTGAAGGAATTATCGGAGAAGGGATTTATTCGTCCGAGTTCATCGCCTTGGGGAGCTCCGGTATTGTTTGTGAAGAAGAAGGACGGATCATTTCATATGTGTATTGATTACCGTGAGCTGAACAAGTTGACGGTCAAGAACCGATATCCGCTTCCGAGTATTGACGATCTATTTGATCAACTTCAAGGTTCGAGTGTGTACTCAAAGATCGATCTACGATCGGGTTATCATCAACTTCGCATTAGGGAGGAAGATATACCAATGACTGCATTTAGGACTCGTTATGGTCATTTAGAGTTTCAAGTGATGCCATTTGGTCTAACTAATGCACCCGCAATTTTTATGGACTTAATGAATCGAGTGTGCAAGCCATACCTTGATAAGTTCGTGATTGTATTTATTGATGATATACTTATCTATTCCAAGAACAAGGAAGAGCATGGAGAGCATCTGAAGATTATTTTATAATTGCTTAAGAAGGAACATTTATACGCCAAATTTTGGAATTGCGCTTTCTGGCTAGAATCTGTACAGTTTCTTGGTCATGTAATCGATAGTAATGGTGTTCATGTTGATCCAGCAAAGATTGAGGCTATTCGAGATTGGCCTGCCCCAACAACACCGACCGAAGTAAGGCAACTTCTGGGTTTAGCTGGGTATTACCAAAGATTCATAGAGGGACTCTCTTTGATTTCTAAGCCACTTACCAAACTAACCCAAAAGAGAAAGACGTATGAATGGGGAAAGGAAGAAGAGGAAGCGTTCCAAATGCTAAAACAAAAGTTGTGTTCCGTACCTATTTTGGCATTGCCAGAGGGATCTGAAGACTTTGTGGTATATTGTGACGCCTCACATAAAGGTTATGGAGCTGTACTGATGCAGCAAGAGAAAGTCGTCGCTTATGCTTCATGGCAACTGAGGAAGCATGAAGAGAATTACACGACACATGACTTAGAACTTGGTGCTGTTGTCTTCGCACTTAGACTCTAGACACATTATATGTATGGTACAAAATGTGTAGTATATACGGATCATAAGAGCCTACAACATATCCTGGACCAAAAAGAGCTTAATATGAGACAACGTCGCTGGGTTGAACTCTTGAGTGACTACGAATGTGAAATACGTTATCATGCCGGCAAGGCGAATGTAGTTGCCGATGCTCTTAGTAGGAAAGAAAAAGAAATGACGAAAAGGGTTAGAGTTTTAGCCATGACAACTTATTCTGATTTATCTAACCGAATACTTAAAGCTTAAACAAAAGCAATGAAAGAGGAGAATGTGAGAGATGAAGATCTGGGTACAAGGATGACACCCATATTCGAGGTTCATGATGATGGAATTCGGTATTTTGAGAATCGTGTATGGTTACCGGTGTATGGAGGATTGAGAGATTTAATTATGCACGAATCTCATAAGTATAAATATTCGATTCACCCAGGATCGGATAAAATGTACCAAGACTTGAAGAAATGTTACTGGTGGCCGAATATGAAGGCTGACATAGCCACTTATGTTAGTAAACTTGACTTGTGCTAAGGTGAAGTTTGAGCATAAGAGACCTTCTAGTTTACTACAACAACCTGAAATTCCGGAATGGAAATGGGAGAAGATCACTATGGACTTTGTTTTGGGACTTCCGAGAACTTCTAGTGGTCATGATACAATTTGGGTGATTGTTGATCGGTTGACTAAGTCGGCTCATTTCCTACCATAAATAAAACCGATGATTTAGACAAACTTACTCGGTTGTATTTGAAGGAAGTTGTTTGTAGACATGAAGTTCCTTTGTCGATTATTTCAGATCGAGATAGCCGGTTCACATCTGAGTTTTGGAAATCGCTTCAGCGAGCTTTGGGGACTCAGTTGGACATGAGCACTGCGTATCATCCGGAAACGAACGGTCAAAGTGAAAGGACTATTCATACTTTGGAAGATATGTTACGAGCGTGTGTAATAGACTTTTGAGGTAGTTGGGATCGACACTTACCATTGGTGGAGTTCTCATAAAACAATAGTTATCACGCGAGTATCAAGGCAACGCCTTTCGAAGCACTTTACGGGCGAAAGTGTAGATCACCAGTTGGTTGGTGTGAGGTTGGTGACAGTTAATTGACGGGTCCTGAATTGATTAGAGAGACGACTGAGAAGATCGTACAAATCAAGAATCGTTTATTGACTGCCCGTAGTAGGCAGAAGAGCTATGCGGATAAGAGGCGAAAACCATTGGAGTTTGATATTAGCGATATGGTTATTTTGAAAGTGTCACCTTGGAAAGGAGTAATCCGATTTGGCAAACGAGGAAAGCTTAGTCCACACTATATTGGTCCATTCAAGATTATTGATCGTGTTGGCCCCGTGGCGTATAAGTTGGAATTGCCGGACAAGTTAAGTGCGATTCACAACACTTTTCTCGTTTCTAATCTTAAGAGGTGTTTAGCGGACGAGAATTTAATAATTCCACTTGAGGAAGTTCAATTGGACGACAAGCTGCATTTCATTAAAGAACCGGTAGAGATCATGGATCGAGAGGTGAAACGGCTTAAGCAAAGTCGAATTCCGATAGTCAAAGTGTGGTGGAATTCCCGACGTGGATCCGAGTACAATTGGGAACGAGAGGACTACTTCAAGAGCAACTATCCCCATTTATTCGTAGGCGGACATAAGGAGAAGTAAGCCCCGGGACGGTGCTAAGGTGGTGAGGATGTAAAACCCGTAAAAATAAGGTCATAATTCTTTTCTCGAGTTTTAATTAAATCTTATTTTTATTATTTTCATATACTTATTGAAATGATTTATTAGGATTTATAGAAATTTTTAATTATTTTTCCGAATTTATTTAAGTCATGAAACATGATTTATATGCTCTCTCGCATAAATTTTATAAATACGTGACGGATCGACGGAACGGGAACCGAAGGCGATATATTTCGACTTTATTTAGTCAATATATACGTAAATAAATTTGCACCGAATAGGATTTACTTGCGTTTTTAAGAAATTGAGTCAGACTAACAATAGATGCATTTATATTTGGGCTTTAGTTGATTAAGTAATAAGAGTTTGGTTATGGCCAAGCCCACTTTCTTTCCCCTCTCTTTTGAACCGTCGACCAAAACACAAACATAGATACAACAGTCATTTTTTTATACCAAAAATACAATCACTTCCTATGTGTCTCTCAAAACCCACGAACCACCATCATCACACACCTCCATTTTATGTTTTCTTGATCAAATACTCAATTAAAACACACTACAATCGTCCTTGGTAAGTTCTTATCATAAACCCATTACTTATTTGCTTATGCAATTGATTTTTAAAAAATCATAAAATTCAAGAATTTGTGTTCTTGCAAGTTTGATCATGGTATTAGACATGCAATAGGTTAATTAGTATTTAAGCATATATAATTGCTAGAAAAATTGCCCAATTTCACTCTTGGTGGCTTGTTTGTGCCGCGGCCAAACATGATCCCACATGGATCATGTGGTGGTTTGTGAGTGTTTGGTTATTGTGATTAGCTTTGTTGTTATGATCATTGTTCTTAGATGAATTTTGATTTTGACCATGCTTGTTATGCAAATTTAATGTATTGATTAAGATTGATGTTAGTAATGAGGATTTTGATTGTTTGGAGTGGAATTGAGATTGTTTGGTTAAGTTATTATGATGCCCAAATTCGGACAGCAGATATGTGAGCCTAAAAATCACATATTTTCTACTGTAACCTGAACTTTTTATAGCTTAAATGGGTTCCTTAGGCCTTTTACATGTTAGTGGCGAGTTGGATAGGCGCACAACTCCTCCGGATGAGGAAGTTATGGTCAATTTAAGTTAGAAAGTCAATTCCGGGACAGCAAGTTTGCATAGCTTGTGGCTACAGGTTATTGACCCCTATTTGTGCATTTTAAGGTTTCATACAGTATTAGGTATCATATATGAAGTCCTCCCACTGACCTCATGTTAATATCTATCACCAAATGGTTTTTATGACTAAAACGGTAAACCCGAGTTTGAAAACCAAATTCTGATTTTGTAACCTCTTAAAGAATGTAACTTTCCCGCTAATTGGTGGTAGCTATTTACTCGTGGTTGGTAAGGGCCGAAAGTAGAATCATGAGGCTTTACAATGGTGGAAATATCAGTTCCTTAAACCTTATAGGTTAACGGGTTATTTTGTCTCAAGTTTGACTAGTGTAGTTTGACCATTAAGTTCTTACGGTAAGGCTGTTAGTGTTTTAGACTTTTAGAAAGTTCCGTAAACTCTTAGATCGAATGGTTGGACATTTTGGAAATTAGATTTCAAGTGTGTTCCAGGGGTTTAAATCCTAAAATCATTGGATTTATAGTTTGGGATATATACTCTTCTCAAAACAGTCCCGCCGAATAATTTTGACTTTTACGTCTTTTGCTATGTAAACTTGAGGCGTTTTATGTGCAAACCGTATTGAATACTTGATTTAACACTTAGACCATGTAGAATACATAATTCCTACAGGTTATAAATTTTTTTTAGCCTTGGTTCACTTTGACTTAGGTGTTGGTGCAAATTTTTACCCGTAAAACATTTTTATCGAATTATTTTTGTATAATTGTTTTATAAGCATATAAAACGCGTACTTAAGGGGCGTGATCACATTTGTAGGTCACGAATAGCCTTGGAGTGCTACTATCTACTCTTCTACAGACCGGTTCCATTATTCATCCGTCATCCGTTCCGTTCGCCTAAAGGTGAGTTTATAGCCTCGCCTTTGAACTTTAAATGTTTTATTAAACCCGCGAGGGGGATACATGTTGTTTTATAAAATGAACACAAGTTGTTTTCGGTATGCTGGACCCGAATGAGATGATATATGCATAAGTACCATTGTCTAATGAAGTCCCTGAATTTCATGCACTGTTAATTACTCGAAGGGGTAAACGCTAATACATATGATAGATCTATTTGGTTTGACAGCCTTATCCTAGGGTATGTATCCTTGTGAGCACCTGAAGGGATATTATGTATAAGAGGTCGTTGGTATATGACAATATTACCTGTTAGTAGGGGCGCCGTAAGTGACTCGGTTTGATATGTTGGTTAACGTTCAGTGGCGTGAGCTTAATGCATTTATCTATATATATGACTTGTCTATGTGATAAGTTCCAGATGATTAAAAATTCTTGTGTTCACTTATTATTCTTATAAACTCTATATATTCACTCGAGTTTTTAGTTGAATTTTTAGCATGTTTATCTCAGGTAATTAAAGATGCATGCTGGAGGTTTGGAATGGATGAGGAGGCAAGCGCTAATGTTTTGGAAAATATGTTTTCGTTCCATTCAATTATCTTTTTACTTTTAAATGTTTATGTACTTTAAAAGTTTTATGTAAGAAATGTTGGTAACGGTTTATGGGACCATTACTCTGATCTTTATGAATGGAACCCTTTATCTAAAAATGTCTCTTTTAGAGTTGTTATTTATAGTCTTTTGTGATTGTGCTATTTCTTAACACCCAAATGGTTGGTTTTCGCTGCTAGTAAATTTAGGGGTGTTTAAGTTTCACAACATTTGGTAATAGAGTTTGGGTTTCTTGGTTTAATACCTCTTCTGAGTGAGATAAATCGATTATGTCCATGAGTGTCATGGTCATAAATTCCACAAATATTACAAACAGGGTAATAGTGGCAGTCATTTGAGTGATGATTGCCCATACCACAATGAATGCATGGTGGGAAAGGCGTATTTCGCCTGGAATGAGATGCTTCAGTATTGTGAGCATCAACACTAGTTTTAGCAAGCATATACTGAGTATGTTCACAAGTGTGATGGTCAGTCCTCTCACATTTAGTACAATAAATCACTTTTAGGCAAGTTTCAGTGAGATGGTTGTTTAGACCACATAGATCACAAGCCCTTTTAAATCGAGTTGGTGTTTGTTGTTGCGTGAGTTGCAATTTGAGATCATTGATCTTTTGCATTACAAGAGACATTCTCTCATCTTCCTCAGATCTAGCGTTCTTCAGTTCATTTGTTGAAATTAAAGAGGTAGTTCCCATATGTGAACCTTCAGCAGGATCTAAAGAGTTATTTGAAGTGTCAATTTTGTCATGTTTGGAAGAAATACCTTTGTGCGTGGTGTGAGACTTGGTGATTGACTGGATTGATTTAGGTCTAGTAGAGGGTTCAGCACCAGCCAGCTTCTCCAAAAGAGGAAGTGGGATACTTACTTCATTCTCTAAATCATCATCTGAGTCATCCTTAGTGACTGAGGACTCAACAGGTGCTGAAGAATCATCATTTGCCTAAAATCAGGGAGAAGGATACGTCTACTGTCATGATTGGGTAAATTCTCTTCACCTGACCTTACAACGTCAGGGATCGAGCTACCATCCTCATTTGAGGCTTTGACAAACACAATGGAGTTGGTGCTGGAGGATTCTTCAGCACCAAGCATTTTCCTTTTTTGAGCAGGAATTTGTTCAATTGTTGAAAAGTAAGTACATCAAGTTTAGCTTCTTTTAGCTCTATTCGCTTACTTTCAAAATCATCAAGTTTTAGAACAAGTTTATAATATTTTTAAAGCAAATAGTTTCTTTGTTCTTCAACAAATTTTAGATCAACACACAGGTAATCAAAGGCAAATTTAATGTCATTCTTTTCTTCTAATTCAAGAAGAGTTTGTACCTTTTTTATTGTGATATTGACCCATTCACTGTTTCTAGCACTTTCTCTGGCCACAACATTAGAGTTAGCTCCTTCATCATCAGCAACTGCCATCAGCACTTTTACATTAACCAATTCATCATCATCTGAAGAAACATGTTTTTTCATCTCATTCATAAGCTTCAACAACAAGCCCTTTGTTCTTATCTTGCTTGGGATTCTTGGAGGAAGAACTTTTAGTGCTCATGAGGGCCAGTCTAGCTTTGATTTCTCTGTATATAGCCTCAAAGTATTTTGTTGGTCGAAGTTCAACCCTGTTTTTGCTGAAATGAAATAGAAGCAATTTATTTTGGTTGAAATGATGATTGACAAGATGGTCTTGATTGAGTTGGTGAGGAATAGGAAGGGATGGATGTTTTGGAGTAACAATCCCTAGCATACTGACTAGTCTTCCCACATTTGTAGCATTCAGTGTCCACTGAAGCTTTTGTGGTGCTGGAGAACTTGCCTACTTTCTTAACGAACATTCTAGACTTGGCCAGAAGTGCTCTTTCATGAAATTCCTCTTTGGGGTCATTCAGATATTCCTCACCAGTTCTTATGTCTTCTTCATCATCAAGACTATCTTGGTAGTCTTGGATGACAACCTCACTGAAGAAGGTTGTAGACAAGGGTGTAGCAATGGTTAATGATTTACTCTTGCTTGAGCCTTCATAAATCCTATCAACTAGGTTTTCTTCATATTTGAGTTTCCCAAAAAGAGAGGCCAGATCACAATCTTTAATGTGATTAGCATTTCTCAAGCTTTGGCAGAAACTGAGCCACTTTCTTGGCAATGCATTGACCAAAACTGTGTTGATTTCAAGTTTTGAAAGCTCAAAACCATCATTCACAAGTTCATTTATTAGTGCTTTGTATCTGGTGAATGTCTGTGTGAGGGTTTCCCCTTCTTTGTGCTTGAAGGTGTTGTATTGAAGCTTTAAATCCATGATTCTAGTTTCTTTCACATCAGAGGGTCCCTCATGATAGAGAATAAGGTCCTCCCATGTAGATTTTGCTGTTTTTCAATTCACAACAGAATTCATTTGGTCATCTGGAAGCACAGACATGATGAGACTTTTGAGACGCTGGTCTAGGTTAGCAGCTTTTCTCTCATCAACAGTCTATTGTACTTCAGGTTTTCTATTTTACCCAACAATGGTAATAAAAGGACCATTTTAAATTATTCCAAGGAATTAAGGTTCAATACCAACCATGTGGACAAGAACCCTCTTCTTCCAATTTATGAAATTAGCTACCTCTAGTACAAGAGCAGCATTGAGCTGGCCACCCCTATATTCTAGGGTTTATGGTATAACTTGAGCCATTTTTGAATATTGATTTAAAAACTTTTAAATGAGAAGTTTAATAAAATAAGAGTTTAGCTAATCAAACTGCTCTGATACCACTTGTTGGTCCCTTGTAAATCGTTAATACTTATCAACCTTAAGTAATAACTCTTTACCAAGACTCAAGTGTGTTGTTTTAACAATATATAAGAACCATTGACAATTAAAACAACAATAATAACTTTTCAACGTATAGACTTTTATTAGAATCAAATAAAGAATATATAACCCACTTTGTTTGCGGAATAACAAAGTGGTTGAATGACAATGGGTTGTGATCTCCTCTACTTAAACGTATAACCAAAGTTATAAGCTCCAATCTAAACGTTCATATGCTTCTTGGCTATATGGTTTAGTTGGTATCGAGAGAGAAAGGTTTTCTAGAGTTTCTACTCTTGTATTGGTTAACCCTTTCTCTCTCAAAGTACACTCCTTTTATAGGCAGTGTAAAACTAGGGTTTGCATTTGCATGTTTCAATGCATGGGTTTATCCAGTGGGTGATTGATGCCCATGCTGGATAAACAGTACAAAGTACATAATAAACTATTCTAGAAAAGATAAAGGTTATACTTATATCTAAGTATACAAGCAACTTACTTTGACTTGAAGTTATCTTTTCCCGCCTAATGTAAACCATAAGAATACTAAAGAGTCTTCAGTATCCTAGAGGAGATCGACATCATTCGGTTTGGTATTGTCAAACCAAACTGAACTGAAAGCTCTTCTTCAGTACTTGTTCTTCAACAACTAGACCGCCTAGTATTTGA
Source organism: Glebionis coronaria (assembly GCA_025667525.1). Classification (NCBI taxonomy): domain Eukaryota; kingdom Viridiplantae; phylum Streptophyta; class Magnoliopsida; order Asterales; family Asteraceae; genus Glebionis; species Glebionis coronaria. The sequence continues at coordinate 1,014,847 of JANFOE010000656.1, read as the reverse complement.
AGCAAAGGCTCCTTTGTCTTCTAATTTGATTGGAAGAGGAATGCTGAACGTTCTTCATCTACAAAGTTTTCAGTAGAAACTTTGTTCCTCTGGTCATCCTTCAGCAGACTAGCCTTACTGCTGAGCATGAAACACTTAGGGGGATTTTATATTCAAATCCTAGAGTTGCTTCAGGGTCAGTAAATACTGACCCAACAAAGTTGTAATAAGTTAAATGATATTGCAGAAAAGGATGAAATATGTTTTCCCTGGTTTTTGTATTTATCAAAAAGAGAAAAAAGAATGTGGGTGATAAAAACATTCAAGGATTATCACCATTGATTTCGATCTAGAAAGATAAAATACTGTACATCAACTTTCCTTTCAAAACACATCACATATCTACTGATTATGAATCCAAACATCCCTATTAAAGCTGTGCAAGAACAAATGTAGAAAAAGTTTCATGTGGATGTTTCAAAGGATAAAGCTTTTAGGGCTAAGGCAAAAGCAGAGGTGTATTTGAGAGGTGATGTTAAGGTTCAATATTCTCTATTGAGAGACTATGTAATTGAGTTAAAGAGGTATAATCCGGATACAACTAGTAAGATTGATGTTTATGGTGAAGAAAATCATGAAAGTCCAACCAAGATGTTTAGGAGAATCTATGTGTGTTTGGGGACTTTGAAGAGGGGAAGTAAAGAAGGTGGCAGGGAACTTGGTTTAGATGGTGCCTTCATGAGAGGCCATTATCCAGGTCAGATGTTGACTGTAGTGGGTGTGGATGCCAATAATGGCATCTACCCTGTCGCTTATGGCATAGTTGAATCAGAAAACCAACACTCATGGACATGGTTCTTTAAGTGTCTAGGTGATGATTTTGATCTCTACACCAACTCAAATTTTACCTTCATCATAGATAAGAAAAAGTTATATCTTTAAAATTGAATTGAAATTCTTATTCTTACTTGTGAATTTGTTGTATTTATAACTTATCTGGTGCTTCTTGTAGGGTTTGTTACCCGCTCTTTGTTACCCGCTCTTAAAAAGTTGTTTCCTAGTGCAAAGCATAGGTATTATGTTAGGCATATTTATGAAAACATGAACCAAACATGGAAAGGAGTTGAGTACAAGGAAATATTGTGGAAGTGTGCATCACCCACAACCACTGTTTTGTTTGAGCAAAATATGAAGGAATTGAAAGATTTCAACCTAAAAGCATATCAATGGCTTAAAAAGATACCCGTTGAGCATTCGAGTAGAGCATATTTCTCTGATATGTGTTATATCCTATAATGTTTTAACCTTAATCATATGTTTACTTAATATGTTCTCTAATATATAGCATTTCCTAAAAAATGTAGGTAGAGCACATTGTGACCTGTTAATAAACAATGTTTGTAAGGTCTTCAACAGACAGTTGTTAGATGCTAGAGACAGCCATATAATGACAGCCTTAGAACATGTGAGGGGCTATCTTATGAAAATAATTGTAATTGTGCAAAAATTTATTGAGAAAAGTGATGGTCCATTGACTCCTGTTGTTGCTAAGGTGTTTGATAGGATTAAGGCTGCTGTAAGTGACTATACTGTTGATTGGAATGGTTTTGATCTTTACCAGGTTAAAGGTTTCCTACAAGAACAGTATGTTGTTAACTTGCCTCAAAAGACATGCTCATGTAGGAAGTGGGAGATATCAGGCATACCATGTAAGCATGTAGTTGCTGCAATACATGATATGTTAGACAATGGTTATGATGTAGGCATACCTGAGGATTGGGTCCATGACTTATACAAATTGGCCACCTGGAAAGCTGTTTATTCACACAAGGTTAACCCCGTCAATGGCAGGGATTTATGGGCCAAATTTAACTGTCCAACTACTCATTTGCCACAAAAAATACATCCAAAGATTTGGAGACCATAAAAAAAGAAGAGTAAAGGGGGAGATTATGATGGTGAAAAGTAATGAACTAATCAAGGATGGTAAAGGGATTACATGTGGTGTGTAAAAGTGCATGACACAACAAAAGAAGTTGTGACAAGAACAAAAAAGTTGTTGCTGGAACAAGCAATGTCAATGTAACCAATGTAGGAAAAAGGAAGAAGGTTGTTTTAGGAACAAGCTCTGCTGCTGGAACAAACACTACACATCCTGCACAACCAAGACAGCCTGCACAACCAAGACAGGCTTCACAACCAAGACAGGCTTCACAACCTACACAGCCAAGTCAATCTACACAGCCTTCACAAGCTAACACTCAACCTTCACAAGCTAACACTCAACCTTCACAATGTGCTATTATTAGAAGCCCAAGCAAAAGAACAAAGAGGGTGTTATTGTTTAATTTCTTGCTTAAGACAATTTTTTGAATGTTTCATGTTCTAGACTGATGTTATTTCCTTGTTTGTTTAAGACAGTTGTAAGACATTTGTTATTTGCGAATTTCAAACTTTTGTTTATCAAATATTTTTTGTTCCTGGTTGATACTATCAGTCTTGGTCAAAGTCATGGTTGGATTGATAATTCTTTCATTTTGACCCATTGTAAATTGTGTCAACGTTGGTCTTACCCTTTGTTGACCCATTTATACTTCTGACTAAGTGGTTGAGAAATGGAGTAAAGTCTCACATTTACTTCCCCACTAAACACACAAGTTAAATAGGACTGGAAAGAACAATGTTTACTCACTAACTTTCATAACAACTTTTGTATCAATGGCACACCTTCCACCTTTTGGATCACCACAAAGACCTAGGCATATTGTAACACCAGGTATTACAAAACGATTTAGGGAAGGTGATGTTTCAGATGAGTTGTTAGGTTTGTATGGATATGTGGATTACTTTGAGTATCTGGATGATGATTATTGGTATGAAATCTCTAGTGCTGCTAGCGAATCCAGTAAAGAAGATATTGACAATCAAGGCCAACCATCAAAAGCCCTAAAGCCAATAATCAAACTCCAAGATGTCAAGTACATACCTGATATGCAAAAGTACATCCTCAAAGCCAATCATCAAAAGGCATGAAGCCATAACTGGGGTCGTGCTTGTACTTTCCAATCAAAGTACTTGGTCTTCCATTGAGGAAAAACTAAGGAAGAGCTTATGACTCTCAAAAAGGATGAAAAGGACAAGGGAAAAGGCAAAATCTAATGTACTATGTTGCTTTTGTGTGCTTTTACTACTATCGTTATGTTCATCTTCCTTTTAGTTTCATGTTCTGTTTGCTAATGATGTTCAGTTATGGGACAATCATGTAATGGTTTTTATGAATGAATGAATGCATTAACTTATCATATGAACAAGATCATAACTCTACTCGTAAGATACTTAAAACTTGAACTTCATTAATCAAGACAAAAAATTATTGACCATTACATAATATGGTCAATTTGTTCAAGACATCATAAGCTTAATCAACCATTACATCAAGTAGCAAAAGAAAAAAAAAATCCAACTACAAATCAACCAGATCTTCAACCTTCGATTTCCAGACTCTATTGCATTCAATGATTCTTCAAGTGCATTTCTTGATCTTAATAAACCCGGAATAATCGCAACATCTCGAGCACACATTGGGGGATCAACCCACAAAAAAATTGACAAATGTTAGAAAAACAACAACGAAATATCCTTCTTGGATTTGTGTTTGTCCATTATGTATGAACAATTGATTGGTTTCCACAAAAAAAGTTCATCAATAATTAATTGGTTTTATTTGTTTTTGAAGAAGGGGATTTTAATCCGTGTGTGTGTTTACTAAAGTGGTTGGGCGTTTGGTATCTAAAACATAAAGGACATGGAGGACAAATGCATCAAACTAAACCTAGACATATAAACATACACGAAAAGACCTTATTGCCCTTGTAAAAAAACAAGATAACGACAAAAACATAACAGTAGTTACGACCAGGGAGGTTGGTTACTACTTACCTTCGTCGTCCGAGAGGCCGCCTTCACTTTCTCGAAGTTGGGCAGTCAATCTGCAAATTTGGGATACCCCAGGGAGCATTTATGCATTTTACTATTTATATTAGAATAGGATTAAGCCGTAGAATAGTAACGTATTTCTTAAATGTATCGTTTTAGTACGTGAAATATTTTTTATTCTATTTAATTTAACGTACTTTTAGTTTTTGTTTCGATTTACACACTGAAACTTGTTTTACTGACAACCTTACATTTTTTCCTTTTTATTTTTTTCAAAAAATTAGTTTCTAACTAAGAAAGATTTTTCTTTGAAACTTTTTTTTAAAAGGCCGAAAATAACTAAACGTTTTTCTTCCAAAAAAAATAAAATTTGAAAATTTAACGCTTTTACACATTTTTATCTTTTCTTAAGATAAAACTGAATTTTTTTCTAAAAAGTTTAAAAGTTTTATCTTAAGAAGACATAAAAATGTTTCAAAAATTTCTTAAATTTTTTGGAAATATATTTACTTTATTTTCTGAAAGTTTTAGAATTCTTGGAAATATATTTTATGAAGTTTTTTTTTTAATTTTTTCTAAAAATTTCTTTGAGTTTTTTTCTAAAAATTCATTGCTTATGTATTTTAAAGAAATTATAAAAAAAAAATTTAGCTGTTTGAACTTGTATTTAATCTCCCTAAGTTATTATAGTTTTTCGTAAAAACTGTTCTAAGTATACCTTTCTCGTCAGAATAAGTTTTTAAATGTTAATAATGAGTTAAAAAAATTGTAGTTTTAACTAAGAAATTGTTTTTACCTTTTCTCGCAATTAAGAAAATGTTTATAAAATCTTTTGTATTTTTAAATATTTATAAATTTTTTCATAATTTCTCGCAATTAAAAAGAAATTCACGTACCAAAAAATCGGTACATTAGAAAATTTTCGTTGCTATTATATGACTTAATCCTTAAAAAATATACCATGTGGAATCTTTTTCTGGTTTTTAAACTTTTTAATCGGTAGCCTGTATAACTTGGTGCAAATCGACACAAAATCCGAAAGTACGTTACATTAAATAAAACAAAAAATAATTCACGTACAAGATGATAAACCTACGAAACTAAGTTGCTATTTTACAGATTAATCTCTATTCTAAAATAGATTCATTAATGCATTTCATTAACAATTTGTAAGTGTTTCTTTGAAAACATGATTTGCTTGAAAATTTATGAGCAAACTTTGATAGATATATAAAAGGGTTAAAGTTATAAATTACCAACGAAATTTAATTTTTTTTCGACATTACTAATATGGAAGATATAGCCTTTCTAAAAATAAAAATAAATAATATGGAAGATGTAATACTATTATAACCATCCAACTTTAAAATTTGTTCTAAAATTAGAAACATTCTAAAAAATACCTATGATAACCGATTTTCAGGTACAAAATACCTACATGTCACCTTTTAATAAATTTTAATTTTCTTTATACACGTGGCTTCCAATTCACTTATTTTTCTTTTTTATAAAAACTATACTTTCTTCTTTCTTTTCTTTCTTATCGCAAGCTCCAACCACTTTGTGTTTGAATCGACGACAGCGAAAACACCACTATCACCGCCCTCCTACCATCAAGATCCGGTAGTAGAGACACCACCATCACCACCCTCGTTCTTGGTACCTACTCCTACCACCAAGATCTGGCATCAGCGACAACACCACCAAGATCTGGCAGCAACGACACCACCACCACCAAGATCCGACAACATCGACAAATTGGGACCCAAGAAGATATTGTGACCGACAGTTAAATGTCGCTCTTGCTAGTTGTGTCATTTACAAAAGATGGTATGTACTACCGATTTTTTTGAATCACTTAGACCATCATCAATATGACGTGGAATATAGTATTTTCACGTTACTAATAATAGTCGATACTAATAAGTTTCAATGGCTATATAAGTATTTTATGTTTTATATTTGTAATATTTAAAAAAAAATAGAGTTCGTTGGTAGTTTTAGCTTTAACCCTATATAAAAAGATGAAAATTGGTGATTAGGGGTTATTTTTATCAAGAATAACTATATAATTTTAGTCTTAATTGAAATTGTGGTGTTTAAACTCACATTTAAAAATATCATAATTTATTATGGCTCGCAAAAATATAAAGCTTGATCATGCGACGATACCACACCTCATGTTATTTAAAACTTTGAGTATATCTGTGTTACACTAAAACACAACTGACTTATTTAGAGCTTTGTCTCTTTTTCGCCGGCTCTAGCAATTTTCAGTTTATTACAAGTATTATAATAATTTCTAAAGGTCAAATTACTTTTCTAACAACTTCCACTAAGCATCATAACAATACTTTTATGCTTATTGTTTTGCAACGTCTAACATCGTCACCCGAAGATAAGAGAGTATATTAGTACATTATTATTGTTTGTCATTACAAAAAAAGTGCTCCATCTTGTTATTTATGTTTGTCAATATTTAGTTTTTATATTTGTATCACAATTATTAATTATAATTATTTTTTCTACTTTAACTTTATAATTAAAACATACATTATTTACTTAATTTTTCATTTTAATATTAATTACGCGGACAATAATAATTTTTTATCAATCAAAACTAATCTATACTATTTACTAAGCATTTTGATATCACTCTTTATTAATTATCTTAAAAATTTTAAATAATTCAAAATATGTAACACATTGTACAATACTTATAATACACAAATAAAACTTAATTTTAAGCATTATAAGTTTTAAAACTTTGTTTACAACTATTAAATGCAATACTACATAAATTCAACATATAATTAATAAGGTTTTGCTACACATAAACATTCCTAATTAACAAAAAATGTATTAAACGCACATTAAATGAACTTGTAAAATATCATATTTGAACATGATTATAGGTTCATTTAATATGTATTTAATGCAATTTATGATAAATTAAAAAAGTTTGTGTGTAATAAATACATGTTAAACTCTGCCTATTACGCATTGTTTAACAAAACAAGAGAAAATATAAGCCTAAAGATTTCTAGTCAGTATAGATAGGCCTTTATCAATTGGCGATTGCATTGATAAATGATTATGTTATTACAAAACTTATGTTCTTTTTGTCCCATATTAATAGTCTATTTTGTTATTAGTATTTCGGGACGTTCCAAATAAAAAGTCTACTTTCAAGAATAGATAAGAAATATAAATTAAGTTTACTATATGTCTTTATTTGAAGGTATTATTACAAATTATAAAAAAAGTTATAAATTAATTAACTAAAGGTAAAATTATTATTGTGTAAATAATAAAATAGAGAAAACTGAAAAAATGTTGTTTTTATTAAATTACATTTTTTTTATTGAGCATTAGAGAAACATAGAGCTATCTTAGTGACAGTTATTTCAGTGACACCTTCACTTTTAAGTCACTAAATGGTATTCTTTTTTCTGTATTGAAAGCGAGGGCCTGTTTGTTTAGTCTTTTTATTAAGTCCTGTAAAATTAAAGTGTCTGTAAAAACATATGTTGTCTGTTTATAGACGGATATACGACTGTTTGTTTTATGTGCTGAATATAGAGTCTGAATCAGAGAAGTTTACTATTCTGTCCTTTTAAATTAGTTAAGTGAGGGAGTTAGAGGGTAAATATGTAAAATAAAGACAATAAGTCATGACTTAATACAGAAAGCATCCTCCTGCTGGCTTTTTCTAGAAAGTCGTTAGTCTATATTAAGCACAAAACAAACAAACTACTTATAACTTAATTCATATTCCTATTTGTTAATTAATACTCTATAAGTCCTTATCAAACACTAACTTAGACTATTAGAGTATCTGAAATGGTAAAAGCTATAAAATAACATCTTACTTATTGATTTGTGTCGACTTTAAACACTTACCAATTAATCTTGTGACTTTACCATTGTACTTTCAAATTTGTTTCGAAGTTACCAATATAGTAACTTGTTACCGACACGCTAGCACGATAATATCCACGTAATTAATATTTTCTTTAAATTATTTCCACATCTGATTTCCATTGGATAGTTGACTTTTGAATAGATTGCATTTTTGGTCCCTGGGTGTACAGATTCAAACCAAAATCTTGATCATCCAAATCAAAATCTTATCAACACCTAAAATACAAAGAACACCAATATTAACTCAAATCGCCACCATCACTCCACAATCCCCCGACCAACATCAGTCCTCCAACAAAACCCACACCCACACCCACACCCTTCATTGTTGCCAGAAATCTGTCGCCGTCGCTGCCATTTTTAGATCTCAAATCAACAAATACTTGTAGATATATAAGATCAGCTTTTTGGAAATTCTCTAATGTGTCTACTTGGTTGTGAAGGAATGATATATGAATTCACCGAACCTTATGATAAGTTGATAAGTGACCTTTTTTTTGGGTGACCATGGAATATATAGGAAGACAAGAAGAAAGCAAGCTTTTTCTGCTGCTTGACATATCCGTTGCGTGATTGCTTCGATTTAGTTTGTTGTAATCTTATGGATGCATATTCTGATTTCACAAGTGTTAGTCAGAAATTGTAGCGGAAAGTTCAGTTACGGATGAATGCATAATGCATTTATTATTAAAAGGGGTATGTAGACTCAAAGATTATAGGATAATCTCTAACATGTACTAGGAAAGAATAATCAGCCGGATAGTAACACTATCTCGTGTCTATTCGTGATTGCCAGTTTAAAAGCACCAACAGACATTTGCTCTACTGGTATTCAAGGTTAATCAAGAGGTCTTATAAAATAAGTGGTTGTGTGCTTGTGTGTTGAAGCCTCAACCGGGACCTTGTCTATGAACTGTGTTTTGATTGCGGTAAGGGGTTTATACTAATGGTACAAAAATATTTGTAAGAAAGGTGAGCATTGAGATAGCTATATGAAGTTGAGTGAATAAGTGTTCTTGAGAAAAGTGAAAATAAGTATGTTTTCTAAGAGAACTTGCAGGATTCCTCTATCAATCATCCTAATGAACATTCAGTTGAACTGAGGAAAGAACATTAAAAGAAAAAATAATTATGAAAAAGCTGAGGAAGACGGAATAACAAGCAGTGGAAATAGTGCTCAGTTATTAATACTTGTGTTTCTAAGAAAAGGAATAAAATATTTGTAAACTGATTTTTTGTTTTTAAAATAACTAATTTGCTGACGTGTAAAAGTAACCGGTCATAATGGTAATATTGGTACAAAACACACAAGTACAATGGTAAAGTCACGAGATCAAAAAGTAAGGCCCCGTTTGGTTCGTTGTAATCCGACGTAATTGGATGTAATTGTAATTCAATTATATTACATAGCCTGTTTGGTTCACAGAATGAAAGGAATGTAATTCATTTTACATTACGTAAGGTGTTTGGTTTACATTGTAATTGTAATTGAAACATTACAATTACATTAAATGATGTAATTGAGATTACATAGAAAACTGGATGTAATGTTTGAATTACGGCGTAATTCATAATTTATACTTTAAATCATTATTAATAATAACATTATCATATATTTATTATTATTAATATTAATATTATTATTATTATATAAATATTAAAAAAATAAAAATAATATTTATTTTTATTATTTATATATATATAATATAAATATTAAAAAATTAATAATAATAAAATAATTATTATTAATATTAATAATATTATTATTATATTATTATTTTTTATTATTTGATTTTATTATTATTATATTATTATTATATTATTATTTTTTATTATTTGATTTTATTATTATTTTTATCATATTAATATTAATAATATATTTTTTATAATTAATATTACTTTTTATTATTTTATTTATTAACTTGAATTTTATATTTTTATATATTTTTATTTTTTAGTATTTAATATTTTTTATTATTATTTAATTATTATTATTATTTTATTAATATTAATTAATATTATTATTCTATATTTTTTAATTCATTATTGTTATTATTACAATATACTTTTTATAAATATTAATATTTTATTATTATATTTTAAAATCATTTAAATTATTATTATTATTATTTTAATCATTTTATATAATAATAAATATTATTAAAATAATTATTTATTATTATTATTATTATTTATTTTTATTTTATTTTAACTATGACTTCTTATTCACTTTTTCAAATTTTATAAAAAATAATTTGAATTACATTACGTTGTGAGTTAACCAAACACGTTGTCAAATTTAATGAATTACAATTACAATACATTACATCCAACACATTCCAATTCATTCCATTACAATTACATCAAATTACAATTTCTTCCAAAGATTACAATTCCGTCAAAAACATTCTGCGAACCAAACGATGCCTAAGTGTTTAAAGTCGGCACAAATCAATAAGTGAGATGGTATTTTATAACTTTTGCCCACCCTATCTAAAATGAGTTTGAACTCTTCTTTCTTTCTAACATGCCAACAAACTACAAGAAACCCGCATCCTAAAAGATCAACTATGTCATGTGGTTGCCTTTCACATATACCACAATTTTTTTTACATAAAACTTTATTGTTATTAAATTTTACCGGGGTAGAATTTTGCCTAAAAAATATATCACCTATGACCTATGTCAATTCGACAATTACCAAAAGCTTACAAGAAAACATTGCATTCATAGGTAGCAAAGGCAAAGTTCGTTGTGTATGCTAAACCGAATGACACATTTTGAATCACTTTAACCAAAACAAAACAAAAATGATTAATACAACAATAGAAAGCTAATTGATCATGTGTCTTAATTAGCTTGATGGAATGCAAAATCAAATTTTCTTTGAAAATTGCAAGAGAAAAATCCCAAGCAAGTAGTAAGTTGTTGTTCCAAGTTCTATGAGGTTTCCATTGTTAATGGAAATACATGTGGCTACAACTATGATATGGATTTAATCAAAGATTTTCAAGCCGCTCAACCACAAATTTTCTCTTTATGTGAGGGGCATTCAAATCATTAAAAAATATACAAAAAGAGGAATATGTTCATGTAACAAACGGAATGTTCGTGTTATTGTGCTAAGAAAGTTATTAAAAAAAAAATTTCTTCTCCAGACAAATATGACGCCACCCGAATTATTTGGTAAAGTAGAAAATTGTAGCATTGTGCAAAAGAAAGTAAGAAACAAACATAAACCAACAAATAGTTTGCTAGTTTAGTAAACTTACCGATATTGTCATGCCTAGATCTAAAAGGCGCGTCATGATGTGTGTGGATGCATGACCGTCACGTGGTTTTCGATGACCCTAACGAGAACAACAAAGGGCCTTTATTGAAAGCTAATGAGAAAACGCTTATAAATTTAAAGTATATATTTTATACATGTTTAATCATACTCGGATATATAACCAACAAAACAACTATTAAATGTTAATTTAAACATAATAATGAAAATACATATGCATTGTTAAGAGTATTAAGGTGGTTCTCGCAGTTCTGTACATTTATTTGGTTCTGAAAATAACCTTTCACTAATATTATATATGTTTATATGCGAAATTACTGAAAATATAGTTTGTTTAAGTGAAAATCTTGTGCAGTGACACCTATTACACACCCATTTCGAGACCTTATGTTTGGATTATAGGTTATCATTATATATGTTCAAAAGGTTAATTGCATAAAAGAGTAATAAGTTGATAAATCAGTACATTTCTTTATCTATGATTCCCCTGGTACTATTGTCGATCTCCTTTCCTGTTTCGTAATAAGGGCCCCCTCTTGACAAATGACAATAGTATCTAACTTTAGCATCTCGATCTTGTAGAACAAAGTAACGGATATCTCTTTAGATGATTCTCATGATCTTTCTTAGTATTTTGAGGATTTAGGGTTTAGGGTTTAGGGTCAGTGCTACTGCTACCAGGTTTTGAGTATCGTTAGGCACACTCGAAATCTCGAATGATTGATGGAATAATGCGATGGCATCATGTATCAATACGATAGCAGCATATACCATATTCAAATTCATATATATGAGAGATATGATATATCATACTATGTCATAAGCATATTTAAGATTTATGTAAGTGGTCGTGAGTTGTGTGCTTCATTAAGCACATGTTTTAGCTCGATAGTTTCAATTCTTTCTTGAGTCTGTATTTGATGTTAATGTCTACACATATTAATTACTTTCCAACTCGTTTACGTTCATAAGTCCATGGTTATCGTTCGTGAGCCTAAGTACTTGTGTGCATAGCTCGTTGAGCGATCTTTGTTTCCTCATCCTAGACCTCCGAGGCGACTCCCTATAAGATACCATCCTCCTTTAAATGTATCAGAATCGATTAGGTCCTTGTAGTTATAAACGCGCATAAATGGTAGAAAGCTATGGTGTCTAGCTAATAGGACCATTGTATAGAATTCGTGAAGTATGTTCTCATTCATGTTGGTCGTCCGTAGTTTAAATCATGGGTTTGAGTTTCACGGATAACGCCAACTTGTTGATGCGAAAGTCTGGTTGATCCTAAAGGTGGTTATTCGAGTGAAATGCTAACTGCTACGAAGCTTATAACTAACGTAACTTCCTATAAATCTCGAAGCCGTTTTTCGAACACTGGTGGACCCAAATTTAACACGTATGTCGACATTGTTAATCGGCTTTTGGTTGCTGCAGAAGTCAAAAGAATGTAGCAGAAAATGAAAGCAGGTAGTGAAAGTTGCACATGTAACAATTAGCATATATTAAAAATTAAAATAGCATAGAGTCAATTTTCGGATATTGATGTTCTTATTTGGAACATATCTTTCATCGTGGGAAATCCACTTTTACCCTTTTGTTTATTCATATTTCTTTTAGAAGGATAACGAATTATACAAGGAAAGCGTAATCAGTGACAGATGGAATGATCACTCAAATCAAATTGCCTCTTGTCTAAGTTTTAGCGACACTCTTGAAAACCGTAAGAGAAGGGTTACCACATAAGGCTTTGTTTGTTTATTAAGAAAATATGAATCTGAATTTGAATTGTATATCTGAATCTAAATTTAATACGTAAATGTTTGAAATTAAATATAACAAGACTATTTGTTTTTTTTAAACGTATGAATGTTGTAAATATAAAGCAGTTCTATTCTTATAAAACATAAATGCATCTATACATTAACTAAGACATTATCATCTTGTAATTTGCTATTATCATATATACTTCAAGAGATGATAATAAAACCAGGAAAACTCGTCGCTTTACTATTTAAAGACGTTGCATATTAGTTGTACAGACGTCTAAGCGTTTACAAAACAGTATTTTAGTTTTAATGATACTCTCTTATTGTCACCATGCACATATATTAAGAGAGTCTTTACAAATGCGAAAATTTGATTTTTTATTTTTAGTGACAGTTTAAACTTTTAGTAACTCTTTTTGCACCTTTAGTTACTTATTTTCATGTGTGTCGGTATTCTTTTTTTTCGTTATGTGTTGTTGACTTGTTGTCGTGATATCTCAGTTTAGAAAAAAAATATGATCTACATGTAACATGTTTATCGTCTTAGCAGGTGAACTCGTAACCCTCACGGTAAAGATATATTTTTATCTTTTGACAGTTTCTCTCATACTATGAATGACGAAAAACTCGTAGGTTATGATGTATTATTTAACTTTTTTTTAGAACGTCAAATATTATTGGTTAGTGGGTCAAGTCGTGTAATAACATCCAAGCAGAATAAATTATCCTTCGAACCCTCGTCTAGTTATGTTAGACTCCTCATCCGCTTCACCTGAATAACCATTGAACCTTCCCAAGAAAAACAATTAGTGAAACCTTAGTTGCCAACTGAGTTAAACCCTAATGATCCAGCTCACAAACTGAGCTTGAGCGACATCACTCTACTACGCACACTCAGATTGTGATTTTGACAAACATCACTCACAAGTCGCAACTAGTTCTTTACCCACTTAAAAGCTCTGACCCATAATTGCATAATTATAAAGAAGCATGGCTTTTCTATTTAGCAAAGGGTGGTATTGTTCCATTGTGAGGGTGCACCAAAATGACCCCGTGGACTAGTAGTGTGGTAATTTATTTAATTAAAATGTAAAGGAATTTTGGTCATAAAATAACCAATGTTTTGAAACTCAGGTCGACCCGATCAGTTCAACCGGTTGAACTAGTTTCAGCAAAAAAATCGGGTCAAATTGACCCGGGTCTTATATTTTAGAAATCCGGTGTAACCTTCGAAGCGACCCGGTTTGATAGATTCGGCCGGGTTTTGATTTTTTTTCGTTTTTTTCTTGTGTTTTTTTCGCGATTTAATTATTTGTTTTGTAACGTTGTTTTTACATGTTATAATTCTTAGTAAATGGTTTTTAGGTCAAATATATTTATGAATTATATACAAATAATTTTTGTAATATTACAAATATATATATAATTTTTTTTTTGAAAAACCAGGTCAACCCGATAGTTCAACCGATTAAACCGGTGACCCGATGGTTTGACTGGATCGATTCAAGACCCTGATTTCAAAACATTGAAAATAACAACAAATTTTCTTCGTTTTAATGCGTGAATTAAAAAAATATACATTTATAAAGTATTTCAAAATACAATTTTTGATAACGTGTCATTGCACGTTATAAATTGTAACACGTGTCAAACTTTTAGATATAGCACGTCATCAAAATATGCATATTTGAACACATTATAAATGAAAGCCTTTATATAATAGATTAACGTCCTTTGTTCATCTTTAAGCAGTTGGCAAATAATGTTTTGTTACAGATTGATGGTAATATCCGAACACATGCACCAACATTTAACAAATTGTACAAACCTAACCGTATGCAAAAAGCAATTACTCTTTGATATGTTACATCAATAAACTAGCATAATATTCGCATAATACAATAAAATTTGTAAGCTAGTTCTATTTCATATTACTTTTCATAAACTTTTAACGTGTCAAAATCATTGGTATCAGATTTTCTTAATATTTTGTGTATTCTTTTTTCAGTTGTCATCGCAAACATGTTATATGAATATTCCGACATCTCTATAACACATAAACTGTAGATTATATCATATTTTACATCATTAGTATATCATTTTAATTTTATTAACAACAACATCCAAGAAACAAGCCATTATTTTAATAGGTTCGATCTTGGCTAGTTGAATAGTTCTCGATCTAAAAGAAAGCCTGCACGGACTTACATGGATCTGGACTGCGATGGGCCATGGGCCTAAATTAGAGTATGCACATAAATTTACTTAGACTAACCAAACCATGTTTAATAGGATTGCATTTACATAATCAAATCATTATAAGGCAAATGACATAGAAAATACTTAACTTAAAGGTGGTTTTTAGGAGACATTTGGTACGATTAAATCGTTGAGAATGGAAATACAGTTTTGAATAAAATGATAAAGAAAGAGAATGACTTTAAAATAAGAGAGCAGATTCCACTGTTTGACAAAAGTAAAGAATAAAATGTCAGAATCAATTAAAAATAATCAAATTATTTGGTGTGACAAAGAATGAAAAAATATATACATACAATTATACAAATATTAAGTCACTTCATGATGATCTTTGATTTGTGTACATTAACTTGTAAGAAGAATTTAACAAAACACGGGCACCATCCCATGATTTTAATGACAAAGTGATCAAATACCTTCAGTCCAGCTGGCGCGATGCACTGGGTTTACATCTACTGTGGGCTGTAGGTTGTGGGTTCGATCCTTGTGATTGTCGCATTATGCATAAATTTAACTCATACCTCACACGGACACACGTGGAGAATTCTCCCTGGAAACCCCTTTGGGGGCTGGGTTTGCCCGCTATACGGAGCTCGAACTCGGGGTGCTCGTTGAAATATTGCGAGTAGGCTTCCGTTTAATTATTTGTCGTTTCAAAAAAAAGAATTTTTTCAAGCTTAGCACAAGAATAAAAAATCAATAAACTTGGTTAGAATAATAAGCACTTTTATAAATTAATAAATATTAAATTTAATTTAATGGTGATTAAAGATGAAACAACCAACAGGTATGAGCAGGAGTAGGTCTAACAAGATGCAATCTAGAGACACCGATTGATAAGACGAGGACGAGAGGAGTTAATTAATTATATTGCCTTGAACATATGTTGCAAATCATTGATTGATATCGTATATAAAATTAATCATCAACAAAGAACATGAAGTATCATGAAAATCATTAGATGATTTGGTATTAGGGTTTCAAAAATATTTTAGTTTTTAAAAGCATGTGCAATACACATGACAATAATTATTTATGAGGTAATTTTTTTACTATCAATTTGATACATGCTTGGAATGAGGAGTGACAGGAACTTTTTGAAATAATCCATTCTTTCCCATTCTATACTTTTGGAGAAGAATCAAAATGGTGGAATGAAAATTCATTTTTGATTCTCCATTTCCATTCTTAGGCTCAAACAAACATGAGAAATACCCCGATTTTAATTCTAGCCTTTCCATTCCATCGTACAAACATCCCACTTAAGGTTGATGGTTTTTAACCTGACATGAAAACTAACAGGTTTCAGTTGAGTCTAATAGCTTTTGAATCGGGTTTGGGTCGACCCATCTGACTCGTTTATTAAACAGGTCATGTTCGGGGTCGAGAATAATTTAAGCAAGTCAACCCGTCAATCCGTTTCCGATAAGTAAAACAAAAAGTTTGACCAACTACGTGGTTTATAAAGTTATTTAAAAAACCACGTATTATATTTTACCTGCGTAGCCGGTTGTCTGTAATGCCACGTAAGCACACATATGATAATAGAAGAGATTTTGTAAGTTTGATAGGTATTGTGATAATATTTTGAGTTCATATATGATAATGAAACAAACGGAAAAGTACATAGCTATTATATGACAGGATAGTTAATTCTACTTCTTGTTTCTCATTGAAATATACTTTTCTAATATAAATATTGTAAAAATGATATCAAAACCAGCAAGATCAATTATGAATCACTCAACCAACCACCCCTTAGTGATTATCTTTTATTATAACAATAAACACAAGTAGATGAGTCTCAAACACAGATGCTAACCAAACGATTACAAACAGAAATTAAAATAGTCCCCACTAGGTGCATCCTATCAACTATACAATCACTCACACGTTACAGAAACCTAACCAAACTAAACAAAACAAGATCAAGAAGATCTTTAACAGAAATCAGATGAAACCAAGATGAAAACCCCAAGTCGTAACTGAACGATTGAGAGAGAGAGAGAGAGAGAGAGAGAGAGAGAGAGAGAGAGAGAGAGAGAGAGAGAGAGAGAGAGAGAGAGAGAGAGAGAGAGAGAGAGAGAGAAGTGTGTGAATGATTGAGAAAAAGTGAGACAAACGAGCAATCTTCCAGCTTAAATACCCAAGCCAAAAAACTATTTGCACACTAGTCCGTGCACATCATAAAAGAAACAAACTTGGTACAATACAAATATATTTACAAACAAAACCTCTAACTTACAAGCTTGTGTCACAAAGGCATTAATAACTTTTAACACCCTCCCTCAAGCTTGTACACTAAACAGGTTAACCATACCAAGTTTTTTCACCAAGAAAGCATGTTGAAATGATCCCAAGGCCTTAGTTATAATATCTGCAATTTGATTTTTAGAATAAAACTTTATAGTTCTAATAAGCCCATAATTCACTTTCTCTCTAACAAGATGTACGTCAATATCAAAGTGTTTAGTCTTTTCATGCATTACTGGATTAGCAGCAATCTGCATTGCAGACTTATTATCACAACATAAGCTCACTGGAAGTAACTGTGTTATACCAAACTCACTTAAGAGCTTAGCAACCCACATAATCTCACAAGTAGAAGCTGCCATTGCCCTATACACAGCCTCAACTGAAGGTTTAGACAAGGTAACTTGCTTCTTGTTTTTCCAGATTATCAAATTACCATTTACATAAACACAATAACCAAATACAGATCTTCTGGTAATAGGACACTTAGCCCAATCAGAATCTGAATAGGCAATAACTTTGTACCCTTCAGAACTATTATTTAAATTAATACCATTCCTATGTGCAAGTTTCAAGTACTTAAGTACTCTCAAACAAAAGTCAAAATGTGACTGTAAAGGAGCATGCACTTGCACATATTGGCTTAAACAATGTACTGCATAAGAAATATCAGGCCTAGTTAAGGTTAAATAGATTAATTTTCCTACCAATTTTTGATAATTGGTAATATTAACCAAGTAACTATCACCATCAGACTCCTTATGAGCAAGCACAATATTTTCTGGCAAAGGTGTGATAACAAATCTACAAGCCAACAACCGATACTTATTTAATAGTTCTAAACAATACTTTCTCTGACTTAAAACAACCCTCTCTCAGTCTTAAGCACTTCAATTCCCAAAAAATATTTAAGTTCTCCAAGATCATTAATATTAAATCTATTATTTAAGAACTTTTTGAACTTTTCAATTTCAACTTCTAAATTTCCAGTTAATACAAGATCATCCACATAGACAAGCAAAAACAACTTAACTTTGCCATCAGTTTTGATATATAAAGAATGATCATGTTTAGACTGAACAAAACAAGCATCAAGCAAAGTTTCAGAAAGTTTGGTATTCCATTGTCTAGGGGCTTCCTTAAGACCATACAAAGACTTCTCAAGTCTACAAACTCTGTTATCCCCAGGTTTAGAATAACCTGGAGGTGGAACCATATAAACTTCTTTACTTAAGTCACCATACAAGAATGCATTATTAACATCCATTTGATAAAGACTCAAACCATTTTGAATAGACAAATCAATCAAACGTCTAGCAATACTCATTTTAACCACATGACTGAATGTCTCTTCATAGTCTATACCGTCCCTTTGATTACAACCCTTAGAAACCAATCTAGCTTTATATCTTTCAGTCTCACCAGTTGAAAGATATTTAATTCTATACACCCACTTGGATCTAATAGGTGTTCTACCAATAGGAAGATCAACAAGCTCCCAAGTACCGTTTTCATACAAAGCTTGCATTTTCAAGATTCATAGCACTATCCAATTTTGGTCATTACAAGCATCCTCATAGCAAGTAAGTTCATAAGTCTTATTAAGACTAGATGTAAAACCAAAATTTTTCATACCAAGCAAGGAATGATTACAAAACTTATATAAACCATATCTTAAAGAAGTATTAAGCACATAATCATTTAGCTTAGTAGGAAACTTAATAACCATATTAGACTTCCTTTGTCCAACCTACCCTATCTCATTATGAGAAATATTTTCAAGAACCTCATTGTTTATATCAAAATTTCCCTCAGAATTATCATTATCTCCTATGGGAGTTGTAGTCAATTGCAATTGACCACTACTACTTGGTAAACTGCCAACTAAGTCATCTCCAGTTTGTTGTCTAGCAATATCTGGTTGACTAATGTCATTAGCAGTTACATACTCAGCAGTAGGGTGACCACCCTCTCTACTCAAAGGAGTTTCATCTTCCTCATCATCACAGGGACTTGGAGATTTGGGTGTATTTTCATACTCAAAACAATCAAAGAAATTTAAGGTTGAAACTTCACTAGTAGACTCAAAAACAATACCATCATTATTCGTTTTATATGGAAAAACATTTTCATAAACTTTACATCTCTAGCGTAAATAATACTTCTGTTTTCAAGATCAAACAGTTTATAAGCCTTTTTTCCACTAGCATACCCTATTAAAACACATTTTTCAGACTTTTGAGAAAACTTATCACTTCCTTTTAAAACTGTAGCATAACACAAACACCCAAAACTCCTTAAGTGAGAAAGATTAGGTTCTCTACCATAAACAAGACATAATGGAGATTTACCATTTAAAATAGAGGAAGGAAGCCTGTTAATTAAGTAAGCAGCAGTTAAAACACATTCAGACCAAAACATTAGAGGAATCCCCCCTAAAACATGAGACTCCTTACAACATTAATCAAATGTCTATGTTTCCTCTCAGCAATACCATTCGGCTGTAGTGTATATGCACAAGTAGTTTGATGAATAATTCCCATAGTGTCAAAAAAATCACTCATATTTTTATTCACAAACTCAGTACCATTGTCAGATCTAACAACTTTAATTTTTATTATTAAACTGAGTAAAGATCAAGTTGTAGAATGTAACAAACATTTGAAAAACTTCATCCTTAGTTTTAAGCATATACACCCACACAGATCTACTAAAGTCATCAACAATGGTAAAAAAAATACTTAAACCCATTCCTGCTAACCACCTTATAAGGACCCCAAATATCAAGATGAACAAGTTCACCAAGACATTTGGATTTATGTTCACTTAGAGGAAAAAACTCTTTAATCTGTTTTGCCTTATGACAAATGTCACAAGGTAAATTATCATTAATATGTTTCAAATCCAAATATCCCTTTAACAATTCTAAAACCTGGTTAGCAGGATGACCCAATCTATTATGCCAAACATCCTTAGACACATAACAATTAAAAAAACTCACAATTGCTAACAGCAGAAACACTATAAGCCTTATCAAACAGATATAAACCAGTAAATTCACTACCAGTCCCCAAGACTGTTCCTTGCTTCAAATCTTGAATATAACAATTTGATTCATCAAAACTAACCCTTAACTTGCTGCCTTTAATAAGTTTATTAACAAATAATAAACTGACACAATACTCAGGGACAACAAAAAAATCAAACAAAACAACCCAATTATTAAGCTTTAAATTGCCAACATGTGTAATTTTAGCCAAAGTACCATTAGGGTGTCCAACAATAAGTTTTAAATCAAATACATCGACCAACTTAAACATATTTTCAGTTTTATTTGTCATATGTTGATTAGCACCAGAATCAATTATCCACCCAAAATGATAACTGATCCCTTCAATCTTAACAGTAGCACAATAGAACTTATAAAAATGTTGGTTAAAAAACACATTGCAATTAAAGAAGGAACAAATAATACTTGACATATTAGCTTGAGCATGTGAAGTAGAAGCATTATCATTAAGCAAACTCATTAATATGAGCATCTGATCATCACTCAAAGATAGAGAATTAGACCCAGATTCATTGCTACCCTTATTAACATCCACATTATTACTCTTAGTGTTATTAAACACACTTAAAGGTTTCAAATTAGGATTTCTTTTAAAGCTTGGAGGTTAGCCAATGATCTCAAAACATCTTTCAACAATATGACCTTTTAATCCACAATGTTTACAAAAAAAGAATCATAGTTTCCTTTACTATTACTGTTATTATTATTTCCATTAGATCAACCACCATTAGTTCCAAACTTTCTTCTATTATCAGTAGTTTTAGACACAAAAGCAGAAACTTGTTGTTTATCAATTCTAACAGAACTAGAAGGAATCCCTCTATGAGATTCTTTTCTAGAAATAATACGAAAAGCATCCTTGACTTCACGAAGGACTTCCCTAGTCAGAATACTACTTCTTATGGGCTGATATACATCATCAAGCCCCATAAGAAACTACATCAATTTTAACAATCTACCATGACTAACTAACTTATTTCTAGCATCACAAACACAATCAGGAAGTTTAGTCAAGATGTCAAATTCTCTCTAATATGAGTTCAACTTATGATAATACTTAGAAACAGGCAAACCACCTTGCTTAAAACAATTTATTTTCTAAAGCAAATTAAACACAATAGAACCATCAAGTCTATCATATGTTTCTTTAAGTTCAGCCCAAATAGTAGCAGCATTATTAGAAAAAACATGACCAAGATACACATCTTGAGTCAAAGAAGCAGGTAATCAATTAAGCACAACAACATTACATTTATACCATTGAGCAAGGAAAACATGACTAGCAGCATAAGTTTCTCTACCACAAGTACCATCAACTATGCCTAGTTTTCCCTTAATTTACAAAGCAAGTTTCATAGCACATGCCTAAACCCTATATTTTCCACGCCAAACAACTTAACAAACACAATAGAAGCACAATTAGAGTCATTAGGATGCAAATGTAGAGAATTACTCTGATATAAAGCATTGATAGGAGTAGCCATAATGAACAAACAAGAAACAAATATCAAACAAGAACCAAATACCAAACAAGAAACAAATACCAAACAAGAAACAAAAAATATCAAACTCGTACCCAAGCTCCTCAAAACTTGCCAACGAAAATGGGACTGACCAGAGCAGGTATCCAAACCACTCAAAAGGTGGTAGGTCAAGATGTTAATCAGCCTGTTTGCTCCCCGTTGACCAAGAATGATTCACTTTAGGGAAAAGAAGACTTACAGAGCGAAATAAGCAGCGGAATATACCAAGATCAACAAGAATGTCCCTAATTAACCACAGATCAACCCGATAAAGAAACACTAAAATTAAAAAATTAAGGTTTCTTCAAATTGACCCTCAGAAACGATCAAGAACCATGTTAATCAATGATTAACAACTCAAGAACCTCCAATAACCACCATTTAATCAAAACCCCCAAAAATTGGGTTTCAAGATAAAACCCTAATTATGAAAATCAACACCAATCAAGCTCCAAGAATCAACCTAGGGTTCTGATACCATGTAAAAATGATATCAAAACCAACAAGATCAATTATGAATCACTCAACCAACCATCTCTTAATGATTATCTTTTATTATAACAATAAACACAAGTAGATGAGTCCCTAACACAGGTGCTCACCAAACGATTACAAACAGAAATTAAGATAGTCCCCACTAGGTCGATCCTATCAACTATACAATCACTCACACGTTACAGAAACCTAACCAAACTAAACAAAACAAGATCAAGAAGATCTTTAACAGAAACCAGATGAAACCAAGATGGAAACCCCAAGTCGTAACTGAATGATTGAGAGAAAGAGATATGTGTGTGAATGATTGAGAAAAAGTGAGACAGTCCAGCAATCTTCCAGCTCAAATACCCAAGCCAAAAAACTATTTGCACACTAGTCCCTGCACATCATAAAAGAAACAAACTTGGCACAATAAAAATATATTTACAAACCCTCCAACTTACAAGCTTGTGTCACAAAGGCATTAATAACTTTTAACAAATATAATCTATTATAGCTTTAATAGGGTCGGCTAATGAATTTGAAGGCCCCTGTTGATAATTAAAAGTAGGCCTCATCAAAATCGAAAGACAAACAAACTTAAGAATATATATATAAAAGGCGTTCATTCATAACGTTTTTCTTATTGTGCCAAAATGAGTTGTATTTAACTAAGAGCACAAGGAGCGGTAGAGTCGTAGGTGTGGTCCCATAACTAAAAAATGGTGTCACGTCAACAAAGTGAGCTATGGCATGAGAAATGCTATAGCACCACTTTTTAAAAGGAGTGGTGATTTTTGGTACCATAAGGGTATTTTTGGTGCCATATAGGGTATATACCCTTTAAATTCTAAAAAAAAATAAAATCAAAAACCCACCGTGTGGGCTGTTAGCCTCGGTGCAAGGGTTTTGATACCAACAAACGAAGTGGTGCACCATGGAGAAAAGTCACACCATGACTTGGCGCTAGTGAACAATGCAACGATTCCAACCCCTTTAATGCGATTTACAAAAAATAGGGAGTCTAATATATAGCACACATACACAAACATAGTAATGAAACTATTAAATAAAATACTAATACTAATAATAACATGCTCATTCGTTGCTCAAGTGTGGTTCCTCGTAGTCTCTTATAACTAGGAGTGTTATAAGTTCTTTATATTTATATGGCAAGCGAGTAATAATTGTCTTTTCAAGAAGTCTCAAATCCAGGAACCAAATCGAGACTTAAGCTTACATTCTATCATTATTATAACAGTGAGACTTAAACTTTTAATGCTTCATTTCAAAATCTCCCACGTTACTACATTGATTAAAGCGTGGAAGATGCTTAAGGATTTTGTAATCCCAAACTGATTTTTCTTTATGTGTTGTTGAAATTGTTTTGTTTCGTTCTTGATGCATATTCAAGTATTGAAGAAGAGCTATTTATTTTTAGAAGCACAATATCGTGTAAAGAAAATAAGTTTATTCAATTTGGAGCTTGGGCTACAGGACTTTGTTTCAAGCCCAACCTCGGTGATTAAGCTTGGGATACGAAACTTTTGGAGCTTAAAACACCATATATTTCAAGTTATTTGAATTATTACATCTTTTTCTACTTTTATTGGATTTTGTTTTTGGGTTAGACTCCATCCCGTTTGTTTTTTATGCCCGTTTTGGATTTCTGTATGTGATCATGAAAAAAATCAGTTATGAAATAAACGAAAAGTCCAATGTTGGCATTTTTATCCTTATTGTCGATACTCTCTAGACTCTAGTAAATCAATTATGGTCTTGCTTAGATTCTGGACTTATAAACGTGGTATTAATGTATTATTAGAGCACATGGAGTGGTCACATCTCTACACCAAAAAACACCATGCCACGTTAGCTTTTTCACTTCCACATAAAAAAACATATCTTATGGTCACACCATTTTCACACCATCATACCAAATTTTCCACTTATTTTCATAAACTACCCTCATCAATTAATTTATTCAAATCCTAATTTACATTATTAATAAACAAAACATTACATCCTAAAATAAAAAAAATACAACATTACCGAAATAAAAAAACTTATCGGAATAAAAAATGCATAAAATAAAAACTAATTTTGACTTCAATCAAGTTTCTTTATGATTTATTTCTATTTCACATTGATCAAACGAGCACCAGTTTCTTCACAATCCCGAGTCGATGTTGTGAGAAAATTTAGTTGCTCCATCATAAGCCACTCGTTGTCTTTATTTATCGACACTTCGAAGGCTTGTTAGGCGGCTTGTATTTTGCGTCGAAACTCGACGGGTATAGCATCTCCGAATGACCCACTACTCGCTCATGTGCTCATCGACTCGGATCTTGCCTTCTTTCCGGTTCGTTCTTTGCCCATGGGACAGGGTCTTGCATCTGGTGCAAAAAGAGCCTTATTTGCAAGCGACAGAACGTCGCCTGTTAAATCAACGGCTTCAGGAGGGTCCCATTTTGCATGGGATTTCAAAACATTCCAAGCTTCTTCGAGGTGGAAAGTGTTTTTTTTAATTTTCTTCCCGGTACATTGTTCGAGCCCTCGCCATCACATCCAAATCACTTTCTCTACTTTTAATTGCCGCCTTGCTACATCGGTAACAACCATTGAACTTTTGGCAAGCGTGGTTCAAATCCTTAAATTTACTTGTAATCATATCTTTGGTACGGTTTTGAAAAATTTGGCTATTAAAAGACCCCATAACCCTATACCAAAACGTTTTTCCTTTTTGAGATCTCTCGACATTCGGGTCCTCCGAAATCTCAACATAACATTTGGCAAGCAATGCCTCCTCTGATGCAACCCAACGTGACCTAGTTTTCGACACATCTAGATTTTTCTCGAAATCCGCCCTTAGTGACTCAGATCAACATTTTTTTGCCGCCCGTTTACGGGTGTTTTTTTGTGATTGGGGTGTGGGTTGTGAGGATTGTGGTTCATCGAAGGATGGCGTTTTTTCTTGAAGGTTTTGGAATTGAATATCCTCGTCGGATTGAAATTGAGTGTATTTTTGTCGTTGGAAATTTTCGTATGTTTGTCGTTGGAGTACTAACCATTCCGGGTCATCCGAAAATAGTTCTTGTGAAGACGGACATCTGGTAAAGGTGTTAAGGTGGCCAACGAAAGAAGGTTTGTTGGGGTTTCCACACATGATTACGTGTGTGATATATAAAAGATTAATAAGATTTGGTGTGTGTGAATTAAGAGGATATACAGTTATGTATATATAGGGGTTTGAAAAAAAACATTTGGTCAAAAACTAGCCATTGGCTAATTTAAAATTTTTTTTTGTTAAAAAGCCGTTGGCTATTATTGTATTGTCTAAAAAAAATTATTTTCAAAAAAGTAGCCGTTGGCTATCAGTTTATTTTTAAAAAAATTCGAAGTTTTTTAAAAAGTAAAAATAGCCGTTAAAGGGGTGTTTGGTATGTTTAATTTCAAAAGGGAGTGTTTTGTAAAGTTTAAAAGGGGGTGTTTTGTAAAATGGGAGGGCTTTCCACACATGTGGCTATGGCCAGAATGCCTTCCACACAGCTTACGACGGTGTAGTCACGTCAACCAACGTCGGGATACGACGTGGCCATACCGTGCCCTCTTATGGGCTTTTGGCATGTCAAACGAGGTAGTGGGTATGGTCACGTATGGCTAGTGTGTCATAGGTGAATGGGGTAGTTAATCACATTCCTCAACGTCATCAGTTTTTAATATAGCTTCCCAGGATAACCTTTTATAAAAAAATTCCCGTCCCCTAATTTTCATTCCAAATCGTAGTTCAACTTAAATAAATAGAAAACAATAAGATATATGTGCAATCCTAGTCTTATGGAACAACCGGTACGTGGGTATATTAAAAGTACATAAGGCAAGTATGCCAATCTTAATATTATGCATGCTTTGCATGAAGACTTGGTCATTGATGTAATGACGCATGAGAATATGTGGAAGAGATGTTAAAATTTTACGCTATTAGATGCTCGTGGTATTATTAAGTTGGTGTTATGAGAAAATTATTATTAAATCAACATTTTTCACAAAATAATAGAATATCCCATAATACCGAAAACACCTTTCTTTCATAAAATCGTATTTCTAATGCCATCAATTATCTAAATTTTGGTATTTTCCTATATCACGAGAAAAATACATAAAAACGCGACTCGTGATGTGAGTCTCGTGCCACCATTTAGCATTTTTCAGAACCATTTGATATGATAATGGTGGCTCAACATTTGAAAATGCAAGATGCAATGTGAAACTTGTTCCAT
The DNA here is from genome assembly GCA_025667525.1 of Glebionis coronaria. Classification (NCBI taxonomy): domain Eukaryota; kingdom Viridiplantae; phylum Streptophyta; class Magnoliopsida; order Asterales; family Asteraceae; genus Glebionis; species Glebionis coronaria. The sequence goes on along the minus strand of JANFOE010000656.1, from coordinate 988,094 downwards.
TAAATAATGTTTTTTAATGATTCCAACCATAGCTTATAATACTTATATTCCTAATGTGAATGCATCCTTTAAGGAAGCCATTTTTATTCTCTCAGGGTTCTCTTTCGTGGGTCACACGAAAGATGATTATTAAAGAAGATAATTAACCTTTTTTTTAACATAATCAAAAATTATATTTGTTTAACAAAGAAAGGCAGCTCATTCTTGACTTTGTGACGTACAAAATTATATATTTAAATATGGTAACTTCTCTAATAATGGATGCTTTCGATGAAGACATGGCCATGCACGTATTAGAATATGTAGAACAGATTTTTAAATCTACATTAGGCGCATGGACGGACCTGAGTGGATCGAGGAGGGCCACGACTGTCTTAAAATTTGAGGTTTACTTACATATTTGCTTAAGGGAAATACAACGTTTGCACTCTCAAATAAATTGATATACCACTTGACCCTTTCAATAAATTTAGTAATTTAGCTAAGTTCCATCTATTCTTAGGCATGAATGCACCCTTTAAGAAAACTACTTTTAAACTCGGGGTTTCCTATCGCGGGTCTGTCGTAAGATAATTACAATAGATAACCCTTTTAAGGTAATCAAAACATGTTATAAACGATATCAAGTTCAACCACAAGACATTAAGTGCACTCAACCAACCACCCCTTTAGTGCTTATTAATGAATCATTAATACGATACAAACAAGTCCTTAAACGAGTACTTGTTAAAGAAAAGATAATCCCAACTAGGTGGATCTTATCACCTCACAACAAATCTCACAAACTCTCAAACTATACTAGCCAATCAGTCAGGATGATTGATTATGAACACAAGAACAATGAAAGACAATTGTAACTAAACGTTGTAACCGACAAACAAAATAACAAGAGATTGGTTGTAACTTTGTAAAAATATAATCAGAATGAATGAATGAAACCTACCAGCTTAAAGCAGGAATATATAGCCTCCAATATTACACACATGCCTTCCAACTCCCAACACCTTGAAACTTGATCATATCAAACTTCCTTATGACTAATAACAATCGCAAAATTACAACTTCAGTCCTTGAAATAAATTAAAACAAAACATATTTTCTGAACATCCTCCCTTAAGTTTTTCCTAAGGACAAACTTAAACATTTAGGAAAACATATTCATCAAGCCAAGTTTCTTACAAAGATTAGAATGTTGAACACTACCAAAACATTTGCTAAAAATATCAGCAGGTTGATCCGTAGTATAAATTTTAACAGTTTTAATCACACATATAGATACTTTGTCCCTAACCAAGTGAACATATAACTCAAAACACTTTGTTTTTTCATGAAACACTGGGTTTGCAGCTATCTGAATAAGAAAACTTCTATCTTAGTACAAATCAACAGGATACAAAGATTAAACACCAAGACTATGCAACAACTTTCCCAACTACACAACTTCACAAGTAGTAGAAGCCATACTTTTATATTCTGCTTCAGCGGAAATTTTAGAAATAGTATTTTTCTTCTTACTATTCCATGAAACCAATGTATTTCTTAAGAATACACAAAAACTAGTAACATATCTTGTTCTTAGACATTTAGCTCAATCAGCATCTAAAAAAGTTTTTAAGATTTAAATCAGACACTTTATTGAACTGAAGTCCTAGAACAGGTTCCTGTTCCAAGTAGCTCAAGACTGTTGAGGTTTATGCATATACTGACTTAAGCAATGCAATACATGGCTTATATCAGGACTAGTATTAGTGACATAGATCAACTTTCCCACAAATTTTTTATAGTTAGTAAAACACTTCATATACTTTTTCCATAGACTCCTCACAGCTTAAAACACTATTTTTAAGAAAAGACGTTCCAATATATTTAGCTGCAAGAAGCCTGATAGGTGTGAAAACACCCATCCTTTTACCACTTATTTCTTACTAAAACAAGACCAAAACGCGCGTTTAATATCATTTGTTTGGAATTATGCGTGCTTTTGTGTTTATTGTGTTTTCAGAGTCAATCGGATGAATATTGAAGAAAACATGGGATTGCACGGGTTTTATCGAAGAAAAAGACTCAAGACGAAGTCTATTGTCCAAGAGATGCAAAAGATTTGAAGTCAATGGGCCTATTTGAAGATTTATCGAAGAAAAGGACCAAAGATGGAAGATTAACACATGTCGAAGAACTCAAGTCTATTAAACGAAGAAATTAAAAGACGAGTTGAATTTAATCGTCGACAAATCACGAATCAGAATCGAAAACGTCAACTTTACTGAAAAGACGAGAAGACGAAAAGAGAGAAGAAAGCCCACTCACCAACCAACCACTAGGACTATATAAAGGGATTCCCTTCACATTTTTTAGACAGTTTTTAGTTTTTTGTTTTTCCCTATTTCTCTCCTTTCTGTTCGTAGGCATCACCAACACCATTAGGGTGTTTGGTGATTTTGATTCTTGTTTTTTTCACAAATCTTGTAGTTTTAATACTTTCTTTTGATTGTTTCAAACCTTAATCATCAATATAATCTTTTCATTCATCTTGTTCATCTTCATCTTTTTCTTCAAAGTTCTTAAGTTCTTATTTAGTTGATTTTGATCTTCTTAAGTTAATGGGTTTTGTGTTTTTATGATTGGGATTTGATGTTTATGGTTAGTAGATGATTTGTTATTAGTTTTGTTTAAGATTTGGTTAAAACCTTGGTTGATTTTTGATTAAATCGTTTTCCCCCTGTTTAGTTCTTGTTACTGTTCTTCGTACCCAGCATTATTCCGAGTAGCTCAAAATATTCGGAATAGTCTTATTATTCCGAGTAAGCATTGTTTATTTTTTATTCCTCATAGAGTTCTCTATCCGGAATATCTATTATTCCGGATAGCCCAATATTCCAAATAGCATTAATATTCCGCATGGTCATATATTCCGTATAACCCAATATTCCGAGTAGGACTATTTATTCCGAATAGTCAATTTATTCCGCATAATTTCTTTATTCCGCATAGCTTCAGTATTCCGGATAGCACCATATTCCGCATAAGTACTTTATTCCGAATAGCATGATTATTCCGCATAGCTTCAGTTATTCCGGATAGCACCACTTATTCCGAGTAGGACTATTATTCCGAATAGAGCTAGTTTTCAGTAAGTTTATTTTACTGCTTTATCATTTAATTGTTAAATTTAAATTCAAGTTTTATTTAAGTAATTGTTTTGGTTTAAATCTTCATTTACTTCATTCATTTATCTTTTTAATAGAATAGAAAACCAAACCCGCTATTTGTCACCAAGAACAAATCATTGCACTTTGAGCTGTGAATCAATTCGAGGAGATACCGAGATTAATTCTGAACCCATACAAAAACGCTAATATCAAATGGCGCCGCTGCCGGCTCTTCTCGTTAAGATTACCAGTTTTTTGTGAGAACTTGGATTTTGGGATCCGTTCACCGTGAACGTTACTTTTTCATAAAAATTTTCAAAAACCCTAAAAAAATATAAAATTTTCAAAAATACAAAAAAATTAAAAAACCATAAAAACCAAAAATATTTCTTGTTTGCTTTGTTAGTTCTTTTGCAGGTGCATGCGTACACAATCAACGTCTTATCAAGAGCCCGAGCCTCTCGAAGACTTAGACATGGCCGGTGTACAAAACAACAACAATAACCCACCTCAAAACAATAACAACAGTAACAATCCACCTCTCAACAACAATAATAACAACAACAATGAGCCTCTACCAGACAATCGCCCGATGATTGAACTTCTGCAAGCACATGTAGACGGCAACAATGATCCAATTGTCATACCCGCGATTGCAGCCAACAACTTTGAGCTCAAATCTGGCTTTATCCAGATGGTCTCTGCTCAACCATTCTTGGGGCGTACCATTGATGATCCTCATGACCACATCAAGAGATTCTTGCAACTCACGAATACGGTCAAATTCAATGGTGTTCCATAAGAGGTAATCCGTTTGCAACTTTTTCCCTTTTCTTTAGAGGGACAAGCCCGACATTGGCTTGCAAAGGAACCGCCACAAAGTATTCTGACGTGGACGGATTTGGAGACCAAGTTTATAAACTACTTTTTCCCACCCTCTGGTACTACCGCTTTGCGGAATGAAATCATTAATTTTGAACAAAAGTACGATGAGTCTTTTAGTGAATCTTGGGACCGTTTCAAAGATCTTTTAAGAAAGTGCCCACAACATGGTTTTACCAAAGTGCACCAAATTAATACTTTTTATAATGGTTTAAGCATGAATGACCAAGATTCACTAAATAGTGCCTCGGGGGGTAATATTTTGGTTAAGACTTCCAATGCCGCTTGGGATATCATTGAGAATAAGTCTCGTGTGCAAACCAAGAGTGTGCGGAACAATGCCGCTAGTGCTAGTACTAGTGACAACGACAAGCGACTTGACAAAATCACTGCGCTTCTTGAATCGCTTGCTACCCAAACCGCCAGCAACACCAACAACATCAATGCTAAAAACGCTCAAGTCAATGCTGTTAGCCAACCATGTGAAATATGCGGGGGTCCTCACTCTTACACCACTTGTACCGCCACCCAAGACTACCCTTCTGAGAATGTGAATGCAGCATACGGTACGTATCCTCCGGCCGTTTATCAAGCTCGTCCTCAAGGAGACCGCAACTTGCTTAGCTACCGCTCAAACAACTTTCTTTCCCCACCCGGTTTTCCTCCTAACAACCCAAACCAACAACAAAACCTCAATCGCCCTCCTCAACAACAACAACCTCGTGCACCATACATACCACCTCACAAACAACCATATCCACCTCAAAGAAACAACCAAGTTGACCAACAACCTGCTTATCAACCACCCGCTTACCATGCTCCCCCTCCCAACTAACCCACCGCATTACACCAAGATGTTGAAACCTACATGAGGACCAATGATGTGATTGTTGAAAATCTCCAGCGGGAAGTGCTCAACTTGAAAGCAGACATGGTGAAACAAGGAAACGATCTGAGAGCTGATATGAGAAACACTTTGGCAAGTCAAACCAATAACTTAAGGAACATGATGGCTGGTTTCTTCCAAGGTAATCAATCCTCTTCTTCGGGTACTCTTTCGAGTAACACCGTTACGAATCCAAGAGGGGAGATGAAAGCAATCACCACTCGCAGTGGCAAAGGTACCAAGGAACCCGAGCTTCCTATACCTCCACCGGTGATTGTGACTAAGGAAAACGAGTCACCTGCTCCTATTCCTCATCCTTCTACTTCCCCAATTTCTCCACCTCTTACTTCTACCCCTCCTCCACCCAAGGATGTGAGTGATACTATTCTCCTAAAGACTTCCTCTTCTACCGATATACCTTATCCATCTAGGTTGAGGAAAGAGAAGCTCAAAAGCAAGGATGATATTCAGGTTTCAAACTTTCTTAAAATGTTTAAACAATTGAATTTTAACATCTCCTTCGCTGAGGCTCTCGCTCACATGCCCAAATATGTGAAAATGTTCAAAGATCTTCTTAGCGACAAGGAGAAGCTTCTTGATATTGCTAACACCCAACTTAATGAGAATTGCTCTGCAGTGCTCTTAAGGACATTGCCAACTAAGCTTGGTGTCCGGGTCATTTCTTAATCCCTTGTAACTTCCCGGGAGTAGAGAATTGCATGGCCCTAGCCGATCTAGGTGCCAGTATTAATTTAATGCCCTTAAGCGTTTGGAAGCAATTATCTTTCCCTGAGCTAGTCCCCACCAAAATGACTTTGGAATTAGCTAACCGTACGGTTGCTTATCCAGTGGGGATAGCCGAAAACGTTTTTGTAGGAGTCGACAAATTCACTTTTCCTACCGATTTCGTTGTCGTTGACTACGACATGGACCCTCGTGTGCCATTGATCGTTGGTCGTCCATTCTTGAGGACCGGTCGCACTCTCATTGATGTTGAAGCCGGTGAGCTTATCATGAGAGTGGGTGACGATAAAATTGTGTTCAACATGGGAAAGCTCTCTAAACAGCCTTATTCATACGAGAGTGTTAATTGTATTGACGTTCTTGATGAGGCTTGTGAAGAAAACTTCAAAGATGCTTGTAAAAGTATTCCTACCTCTCCTCCCAATGTTGAAACCGTTTCCTCTATTGATTCATCACTATCTCTATTTGGAGAAAGTGATTTCCTTTGGAAAGATTTGGAAGCCACCATGGGAGATGTGAACTTAGCAAATGACGATTCTCCCACCGATTGGGATGAAGACATGCGTCTCATTAAGATCCTTCTCAAAGAGGACCATATTTCTCTACCATCTCCCAAGACTATTGCTATTGATGAACCGACTTTGAATACGCCTCCCATCGAAAATCCTCTGGATTTAGAACTTAAGGAGTTGCCGCCTCATCTCGAGTACGTGGTCCTTGAAGATAAGAAGATGTCGCCTGTCATCATTGCTAAGGACTTGAACGAAGAAGAAAAATCTCACCTCATCGCCGTGCTTAAAGATCATAAGAAGGCAATTGCTTGGAAAATTTCCGATATCTGCGGAATTGATCCGAACTTTTGTACTCACAAGTTCTCATGAAAGATGACTTTAAACCCGCGATCCAGAGCCAAAGAAGGGTTAATCCTCGCATTCATGACGTCATCAAACAAGAGGTTATCAAACTTCTTGATGCCGGCTTGATTTACCCTATTTTGGATTCGCCATGGGTAAGTCCCGTCTATTGTGTGCCCAAGAAGGGCGGAATAACCGTTGTTCCCAATGAACACAACGAGTTGATTCCCACTCGTCTCGTTACTGGGTGGAGAGTTTGTATCGACTATCGCAAGCTCAATGATGCCACGAGAAAAGATCACTTCCCTCTTCCTTTCATGGATCAAATGATCGAGCGTCTAGCTGGTAATGACTATTACTGCTTCTTAGACGGTTTCTCCGGGTATTTTCAAATTCCCATCGATCCCAAAGACCAAGAGAAGACCACATTCACTTGTCCCTACGGAACATTTGCTTACAAACGCATGCCTTTTGGTTTATGTAATGCTCTTGGGACGTTCCAAAGGTGTATGATGGCTATATTCCATGACATGGTTGAAGAAACTATGGAAGTATTCATGGATGATTTCTCGGTTTATGGCGATTCTTTCTCTGCTTGCCTTGCCAATTTAGAACGTATGCTTAAGCGGTGTGAAGACACTCGCCTTGTTCTTAATTGGGAAAAATGCCATTTCATGGTAAAAGAGGGCATCGTGCTAGGACACAAGATCTCCAAAGCCGGTCTTGAAGTAGACCGTGCTAAAGTCGATGTTATTTCTAAGTTGCCTCCACCTTCAACCGTAAAGGGTGTGCGAAGTTTCCTGGGTCATGCGGGCTTCTACCGTCGATTCATCAAAGATTTTTCTAAAATCGCTCGCCCGATGACCCACCTCTTGGAAAAAGATACTCCTTTTATCTTTTCTGATGAGTGTATCGAAGCCTTCAACTTGCTTAAGGATAAGCAAACTAAGGCACCCGTCTTGGTTACCCCTAATTGGGAGCTGCCTTTCGAGTTGATGTGTGATGCTAGCGACTTTGCTATTGGAGCGGTTTTGGGCCAAAGAGTGAATAAACACTTCCAACCAATCTATTACGCTAGCAAGACAATGACCGGGGCTCAAATTGCATTACACGACAACCGAAAACGAGCTTTTAGCTGTTGTCTATGCTTTTGAAAAGTTCCGCCCCTATCTTGTCCTTTCTACCACCATCGTTTATACCGATCATTCCGCGTTGAAGTACTTGTTAACTAAATAAGATTCCAAACCAAGACTTCTTCGCTGGGTTTTGCTACTCCAAGAATTTAAAATCGAATTTCGCGATAAAAAAGGAGCTGAAAACCTAGCCGCGGATCATCTCAGTAGACTTGAGGCTCCTTACCAAGGGGATCATCCGAACAAAGAGATCAATGACTCTTTTCCCCTGGAGACCTTAATGTCTATCAACTCGACTTCTGATGAAACCCCGTGGTTTACAGACATTGCAAACTACTTGGCGGGTGGAATTCTCGTTGACGGGTTAACATCCCAGCAAAAGAAGAAGTTCTTCAAAGACATTAAGACTTACTTTTGGGATGACCCGTATCTATTCAAACAATGTGCTGATTTGATTATTCGGCGATGTGTTGATGGACCGGCAGCTTTAGAAATCCTTGACGCTTGCCACAAAGGACCCACCGGTGGTCACTTTGGTCCCAACTACACCGCCAAAAAAGTGTTTGACTCGGGATTTTATTGGCCCACCATTTATCGTGATGTTCACGAAATGGTTAAACGTTGTGATGCTTGCCAGAAACAAGGCAAGATCACACATAAAGACGAGATGCCTCAGAATTTCATTCAAGAATGTGAAATCTTTGATGTTTGGGGTATCGACTTTATGGGGCCATTCCCTTCCTCTAAAGGAAACAAATACATCCTTGTAGCCGTTGACTACGTCTCCAAATGGGTTGAAGCCAAAGCTTTACCCACTAACGACGCAAGGGTGGTTTGTAACTTTTTGAAATCGCTATTCGCTAGATTCGGTGTGCCTCGTGCCATTATTAGTGATCGCGGGACTCATTTTAGCAATGACCAATTCGCAAGAGTCATGGTTAAGTTTGGTGTAAATCATCGTCTTTCCACCGCCTACCACCCACAAACTAATGGCCAGGCTGAAATATCCAACCGAGGATTAAAGCGAATTCTTGAAAGAACCGTGGGAGAGCATCGTGCCTCATGGGCTGATAAACTTGATGATGCTTTGTGGGCTTTCCGTACCGCATACAAGACTCTAATTGGTTGTACACCATATCGTCTCGTGTACGGGAAAGCGTGCCACCTCCCCATTGAGTTGGATCACAAGGCTTAATGGGCCTTGAAGTGGGATAATTTTGATATCAACAAAGCCGGTGACCTACGCAAGATCCAACTCAATGAGCTGAATGAACTCCGGAATGAGGCTTATGAAAATTCTTTGATCTATAAGGAAAAGACTAAGCTCATTCACGACTCTAAGATTAAAAACCGAGAGTTCCAAGTTGGAGACAAAGTTTTACTCTTTAACTCTCGGTTGAAAATCTTTTCGGGCAAGCTGAAATCTCGTTGGTCCGGCCCATTCACCATTGCCCAAATTTTTCCATATGGTACTCTCGAGCTCGCTCAACCTAATGGTCCCAATTTTAAGGTGAATGGCCAATGAGTCAAGTTGTACTTTGGTGAGGACATCTCTTATGAGATGATTCCATCCCTCACCACGTTCCCTATGAACTAATTTTGGGTCGAGTCAGGCTCGTGACTCGGTTATCAAAAACAAGCGCTCCTCGGGAGGCAGCCCGAGTATCTATCCTTTTCCGTTTAACCTCCTAAGTGTAGGGTGACTTCTATAGGTTCTTTGTGTTTGTGTGGTGATGTTATTACAGGGATGAATGCACTTTTGGAACCTTTGAAGAACCGTGCTCCCGTGTTATCCGAAATCCGTTTCTATCTCTCAACTATCGTGATTCAATTTTCTTCATACTCACATTTGAAATTGATCACTTTAGTCGTCTCTTCCTTAACTTGATTTAACCAACGTGCACAATGTCATAAGTGTAGGGGACACTTTTCCCACATGCTTAAACATTGAGGACAATGTTTATCTTAAGTGTAGGGGGGACTTCTATCGAAGTTTTAAGTGGACTTTTCCATGAAAATGCCTTCATTTAACCGGAAAATCATCTTTTTCAACATTTTTCAAATTTTTAATTAACTTTGGCCATTTAGTCGTAATTTTTAAATTTTTATCGTTGCTTTCATATGTATATATCCTGTAATAAAGTCAAAAATATTAATAAAGTGGTGTAGCTAGTTTTGAAATCTTTGACATATTAGGCTCGTTGCGATTATTTTGACTCAACCCGAATAGACTTATCCAAGTTTATTCTAGCCAGTATCCTTAACCATGTAGACCTTAATTGGTTTATTAGGCTAAGCATCCACGAGTCTCATTACTTGAGATTTTAAATTGTGGAGGACGAGAAATGATAGAGTCAATTATAAGTCGGTATTCTTGCGCAAGCTCACTTGGTGTAATTATGTGCCTATTCTCCCATCACTTGCTAATAATTTATCTGCAATAAGTAAGGTCGTACGATTTGAAAAGTTACTTAGCTTCTAGCCCAAGATCGTTTAAAAGTTGCTCGGTAATGATAAGAGTTCATAGCCAAGGCATAACTTATGAAGCGGGGCGCGAAGATTGGCGAGTCCGAAAAGGCCCTAACAAGGCATGATGATTCAAACTTATTGCTAAAGATCCAAGGTGATGTGAAAAGCATTATTCCCAAAATCAATATGAAGGATCAAGACTCACGACGAAAAGCAATCAACTCCCATAAAGATCATGGAGAAGTCTATCCGAAAAGACCCTAACAAGGTATGAGGATAAATAGATCTAAGTCCGAAAAGGAGGCGGATCGTTGTATCTCAAAATCCCAATTAGAGATTGAAGAAATAATCATGAAGTCGTGGTCAACAAAATTGGAGTACCCCTCAAAAGTCTCCAAGTGAAGAAACTCTATTAACGATGAGAAGACCATTATCTCAAGCACGTCTCTCAAGATATGAAGTATGAAGTACATGCCAAATATCGGCCCGAGAAAGGTCTCAAATCGTGAACCGAGTTATGCCAAGATATGAACTTTTTGATATCCCGAGAAGCAGTTTTAAGAGATTTTTTCCTTTAGCTAACTATTGATCAAATCGTCCTACTTTGCTTTCAGCCTAAATAAACTATCGAAATAAGTCCAAAAATGCATCTTCATGATCATTCTAAGACAAAAATAAAATATAAGAGATACCTCTAGGAATAAGGGAGTTTAAGCATTCAATTAAGCCATGTGTGTAAGTGTTTGATTTGCTAACTTATAATAACAATGATCTCGTTTTTAAGCTTAGTTTGGGGAACGTGAAACTCGAGGGTGATAAATCTTCGCAGCACCAAAGCCCTAATGTAAGTCCTTGATCTCTTTGCAAGTTATTTCCATGTAGCTATTTTCAAGTGAAAATGGTTTTCTATCCTTTTGTTTCCTTTAAAGTTTTAATTTCTCTTAGCACTTTAATTTTTGTTTAGTAGTATGTTAATAAGGCCAAGGTTGATTGATTATGAGAAAAATGTAAATTTGCTTTATCACTAAGCATTGCATGAGGGCATGGCAATGGTTAAGTGTAGGGGATTTGATAGGTGTGAAAACACCCATCCTTTTACCACTTATTTCTTACTAAAACAAGACCAAAACGCGTGTTTAATATCATTTGTTTGGAATTATGCGTGGTTTTGTGTTTATTGTGTTTTCAGAGTCAGCCGGATGAATATTGAAGAAAACATGGGATTGCACGGGTTTTATCGAAGAAAAAGACTCAAGACGAAGTCTATTGTCCAAGAGATGCAAAAGATTTGAAGTCAATGGGCCTATTTAAAGATTTATCCAAGAAAAGGACCAAAGATGGAAGATTTACACATGTCGAAAGAACTCAAGTCTATTAAACGAAGAAATTAAAAGACGAGTTGAATTTAATCGTCGACAAATCCCGAATCAGAATCGAAAACGTCAACTTTACTGAAAAGACGAGAAGACGAAAAGAGAGAAGAAAGCCCACTCACCAACCAACCACTAGGACTATATAAAGGGATTCCCTTCACATTTTTAGACAGTTTTTAGTTTTTTGTTTTTCCCTTTTTCTCTCCTTTCTGTTCGTAGGCATCACCAACACCATTAGGGTGTTTGGTGATTTTGATTCTTGTTTTTTTTCACAAATCTTGTAGTTTTAATCCTTTCTTTTGATTGTTTCAAACCTTAATCATCAATATAATCTTTTCATTCATCTTGTTCATCTTCATCTTTTTCTTCAAAGTTCTTAAGTTCTTATTTAGTTGATTTTGATCTTCATAAGTTAATGGGTTTTGTGTTTTTATGATTGGGATTTGATGTTTATGGTTAGTAGATGATTTGTTATTAGTTTTGTTTAAGATTTGGTTAAAACCTTGATTGATTTTTGATTAAATCGTTTTTCCCCTGTTTAGTTCTTGTTACTGTTCTTCGTACCCAGCATTATTCCGAGTAGCTCAAAATATTCCGAATAGTCTTATTATTCCGAGTAAGCATTGTTTAATTTTTATTCCTCATAGAGTTCTCTATCCGGAATATCTATTATTCCGGATATCCCAATATTCCGAATAGCATTAATATTCCGCATGGTCATATATTCCGTATAACCCAATATTCCGAGTATGACTATTTATTCCGAATAGTCAATTTATTCCGCATAGCTTCTTTATTCCGCATAGCTTCAGTATTCCGGATAGCACCATATTCCGCATAAGGACTTTATTCCGAATAGCATGATTATTCCGCATAGCTTCAGTTATTCCGGATAGCACCACTTATTCCGAGTAGGACTATTATTCCGAATAGAGCTAGTTTTCAGTAAGTTTATTTTACTGCTTTATCATTTAATTGTTAAATTTAAATTCAAGTTTTATTTAAGTAATTGTTTTGGTTTAAATCTTCATTTACTTCATTCATTTATCTTTTTAATAGAATAGAAAACCAAACCCGCTATTTGTCACCAAGAACAAATCATTCCACTTTGAGCTGTGAATCAATTCGAGGAGATACCGAGATTAATTCTGAACCCATACAAAAACGCTAATATCAAAGCCCATACTCATGTAACAACTCCATACAATGTTTTATTTTTGTCATACACACTCCACTCTTGTTTTTCAAAACTTCAATATCCAATTTTTTTTAACTCCCCCAGATCTTTAGTTAGAAACTTTGTCTTCAAAAACTCTTAAAAGTTTCCAATCAAAGACTCATCCTTTCTAATAATAAAAATATCGTCAACATATACAACCAAGTTATAAAACAAAGGTCCATCTCTCTTAACATATAAAGAATAATCAAATTTACTCTGTTCAAAGCCATTCTCAACTAAGGCAGTGGTCAATTTAGCATTCCACTGTCTTGGGGCTTGCTTCAAAACATAGAGAGATTTATTAAGTTTGCACACCTTATTATTATCTGTTGGAATTGAACAGCCTAATGTATCTAGAATATATGCATCAAGAGTAAACTCAACGGATAGGATCATATATCTATGCATACAATGTAATTAACATAAAGTTTAAGAGTTCATACCTTTTCTTCAAGAACGATGATCAAGAACACTTAAATCACCAACCATACATAACCCTAATCCGTATACCAATAAACCAGTTCACCAAAATTAAAGATCAATTAAATCTTCTCTAAGATAGTCCACACTGTTGGATTAATCGTTTATTATGTCATGTATGCACGGCTATACTTGCATGCATATATTCTGGTCTTATGTTTTATGTTTTACTTATTGCTTTATGTTTGAAGTGGTGTATTAGTTTGACCGAATTCCATGGAGAACGTGGGTTGAGTTGGTCAATAGGTTAGTTGGGATGTGTCCTGGTTTGTAGCTAGACCACTTCTACATGTTTTATGTTCATGTAAGGTTATATAAACAGCCATCTTATCTATGAATAAATGTACCCTTTCTTTGATATTTCTCTTTACCTAGTGTTTAGTTATATACAGATACATATTTGTGAGTTGTATTTGATCAGTAGTGCAGCTTCAAATCTACATTTGGTATTAGAGCGGAGTTCGATCAACGCCGATTTGAGAGTCGGTATCAAGAGAAGGTGTACCCGGCTCTCTCGATGTAGGGAAAATGCAGCAGGGAACTGGTGTAAGTCTTGAATGGGTTGCGATGCTATGGTCACATGTATGTTGTAGTTAAGAAAGAAAAGACTGAATGCCTTATGTACTAAGGCAGAAAAAGACGATGGAAGCAAGCAGCAAGTTCATGTGACTTGCAACGCAAGCATGAGATGGAAAGAAAGCATGAAAGAAAGAATGAAAGAAAGAAAGTCCGACGTGCGACGGAGAAGACCGTGAGATCGAGAAGACCGAGGAGCTGCAAAAGACCGGGCAGCACCTAGATCGACATACATGACAAAAAGACCGAAAGCTCACCTAAAAAAGATAGACCAAAGACCGAAAGAGATGACCATGACCGCGGGTTGTCCGAGAAAGAAAACCGAAGTTTCAACAGCACAAGACCGAAAAATACTGTTGATTCAAAAGACCGAAGGCCGAAGACCGAAGGCCGAACAATGAAGACCGGTAAACGAAGACTGAGTAGACCGAATATTGTTGAATCACATGACCAAAGATTCACAGAATGACCGAACGTAGTTGATTATGTGTGGTGATCACAAGAAAGCAAATAAAAAGGGTGTTCCTTTGTACGTGGTTGTGTAAACAAGTAGGAGAATTAAAAAGATAGCAACATCAAGAACAAGAACAAGGAAAATGGAGCACAGGGCACAATCATGGTAAACATTCACATAGGTGGTCCAGAGACATTCACATAGGTGGTCCAGAGAAGAGGTTGTTGTGAATGAACGAGAACATAAACGATTAAGGGGGTGAATGTTGGATTAGTCGTTTATTATGTCATGTATGCACGACTATACTTGCATGCATATATCCTGGTCTTATGTTTTATGTTTTACTTATTGCTTTATGTTTGAAGTGGTGTATTAGTTTGGCCAAATTCCATGGAGAACGTGGGGTGAGTTGGTCAATAGGTTAGTTGGGTTGTGTCCTGGTTTGTAGCTAGACCACTTCTACACGTTTTTTTTCATGTAAGGTTATATAAACAGCCATCTTATCTATGAATAAATGTACCCTTTATTTGATATTTCTCTTTACCTAGTGTTTAGTTATATACAGATACATATCTGTGAGTTGTATTTGATCAGTAGTGCAGCTTCAAACCTACACACACGACACTTGAATCAACAACCTTCGATTGCTAGATCTTGTTAAGTAAATACTTAAACGAAAATCCAAACCGGAAAACCCTTTTGGGTTTTTCTTGCTATCGACCTACAAAGAAAAAGAAGGGGAAAGTTTGGTTTAAAGTTATGAAAAAAATGAATCACATTCGTTGTTTATATACTAGAGCCTTGGGATAATTATGGTAAAGATTGCAACTTAACCATCAAGTAATTAACTTTCTAGAATATGTTCCCTTTCCTTTTGCTTAATTCGGCCGACCAACACCCTTATGGTATCTTGGTTTGACCTTTTGACTTTCTATAAAACTTGTTTAGTAATTACATTATTTACTTTAAAGTCTTGAGTCTTTTTAACTAATCCTTGTTAAATCTTTTAACTTATTAGTTAATTATCGTTAAGGATTAAATTTTATCAAACTAAGATTATACACTAAATTTAGCCAGATTATAATGTATATTTAATAAAAGATGATCTTGATGTCTAAGTGTGTGACCCCTTAGACCCACGTACTCTCAACTATATAAAATGCTAACTATGACTTAGGCACAACCCAACAACTCCCACTTGCGGAAGTCTCTGTCATAGCGTACTTTAGTACTAACATTGATAGATAGTCTAACAAAAGTATCATTGCTCCCCAAAGTACCTAAGTTTAGTTTCTTGCAAACAAGCTCAACCTTTATAGTATAAATAATATTGCATCCCTTTTGTTACTGATACAGTTAATCATAAATATGGATCATATGTCACTTCATGTATTAACCAAATGTAAAAAGAAACTTATTTACTACGATTTGGGCACGACCATTGAAACATCAGATCAACCCTATGAGGGGCCTAGTATATATCATACTCTATTCATGGAGGAAAAAAATCCTACTTTGACTACAAGTACCTTTTACACATGTAATAAAATACTTCTAAAATAGGTTTTATAACTGTCCATTTTACTAACACAACGTTTACTCTAAATCAAGAAATGCTATCCATCCATGTAAATATCCACTTGCATCTCAAGTCTAAGGATAACAATACTTTACCATAAGGGTAGATTCTTGATGACGTCGATCCATGAAGAAAACTACACGGTTGGGGTAATCCAATTATTCAATCATATTTGAATAACTTATGAGTTTGGAAGAATCATCTTTACCAACCCTCATACTTTTCTTAGTTCATCAATACTCCCATATTGATGACTAACAATGGGAATTTAGAATATATATAATACACTAAGTGCATATATTATATTCAAGGATTAAACATGAAAATATAAGATACAATCATTAAGAAATAAAAACAATATTTCCAACAAAAATTAAATCATTTACTGATAACAATTGCTTGAACATCCTTTGTCCAAATACTAACACATAAATATAATATCACAAATTTACATGAGACTAGCTGAGCGAACAAGACCAAATAGACGTGACATACTCAAAATGCTTATTCAAAAGCATTGGTTTTGTGAAAGGATCTGTGACGTTTTCATATGTGTGAACTTTGTTAATGATAATTTCATCATCTTCGATGACTTTTCGAATGTAGTGAAATCTCCTGTGATAATGTCTAGCACCCCGCATGATACCAGGATCATCGGAGATGGAAATCACAGTAGAATTGTTGCATAACATTTCTACAGGCTCATTATTAGTCGGCATGACTCCAACAAGACCACTAAAAAACTCCCTTATCCAGACATTGCAACATCAACAACAATATATTCAGCTTTAGTAGAGGACATTGAAGTAATTCTTCGCTTACTAATCTTCTAGTCCACATCTCCACCATTGAGAACGAACACATACCCATTTTGGGATTTGGTATCGTCCTTGTCGGTTTGGAAACTAGAATGGATATAACATTTAACTCGCAGCTCGTTTTCCGTCTTAGCCCCATAAACAAGTTACATATATTTAGTATTCCTAAGATACTGAAGAACGGTCTTAACAGCAATCCAATTCTTCTCACCAGGATTCTATTAGAATCTATTACACAAATTTTGCGATAAACGCAACATCATGTCTACTGCATCTTACCGCATACATGATAGAACCAATTGCTAAAGTATACAGGAATCTTTGCATGCATTTCACCTGCTTGGTGTGATCGCACCTTGCTTTTTAATTAAGTATGGCTTTTCTTACGTTGGAACAAATCCTTTTTTGGATTTATCCATCTTATACTTCTTTAGGACTTTATCAAAATAAGCACTTTTACTTAAGAAAACTACCTATTAGATTTTTCTTGTGTGATCTTTATTTCAAGAATATATGCAGCTTCACCTAAATCTTTTATTGAAAAACCCTTGCTCAACCAGTTTTTCACTTCTTGAAGCATTAAAGTGCTATTTCTCATCAGTAATATGTCATCCACATATAAGACTAGGAATAATACATTACTCCCACTAGCTTTGACATATACACATGGCTCATCGGGATTCTTAATAAAATCATGCTTTTTGATTTCTTCATAAAACTTCATATTCCAGGTTCTGGAAGCTTGTTTTAATCCTTAAATTGATCTCTACAACTTACAAACTTTACTGGGATATTTTAGATCAATAAAACCTTCAAGTTGTACCATTTAACATCTTCACTAAGGTGGCCATTTATGAAAGCAGTCTTGACATCCATTTTCCAAATCTCATAGTTATAGAATGCTGCTATAGCTAAGAGAATCCTAATAGCTCTAATGTTTGCAACTAGAGAGAAGGTTTCCTCAAAATCTAGCAAGTAGGTTTGAGTATACCCTTTCGCCACAAGACAAGCTTTATAGGTGTGTATCTTGCCATCCATGTCGGTCTTTATCTTATAAAGCCATCTACATCCTACAGTTCTTCCACCCGTAGGAAGACAACCAAAATCCAAACTTGGTTATCTTTCATGGATTGCATTTCCGCGTTCATTGCTTCAAGCCATTTATCAGATCCTTCATCCAATACTTTAGCCTGATAATTAGAAGGCTCACCATGATCTCCTAATTCGTGATCCTCAGCGTCTGTATATAAATCATATCTATCAGGCGCTTGAGATGTCCTACCGGACCTACAAACAGGAACTTTAATATTTTGAGGTTCTACACTTTCATGCGGAACATCATCATGTCCTTCGCTAATGTTACCAGAAGGCAGTGTATCGACATCTTAAATAAGATCATCATCAGTACTCCCACTTGCTCAAAGTAGTTGAGTACTCCCACTTTATCCAAGTAGTTGAGTACTCCTACTTTCTCCTTGATCAATGAGACTTGTCTAAAAGAACTCAACATTTTGAGAAACAAATATTTTGTTCTCAATAGGGTAGTAGAAGTAGTATCCCACCATTTTCTTTAGGTATCCTACGAAAATGCACTTAATTGATCTGGGTTCTAATTTGTTAGGATCATCTCGCTTCACAAGATCCTCACAACCCTAAACCCTCAAATAAGACAACTTGGGAGCTTTCCCATGCCATACATCACATCGTGTCTTATCGAACTTCTTGGTTGGAATCATATATGAGAATGCGTGCAACAGACTTTAAAGAGTTACCCCAAAAGAACTTTGGAAAAGTAGTTGAGTTCATCATGGAACAAACTAGGGGTGTCAAATGGGTTATCAGGTTGGGTTTGGAACTTATCGGGTTACCCGATAGTCTCATCCAATAATTTGTTTTATTTGTTTAAATACCACTAAACATGAAATTTACTTAAATATGGATGTAGCATCATACATGCATTTTATTTGGTCAATTTATTGTGACAAAAACAAAGTATATTACATGCAGCCATGCAGGGGTTGAATTTTTTTAGACAGTCTGCGCATCATTTGTGAGACCCCCAGAATCTGACAAGGAACAACTAGGCAACAAGGGGTAACACGTCATGGTACAAGTGACAATTATAAATGAATCTAAAATGACGTAATAAAAGACATATATATTACATCACGGTTTATCAGAGTTTTAAATCATAGGTCCCACAAGTTTTAAAATATACAATATACCATTACATCAGGGTTTTAAAGTTTTAAGATACCAAAAGATAAGCAGAAGACTTTGACAACATTATTTATATCAAAAGCATAAATATAACACAGATCTTCCAAGCTGCCAACATCATGCGGACCCTCATCCAAGCATATTAAGCATTATTACCTTAGATTAAAACATGTAAAACCGTCAACAAAAGTTGAGTGATATTCATAGGTCTCGAAAACTAAGTAATAGAACACAATAAAGTTTGTAAAACAAGTAATTGGGGTAGGGGGATGACTAGTTACATTATCCATAGTCATGGTATATATTATTGCTATTTAGTTCATGAAACCAAAGCTTAACAATCATTAAAAGTTCCTCTAGTCAGTATTTTAGCATCAATACTCAAGTATAAATAAATGTAAGTGCATCAAGGTAATCGGGACGGGGATTGTCAATCCCGATGGATCCACCCAAAACATTCGCGCTTAGCGCAAAGCATACGAGACAATTAACGGTTCATGATCAAGAGAGGAAACTTAAGGCTATAGACTAAAAGCAATAATATCAATAAATGCATCTGGCAGCATACATTTCTGGATAGCATACAGTTTAAAAGATTATGTTCCAACATGATAATCTCATCCCGTGTTTTGAAACAATGTACAAGCAGTAAAAGGGACTATGAACTCTGTAGAATATTGATAACCTATGAATCTATGAAGGGGTTTGTTGATTTCTAGAGAGAGAAAGTTAGAGAGAGAAAGTGAGAGAAACTATGTGTTATTTCAATAAATGAAACTAGAAAAGTGACAACAACCAACCCCTTTCCATGGTGGAAAGGGGTATTTATACTCCAAGCTTACAATGGGCTTGGGCCGGTCCATGACAAGCCCATGGACCGGTTCTTACTTAACTTAATAAGCAACTATTAACTATTTGTTAACTACGAGCTATTACAACATTAATAATATTGTGGAGTGACCGATACTTCTAATATACGTAAAAACGTATTTCTAACAATCTCCCCCTAAGGGAGGTCACTCCACGTTACAAAATTCTAAACCTAGCATACTATACTAAGTCTTCGTTCTTTAGCTCGTAGTCTTTTCTTCTTTTCTTTCTTTTGTTGTGAATATGTTGGTTTGATCTTTTTGGCTTTGGCTTGAGAGCATTGTTCTTTGGCCTTTCACGTGCGATCTTTGCCACTCTTGTGAATTTGCCTCCTCGTGACTCCATGTTCCACACACTTATGTCTTTTGGTTGAATTCTTGAAAGTTTCAGAGTTTGGTACAGCGGAAGACTTTATCTTGTACTTTCTTGAATTTTTGCTAAACTTTGTTGCAGAAAAACATAAGCATGTGGGAACGACTTCTACAGGTACACCGCAACACCACCGTCTTCACTGTTACACAGCAACGCCACCGTCTTCAACAGGTACACATCAACGCCACCGTCTTTAACAGGTACACAGCAACGACACGAATAAAATGGATTTGAACATTTTATTCTAATTCGGTAGCATTTTACCTCCGGTCGGTGAAGACCGTTGGACGATATTAGATATCGTACCCGTGACGGATAGTTTCAATTAAGTAACTTCCTGACAGGATCTCGCGGGTAAACCCGTTCTCTTTATTCGACCGTCCAAAGCTGACTGCGAACATAAAGAGTGAATCACTTGGATAAATTATCCTTGTGATTTGAAGCCGTCAATTCATGAAACCTGGAACAAGTGAATTTCAATTAAGATTTTCACCATCGTTGCTTTCCAGTTGTCACGAGCTCAATTCATAAAGAATCTTGCACGTCACCTACCAAGTGCTGTTTGATGTTGACACTAGAAGGATTTCCACTCGTCACTGTGGTCAATAAAGAGTCACTCTGATTGTTCTGGCAAGATCATATGATAATGCGAAGAGGCCTGGAACGAGTTTAAGTTCAATTAAGAATTAAACCACTGTTACCTTCCAGTTTTTCACAAGATTGGTTCTAAAAGAACCGCACGTGTAACCTACCATGAGCTTGTTTGATGTTGGCTCAAGCAGGATTTCCATCTTCATTGTAATACTTGCGTATTACTCGGATGTTCTGGCAATATTACAGGAATACTGCGTAGGACTCATGAAAATCTCTTACTTTTCACAGTGTGTGAGAAAGCAAGGAATAAATGGAAAGTGTCCTAATGAGACTTTTGATGATCTCTTGGCTCTAGACTCGATTGTGCGTTTTGATTTAGTGAGCGATGGCTGGAGAGGAGTGCCACCTTTTCAATACCAGTCTATTCGGAGTGAATAAACCAATAGATAACGTGTTGATCTCCGTGTGAATAAAACAAATACCTTTTGAGAGATATTTGAGTTAGCTGGGAAGGGTTGTGCATTGCATCACTGGGTCCATGATGTCTTTCTTCAATACCGAGAATCATTAGCAAAAATGATCTCAATAGCATATGTATTGACCCGGTTTCTGCCTAAAGTTGTAAGGAGGGCTTCTTTCTTTACACCCTTTATCTTTACAATTCTTTTTCATTCTTCAACCCCTTCAATGCTTACCAATACGTCATCACTAGCACATTGTTGTGATTGTTCCAGTGCTAGCTTAAGTACTTGGTCGGCATTCAGCTACGTTCACATTCTTTCTCCATCTTTCCTAGGACTTCTAATTCTATCTAGGGAATTGTCCTTGGGAAGATTCCATCGGCTCTGATGAATCATTGGACTAAAGCTATTCCTATCACCCTTTTGTCACCACATCCGTCGTGAATTAAGCGTGTTTTGGGAAGGAATTGCCACCATGAAATATCATTGAAAATCACCTAAAGTACTTGTGATATTGAAATCAAAAGTTTTGTACCTTAGGTGTTTTGTTCATAAAAAACGCTCCCCCTTAACACGTGCTTTACACATATTAAGATGGATTATCGTTAAGTCTTTTTCATCTTTTTAGCCAAGTATCACTTAAGTCTCCTTAATCCCATTTTCTCCCCTTATCCAAAATGTTAACCATTAATATTTGGGATATTGAATGGATTAACCGGTCTTTGGGTAAAAATGAAATCGATGTTTGGCCATAGAACAAGTTATTGCTCCCCATTAAGTTAATAAGAGATAGTTGTAGTGCTTTAGTATGATATATTTTGAAAGATTTAGAATCTCGTGAGAAATTCTTGAAAAATTATCATACCTTAACACTACATCAAGCCATACAAGCACAATATTCACAAATATACATATTCACAATTGAAAACCAATATAAAGTGGACCTGAAATGTACGACCCATTAGATGGATCGTTGCAGTAGCTTGTGGTGCACTAGATATGGTCTTCCACCAACGAACCTTTCCAAGCTCCTCATCAATCTACGTTCACGGAGCTTTTGATCAATCTTCTTGATCACGTACTTTGCCATCTGCCGGTAACCCGGATGCCAATCCTCCGTCATCTCTGGCAAAGTCCCACCCGAGTTCAGATGCTCCAACTTTCCTCTGACTTGTAGAAGGGTCCCATCACTGTACTTGTGGAGCTCACCCACCCTCATAAACTTCATCAAACCTCGACTGTTCAAGTAGAAAATGCCGTAATTCGGGACAAAAATGCCGGTATAGGGACATCTTTCTACATGTTGAGGTAGCATTTGATTTACTGGACGGGTTAAGTTGAGCTTCCTTTGGTAGCTTTCGACTCCCAACTGCAGATCTTCAACTCGTGTCTTGATGACAACGCTTCGTGTGAACATACGAAGTGCTGTATTCAAAGCAATGAGGTCTTCACGAGGAATATGTGTGAGTTGACCTCGGGTCATCAGAAGCAGCATATCTTCAATATCCTCAAGGCGAATGATGGAAAAATCTCCCTGCTGGATTTTGTATTCCCTGTCATCCTCCCTTTTCAAACGAATCTCCGTCACATGATAATAGCCGTTCTTGGCTTCAGTTTTCAACCCTAAAATGCTGGAGATGCGGATATCGGATCTAACGATACTTCCAGAATTGACTAGGCAGCAACCCCTGTACGCCCTTCGGACTCGTTCGTCCCAATGAGATGCACCTATGACAGCATACATATCATAATTACGATTTATCTTAGGGACCCAGAGTCGGTTTACCTTTTCCTCGATAAAGGGTATTGTCCCCCAGTTGGCAGCTTTCAGCAAGGTCAGGGAGGTTGCGTACTTTGATGACCCCTTCAGAAGATACACGAGATCATTGGTGACGAAGAAGTCAAGAGCGATCTGATTATCTTGAGAGGGATCCATTGGAGGTGGAGCTCTTTCTGATTCATGAAGGCCTGGTCGTTGAACGGTATTCAGAGCCTTCAGGATCTCATCGGCATAATACTCGAACTCCATTTGGGTTAACCGGGTTTTGGCACGAAGTCTCTTATCTTTCAGCGCTTTCTTCACCAAGGATGGAGTAACCGAAGTCTTATACTCATGAGCAAAAAATGCACATAAGTCAATCGGACTTCGGATACGGAGATACAACACATCTTTGTCAGCATCTGTGATCGGATCATATTGTGCTGCTGCCGTGATCCAAGCCTGTGGTGGTGCAGTCTCGTCTATCTCCAACGTGTCTTCCCAGTCTCGTGTGCTTGGTTCAGGAACCGTAGATTGTTGTGCTTGTTGTAGAGGAGTAGAAGTGCGAACATTTGCTGGTTCTGATTCAGGCATTTCAGCAGTGTCGTGAACGGGTGAGTGTTGTGCAGCTTCGGGTTCCGTTACTGATTCTGCAATCACAGGAGCAACAACAACAGAACTAATAGGGTTAGTGGTAATAGGTAAAGATACAGCGATAGAGGTACCGGGAACCGATGACGCTGTAGTGGCATTCACATCGTGGCGCCACTTAGTTCGTCTTGATTCCGATGATGTTGATTTGTCCTTCTGTGTTGCATCTTTCTTGGACGTGGTTCCAGTCTTAGCAATTTTCTTGGAGCTGGTAACCTTGTCTCCCTCTTTAGGCTGTTCACCCCCATCATCATCCTGATTGTCATCCCCGTTACTACCCCTAGCGCTCTCCTCATTCCCATCACCACCATCATCGCCATCATCATCATCCTCATCCTCGTCATCATCATCCTCATCCTTATCCTCATCATCACCATCATCGTCATCCTTTTCCTCTTCTTCTCCTTCTTCTTCCTCTTCCTCTTCACCAGTACCCTCTTCCTGCTCACTTTCTTCCCTTTCTTCTTCAGGTAGAATGTGATAAGGTACCACACTTCCAAACGTTTTGAATGACCTATCATCCTCCATGATAGCATCATTCAGGGATTTGTATAGAGCCCGTTGAATCCTAGACTTATCAAATGATCCAAGTTCCACCATACGAGCCTTAAGGATCTTCTTCAATTCAAAATCCGTCAAATCATAAGCAATCTTGTAGGCGGATTCTGAAGGATTGGATGACTTGATCAACAAGTTATCAGCTGCTAGCGTCTTCAATTCATCACGCAGTTTAGGCATAATGGATTCAACTGATTCTTGCACTCTTTCTTCAACAGAGGCTTCAAGTGCTTCTTTTTGCTCTTTGTATTTATCCCTCATCGCTTGAAGTCTGGTGATACGTGCAGCATGCTTATCAGCCTCAGCCTGCTTAACCCGAGCTAGTTCTTCTGCATGTGCTTTTCGAGTCACCTCCATATCTACAGCGAACCTAGCAATCATCTCCTCTTGGGCTTTCCTAGATGCTTCTTCACTTTGAGCTCGTCTTTGTAACTCTTGGCGAAGTTCATCCATTTCTCGTTTGTGAGTATCCACATGTTTATCCAACAGTTCGGCCATCACCAATGCAGCCATTGTAGATGTTGCAGAGCTGCTCTGGGTTGATTGAAGAGGCTCGGTTGTTACTGCGGTACTAAGGATGGGAATTGTAGGTGGTGGAAGAAATGGTGTTGAAACCGGTCTGGTTGGTAAGGGTTGTATGGGTGGAGGTTGTGGAGTCCAATGATCGTTAGACTCAATGGTTATGAACCATTATATCTAGGTTGATCATCGTTCATATGATAACATAGCGGAAAAGAACAATGATCATGAACAAGGTGTTTAGGCACAAGACACATAAAATACTCAACGATTGTTCATTATATTAATAATAAACAACCACTAGACGTGTATACATTGAATCCCACGTCTAGTGCGACACACACTTTAGGTTTACATTGTGAATGAATAATATATGAATAAAACCTAAGACTCTTGTTCCTTTTATAGTGGAAGGAACAGAATCTACAAGAGATAATATCAAATAAAACATCTAAATCTTCTATTTCTATAGATATATACTGAATATATTATTTAGAATATATCCAATATATTCTGTAAATAGAATTTCCATCAGCGCCGTAGACTTCTGTCAGCGTCCAAACATGGCGTGTCAGCGTCTAGCATGTTTTCTTTGTTTTGGAGTTTCTGCCACATCAACTCATATTAATTTTGACCCAACAATCTTCCCCTAGTTGATGTCGGCAAAACTCTTTGTATATCTCTTGTAAGTTGTACATGATCTTCAGATTGCTTCCCCTCAAGTGTAGCACGTATTTTCTTCCCCTTTTTGTCACATCAACAAGGAAGTAAACAATGTAGGCAATCTTGAAAATTCTCCAAAAGTAGGCTCTGTGTAATGATCCTGAAGAAAAATAAATAAAGTATTCTTGATGTAGAAGTAAAATAACCCAAACTTATGTTCCATGTCTTGTTTATCCATGTGATGAAGAACTTATACCCATGTTACAAAGTATAAGTAGACCTCGATCCGTTTGTCAAAAATCCTCATCCTATGTGAGACACTGAGCACGATAATGTAACTCCTTCAAGTGATAGCAATAGACCATTTGCTAGATATGACAAGTCTTCATCACCAACCATGTAAGCACGAACAAGTTACCTTGAAAGTTAGTTGTCATGCTAATTACTTTCAAGATATGATAGAACATAACCTTGCGAAAATCTTCTTCAATCATCAAACTTACCATAAGAATTCTTCCCCTTAAGCTAACACCTCTTCATGACAAGTCAATATCTTCATATGTAAAAGATGTTAACGAATAACTCTTTCACAAGGCTATCCCAATTACATATTCGAATATTAAACAAAGTCTTCATGAATTATTGCTAACTTACTTAAAAACCATTTACTCCTTGTAAAAATATCCGAGCCATAAATATCATCATGATATTCTAAATAAAAACGGAGATTCCATGTACCTTTGTGTGTATAAACCTCCTTTTTGTGTGCTAAAAACGTCCAATTTTCTCAAACAGCAGCAAACAGTGTGTTGTCCAATATCTTCTTCTGTCCAATATCTTGGTCAGATGTATTGTCCGATATCTGACAATACCTATCAGCGTTGAAGCTCATATATCGGACGACACTGTCAACCTATCAGCGTTGACTTATTCTGTCAGCGTCAAACTTCTTCCTGTCAGCGTCTGAATTACACACGTCAGCGCCAACCATAACCCTTGTCAGCGTCCATTCTTGTCAGCATCAAAACATAACCTGTCAACGTTGCACTCATTCTTTCTTGTCAACGTTGCTTCAAAACTTTGTCAACGTCAAAATACATTTGTCAACATTGCTTAACTGTGTGAATGCTAACTTATATTCGCTTCATAATAAACATATCCTTACTCCAATTAGAAGCTTGTAACCGTGTGAATGCAAAAGATTTAGACCAATCAAAATTGATGCACCGTGTGAACACACAATGTTAACCTTACGTCGCTTTGAACTTCCTTGCATCTTCTTAAACCATGTGAACGCAAGGCTTGTTAACCATCAATAGGATTTGACCAATAAAAACCTTCTAACCGTGTGAACACATGGTTAAGAACCAATCAGAATCATTCTCTTCGTGTGAACACAAATATCTTCCACCAATGGGAACGAGGGACTCACGGAAATACCATAAACTAGCATGTAGAGGATCTAAAGTTTATAATGAATATTAGGGTTTAAGCCGTGTGAATGCAATCTTTTCCTCCACTCATATCTGTCAAACCGTGTGAACACTCCATCGCCAAAAAATCGTGTGAACAGAATCTACACATGAGAACCAATCAGATTCGCTTGCATCATGGGATGACCAATTGGACCAGTAAATAAAGTCGAGCCATGTTCGCTGCCTCACATCTTTATATCGGTCACAATCAGCTTCCTTTATCTTGCAGCTTTTCTTCCTGGGACCACGAACAATAACCAAGTGAAAAATATATGCATCAAACCAATCAGCACATATCCCTCCTTTTTACTTCATGTATCACGAATCACAAGATGCTGCTACATTACAAGCCTCGATCTAGGGTTTTAAAACTTTAAGCACCAAAACCCTAATTAGGGTTTGTAAATAAACCTTAGATCAAGTGTTATCTTGAATCATAACAGCCACAAACTGTAATTCTTCCTGCTTTTAAGTAGATCTAGGGTTTAAGAAACCCTAGTTCATGATTTAATGTAAAAGCAGAAAACTGAAAATCAACCATCAGCCAACTTCGACGCTTAATAACTTTTGTCTGGGGATAAAACTCGACAATCCCTCCGGTGGATGTTTAGATCTATGTATGTAGAACACACATATAAAATTTCGTGACGATCCAACGGTTCAATCAAAAGTTATGACTTTCTGAATACTGCTGCGCACACAAAAACGTCCAGAAAAACTCATACGAATTTTTCTTTTCTTCACCATACACGAACACCTCGTCGGACCTAGATATCAAGAGCCTTAGGCTCTGATACCAATTGTGGAGTCCAATGATCGTTAGACTCAATGGTTATGAACCATTATATCTAGGTTGATCATCGTTCATATGATAACATAGCGGAAAAGAACAATGATCATGAACAAGGTGTTTAGGCACAAGACACATAAAATACTCAACGATTGTTCATTATATTAATAATAAACAACCACTAGACGTGTATACATTGAATCCCACGTCTAGTGCGACACACACTTTAGGTTTACATTGTGAATGAATAATATATGAATAAAACCTAAGACTCTTGTTCCTTTTATAGTGGAAGGAACAGAATCTACAAGAGATAATATCAAATAAAACATCTAAATCTTATATTTCTATAGATATATACTGAATATATTATTTAGAATATATCCAATATATTCTGTAAATAGAATTTCCATCAGCGCCGTAGACTTCTGTCAGCGTCCAAACATGGCGTGTCAGCGTCTAGCATGTTTTCTTCATTTTGGAGTTTCTGCCACATCAACTCATATTAATTTTGACCCAACAGAGGTTGAGTTGCTAAGGGTTGAGTTGACACCATGATCGTAGGAGCAACAGACTCCTTTTCCACACTTGCTGAAATAGGGATTGATGGCTCCTTCGAAGTGGAATAATGTTCAGGTGACCCAAACTCATCAACATCATCTGGTTCCACGTACTCATCCTCTACATCTACCCTTGCACCTGAACCACTACCGCCAGTATCTTTCCTACTCCTTTGAATTGCTATCTTCAGCATTTTTCTCTCTGTCTTGTCAAGAGCAGGATCAACAAGATCTTCTTCATCACGTAAACGCATCTCATCAGCCTTACCCTTTCCCTTCTTACCCTCTGTCTTCTTCTTCTTGGTTTCGGGTTCAGGTAACGCAGCTGGTTGTTTGCGTTTACCTTTACTCTTAACCGTTGTAGACGAGTCTTCTCCAGTCTGAAGGTTTGCTTTCAGCTTCTTGATTTCTATCTGCAGTAGCTTGTAATCAGCAGAACCTTTGATTTTCTCAGACAGAAGGTAATCAGGAATAGGACCCGGAATCACACCAATAGACGGTCCTTCATGCCTCGGATCCACAGTATCATCAGCTTCTTCAGTGTGATAGCGACTTGCTGCACGCCTATCAATAGTAGCATCATTCTTCATAAAATAATTAATGATAAGCTTGATAAACCGAGGATAAGGAAAGAAGTTTGTCTTCAGCTTCTTGTTATAGAAGAGTTGAAAGGTGAATTCTTCCCATATCAACAATGCATAATCTGCATTTGCAGCTTTGTACATGCCATAGAAGAGTTTATTATAGGACTGCGCAGAGCATCATGGCCACTCGTTTTTGGTGTAAGACATCTACTGAGAATACCCATCAATGCTCTCCAAGGTTGTCCTACTTTAGCAGTCGTAAACTCAGACGCAACTCGTATTTCTGGACATCCAAGAGCGTCAAATAACTCCATGAGTTCATCTTTAGTAGGATCCCTCGAGAATGACATGCCTTTGGGTGTATCCCGTATACCAAGAATCTTACGGAAGTCTGAAACTGTGAGTGTCTGCTGCTTGTTGTCGATGGTGAAGGTGATCTTGTTTGAAGTGATTTCCTTGGTAGCCCAAAATTCATACATATACTCATAAGGCACCGAGGCACTACTTCTCAAAGCATTCTTAAAATGGGATTGATCAAGGATCGCAATGGCTACTTTAAATCCATGGTGAGTGGATTTTGAGATTTGCTTCAGCCGGTAGTTGTTGGGTATAAACTTAAGGGTTCGTGCTTTAGCAATATCGGCTTCTCTAGATTCTTGGATTGCTTGTACTGTTGGATTAGTCATTGTATCTGCTTAAGATAAGACATGAAAGGTTGATGCACAAAAACATATAGATATATATCATTCTTACTTCTAAGCATAACACATTTCATAACATAAAACAACAAGTACATATAGCATGCAAACAATAATAATCAAACAACTCTTCATCCGGAACTTTTCCTCATTCGGAACTTCTTCATCCGGAACATTCCTTCATTCGGAACTTCCTTCATCCGGAAGTTCTTCATCCGGAACTTCCTTCATCCGGAAGTTCTTCATTCGGAACTTCCTTCATCCGGAAGTTCTTCATTCGGAACTTCCTTCATCCGGAAGTTCTTCATTCGGAACTTCCTTCATCCGGAACATTCCTTATTCGGAACTTCCTTCATCCGGAACATTCCTTCATTCGGAACTTTCTTCATCCGGAAGTTCTTCATTCGGAACTTCCTTCATTCGGAAGTTCTTCATCCGGAACTTCCTTCATCCGGAAGTTCTTCGTTCGGAACTTCCTTCATTCGGAAGTTCTTCATTCGGAACTTCTTCATTCGGAACTTCCTTCATTCGGAAGTTCTTCATTCGGAACTTCCTTCATTCGGAAATCCTTCATTCGGAACTTCCTCATTCGGAAGTTTTTTCAGAAAAAATCCTTCATTCGGAAGTTCTTATCCTTGTTCATCCGGAACATCAAAAACGCAGCTTATAAGGTTAATTCTAAGCGCATTTGTGATTTCTAAGGTAATCTAAGGCAATACCTCATTATCTAAAGCTAATCCGCACAAAACCCACCATAAATCTTAATCAATTACTGTTCAATTAGATGCAAAACCCTAATTAGGACTTAATCTAAATTAAACGAATCATTTAGTAGGAGATAGTGAAGAATTAGACGAATAATGAGTTTAAATATTGATGTATATACCTATTTAAGCGAAAGAACAGGATGGATGAATAAGCGAATGATTTTTAGAGCTTGTGTGTGTGATTATTCAACAATGGCGGCAAAGTGATGAAGATACAGTGAAAAGAAAGTGAGGCGGGGGGGCTTAGTTTTGACTTAGGTCAATTTTTTGACTAGTTCCAATAAATATCACCTTTAGTCCCTCCAATTTCACTCCTTTTCCTTGTTGTTTCTAACTTTTTTAATTCACTTAATCCTTGTTTAACTTACACACAACTTAGCAAACGCAATCTATTAGCATATCTCCAATATCTAAAAGCAATGCCTATCACTTAGAACGAACACAAGTCGTATTCTAAAGCAAAACCACTCAATTACCATGTAGCCCTTAATTTTCACAATCACTTTTGAAAATCAATTTAATGACGAAGATGATTTTAATGTTTTCTCCCCCTTAAACGATGACCCGTTTTCTATTTAAAGAGCTGTAGTCATTGTTTAAAGAGTCAAATATTGATGAAAGCATTTCCAATTTATATCTTGAAAAAGTTTGATTCGTGGTGTTAATAAGATTTCTCTTATTTTAACAAATTAATGCACTGAGACGTACATAAATTCGTGTTAGACCAAGTTATAAAGTAAACTTGATCCCTTTGCATGATTTGGCTTGTAAATCACGCCCGAGAAAATTAATTCCCGTTCTGAGCCAACGTTTTCCAAGGAAATACGTGACTTTAATATGAAAACCGGGTTGCAGTCAGAAATAACTACAAGCCATAATGGGCATGTTTTAAAAATGTACAACTTTTATACGGACTCTATTTATGGCACCGTGTCAATATTAATCGACATTTCTAAGGCCGTAAATATTACCGTACTAAAAGACATGCCCGTTTTAAACGAAAAATATTTTTGGTTTTTCTTGATTTTATAATTTTTATGGATTTTGTAGGTTTTATATTTTTTATGATTTTTGTTGGTTTTATATTTTTGTATTTTTCTTTTGTGGTTTATATATTTACGATAATATACATGATCACGAACAAAAGGATACTCTGAATAGTTTACCACGACTATTCAGCTGATTCTTCTGCCAACTCTTTGAGAGTCGCTGGAGTGAATGATTTCATGCCAAGCTTGTCGATCAAAAACTCAATTCGTCCTCGATCTAATGCTTTGGTGAACATATCCGCCAGCTGGTACTCAGTAGTGACAAAATACAGCTCGATCACTCCGTTCTCCACCTGCTCTTTAATGAAATGGTAGCGAATGTCTATGTGCTTGGCCCGGGAGTGTTGAACATAGTTGCAGCAAATGGCAATGGCGCTCTTGTTGTCACAATACATCGGGATTTTGTTGAATCCCAAACCGTAGTTAGTTAATTGTGATCTCATCCAAAGGACTTGAGCACAACAACCGGACATGGCGATGTATTCAGCCTCCGTGCTTGATATTGCAGCGCTTTTCTGCCTTTTTGAAGACCAACTGATCAATCTATCTCCAAGGAGTTGCACAGATCCAGAAGTGCTACGCCTCGTGTCTTGACATCCAGCATGATCGGCATCTGCGTATGATATTAAAGCAATAGAGGAATCCTTCGGATACCATAGACCACGATGAAGTGTTCCTTTTAGATACCGAAAGATCCTTTTCACAACATGTAGGTGCTTTTCGGTAGGCCGAGCCTGATACCGGGCACACATGCATACAGCAAATTGCAAATCAGGCCTGCTAGCAGTCAGATATAGAAGGGTGCCGATCATCCCACGGTAAAGTTTTGGATCGACAATAGTCCCATTCCTATCTTCATCTAACTTGGATTTCTCCACCATTGGAGTGTCCACGGGGTCACAATTTTCAAAGTTGTATTTCTTAAGAGATTCTAGAGCATATTTGGATTGATTAATAAAGATGCCTCTGGGATTCTGAGAAATCTGTAATCCTAAAAAAATGAAAATTTTCCCATCATCGACATCTGAAAGCGTGTGGACATTATCTTCTCAAATCGATTTGACAAATCTATGTTAGTGGCAGCAAATATTATATCATCAACATAAATTTGTACCAGAATCATGTCGTTGCCTTCCTTGAGAGTGAATAGAGTGGGGTCCACCTTGCCTTTGGAGAAGCCTTCCGAAATGAGATATGTTGACAGGAGATCATACCACGCATGTGGAGCTTGTTTCAACCCATAGAGAGCCTTCTTAAGCTTGTACACATGATTAGGAAACTCCGTACTGACGAACCCATCCGGCTGACTAACATAGACTTCTTCCCTTAGTTCACCGTTCAAAAATGCCGTCTTCACATCCATTTGATAGACGATCATGTTCATATGAGCAGCATACCCAAGGAATAGTCTAATTGCCTCCAATCTAGCCACAGGAGCAAAAGATTCTTCAAAGTCTATACCCAAGTCGTTGTAATTCATTTAGTTCCTCCTGCATAGCTTCAATCCAAGATGATTGGGTCATAGCCTGCTGCCAATTTTTAGGTTCAACTTCAGAGAGAAATGCATCAAAGTAGCAATAAAGTGCACTCTCTTGTAATTGATGGCGTGTAGAGACTGGTCGATCTAGATCTCCAATAACATTCCTAATTGGATGATCTTTTGTCCATTTAGTGCTATGGTTTTCAATCCTAGGTGGTCTGGAGTGAACAATAGAGGGAGCTTCTTCTGAGGTAGACGCGGCTGAAGGGTTTTCAGGTATCGCTACACCAAAGAAAGGAAGCTCTTGCAGGTGAGCATATTCCAAGTCGTGATCAATAGAATCCTCTTCCACATCATTAGGCACAAGTAGGGGTGACGATTCAAGTGTAGTTTGAGAATCACTTGGTGAAGGTGCATCCGGTTCAATGTGAATTGTAGATGCATTAGATAAAGGTTCATTAGCTTGAGCAACCACTTCAGGGATTGGAGCGATTACTAAAGGTGCTGGAACTTCATCAGTCGGAGGATCGAAGAATTCATCAAACAACGGTTGAAACAGTTTATCCCACTCGGGCCTTGATGGTGGTAAGAATGATGTAGAAGTAGGATTATTGGGAACTAATCCGGAACTAATAGCACCGGTTCCCATCTCATGAAGCGCGGGTTCAGAGCTGTGTTGCTCAGAAGCCATCGCTGTCAGCTCGTCGAAATCTGCGTCCATAGTTTCTACAATCTTGCCAAGACGACGGTTATAGATTCGGTATGCTTTCTTGGACGGTGAGTAACCAATGAAAATACCTATATCTGCTTTTGGTTGAAGCTTACCCAAGTTCTCACTATTAATGTTTGGATAACAAAGGGCACCAAACACATGAAAAAATGAGACATCGGGTTTACGGTCATGTAGAAGCTCATAAGGTGTTTTTCCATGGCGTTTCCGAATGATAGAACGGTTTTGGGTGAAACATGCAGTAGAAATTGCCTCTGCCCACAAGAACAATGGAGCGTTCGCATAAATAAGCATGGTCCTAGCAGCTTCCATAAGTGTACGATTCCATCTTTCAACGACACCGTTTTGTTGTGGAGTGCGTGCAGCGGATGTTTCATGTGATATACCAACTCCTTCATAATAATCACGAAGAGTCTGGTTGACGAACTCTGTACCATTGTCTGTACGAATACGGCGGACAGTAGTATTCAAACGTACCTGAATGAATTTCAGAAAAGTGATGATAGCCTTCGGAGCTTCATCCTTTGTACGTAGAAATCTAACCCATGTAAACCTGGAGAAATCATCCACAATTACCAGAATGACTTTCTTACCGCTCACACTTTCAGTTCTCATTGGCCCACAAAGATCCATATGCAAAAGATGAAGTTTTTCTTGATTGGTGTCTTCAGCTTTGGGCTTGTAAGATTTCTTGGTACTTTTCCCCCTTGAACACGCGGAACATAAATGGTCCTTGTGAAATTTAAGCTTTGGAAGACCACGAACTAAATCGTTTTTAGCCAGATGATTAATAGCATCAAAGTTAAGATGAGATAATCTGCGATGCCATAACCATGACTTGGTCTTAGATGCTTTAGAGAGAAGACATACTGGAGAGGCGGCCATCATGTCTTGTAAGGACAAGGTATATAGATTGGCACCACGAGATCCCTTCAACAAATCTTTTCCTTCCAAATTGCGGATGAAACAAGTGTGTTGTCGAAAAGCAACCTCAAGGTTGGAATCACAAAATTGTCCTACTGAGAATAAGTTGTGACCAAGACCTTCTACATAGTATACCCTTGAAATCGTAACGTTTCCAATCTGATATTCACCATAACCCATTATCTTTGCTATATGATCATTCCCGAATTTAACCGTACCAAGAAACTTGCTGACGAAATTTCGGAGCATCGAGCGATTTCCGGTCATATGTTTTGAACAACCGGAGTCCAAATACCACAGGATGATTTGGACCACCTGAAAATATCACCACACGAAGACAATGTAGAGGTATCGGAATCTGAGTGTTCCTTGTTATTAGCAGGTACAGATTTAATAATCTTAGATTTGCTAACTCTAGGTTTCTTAGATTTCCTAGCCTTCTTTTTCTTAATAGGTGGTGTAGATTCTAGGTGGCTTAAATCCTGAGGTATTTCTTCACTGATAGGCACTATAGTGGGGGCTGACCTAATTAAAGGGCGCTGTTTCCATACTTGAGTGCGAGTGTTCCTAACTAAAGGACGCTCAGACCTAACCTCAATGGATGCATTCCTAGTTAAAGGGCACATTTTTCCATCTAATGTAAAGGTCCTACCAGTGGGACGCCATTGCCAGCCAACTTGGGCACGAGTTCTACCCGTTTGCTTCCATTCAAGACCATTCTTTATAGCATTCATTTCATTCACGTGATCAATCAGACACAAATCATGACGCTGGGAAAACATACATTCATTACAATTCCAACAATTTAAATCAGAATTCACGAATGGTTTAGGCTGCTGCACAGGCGCAGAGCTTTTAGTCTTAACATGATTCTTTTTATTTAAAACTGAACTAGCATTCCTATTGTGAACTTCTACTTTCTTCTTTGTGGCACTACTAGTGGAGGGCTTGATCTTATCTTTCTTGAATGGCGATCCTTTAGCCTTAGTAGTCTCTTTTAATCCTGTAGAAGGCAAAGTGGGAACATTAGCAACAGATTTTAAAGGTGTCTTACTTGATTGTGCCAATGACGGTTTCGCTCCTGGAGTCTTATTAAATGGAGTGACAGCAATGGGCCTATTATTAAGTAGTGCCGAACCTGGTGTACCTATGTATTGCAAATATGCTAAGCAATATTGAACTCGCTTAACATATTCATGAGCCGAATAATAGTCGCTACTTGAGGGATCTAAGGCATAAAGATCGTCTAAAATATCCCTAAGAAGATCGACATGCTTAATGGCATTCCTCATATAATCATCGTAGGTAACCGGGTTTCTCTTATGAAGCGGATTCTTATAAAGCACTACTGACTTGGTTGTTGGAGCACTAGTGGACGGTGCAGAGTCGGTAGCTAAGTTATCAACAACTTCTTGTCGGGTGAGAAGAAGTGTCTCCTTTAACTCAGCCAAAACCATATTTTTGTCTATGAGCAGGATGTTCAAATCAGAGATTTCTTCGCACTTTTGGTTCAGTTGTTCAACATAAGATTGTTGCTGTGCCGCATTAAAAGCGAAGCGTTCTTCTAGTGAACCATAAAGAGCGGATAATCCCTGTCTTGTCCGATCCATCTCCCCTAGAACAGACGAAAGTCTAATTTCTAAGACTTGGTTTTTAGACTCTGCAGCCTCTAGTTCCAATTTTAATGTTTCCTTTGATGATACCTCTCTCTTCAATCTCATGATTTCTTCCTCTAATGTCTTAACAATTGCAATCATCTTGTCACTCGTCTCAACACCGTTTTCACAACCATTTGATATCAAAAGATCCTCATTTTGAGTTTGTTGTTTTAATTCTAAAGATATACAATGTTGTTCTAGTTGATTAAAGCGTTCTGAAAGTAAATTGTAAGAATCTTGTAGCTTTAAAAACTCAGCGTTAGATTCGTGACAAGAATGATTATCTACCTCATTTACAGTATCAGCAACATTTACAGAAAGATCACAAACATCATCACATATATGCACATCATCACAATTAATCATAGCGGATGTAAGCTCATTCGAATAATTAACATTTACAGTAGTAAGCACATCACACGAGATTACTGCAGACAAGAATCGGTCATATTCGGTTAAAATCTTTTCTTTTTCAATTAGTTGTAGTTCGTAAGCGGTGTCCATTTCATAAAACACTTTTTGAACTTCACCAATTTCAAACACAAGATTTTCCTTAAGAGATGCAAAAGTTCCTTTTAGATTTTCGACAAACGGATTGATCTCATTTTTAAACACCTCGTTCATATGTTCGAAAGCCCATTCTCCGGCATTTAAGCCATTTGAAGTCGTACAATCCAAAATGACCTTGTCAAAATTAGTAAAGTATTGATTAATCTCTTGCAAGTTTAACCATACAGTGCTAACAGGTGGAAGATCCTTTGGAATTTCCTTAGGACCTTCCATATTGACAAGTGTAGGAAATGTACTAGGGTTTTCTTCATCTAATATGTAGGTTGGTGCTGTTATGAGATCTTTGTCCATATGGAAGCGAATTCTAAAATCCGTTTTTGCAAGCTCCTTATTCAATTTAAAATAATCACACTCGGGATATTTTGCAGAATTGTATGACCGATCCTCATCAACTAGATCCTTACTTGTTCGATCATCGGGAAAAACAATCGGGTCTAAAGCCAATCCTAATTGTGTTGCATTATAAAGTCTAGGACTATGTCTTAAAGCTTGTTTTGCATACCGTGGATTAGGGGGAAGGCCTTTTAGACGTGATAAGTTAAACTCTCTAAACGAAGCATCAAATAAGTGCACTAGTTGAGAAGCAGCGTATTGTCTTAATAGCAAGTAATCTAGACTTCTAATCTTATTAGTGGCATTAATCTCCCTTTCATTCTTCTTAGACTCAAGTGATTCAAAATCCGTTTGAAGTTTTTGAAAATTAGTTACCACTAACTCCTTTTCTTGAAGTTCATTAGACAGATTTGCTCTTAAGTTTTCGATTTCTTGCAAGTGACCCATTTGTTTGTTTCTAAAGTGATCATATTCGGGATTAGTTAGAACACTAGACGAAGGCACTAGTTCCAAGGTTTGAACTTTCTCATTGCTTAAGGCAAGCTCATCAGACAAATTCTTATTCTTAGCTAAGGTTTCTAAGAGAGCAACATTCATTTGGCTAAGTAATGTAGCAGGAACCATGACCAAATCTTGTTGAGCAGGAGTAGGCGTATGCGAAATGGGTCCCGGTTGTGATTCACTCAAAGTTTGGGGACTCACATTGATATTGCTATCATTGTTTGTCTCCTCGTTTGAAAGACTCACCACCGAAGATTCATTCGAATCAGCACTCTCTTGCACAACTTGATGTGGTTGAATACTAGCATCAGTGGTATTATCGGTGGTATTAATAAGTACCTCAGATCTCTTTTCTGGCCCTAAGATGGAGATAGTTGCCATGAGAGCAGCCTTTGCAGATTGAAAGTCATCACAGTCTGAGTCATACGCATCGAGATCATCTGCTTGGTATGCTGCATTCTGTGTGGTGACCGTGTCTTGTTCAGCAATCCCTGGATCAGCAAGAAATGCAAGCTCCTCTTCATCAAGTTCCCTTCCTTGTGCTTGAGCATTCACCAGATAGATCTTTTCTGCAAACCATTGTCCATCCCTTCTCCTCTTGGGTTTCTTACAATCCCTGGACATATGACCCTCTTCCTTGCAGTTGTAGCATTTAATCATTCTCAACTTGCCTGTATTAGCCCGTGGAGGATTGTTGACCATTGGAGCAGGAGCAGGATTGACCGTGCGAGCATTGGTTGATGTGGAAGGTCTCCCCTGATATGGTTGAATTGACTGAACCATTACCCTGCCATTCTCAATTGTAGCTTGTTGGCGAGAATTGGATGAATTCCTCAACTGATTGTTGGTAGGAGCTGATCCCCTAAATCCTCGTTTGCTTAAAGTCCTTGTGAGATAAGCAGACATAGTGGTTAACACTTCAACTAGATCAGCACCTTGTTTGAATACAGGAACGGGGACTTCCTCATCATCACAGTACATTACTTGATCTTGGTGAGCTGCATAATCACTAGAAGGAATACTCATTTGATCAGGGTAGCTTGTTGGATATGCTGCATTCTCTTGATAAGATGAATATGGAGATTGAGCATAAGGTGCAGTACTTGCTGGGTGAGGTTGTATAGCATATTGTGATGAAGGTGCACTGAACCGATATTGTTGCTGATGTGAGGTGGGTGGTTGTGGTAAAATCGAGTATTGGGGAAAGGCTGGTGTCATGTAAGGTGATGGATGATAGGCTTGATGTCCCAAAATATAAGGAGTGTTGTTGTGAGACAAGCTTGGTTGATTCGCCATCAAAGCTAATGAATCAGGGTACATACCTCGTGGAGAACGGTGCATGATCACATGTTTCTCATGCTGCTGAAGAAAAGCATATAGTTGATCCAAATTGCACTTCTGCAAATCCCTGGTTAACTTAACATCGGTAATGTACTCACCCCATTCAGCTTGAGGTAGAGTATTCAAGAATTTGGTGTTAACCTGGAATGGTGCAATCACAAGATTGTATACATTCAGATCATTCATGAGTGTGGTGAATCTGAAGTAATAATCGTGAAGCGTTTCCCCTGGGTTGTACGTGAATCTATCAAACAGGTCATACAACTGACATTCCCTTTCCTGTTTGGTGAGAGACGTTCCTTGTAGCAACACCTTAAGACGTTCCCATAAATCCTT
Organism: Glebionis coronaria; assembly: GCA_025667525.1. Classification (NCBI taxonomy): domain Eukaryota; kingdom Viridiplantae; phylum Streptophyta; class Magnoliopsida; order Asterales; family Asteraceae; genus Glebionis; species Glebionis coronaria. The sequence continues at coordinate 949,015 of JANFOE010000656.1, read as the reverse complement.
TGCCACCGTATACTGACTCACCATCCTATAGATGTCATGGGGAAGGGCTTGGAGAATTGTTTGAAGAGCTTTCTCGTCTGCATCGGCAACAAGTTGTTGGGCTGGTGTAAGTTCTTCAAATTCTCTTGGTCGAGTCACATTGTTGACCACTATGGTACCATAGTCAAGTGGACCATTTAAAATTAACTTAACCATAAGCCTCCCATAAACCGGTTTTCCCTTAAGATAAGACATCATCCGGCCTTGCCAAGCTTCAAAAACTTCTTTGATGAGCATTGGCGGGCGATTATCCATTCCCGTAATTACCGAAATATCCGTAAGTGATGTCATCTGAGGCATTACTGAATTCGGATTCATTTTGTTAACTTCAAAGAGACAAAGATTATCGGTTGATCGAGCAGTGAAGTAAAGCTTGTGAATTGTGTTGTGTTTTTGTTGTAAGAAACCAAGATTAAATCCTCTAAAAATCGTCGAAAAAACAAGCAAAATAACCCTTGATTCGGAACTTTTTGTTGATTCGGAAGTTTGATTCGGAAGATTTGGCTTGGAATTACCTTGATTCGGAACTTTTGGCTTGATCCAGAACTTCTTGATTCGGAAGTTCTTGGTTCGGAACTTTGGCTTGATCCGGAACTTCTTGGTTCGGAAGTTCTTGGTTCGGAACTTTTGAATTGATCCGGAACTTCTTGGTTCGGAAGTTCTTGGTTCGGAACTTCTTGATCCGAAACTTCTTGGTTCGGAAGTTCTTGGTTCGGAAGTGCTTGATCCGGAACTTCTTGGTTCGGAACTTCTTGATCCGGAACTTCTTGATTCGGAACTTTTGCTGGGTAATCAGAAACTTTGATACGATGAACAGTCGACCTCAAAACGAGAGATTAAACCCAGATTTTGACCAAATAACCCAAAAAGTTTTGTGATTTCAACAATAATAAGTAAAAACTAATACTTATCCACTAATCCCAATCACAAAAACACCAAAAACACCAAGAATCAAGATGGTTTTTCTTAAAGAACACTAATACAATCAAAAACTAAAAAACCACACAAATCACTACCTTAAATCACCCCATAGCTCTTGATACCAAATGTAGAATATTGATAACCTATGAATCTATGAAGGGGTTTGTTGATTTCTAGAGAGAGAAAGTTAGAGAGAGAAAGTGAGAGAAACTATGTGTTATTTCAATAAATGAAACTAGAAAAGTGACAACAACCAACCCCTTTCCATGGTGGAAAGGGGTATTTATACTCCAAGCTTACAATGGGCTTGGGCCGGTCCATGACAAGCCCATGGACCGGTTCTTACTTAACTTAATAAGCAACTATTAACTATTTGTTAACTGCGAGCTATTACAACATTAATAATATTGTGGAGTGACCGATACTTCTAATATACGTAAAAACGTATTTCTAACAAACTCACCTTAGCTATAAGGTGAAATCAACGCAGAACATGAGGGTTTAGTAGTAACAAGGGAAAATCAAGCAACTTTAAGTCATCCGAGACCTACGATAACGGATCACGAAAGTTTAGAAGATATGAAAATAATGTTTCGAAAACACTCGAATGTAAAGTAGCACATAACCCACGCTATGACACGCAAGAAAATCCATGCCAGTGATACTGCTAGACACCTCAAAAAGTTTACTTTTATTAGACAATGCTCTTGATAAAAATCTGCCGGCACATACCAAATGTACGGGTTGTTTTACCTTACTTAGACACGTTAAAATATATGAAACGACTTGAGGAACTATTTACAATATATAGAAAGTCCTATAAAAACATCTACAAAAGTTTTTACTTCTAAGACCACTTGCCTGACACAACTTTGAATTACAAAAACTAGACAGATTTATGCCTTCCACTCGCAAAACCATTTTGACCTTTCTAACCGATTCCGTTTACAAAACCGACACTTGAGTTTGAAAATAGACTCACAACCCTAGGTTTAGAGCCCAAGAACAGCCTTTGACTCTTTTTAAAACTCATTATATAGTCCCCGAGATTCGATCCAAATATCGACAACAAATTTCGGATTGTGCCGATACTCATCTCCCGATACACGAATAATCAAACTATCGTAACATCCTCCTCGTTTTGAGTTAGAAGCTCTAATTTATATCAAATAGAAGGTAATAAAAATCTCTACAACACTATCTCATTAGTTTAACAATAATCCAAGTTTAAAATACCCAAAATCATCCTTAACCTAATGCATAAAATCACCACTCTAAAAATCATATCAAAACACTTTTTCAACATAAATCTCTCATTTTCCTACCAATACTAACACCTTATAATCATTCTTTGTCAATATTAACACTTGCATGTATCATAAACAAAAATCAAAATTAAAAACTTTAACTTTTTAACATCAAAACATAAAGATCTAACCATGATCATCACATATATGTGATCAAGACTCATCCCAACCATAAAATCAAAAGAACATGAAATCTTGTTACATGTGTAAGATTTTTACATCATAGGAATCACTTTTAGATTCTAAGAGGTGGTCTTAATTTAGTTTTGGGTAAATCAAGTTGAAAATTGATGATCAAGGGTTGTGTTTGGTGTTTAAGCTCACGACAAGGAGGGAGGTGGGAGAGATGTTGGTGAAATTTTTTTATAAACTTTGTTTCTATGTGTTTTTGTGAAAGAAATTGTATATATATGGTGTTAGGTGTAGGGGGTAAAACTTGCCAACTTTGAAACCTTTGGACTAAATAGTAATTACTTAGTTAAAAAGCGGGAAATAACTATTAGTCAGTTTTACAAATATGTACGGGATTCGGGTTTCGTAAAAATACTTCTCAAAAGTTAAAAGAAAACATCGAAAACATCGAACATTGAAACAATCGACAGTAAAATGTGAAATACAAAGATTTAACACTGTGCCCGTTATCGGTCTAGACTTAATACAATGTAAAGATTAACATATTTAGGTCGAAATATTTAGCCATCGGTTCTCGTTCCGTTGATTCAAGTAAAATTTTGTAAAAATGCACGCGAGTGCTTTTAAATCAAAATATTCGATTAAAATAAATAGGAAACATAAAATAATAATAATTTTATAATTCCGAACAAGTATTATCAATGACTAAAGTAATATATAAGAGTAAAAATTTTACTTGGAAAATATGAGATCTCACATCATTTTGTTAGTAGCAGTCTGCTGTGCGGCTCTAAGACCAAATTTCAAGATGCAATATAGCCTATTTTATGTTGCAAGCTTTACTTATTAAGAATTGTGGCTAATTGACTATGCTAAAAAGTGACTAATCTAAAATCATAGATTTATAATTATGTTGGTGTAGCTTATCAAGTTTATCGGGTCAACCCGATAACCTGATAACAAATTAATTTAGACCCTAACCCGACCCTATAAGGCTATCGGGTTTATCGGGTTTACCAGATATACTCGATAAGTTAAGTTGACCCGAATCAACCCGACCCTATATGACCTTATCAAGTTCGGGTCGGGTTAACCCATTTGACACCCTAGAACAAACCATATCCAATAGAGTTCTATTCCTCCTTTTTGATACTCCATTATTTTAGGGCGTGTAGGAAGGTGTGAGATGCGACACAATGCCACGTTTTCTCAAATTTCCCACAAACTCAAAACTCATGTATTTTTAGCCTACTTTATCAAATCGGATAGCCTTGATTTTCTTGCCGAGTTGATTTTCCACTTCATTCTGAAATTCCTTGAATGTTTCAAATGCCTCATGATATGTTTCAAAAGGTAAAAATAACCATAACGGCTGAAACCATCACTGAATGTAATGAAGTAGCTAGCACCTTATCTAGACACAGTTATAAAGGGGCTGCACACATCAGTGTGAAGGGAAAAGATCTTTTCTCTTTCGACCACATGCGTAAAAGGCTTATGCGCTATCCTCACATACACAAAAGACTTGCATTTTTCAATTAAAGAGTCAACATCGATAGGATACAAAATTCCATCACGTTGAAGCTTCTTAATGCATTTCTTGTTTGCATGACCAAAGCAACAATGCCATAGATAGGTCAAGTCTAATGATTGTTTGGCTCTTTTCCTGCTAACATTAAATATAGAATTAGCATTTGAAGTAAGACCATGCATATCAATTTCAAAAATTCCATCACGTGGTATTGCATTAAAGTAAAATACATTGTCTTTGTAAACGGAAATTACATTATTAAAATAACATGATTAAAACCGTCATCAATCAAATGAGAAAATGAAACAACAACTCTAGTTATAGAAGGTGAAAAATGACAATTATTCAAAGTACTAACTCGTCCATTTGGAAGTATCAAATAATAGCTTCCAATCGCTTTGATGTTTGCATGCATGCCATTTCTTACGTATAAGCTCAAAGCTTCCTGCTTCAATTTCCTGCTATCTCTAAGTCCCTATGATGTATTACAAATATGAGTTCCATAACCCGTATCATATACCATCAACTTATTATTAGACATAACATAAAGTTCTATAATGAAGATACCTGAAGTACTAGCTCAGCTAGTACACTTGCGTTCTTTACCTCAACGAAATACTTCGGGCAGTTCCTTTTCCAGTGTCCTACCTCTTTGCAGTGGTGGCACTCGAAGTCCTTTACTAGATTATCTTTCTTAGGTGGTTGAGGAATTTTCTACTTTAAGGCGTAAGATGACTTACCCTTTCCAACATTCTTTCCTTTACCCCCTGCGATTTCTTACCCTTATCTTTCTGGATCATTCCTTCTCTAATAGTCATTACAACAATTGTTTCAAACTTATTTGGAACACTACTAATGTCTTCCCATGCTATGCAAATTGTAAGTTTTCTTAAGTGATTCAAAATCCTTGTTGAGAGAGTTCAAGATAAAAGTCATAACAAGTTCTTGTGGCATGGGATATCCTAGGCGTTCCATTGGGTCCAAGTAGCCTTTCATTTTTAGAAAATGAATGCTGACCGGTTGTCAAATTTCCTGCCTACTAGCATGAAATGTTTTATTAGTATCAGATAGCTCTTGCTTGGCTTTTTCCTCAAACATAGTTTTGAGTTCAGTGATCATGTCACAAGCATTTAGATCCTCCAACATTATTTGTAATTCTGGAGACATCACGGCCAACATGAGACATGCCTTATCCTTTTGTCTTTTCAGCGTCTCATAGTACGTGTCACGGGCTATAGGTGTAGCAACAGGTTCATGAATTGGAATCATAGGTTGTCCTAGATAGTTTATTCGATCTTCATCCCTAAGACAAATTCTTAGGTTTCGGTACCATATAGAGTAGTTTGATCCAATCAAATTATCCTTGAACAAGTTTGACCTTAGTGTAGACTCTTTGTTTTGGGCATCAACCATCTACAAGTTTGACTTTAGTGTATACTCTTTGAACAAGTTTGTCCTTAGTGTAGACTCTCAACAATAATCTCTTATAAAATTAACTACCTAAGTTGAAAAATTAAATTTTTCAAGAGCCTAGACTTGTTGATACAAAATTTGGATGGACCGCGTCTGACCTAAATTAGGTATAGTTCGGGTATTTGGATTCTGGCTCTTGCACTAAGTGAACTTGTAGTGAAGACCCTGCACACTAAAGAAAGAACAACGTTAGGCTTACCATGCGATTGTATCCCACGATTAGACTCTAGCGTTAGAGTAAGTAATCGATGTAGTTGAGATAATCGATGAGGGTTTAGAGATTGTGTGAATTATACCTTTTGAGGAACCTAGGGTGTTCTTTATATAGCCAATGAAACCATAGTTGGGTTTATCGTATCTTGCGGCTTAAGCAAGAGATAATTACCATATACATTGTGATCCTTATCATCTAAATAATTAAACTGTATATCCTCTTAACTTAGGTGAATCATAGTCCTAATTAGACTATGATTCTGTCTTAACTCTACCCGCGTACGGCCAGAGCGCGGCTTTCACGATACCACATGCACAGCCGTTCCTTGGGCCTCATGAGCCAAAGACGTTGTTTTTCCAACCCATCCATGATGGATTGGACACGGGTAATGCCCGTGGTTCAGGGCCTTATCCTGACTAGGGACTATATGTCATAATGTCCCCCTAGTGTAGTAGTTACGGTCGTAGCCATGACCACTAGACAAGTAATTGTCAGTATCCAAAACAACCGTACCGTTAAGAGTTATAAACATAACCTGTCAATGTAAATAAGCTAAAGTCGTGATCCCATAGATGACAAAAATTCGCAGATTCAATGAATGTGGAAAGTAACTGTCAGCCATAGCTGACATTGCAATACGCGGGCGACTGTTTGCCTATCAGATTGGAAAAATTGCACAAGTGGGTCTGCACTAAGAGCCACGTAAGAACTATGCTTGATAAGACCGAGTCGGCCTGTCTGACGGTAAAACTACCCACTCCACCCTGTCCATTACATCTGTTGATCCCAAACTTAGATCGATTAAGCTTTGTGTATACGAGATTAGATCAAGTACTACACGTAGAGAAACCTTTGCTTATGAATAAAGTAACAAAGTGTTATGCGGAATTAACACTTGATCTAAAACACAATGATGTTAAACAAACTTTCACTTGTATTAGAATAATCGTGTTGATTACAATGAAAGGTTTAACTTGCGAATACTATGAAAACTGATATTAAACATTAACCTAAAAGATCTTCTTTTATAGAACAAGAAGTCTTGTACAATAAGCTACGAATCAATTATTCTAGGTAAAGATAAACATAGAAAATACATTGTCGTTTCTATCCTTACTAGAAGTAATCTAGAATATAATATACGTATAGCTCACATCTTCCATCAGTGCTTGTCTTCAATCTGTCAACGCTTGACTTTATCTTGTCAACGCTTATGCTGTCAGCGCTCACTTTGCTCTTGTCAACGCTTGAGTTGTTCTTGTCAGCGTTCAAGTGTTCTGGCCTAAATTTATTCCCAACAATCCTCCCCTAAACTTGATATCCACTGATCAAGTTTCTGAATAAACATTAAGAACTTGGAGGAGTCTGACAAACCTTATCATATTGGTAATAAATAAATCTGATCAAATTCTTTGCCACGTCACTTGTATAGTCTATCTCCAACTGGGTGTCCTTCATCTTCTCCAAAACAGCCTTGGATATGAAATACTGAGCATCTACAAGTAAATACTCAGCAAACTTTGTAGAACTCAAATGGTATACACCTGCAGCTGAATATAACCTCCATTGAAGACCACTGAGGTCATCTTCAAGATCCTTCCATATTTCAGGATCTTCTTCTTTTGTCCCACACATTCTTTTGAATGTGGTCCAAAGTTTTATTCCATTGGCTGAAGTTGGTGCTTCAGCCTCATACTTGGTCTCTAGCAACCTCCAAAGGTCTACCAAGTCTTCTCTGTCACAACTTGCAAATAAAGATATGAGAGTGGTAAAAGTGTGTACCTCCTTGCCAAATCTTCCAATTTTCCAGAATCCACATTCATCTTCCTCATAACTTATAATTGGATTCCTGGAATCTAGTGGTAACACATGCACCATATCTGAAGCTTCTAATGGTGAGAGCTTGAGGCTCTTTCTAATGATTGCTTCACTTGGATACAGTTGAGACATATCTTTTGGAAACTCAAGAATAAATCCCTTCTTTACTGGTCTAGGAACTATCATAGCTTTCTTGATTGCCATCTCTTCTGCAAGTTGCTCCCTTCTTTCATCTGAAAGAAGTCTGAAAGTGTTTTCTTCTTGCACTTTCACCCAAATAGGATAAGCTCTATGTTCCAACTCATCAAATGTCAAAGCCTTCAGCTTCTGATGTGTCCATCCAACTCCATGACATTTGAGCAACATAAAGTAGAGCTTCCTTCTATCCCTTTTCAATTCAGAGAGAATGTTGCTTGCCTTGTACTTCAGCATCACCTTACAATCCTGCTGAACTCTAAGAAGAATTTCCAAACCCCATATCTGATCTGAAATGGTCAAGTCTGGATTATCCATGCAGCTTTCTTCCCAAGAATTGTACATCTGAACTACCTCTGGCATATCAAAATCAATTTGCAACTTCAAATCTCTCAGCCTTTCCCTAGCAAGCTCATCACCATACTCAAGTCTTTCTGGTTCAACAATCATCACACTTGAGTCTGAGCTAGCTCCATCACTTTCTTCTTCAGAAGTCACAACAAATGGTGACTTTTCCTTTTCTCCTTGTTCCATCATTTGCTCAGCCATTCTTCTATCAAATTCAACCTGAGCTGCATTCTTTGGAACAATTTCTTCTACCAACTTACCCTTACCCTTATCTGTTGGTTCAATTGTTGGTAGGGTAGATGATAATACCTGAGTAGGAACATCTTTGATGATAGATGATGACTGGAATACATCACCTCCATATGCAGATCTGTCAACGCCCAAATTTCCTCTATCAGCGCCCAAAATACTTCTGTCAGCGTCCAAACTTGCCTTGTCAACGCTCAAATATTTTCCCTCAGCGCCTTGTGTAACCTCTCTCAGCATATCTGTAAATGATAAATTTAAATTTGTTGGAGAGATTAAGGACGTATCAAAACCTTTTTGTTCCTTTAATGTAGTAAGAGCTTCAGCAATATCCAATGATTGACCATCTTGACTGCTCTTATCACTCAGATTTCTTGCTTCCTCCCCTTTGGAAGACTCCTCCATACCTCCCCTTGAATGAGCACTCTCCAAAACAACAATCCTCTCCCTCAATTCTTTGAGTTCAAGGCCTTGGTTACTGACAATTTGTACTAAGTCTGCATTTTGCTTTTGCAAGCTAATGCAGACAGCCGTCAATTCTAAAAGCGTCATTGGTTCCAGGCTGCCCTCTTCCAAAATGGGGATTTGACCTCCCAAGTCAGGTTCATTGGGCATGGATGAGGACTTAATTATGTTGGGACTGTCTTGACCAGCATCTAAGCCTGTATCAATAGCCCCAGCCTCATCCAGGTCACCAGCCACACTTGTGGTGGTGGTTCTCTCTGCTTCATGGCTAGGACCACCAGAGGAGAACACTCCAGCAGTCCTTTGGTGTTTAATCAACCTATATTCTGGTGGTGTGGAAGATGGTGTAGAAGAAGGTGTAGATGTGGGTTGGTTAAGGGGTGTTTGGGATTGTGATGGTTGGGTGTCAGCGGTTGAAATAGGCATATCAACGCCCACATTAGATGTGTCAGCGTCGAAAGGATTTTGGTCTATTTGCATGTGGTCAGGTGAGAGTAAAGGTTCAGGGATAGGCTCAAGTTGTGGGTGAGGGTCAATATGAGGTTGAGGGTCTGGTTGGGGTTGTGCTGCTGCAATAACAGCAAGCATGGCTGGGGTTAATGGTAGATCTCTATGAGGTGGTGAATTCATCTTGGTAAAAATAGCCTTCTTTTGTTCAGGGATCTTATAAAAATCATTGTGATCCCTTGAACAATATCTTTGATCATCAAAAACCATTTGCAGAAAACGGGGATAAGCTAAAGTCATTTTTGTCCCCTTGTTTTTACACATTCCTTCAAAAATCATTTTAGACCAGTTATAATTTTGCCCTGTTGTAATACACACAATAGCAGATGCAATGGATCTATTGATCTCATTGTGTGCAGTACATTTGGGACTCAAACATTGAAGGAGAATGTGAATTAGGTACTTCCAGGCAGGGGGAAATTCCTGCTTATGGTACTTATTGAGAGTACCTTCATCAGGAATAGGGTATCCCAAAGCCCTTAGCCCTTGTTCTATTTCAGAGATGGGAAGAATGGTTATACCATCAGCATCATTAAGATGCAAGGCCTGGCGTACCAAGGCCTCAGTAACCACCCAAGGTCTCCCATGTACAATAGAAGTCAATGTTGTCACTCCATTAACTGTTGAGGAACTAACAGTGTTCCAAAACTGTTTAATGTGTGTGACTGGTATGAGTGGTGCATGAGAAAGAGCATACCTTAATGGGGATGCATTCAAATACTCCACCATCTGTGTGTATTGAGGGAACAAAGTATTATCAGCAACAAGATAAGCAATCATGTTGTGTTGAGACTTGAACCCCAAATCCAATTCTGCTGAGTTAAATCTTGGTGCCATTGATGAAAGCTGTTAATTTGATGTATAAAAGATGAAGGTTGATAAGAGAAAAGTGTTAGACAAGAATTATAGATACCCTGTTTAAAATAGGAGCCAAATTTATAGGAGTGGATGAATGCACGTGATTGGCCCAAAAATAGGCAAAGATTTTCAAAAATCAATCATGAAAATATTGAAAAAGTTTATAAGTTATCTCATGCATTTAATGAAAGTAACAACTCCTAAAATTACGGCTTGAAAAAATGTCAAAAAGTTACAACTGGGTAGGTCCCATTGTTTGTCAACGGTCAAATATAACCCATCAACGCCCAACGGCTATAATCTTGTCAACGTTCGCCTAAAGCCATGTCAGCGTCCATTTTGGTCACAACAACGCTTGGAAAAATCTTGTCAGCGTCCAAAAATAAAATTGTTTGAAAAAGTGAAAAATGACCTTAACAAGTAATTTATCCTAGAGAAGATAACCAAAAGCTGATAATTATCATAGGGCGGCAAGCACTGTCCAGTTATGCACACTTGCATAAGCAAGATAGACATAACAGTCCTCAAGTGTCCCTTGCTAACCAAAATTCTTAACAACCAAGTTACCTCATAAAATCCTTGTTACTCCCAGGTAAAACCCATATCAAAAGGATTCCCAAGCCTCCCAACAGACCACAACCAATTCTAGGCCAAAAAAAATGTCTTGGCAGCATGCAAAGTTGATATACTATGCATGCTACAGTGCCTCATGGTTTAGAAAAACTAACCCATACTCACCAGTGGACACAATCTAGAATTGTGATGAGAGTATTCTAAGAATACCCAAGAGTCCTAAAGGTTCCTTAAACCTCCCCTCAAACTATGATACATGAGTTCTCAAAATATATATATGAACATTAAAAATTTATGTCAAGATAGGAATATAAATATTCCAACCATCATCCATAAACAAAACATGTCCAAATAGCTCTTCAAAGATCCATAAGCAACTCTGTATCCAATGGCATAAAGCTACCATTACCTGCACATTTAGATGAAAAACCACAAAACTAACATTTGTTGCTGACAGCGTCCCGATAACACTTGTCAGCGTTGAAGGAACTCTTGTCAGCGTTAGACAATAATATCTCCAACAACGGCAAAATAACACTTGACAGTGTTACATTTACCTTTGTCAGTGTTAGAAAAATAATGTGGAAAATCTAAATCATCACAAAGACCAATAACAATGCATTATCCTGTACATACTTTTACAAAAAGATTCCAAAACACATATTAAGTGAGATTAACCATTCCAATATTTGTTACCAAATATTGAAATCTTCCAGCATCAAAAGGTTTAGTTAATAAATCAGCCACATTGTCTTCTGTGTCTACCCTATCTGGTTGTATTAAACCTTTCTCAAAGCAATCTCTTATAAAATGATGTCTAATTTCTATGTGTTTGGTTTTAGAATGATGTACAGGATTTTTAATAATGCATAAAGTACTGTTATTGTCTACAAAAATCTTGGTATGCATAAAATTATACCCATAATCCAACAGCTGGTTCTGAATCCATAAGACTTGTCCACAACAAGCAGCTGCTGCAACATATTCTGCTTCAGTTGTAGAGTTGGCCACCACTGTTTGTTTCTTGCATTGCCAAGATATTAATCTGCTCCCAAGAAATTGACATCCACCAGTTGTGGATTTCCTATCAAACTTGTCACCACCATAATCACTGTCTGAATATGCAATAAGATCCAATGGAGAATCTTTGGGGTACCATAATCCAAGATCTGGATAACACCTTAAGTACCTAAAAATTCTCTTCACAGCAAAAAGGTGACATTCTTTGGGAGTCACTTGATGGCGTGCACATGCACACACAGCAAACATGATGTCAGGTCTTGAGGCTGTAAGATACATCAATGATCCAATCATTGATCTATAGTGCCTAACATCCACATCCTTTCCAGCTCCAATTTTTCCCCAAGGGTGCTGCTTATCCATAGGAGTGGAAGCCTCCTTTTCATGTGGAGAAAAACCATATTTCTTCAAGATTTCAGCTACATACTTGTCTTGGGAGATGAAGATACCATCTTCTTTCTGCTGAACTTGTAAACCTAGAAAGAAGTTCATCTCACCCATTGCACTCATCTTGAATTTATCTGTCATGAGCTTGGAAAATTCCTCACTCATTTTTGGATCAGTAGAGCCAAAAATGATGTCATCAACATAGACCTGCACAAGCAACACATGTTTTCCTTTCTTCTTTGTAAACAGTGTCTGATCTATGGTGCCCCTTTTGAAACCATTTTCCACCAAGTAGGTGGACAATGTACCATACCATGCTCTTGGGGCTTGATGAAGTCCATACATTGCTTTCTTCACTCTATAAACCTTGTCTGGATTCTCAGGATCTTCAAAACCAGGAGGTTGCATGACATATACTTCCTCAACAATTGTCCCATAGAGGAAAGCACTCTTCACATCCATTTGGTAAACAGTAAATACAAGAGGCATAAGCTAGAAAAATTCTTATAGCTTCAATTCTTGCAACTGGTGCAAAAACTTCTTCATAATCAATTCCTTCCTCTTGTATATAACCCTGAGCTACCAAACGTGCCTTGTTTCTGACCACAATGCCTCTCTCATCTTTCTTGTTCCTTAGAACCCATCTTGTCCCAATTGGTCTCACATATCTAGGACAATCAACCAGCTCCCAAACATCCTGTATAGCAAATTGGTGAAGCTCATCCTGCATTGCTTCCACCCAACTTGGTTCCTTGAGAGCATCAAAAATTTTCTTGGGTTCTTCCTGTGACAGAAAACAGGCAAACAAACATGCTTGTACAAGAGGGGTATCAACCTTCTTGTGTATATTGGCAATAAATCCACCAAGACCTTGATGGGATCTTCTTGTCTGAACTGGAGCCATAACATCACCAATGATTTGAGATGTGGGGTGATCCTTAGCTGTGGAAGTGAGAACTCCTCCTTCAAAAAGTCTGGTGTCCTCAACTTCACGCTCCATGTTGCCAATATCTTCTTCAGATTCTTCTTGATCAACAGAGATCTCTTCATGGACATTAGAAGGTCCACCTTGTTCAAAATGAGAAGAGAAGAGCTGTGTAAAAGTGTCTCCAAAGTCTGATCCTTGTTTATCAGCGTTTGGGCTAACAACGCTTGAACTGGTGTTGTCAGCGTTGGAGCCATCAGCGTCTGAAGTGGTCGTGTCAGCGCTTGATTTCCCTTTGTCAGCGCCTGAAGAATCATGCATGTTTGTATTTGGTGGTATTTGAACACCACCATTATCTTTCCTTGCAGCAGTAGCAGCAGCATAATACTCATCTGTCCATATAGGAAGTGTAACAAATTCTTGTGTGGGAGATGATTTAACTGCTGGTGGTCCATCCTCCTTAGCAACCTGTATACCTGAAACATTACCAATTCTCTTTTCCAAAACACTTGAAGTTACCTTCACAATGTCTGGATCAGTAACAGGCATATAATTTAAAGCTCTAGACAAAGGTTCTAAGTCAAACAACCAATTTGGACCACTCTCAGGATCACTAGGTTTACTCTCTAAAAACCTAACATGTACCTTTTCAAGTATACGTTTTTCCTTTTTAATGTAAACCCTATATCCTTTACTCTGCACTGAATATCCCATGAAGTAGCCTTCATCACCTTTTGAATCAAATTTACCTAGGGCCTCACTAGTTTCTAAAACAACTACATGACAACCAAATGGCTTGAGAAAGCCAATATTGGGCTTCCTTCCCCAAAGTAATTCATAAGGTGTCTTATTATGTATCTTGTTGACCAATGCCCTATTTTGAACATAACAAGCTGTGTTAACAGCTTCAGCCCAAAAGGCTATAGGAAAGTGGGCATCAGCCAACATGGTTCTAGCTGCTTCAATAAGGGTCCTATTCTTCCTTTCAGCAACCCCATTTTGCTGTGGGGTTCTAGCTATGCTAAACTGCCTAGTAATCCCTTTCTTGGCACAAAAATCATCTAACAACTGATTTCTAAACTCACCCCCATTGTCACTTCTAATAATTTTGACCTCATTACCATTCTTCTTTTCAATTTGGGTAATGAAATTAATCAGACTTAGGGCAGTTTCACTTTTCTTGGCTAAAAAGAAAGTCCATGTGAACCTGGAGTAATCATCAGTAATGACAAAACAATATGATTTACCCTTCAAACTTTCTATATTAGTTGGACCAAAGAGGTCCATATGCAATAAGTGAAGTGGTTTAGAACTAGAGTGCACCTGTTTAGACCTGAATGAGACCTTGTGCTGCTTGCCCTTAAGGCATGCAACACAAGAGTGGTCATTGTGGAAAGCCTTTTCAGGCAAACCATCAACTAAACCAAGCCTCACAAGTCTATTGATATTCTTAAAGTTTATGTGCCCTAGTCTCCTGTGCCAAAGATTACTTTCATCTACTGAGGCTTTAGCATATAGACATGACATTTTATTATTTACCTTAATTCCATTAAGATTCACATTATATATGTCTTTATGCCTTGGTGTTCTAAAATCTATGTATTTTTCCTCTGGAAGTTTATAATCTTTGCTTAACACCAAGCACTCAGTATCTGTGAAAAGAACCTTATTTTTGTTATCACACACTTGTGATACACTAAACAAATTATAATCCAGATCTTTTACCAAGAAGACATTCTCAAACCGTAGATTGTTGGTGACAAGGGTTCCTTTTCCTGTGATTGTTCCATAACCCCCTCCAAAGTATACCTTATCACCATCTTGAATAGGAGAGAAATTGGTCAGATAGTCTTCCTTTCCTGTCATGTGCCTTGAGCATCCACTATCCCAGTATCCATAATCATTGATCTTCTTCTGAATGCCCTGCACATAAAGAAAACACATTAGTTTTCTTTGGGAACCCAAGCCTTAGAAGACTTGGATTCATTTGGTTGTTCAACAAGAACAGACTTGGTTCTCATAACAACCCCATTTTCATCCCTGTTTGAATGAAATTCCCAGTTAACCCCAATTGGTGTTGACAATGCCTTAGAAATATAATGAAACCTGTTGCATGTCATAGAAATACCAGTAGAATTAGGGTTTTGGTCTTGTTTTGGTCTCCATGTAAAGCTAGTAGAAGCTTTAGACCTATTTCCCTGTGGTTGCAAATACCTAGGTTTGTCAGCGCTGAAATTTCTCTTGTCAGCGCCCCGATTGCTCCTATCAGCGTTGAACCTAGGGTTTGCTACAGGAACCCATTGCCTATTTGACCAAGTATTTGACTTTTGAAAAGGTCTTAAGCCTTGTGTGTTAGACCCTCTAGAAAAGAATGGGGCTGGTCTAACAACTTGTGAACTTTTGTTCATAAAGGTATTGGGTCTGACAGTGTTTGACCTATGTTGACTTTTGTCAGCGCTGAAATGGTTCCTATCAGCGTTGACATTGGAAGCGTTGACACATTTGTAGGCCAAATGTGAGAAGCTACCACATGTATAACAAGCTTTTCTAGACATAGTCTTAGGTCTAGAAGCAAAGAAGCCTGTTCCATGATCACTGACTTGGCTTTTTGGTGACCTAGTATTCCTATACATCTCTGCATACTTAACACTAGGTTTTCTAACATTTTGTGGGCCAAGGTCAACAGCTTTGCCAGTGGTAGGGTGTGTGATCTTAATAGGTTTAGGATCAAGGCTCGTGATTGGTGTGGGCTCATTTGGACTTTCACACAATAACCCTCCCTTAACAAACAAGGTGTGGTTTGCTTTCTTCCACTCATCTAGGTCAGTCAGCTTTTTCTTGTATTCCTCAACTGGGGAAATCACTCTAGGTGGAGGAATGAATTCCTCCTCTTGACATTCTGGCAAGCCAGTCCAAGATAAGTCCTTTGATTGGACACCATAGAAATCCCCAGCTGGTGGTGGAACAACAGTATAATTATTCATCCCAATCCCACTCATATCCTTAGAGTCTCTTTGTTTACTAACACACTCTCCTAGGGATTGTGTGGCCTTATCAAATCTCTGGATTTTAAGACTCACATTATCTTTATTTTTGTTAGCCTCCTCTAACTGAGCTATCAAATCAAGATTAACCCTATTTACTATATCTTGAACATCCTTACTCTGATGTAACTCATGTTTTAAGATATTTATTTGATCCTTTAAATCAAACTCCATTTTCTTATACTCAGCTACTGTCTTTTCTGTTTGGGTAAGAGCAACTTGATAGTTAGATACTTTGCATCTTTCAGTACTTGCCTCATCTAATAATTTAACTATCTCTTGTTTTAATTTTTCAGTATTTAAACGACAACCCTTAGAACAGAAAGCATCATCATATACCTCATTATCTGATGAAGAGGAGGAGTGTGCCATGAGAGCATATTCAACATGCTCTTCTTTAACTTCAGCAACCAAAGCTCTGTCCTCTTCTTCATTCTTAGCCATCCAGCTCCAATCCCATTCTCCAACACCATCAATTTGTTGAACAGCAACCATAGCCTTGGGATCTGGGCTCTTAATCATTTGGCTAGAAGGCTTCCCAGCATCAGATCTTCTTGGAGATCTACATTCCCTCATAAAGTGCCCCATCCTATGACAGTTGTAGCACTCAACCTTGGACTTGTCAAATCCAGCAACATCCTTAGCATTAAAGGTCATCTTCTTCTTGAACCTTTTATTGAACCTGTTTGCTCTTAAACTTACAAGAGCCATTGTCCACTTGATGTCCATCTCTTCCAATTGTTCATCACTTATCTGCTCAAGATCTTCATATGTAATCCTTGAATCACTGGGCAAAGAAGCAATGAATGCACACACAGTATCTAGATCAAAACCAGCAGGTTTAATTCTATCAGCGCCATGATTGTGTGTGTCAGCGCTTGAGTACAAAGCGTTGACAGGATATGATCCAGCGCTGACAGATTGACATCCAGCGCTGACACCTTGAGATCCAGTTGCTGAATGTCCATAGAAGTTCATGGAATCAAATTGACCTTCACTTTGTGAAAAGAAGGCCATGTTGTTGCTGGAAGATTTGTTATCACTCTCCAATTGCCATTCATTCTCCAACAGTCTTAGTTTGTTGAAGATGTCATCAAACCTGGAAGTCTTGTGAGTGTTATTGACAAGAATGGATCTTGTCTCAATCTTCCATACATCACCAAGGCTTTTGAGAAAAGTAGCATTTAATTCAGGGTCATCAATCTGTTTTCCCATGAATGAAAGTTGACTTGTGATGTCAAGAAGTCTACTTCTCACACTGCTGAGATTCTCATTAGGTTGAGCTTTAAAGACAGCATACTCATGCAATAGTTGCTTCTTCTTTTCTTCTTTTGTATCAGCATTGCCACCATGTGCTACTTCAAGAGCTTCCCAAAGCTCTTTTGCAGACTCAAAGCGTTTGTACTTGAGCTGATTCTCATGACCTAGGGCATGTTTCAAGATGTTCAGGATTTTCATGTCCACCCTCTTCTTAGCTATGTCTTCAACAGCTACAGCTCTCCCATCTTCAGGCTTTTCCACCTTATCAGATTCAGGACAATTAGGAACAGCTGTCCTTGTGGCAATTGCAGCAGTAATCTTTGCTGCTTTATCGAATGTGTTCCCATATTCGATAATCTCCCAAAGAGTGTAGTCATGAATAGCTATATATTGCTCAAAATTGGACTTCCAAAGCTCAAAGTTCCTGGCATCAAACATGGGAATTTTGATACTAGGGTTTGAGAAGTTGTTTTGTAGCAAAGCAGGAGGTTGATTTGTGCCAGACATGATGTTTTTAGGGTTTTGAGAATTTTAGGGTTTTTAGGGTTTGGTGTTTTAGGGTTCTGCGTTACTTAAAGATCAAAAGTTTCTCAACAAGCTCTGATACCACTTGTTGATCCCAAACTTAGATCGATTAAGCTTTGTGTATACGAGATTAGATCAAGTACTACACGTAGAGAAACCTTTGCTTATGAATAAAGTAACAAAGTGTTATGCGGAATTAACACTTGATCTAAAACACAATGATGTTAAACAAACTTTCACTTGTATTAGAATAATCGTGTTGATTACAATGAAAGGTTTAACTTGCGAATACTATGAAAACTGATATTAAACATTAACCTAAAAGATCTTCTTTTATAGAACAAGAAGTCTTGTACAATAAGCTACGAATCAATTATTCTAGGTAAAGATAAACATAGAAAATACATTGTCGTTTCTATCCTTACTAGAAGTAATCTAGAATATAATATACGTATAGCTCACATCTTCCATCAGTGCTTGTCTTCAATCTGTCAACGCTTGACTTTATCTTGTCAACGCTTATGCTGTCAGCGCTCACTTTGCTCTTGTCAACGCTTGAGTTGTTCTTGTCAGCGTTCAAGTGTTCTGGCCTAAATTTATTCCCAACAACATCAAAGTAGTAGATTACACGTAGCAAAGATCCAAGGGTACATGATAATCAACGGAACCCTATATATACCCCATGTATTACTGTGCATGCTTCACACAGTTATATTAAGTCCACCATTGTTGCAACTTCACACGTCGCACCTCCTGTTTTATTCATGGATCTCCGTTCTGTCAAATTAGCACACCAAACCCTTCATATACTTTATTCAAAAGATGTTTAGGGATATCACCACTATTACGGCCGCACTCAATGAACTTGAGGAGTAAATTTTTTTAAAATTTTGTTCCAAATATTATATACCGAAAGATGTTCATCCCCAGCTTCTTGGGGAAATGGAGGCCATTACTGAAAATCCACAATAAAATAAGTTTGTACACCCGTTTATTTGATACGGCAAACTACCGCATCCCTTATCTAGGTTTCTAGTTAGCTTATTAGAGTTCTCAGCTTCACTGTATAAACGCCTGTAAGATAATCCAGTTTGAGGTTAGTTTCCGTTGCTTGAACATTATTCTTACCGTAAGCTTATTCCGTTATTTTTACATTCCGTCCATGGTAAACGAATGGATTTCATTTAGCAAGCGTTTAGAAAAATCTCCTCAATACTACTCAAAACCCATTGGCTCCCTTAAAAACTGGAACAATAGGTACGTCTTTATTGATGTCGTAGTATTTCCACAACCATTTGAACTCAAATACGAAATAGCCAAAGACTATCCCCCAGCCTCAGATTCGTACAGTAGGGTAGATGCTCGAAGCCTAGACACACATCAAACTATGTTCAACAAATCTCCCGAATCATTCCCATGCCTCATAGGCATCAGCCGCAACTACTTTGGAAGCGAATATCATAATGCAACGTTTGTGAACAACCGTAGTGAGGGTGGGTACCGTATATGTAGCGGTATTCAAAATAATGATATCTTAGCCGTATATTAATGTATTGTCTTGTATTTTGTTCAAAATGAATCTATTCGGACTCATCCGTCAAGGAAATACCAAGGACATAACAGAAAGCACCCGTGCTCGTAGAGAAGGTGAGCCCCCACTTCTTGAGGCTATCAGGGGTATTATCATTCCCCTAGTCACTGCTACTGCCGCACCCTCAAGCACTAAGGATGACTCTCACATAAATAAGTCCCCGTTAGACTTTCACAACGAGGACAAAACATTTTGCAAGAGGGTGGCGAGGCCACATCACATGACCCTGTCGGTCTTTCCACTGAATCCACAGACCTTCCGACTATGGAATAAGAGCTAGTTATGGAAGAAGAAGAAGAGGAGGAGGAGGGAGAGGAAGCAGCGGAAGAAGGATTGGTCCGCCAACGTAAGAGATGAAATAATTCAAAAGGTAATCGCATATTGATAATTTCTACCGATGCAAATCTTAGCCATAATAGGGTCATGATTTACAATATCTAGCATAAACGTAGTCACGCCATGTTTACCTTATCTAGTATTTCGTGCTTACGGTTTGATCAAAACATGCGATGTAAGTATTCCAATATTTAGTCTACGATTATATAGCCTTCGGGTCTGACCCTAGGTTATTATATTATCTTTTCTTGGTCAAGACATAAAAGTGTCTTTGACGAATTAACCAAGCTCAAGTGACTTAATACATTAGATAGTACAAAACTTACTTATGTAGGTATTAATAAATTTTGAAAATCATGACAAAATTTGTATAAAAGGAAACATGTAAAACTTCCTTTTATACCGAGTTTCTAAAGCAATAAATTTTCCATATTATTAAACTTTCCTTAAATAACATATGTCTCAGTTTCATGAATCCACAGGTATCTCAAAACTGAGATACCCATTGTTTTAAAAATGTTGTACAAGTTTCATAAACTTGCCATTGGTTTGTTTCATCGGTTTTTCCTCACATCTCTTACGACTACCAACGAAAAACTCAATGAAACCTTGCTACAGTCACATTTGACTCTATGGTGTCTTGGAAGACACATAAAAGGACCCGGAGAAGTTGGTCTGCGCGAAGTTAGTTAAGCACCTCTTTCTTTAGGAACGTAGAGCGACCCACCTATTCATTTCTACTGTAGTCTGACTAAAACATTATAGAAATCAAATAGAAGCTAGTTTTTCATATGGTTTTAGAGTAAATAGAATATTAGGTCAAAAAACCTAAGATTTACTTACACTAGTTAGTCTGACTTAATTCTTGAAAAAGATTTTGCATTTCTTAAAAATAAACTATTTAAAGTAATAAATAAACAAAATAAGCAAGAATATGTACAAGACTAATATATCACATATAAACCATAAACAATAAAGTTATTTATCATAAATAGCTTATTTTAGGCACTAAATTTAGAAAATCTAGAAAATCCAATTTTAAGATTTTGGAGAAATTCTGTTTTCCCAGGCCAAAATCGGCTGGAAGTAGTCTTCAAAAGCTTTCGACTAAAACTAAAAAGTTGTACAGAATCAAGTTTTTAGTGTCATATTGAATGGGAATCTGAACCCATATAAATTATTTTGTTAAAATTATTTTCTTTTCGGGTGTAAAAAATTCAGCCCTAAAACAATTTTATAAAAACCCTTTTTAGCATGTATATACCAATCTAATTACCGCTTTTTAATCTAATAGAAACCCTAAGCATGTTAAGAAACTATATGATGCATCATAGCAATTAGTAACCATGGTTTAATAAACGATTTAAACATGCATAACATTTCAAAAAACACGTAAATTGCACACGTTGTTGTAATAAATGTTTTGCTATAACGAGGGATGAGCATTTGGACCCGAATCCCGAAACCGAACCGGAACCGTATCGATTCCCGGTACCCGAACCCCGTTCGGTACGGTACCGGTACCACGAAATAAGGTGAAAAACAATTCGGTACCACTATTTCGGTACAGGACCGGTACCAAATCGGGAAATTCCCGAAACAAAACGAGAAAATCCCGATTTCCCGGTACCGGTACCGATACCGATATCCGAATCCCGTTCGGTAAGGTACTGGTACCATTAATTTATGTTTGGGAAAAATTTGGTACCACTAATTCGGTACCGGTACCGTGCTCATCTCTAGCTATAACCTAAAAAGCATGAAAACTCATTTTTGCCAGAAAATTATGGATCTAATATATCTAATTAAACAACTTAAAGATATTCAATTAAATCATAACTAATGATTTAAGAAAAAATTGTTTTTGCATCGATTTTAGGAATTTTTTATGTAATTACATGGCATAGAATTGGCTCATGATGCCACTGTTGGAATTTAACAACCTAATTTATCTAGAATACACGCATCAAGAGTAAACACGGCGGACATGATCATATCTATGCATACAATATAATTAACATAAAGATTAAGAGTATAAACCTTTTCTCCAAGAACAATGATCAAGAACACTTAAATCATCAACCAAACAAAACTCTAATCTTTATACCAATAAGCTGATTCACAAAACCAAATATCAAGTTAAATCTTCTCTAAGATAGTACACACGACACTTCAATCAAGCACCTTCGATTGCTAGATCTTGATTAAGTATATAGATCACGAAAATCAAAACCTGAAAACCCACTTGGGGTTTTCTTGCCGTTGAACTATAAAGAAAAGAAGGGGAAAAGTTCGGTTTAAATTTATGAAAACAATGAATCACATTCATTGTTTATATACTAGAGCCTTGAGATAATTATGATAAAGATTACAACTTAATCTGCAAGTAATTAACCTTCTAGAATATTTTCCCTTCTACAACTAAAAATTTCATCATAATCAAAGCCATCTCTTTGACTATTACCCTTAGCAACCTGTTTAGTCTTATATCTTTCAACATGAGATTTATATTTGATTTTATGTAACCACTTACTATCAATAGCTTTCCTTCCAACAATAAATCACAAATAGTCCAAGCAATATTTCTATTAAGGGCTTGAATTTCATTATTCATAGCTTCAACCCAATTAGGATCAGATAGAGCTTCTGACATGCAAGTTGGTTCAACAGACTTATCTAAATTGGAAGCAAAGCACATATTGTGTCTACTAAGAACAAAATATCTCACATACTTCTCAATACCATATCTAACATTAGAACTAAAACCATAATCATTAAACTTCACAAGCATTCTATACATTCTTACACTAAGTGTCTACACATCACTATCATTGTTATGAAACTGATTGAACTGAGTTGGTGACAAACCAAGGTTTTGATTTTGATGATTTCCCTCAAATAGACTGTTTTGATCATCATATTGGGTTGCAAATATTCTTCTTGGGTTACACAATAGTATCAGTAGACCTATTTCTAGGAAGTGGGCTACTACCATCCACAACTGATGAAGTCCTCCCTTCATCATTGGTATTTTGAGATCCATAGTTATCAAAAAAACTTAACTGGTCATTTTTACTTATTACTTCAACAACAGAAGTTGAATCACTGGTTTTCATTTTAAAAGGAAAATTTGTTTCATAAAATTTAACATCTCTAGAAAAAAACATTTCAAGTATCCAAACTTAATAGTTGATATATTTTTTCACATTAGAATAGCCAATAAGAGCAGATTTTTTTAGATTTATAAGACAACTTATCATGACTGTCCAAATAGGAAGATAAGGTTTGACATTATACACCAACTCATAGGGACACCTACCATTTAGAACAGAAGATGGCAGCCTGTTATATAAGCTACACAACAAATATAATCATACTAAAACCTTAACGGAATTCCTCTCTGAAACCTAAGACTTCTTGCCACATTTAGCAGATATTTATTTTTCCTCTCAGAAATCCCATTTGCTAAGGAGTATAAGCAAACGATGTTTGATGAATGATACCGAGATAAGAAAACATTTTATTCATCTTCTTATTAACAAATTCAGTTCCATTATCAAACCTCATAATCTTAACTTTAATTTTAAACTGAGTATGAATTAAGTTTATATAAGACAAACAAACATCAAACACCTCATCCTTATACTTAATCAAATAAGCCCAGACAAGCCTAGAGTAATCATTAACAATGGTCAAGAAAAATCTAAATCCTTCTTTGCTAGTGAATTTGTAAATACCCCACAAGTCAAGATGAATCAAATCACCAATAAATTTTTACTTATGATCAGATATAGGGAAGGGTTCCCTATTATGTTTACCCCTATGACAAACCTCACAAATTGGCACAAAAGATGACTTAGAAATATTAAGATCATTATGCAAAGCAGACAAGACTTGATCAACATGATGACCAAGTCTGTTGTGCCAAAGAAATTTAGAAACATGAAAGCTTATAACAAAATTAGACTCACCAACAGAACATTTAGATGACATATCAAACAAATAGAGACAATCAGATTCACTCCCAGTCCCTAGAGTTTTCTATCTGGTCAAGTCCTAAATATAGCATTTTTCTTTATCAAAACCAACAAATTTTTACTATCTCTAATCAACTTATTAACATATAATAGGCTAACACAATAACCAGGCACAAAAAGCACATCATATAAAACAACATGATTAGTTAACTTCAAATTTCCAACATCACTGATAACAACCAAAGTACCATTAGGGTGACTAACAATAGTATTAAGACTAGAGACAATCACATTAGTCATACCACAATAGAAACAATTAAATGTTGATTAGCACCAGAATCGATAATCCAACCAAGACTAACAGTTTTAACATATAGCTTATTATTAGATAAAAGAAACTTAAAAATGTTAATATTGAACCAAACATTGCCATTAAAGAAGGAGCATCTACCTACCATATTGGCATGAAGACTACTAGAACCATTAACATTGATCAAGGACAACAAATTCTGCATCTGCCTAGAGGTTGAGCTAGAATTAAAGGCTAGAAGTAAAGGCTTTATAAGACTTAACTTTAATGTTAGCATTGAAATTAGGCTTATTCATTCTAGAAAAATTATTCCCAAACTTCTTAAAACCAGATTGAAACCCAACCAACTCATAACACCTTTCAATAGCATGCTCAATCATACCAAAATTTTTATTGTTAAGATTACAATTAGGACTCATATTGCCATTATTATTAGAAACGTAGGTTCCACTGTTATTATTATTAAAGTTTCTTCTATTACTATTACTATTATTAACATTTTTAACAACAAAAGAAAAAGAAATCATCTTAGACTCAGTAACACCAAAGGACTTAGGAATCCCTCTACGAGATTCCTCTCTAGGCACAACATTGTATGCTTCTTTCACTTCAGAGAGAGGATCCCTGGTGTGCAAACCACTCCTAATAGGTTGTTAACAATCATCAAGACCCATAAAAACCTGCATAAGTCTCCTAACTTGTTGTTGCAACACTATTTCAGTGCTAGATTCATGAGAACACTTAACATCACATGTACATTTAGGTAGTTTAGTAAGAGAGTCAAATTCTCTCCATAAAGAACTAAGTCTATGATAATAATCATCCAAAAAATACGACCTTGTTTAACACAATTAATTTTTTGCAGCAAATTATAAACCATAGACCCATCAACCTTATCATAAGTTTCCTCAAGATCTTTCCACACAGAAGCACAATTATCATAAAACGCCAAACCCTTATAAACATCTTGAGAAACAGAATTCATAATCCAAGTTAATATCATATCATTACTTATATCCCATTAAGTAGTTAAATCATCACTAGTAGCATATGAGTCTCTCAAACAAGTACCATCAACAAGACCAATTTTATTCCTAGCTTGTAAAGCCAATTTCATAGCACCATTCTAATTTCTATAATTCTCAGTACCAAGAAGTTTAAAAGAAATTAAAACATAACTACTATTATTATTATTCTAAACATGAAGAGGATTACCAGCATTCAAATTACTAATCAACACATGAACATTACTACCACTAGCAAACATGATGATAAACACGAAGAATCAACAATAAAGCACAGACGATAGTTAAAAAAGACAAAACAAAACAAGAACCACTTAATAGAGATAAAAGACACAACCAAGATCACCAGGAATGCAATTGTGTGAATGAGGGTTAGCCATAGTAGGTATCCACACCAGTCAAGCTGAAGCGTCAATGAGTTAACTGAACTTGTTTGCACTCACAACAATTTCAACGACAATCAATAAGCAGATGACTTACATAGCTCAAGAAACAACGAAAACAATCAGAAACTCAAGGGTGGCCTAGTGGCAAAAATATTTGTGGCTATCACTCCAAAGTGTGTGAGGTCTCAAGTTCAATTCCCACTAGGTGCAAACAACCTTGAAGTGGCCACGCCAAACTCCTAAAAAGGGAGGGCTTTACTTGGTTTGAGTTTGTGTGGCGGTGGGCTCAAACCCTGTGGCTTAGTCGGTCAATGAGTCAGAAATCACGGTTACAAAAAAACCTAATTTCACCAACAACCAATTAACGACCAAAAACAATTATTCTTCACACAACCGTTAAGAATCGATCACCAGATACCCAAGAACATCAAAAATCACAAAACCCCCAAAGAAGATCAAACCCTAATATTGAAGA
Source organism: Glebionis coronaria (assembly GCA_025667525.1). Lineage (NCBI taxonomy): Eukaryota > Viridiplantae > Streptophyta > Magnoliopsida > Asterales > Asteraceae > Glebionis > Glebionis coronaria. Next base: position 923,127 of record JANFOE010000656.1, on the reverse strand, counting down.
TCACGATTTCAGAGAACCAGTCTCTAATACCATGTAAACAATATCAAAATCAACCACAAGATTTCAAGTGCACTCAACCAACCATCCCTTTAGTGCTTATTAATGAATCAGTTATACAATACAAACAAGTCATCAAATGAGTGCTTGTTATATAAAGATAGTCCCCACTAGGTAGATCTTATCCCCTCACATGAAATCTCACAAACTCTCAAACTATACTAGACAATCAATAAAGATGATTGATAATGAACACAAGAACAATGAAAGACAATCATAACTGAACGATTGTAACTGACAAATAGAATAACAAGAGAATGGTTGCAGCTGTGAGAAAATATGATCGGAATGAATAAATGAAACCCTAGCCGCTTAAAGCAGGAATATAATCTCCAATATTACACACAGGCCCTCCAACTCTCAACACCTTGTAAGTTGAGAAAATCAAACTTCCAAAGCACAAATAACAATCACAAAATTACAACTTGAGTCCTTAATGTAAATACACACAAACCATATATTTTGAATAGGGATGGCAAAAGCACCCGGAGTCGATGGAAAAAAACCGAAACCCGCACCGATTGGGTCGGGTTCGGAGTCGGGTTGGCGGGTTTGGATACGGGTTTGGGTTGGGATGTTCTATTTTTCGTGGGTACGGGTTCGAGTTCGGGTTCTAGTAGTACCCGCCCTGTTTACCCGTATACGTACCCGTTTACCAAAAACCGTACCCATTTTTATGGCTATTTGATATAAGTTCTAAGCTTGTGCGAAATAGTAGACCAAGATTGTTAAATAAACGAAATGCTCATATTAATTACATTTTATATGCATTAAAATGTTTATGATCTTGGTAATCTTAAAATAAAAACAATGATTTATTCGATCCATTAAATCGCATGATATGATATTCAATTAGTATTCTTTATCTCCTAAGAACTTAAAAAATATATTAGGTTATTTTGATCATTTTTCATTGGTTTCTTAACTTTATACGTACAATTCTTTTAAACAAAATTTAATTGTGGATACCTGATACCAGCGGGTAAAATCCAAAAACCCGATGGGTAATACTAATCGGGTACCCGTCGGGTATTGGGGCGGATGCGGGTTTGGATATATTAAACGGGTGCAGGTACGAGTTCTCTAAAACCCGGCCCGAACCCGACCTGTTGCCATCCCTAATTTTGAACACATGTAGTATATGTTTAACAAATTATAAAAGGCAGCCTGTTCTTGACTTTCTGACATGCGAAATTAAATATTTTAAGATTTTCCTTTTTTAACTCACAATTTATCCCGATCATGCTTATCAATTAAAATGGTTTCGCATAGTCTATAAATACTCATGGCACTAATGCAAACACATAACTTCAATCAAAACTCAAAACTAGAAGCTAAACTACAGTTAACCTTAAAGAAATGGCGGCCAAGCATGAACCATTTTCGACCCTTAACGGAAACATCAAGACATCCACAGATCCAATCCGTCCTTTGGCGTCCTTCCCACCTTCTCTCTGGGGTGACCGGTTTCTATCTTTATCAGTTGACACTTATGTAAGCTTTCACAAATCACTGCACACGTGCAGAAAAACTAAGTTTTTGTAGTATGTTCATGCAAAAATATGTACTATTTTCATATTTATAGGAGCTGAAGGCATGTGCCAAAGCAATCGAGGCGCCTAAGGAAGGGCTGAGAAGATTGATACTCAGCCAAAACATGGATTCAAATGAGAAATTATGCTTATTTAATTACGTGTATCGTCTTGGTTTGACTTACCTTTTCGTCGACGAGATTGAAGGTCAACTTGACAAACTTTTCAAGGAGCTTGACATAAAAGATTATGATTACGCCGATCTTTATACAATTTCGACTAACTTTCAAGTTTTTAGACAGCATGGTTATAAACTGTCATGTGGTATGTTACTCAGCTACAAGTTAACTCAGCATGGTTATACAAAAGAAATTTATCAAATTAACGAAATTGGAGATAGTTTTTATTTTTAAAAGTTAAAAAATAAGCGAAAAATTTGTTTATATGACACAAAAACCAATCATTTAGTTGAAGTATGCATCATTTAGTTTGTTACTTATGATTTATGCAGATGTTTTTAACAAGTTCAAGGACTACACATCGAGCAAATTCCACGATTACACAGTGACTGATGTGAGGAGTTTGTTGAGCTTTTATGAATCCACCCAACTAAGAATAAAAGGTGAATCTATTTTAGATGAAGCCATGGAATTCACAAAAGCTCAACTTACAGGTGTAGTAGACACACTACAAGGTAATCTTGCTAAGCAGGTGAAACATGCATTGGCGAGTCCTTTTCACCGAGGGATGAAAATGGTAGAAGCAAGGTTGTTTTTCTCAATGTATGAAGAAGAACTATCCACATATGACTCGTTCATTACTAAGCTCGCAAATGCACACTTCAAATATTTGCAACTACTGCAGATGCAAGAACTTCAAATTCTCACAAAGTAAGTATAGACGTAATAGATCAAGTTAACCTTTTACAATTAAATGATCTTGCTAAGTTACTTTACCAAAACTACAATAACGTTTGTGAACATTAATCTCTGTCGTATATGTACACACGCCATAGAAATGGATTAAAGCTTATAGTATACAAGTGTAAAGAGAAAACCAGATAAGATCAATGCTTTTCCATCATAGTATGAGCAACTTACGAGTCTTGCGGAATGTAGTGGCTGTTGGAGTGCAAAACCTAACTAACTTAATATTTTTTTTTTCAGGTGGGGTAAAGATATGGAGTTTCAAGTTATAACTCCTTATGCCAGGAATAGAATACCTGACCTCTACCTATGGGGACTGGGATTATGCTATGAGCCTACTTACTCTCAAGCGAGAATCATAACTTCAAAAGTTGCACAACTAATATGTGTTCTGGATGACACATATGACGCATATGCTACTATCGAGGAGCTTCGGCTTCTAACAGATGCCATAAACAGGTATTGATTATCGCGCATGCTATCATCTAGAATGTGACGATTTCGTAAATAAGATACTATTAATAGTTCACCTCCTAAAATGTTAAATCGTATGTTGGTTTATAACCTAGATTTTGCAAGTAAATATATTGGTTCTGAATGTCATCCTATTGATAAACTTGTTCTCAATTACAGGTGGGAAATAAGTGCTATGGAGCAACTTCCCGAATATCTTAAACCTCTTTACGAGATTCTCTTGAATGAGCATACTGAACTTGAAAAACAGCTATCTACAAATGGAAGAGGCAACAGTGTCACCGCTTCAAAACAAGCGGTAGTATATATACCATTCTTGCATAGTACACTCAATATATATGAGTCTTGTGTGTCTTTATTTTTTCTCTCGTAATGAACCAGTTTCAAGAGCTAGCAAGAGCATACCTTCAAGAGGCTGAATGGAGACATAGAGGACAAGTGCCGTCATTTCAGGAATACATGAAAAACGGATTAATTACTTCCACGTACAATGTTCTTTTTAAATCTTCTGTGATGGGTACTATGAGTGAGACTGTCACTCGAGAGGCTTTAGATTGGTATGAAAATCATCCAAAAATCCTAGAAGCTACCGGCTTTCTTGGAAGACTTTATAACGACGTTACCACTTTCCAGGTATTTAATCCATACTTTTACGTGCCGCTGGAAAATATATGCCTACAGGGTACAGTTGTTACTTACATTATTTTATAGCTAAAGTAAGTGATTAAACTTATATGTCTGCATGAAGTTTGAGGCTAAAAGAGCACAGAAGCAAGTTACATCAGTTGATGCATATATGAATACTTTTGGCGTGCCTGAAATTGTAGCTGTTGATGAACTCAAGAAAATGCTTCAAGATTTTTGGAAAGACATCAACGAGGGATGTCTTAAACCGACTGAAGTTTCAGTTGAGATACTTGCTCCAGTTGCTAATCTTGCTCGAATGACAGATGTGGTGTATAGGTACGATGACAGGTTCACTTTTCCGGAAAAGACGATTGAGGAGTATATAACTCTCTTAATCATTGATCCCTATCCCATTATAAGTCAATAATTCTTGTTATGTTGTTCCTTAGCAACTACTTTTTCGTTTATGTATACGAATACTATGTATGTGAAGTATGTACGTGTGTCCGATATTATTGTTGACGTTGCCTACCGTCATTATCCTAAGTATATGAATAAGAACTCTTGTTGAATACATGGCTTGGAGTATTGAGTCCGCATTTCTTAATCAGATATATGAAGAAGCAAAAAGCAGATTGTAAAAGTAAGAGGAATGCAAGGATGATTGATCAGAAATTCACATAAATGGTATAGGGTATTTTTTGATGGAAAAAATATAACTCGAACCAGATAGGAAAAATCGAAACCCGGATAAAATGAGCAGGGTGAGGCATGCTTATTAGATTACGTGGCGGCTTTAACACCTTCACCCTGCCCCACCCGAAACATATTGATAGCAAATGCTTTGAGATAGCTAATCTCCCAAGAAATAAGAGAAGAAGCACTAGACGAATTGGGGCAATTTTGTGTTATCATTCATATCCGAACTTACAATATAAATAGTTAAGAAAACAAGAGTGGGCTCCTAAACTTACGGAAAAATGATACGGTGGAAATACTACTCCTCCACTTATTCTTCGTAAACAAACGCATGCAAAGTAACTGATTCAAACGTTCCAGTGGAACTCTTCAAAGTGCACGTAACAAAATAAAGTAGTGGCCAAGTCCTCCATGAGAACGGGTCTTCTGTTGACTGGTTTTCATAACACGAAGGACAACGGATAACCCAGTGGGTCGGGTGACTCGGTTTGTGCCAGGATTCTTACCGATACCCCCTCGTTAGCATCGACCTCGTCCTCAAGGTCTTGAGCATCCTCTGGAAACTGAATTTCGTCCTTGTTTACCCATGTGGCTTTCAGATAAATCACGTCCCAACCATTTGATAAGAACCTGAGGGATAGTGATTCCATCTTTCTCAATGTTGTGTTGATCAAGTATGGTTTCTGGCTCGAGAACAGGAATATCATCGATGTAATTCATCGGATGGGAGGTTTGAGGGATTAGGACTTCCATAGCTTGGGCGGAGTAGTGAAACATGAAAGATGGGATGAATACGAGTCCCTTTGAAGGTAATTGCAAACGATACACGACTTTTCCGATTCTTTCGATTATCTTGAGACCAAACTATCGTTTACTTAGTTTTTGAATATCACGTTTAGCCACTGATGTTTGACGATAGATGCATAAACGAAGTAAACCATATCGCCGACTTGAAACTCTTTTCCCATCCGGTGCTTGTTAGTTTGTTCGGTCATATGCTGACGAGTTCGTTTCAATGTTTTAGTAAGGAGACCAAGCATTGATGTTCCATGGGAGAGGTGTCGATAGAGGCCACCTGAGAACTTCCGAGAGTGTAATGGGACATAGATGGAGGTGGACGTACATACAACGCTTGAAATGGTGACATCTCAATGGCACTGTGATAGCTAGTATTGTAGCAAAGTTCCGCCAAATAGAGGTACTTGCCCCAAGTAGTGGGTTTATCATAGGCGAAACAACAGAGATATGACTCTAAACAACGGTTCACCACTTCTGTTTGTGGGTGGTAGGCACTTGAGTGCAAGAGTTTTGTGCCAATCTTTCCAAACAACTCCTTCCAAAAACGACTTAAGAAAATGGGGTCACGGTCTGAAAGTATGGACTTTGGAAGACCATGTAGGCGATATATGTCATGTAGGAAGAGGGTAGCATGGAGAGGGCTGTTGAGTGAGGTGGAAATGCTATAAAACGAGCAAACTTTGAGAGACAGTCCATAATTACCCACATAGCAGATTTCCCATTCGAAAGTGGCAAGTTTGTGATGAAATTTATTGATATTTCTTCCCACACAGAGTTAGGAATAGGTAACGCTTGTAATAACCAATACGGTTTATGAGTGGAATACTTTATTTGTTGGCATGTGGTAAAATCCGTGATAAAATGTTGGAAATGTTCTCGAAGGTGGTCCAGAAGAACCGATTAAGGACATATAAAAGCCCATCATGAACCGAGTAACCCGGAAGAGTGTCGAGTTGTTTTGAGGCCTCATCTATCTCCTTCTGTGCTATTTTTGTAGTAATCATGTATCACTTGTATCCATGGAAAAGTAGGGACTGATAAGGTGAAAACTTGTGGAGCTTCGATGCGGCTTAATGCCTCTACAACCTGATTTTCCATGCCCGGTTTGTAATAAACATAAAGTCATAACCGAGAAACTTTGCAGCCCATTTATGTTGATCTGGTGTTTGCATAACTTGTGTGAGCAGATGCTTTAGACTCCTTTGATCAGTGAAGACCCAAAAATTTGTGACCCATGATATACTAGCACCCACTTTTTTACTGCTTTCGTGATTGCATATAACTCACGAATATAAGTAGAAGGCGAACGCATCATAGGGAATAACTTGCTGAAAAACGAGATCGGGGTTTATCGTTTTGAGAGAGTACAACACCAATACCTGTACCGAAAGCATCAGTCGCTACGTCGAAAGTAACTGTGAAATGAGGAAGCGCCGTTACAGGAAGAGTGATCATGGCCGCCTTTAAGGTGTTAAAAGCGCGTTCGGCTTGATCATTCCATGTAATCTGATGTTGTTGAAGAAGGTGTCTATGCATAGCCCTTTAGGAACCGTCTATAGTAACCCGTTAGCCTTAAGAACCCATGTAAGCCCGTGATGGATTCGGTTTTGAACCATTCTTGGATTGATTGGATTTTTTCAGTAACATCACTACTAGAAAAATAGGTTTTTCTCACAGCAGTATCCGTGAGAAATTCTGTGGGAAAGGGCCCATCCTATAGATTTCCCACGGAATTATTCCGTTTGTATTAAATATAAGTTGACAAGTTCTTAATACTTCAAGGGTAAGAAAGGTAATTTTATTTTATTACTTTCTATAGTTTGGTATGTTTGATTGTGCTTTGCAGGTTACTCATAGTATGAGGGCTATTTGTGACATGTTGGGGAAAGGTGACTGAAGCCCCAGTTTCCAGCTATATATTCACCATTTTCTTTCATAGTTGTTAAGTTTTTATCATTATGTTTAGTCTCTCTCATTCCACCATTGTTGATTGTTGATAGTTTGGCTGATATTGTTCTTGATCTTTGATCTTGTTGTTAAGATCATTGAATCATTGTTTCTTTCTTTCTGTTTGTAAGTACTGATCACAAAACCAAGATTCACATTTGAAGTGATTGCTTGATGAGGCTGTTAATAAAATAAAAGGGAAGGTTGGTTGAATAACCTTGGCTTGATACTTGTATTGTTATAAAATCGTATATGGTATCAGAGACAGGTTCTTGATACTTGTTTTTTTACTCAAATCTTGTTTTTGATAAAGATCTTGATTAATTCAGTTATTTTCACATTCCCAATTTTTAGGGTTTCTTAAAATTTGGGTTTTTTTGGTTCCTGGTGTTCCTTGGGGTTGTATTGGGTTCTTGTGCAATTAATTGTGTTTAATTGCATTCCTGGTAAATTTAATTATAAAACTCTAAATTCAGAATTAGGATTTCTTCATTTTTTGGGTATTTTCTTAATTGATTGGTTATTTTGTTATAACTAAGTCATTCAAGTACTATTTCGTTGTTTATTGTTGGTTTTGTGGTGATCTGCTTGATCTATTAGGTTCTTGGTTGCTTGTTGCAGCGCGTGCTTTGTAACACCTCTCTCTCCCTTTCTTTTAGGGTTGTTTTAGGTTTTTAGTGGGTGATTAGGTGTCGAAGGGATTAGGTAGTTTCTTGGAGTTGTTGATCGAGTTTTCTCTGTGATTTGTGGTAGTTTCTTGTAGAGGAGATACAAGGGGTTGTTTTCTTGTTTATTGTTTGGTACTTGTCTTGGTAATCATGGTTGTTGAGAAAAAAGATACCCTCAACAGCTCTAGTGATCCTGTTGAGGTTGTCTTTCAAACTAATGACTCTCTTTACTTGCATCCTAGTGACACTAATGGGCAATCTTTGGTTGCTATAAAACTCAGTGATCCAGAAAACTATAAAATCTGGGCTGCTGCTATAAAATTGGCATTACGTACTAAATATAAGCTAGGCTTTGTGACTGGTGATTGTGTTAGAGATGAGGCAGATGAAACCCTTCAAGAACAATGGGATAGATGTAATGTTGTTGTTTTATCCTGGATTCTTGGATGTGTTTCATCTGAGTTATATCAAGGGCAAATCTTTTCAAAAAATGCTAAAGATGTGTGGGATGAATTTAAAGAAACTTATGATAAAACTGATGGTTCTGTGATATATAATTTTATTATAAGATTTGTTCTCTTACTCAAATTGGGTCCTCTATGTCTTAGTATTATCACAATTACAATAGCTTGTGGAGACAATTTGACTCTTTGGTTAATTTTCATGCTTGTACTTGTGTTGGCGCCTCACAGTTGAAGGGCCATAACAATCTTTTGAGATTAATGCAGTTTATCATGGGTTTGGATGACACTTACAGTGTTATAAGAAGTTAGTTGTTGACTTTTGATCCATTACCAGATGTGAAATTTGCATTTTCTACTCTATCTAGAGTAGAGTCTCATAAGAATAATATGGTTCATAGTACTTCTGTCAAACCTAACTCCTCTGATTTTGCTGCTAGACCAACTAATTGGTCTAACAACAGAACTTCTCAAGGGAGGGGGTTTACCAGAAATACTAATTTGGTTTGTAAGCATTGTAATATGACTGGTCACACTATTATAGATGTTTTTATCTTAATAGATATCCACCAGGATTCAAGAAAAGAACTCCTGGTGGTGTGAATACTTCTTCTGGTGGTGTGAATACTTCTTCAGCTTTTGTTAAAAATGATCAGAGTACAGGGAGTCATATGCCCTTTACTCAAGATCATATTAATAGATTAATGGCTTTGATTGGTTCAAAGTCTGAAGCTAATGAGATGCAGTCTTGTGTTGTTGGTAATTTTTCTTACTCTAATCATGTGATTAGTTTTGCTACTTGTAGATTCTTTAATTACAATTCTAATATTAGCACTTATAGTACATATATTGGATGGATTTTTGATTATGGTGCCTCTCAACACATGACTTTTTCTGTTGACCATTTAACTGATTTCATTAATGTTTCTCACTGAAGTATTACTGTGTCACATCCTAATGGTACTATTGAATCAGTTAAATTTGCTGGAAATTATAAATTAGCAAATAAAATTGTTTTGAAAATGTGTTGGTGGTACCTAGATACAAAGTCAGTCTTATCTCAGTTCATAAACTTGCTAAGGATAACAATTTTATTGTTTCATTCACAGAATCTAAGTGTTTTGTTCAGGATTCTCTTCAAAAGTCCCTCCTGGGGACTGGTAGTGAGAATAATGGCTTATATTTGTTTGATTCAGGTAGGAAATTTTTGAATAGTAGTATTACTTCTTGTATGTTATCTAAGTGTATCTGGCATAATAGGCTTGGTCATCCATCTGATCAAGTCTTGAGTGTGTTGAAGGATACACTTCATATTGATGGTCTTGACGATACTCAACCTTGTGATGTGTGTCACAAGGCTAAGCAAACTAGAGAACCATTCCCACTTAGTGATCATAAGACCAAGCATTTAGGAGATATCATCCACTTAGATGTTTGGGGACCCTATAAGGTTCAAAGTAGGGAAGGGTTTAGGTTTTTCCTTACTGTTGTTGATGACTACACTAGAGTTGTATGGTTGTATTTACTTAAGGGGAAGGATGAAGTGTTTGAAAAGGTGGTTGACTTTTATAATCTTATTAAAAATCATTTTGATACTTCTGGTAAAGTGTTTAGAAGTGATAATGGCACTGAATTTGTTAATCATATGTTTGAAAAGTTTGTAATATCAAAGGGTATAATTCATCATACCTCTTGTGTATATACACAACAACAAAATGGTGTAGTGGAAAGAAAACATAGGCATCTTCTTAATGTTGCTAAATCCCTCATGTATCAGGGGGCATTCCTTTAAACATGTGGTCTAAATGTGTGCTAACATCTGTGTACTTAATTAATAGGCTTCCTATCTCTGTGCTTTCTAGAAAAAGTCCTTATGAAATGATTTATAAAGTGTCACCTAGTCTCTCTTTGTTAAACATTTTTGGATGTTTGTATTTTGCTACTGTGCTAAATAATTCTGATAAGTTTTCGGCTAGGTCTGATAAATGTGTTTTTTTGGGTTATTCTAATACTAAGAAAGGTTATAAGATATATATTCTTGAAATTAAAACTTTTTTCTTTTCTAGAGATGTTAAATTCTATGAGACTGTTTACCCTTTTAAAAATGATGTGTTAGTTAAAGATTTGGTTTTTGAGGAAAATGGTGTTAAGAGTCAAAACTTTTTTGACCTAGTAGGAAAAGATTCAAGTGAACCCTATGATGATAAGAGAGACAATGAAGGTGATGGAGATAATAGTGTGTCTCTAGACTTAGCAGATGTGTCTAGTGATACTTCTCCCACCGTTGACAGACATTCTAGGGGGGTTGTCAAAGAGTCTAATACAGACCAAAAAGATAGCAGCCAGAATGAGCTAAGTAGTGGTGTAAGAAGTCCTAAGGGGGATGGCATTATCTTGGATGATGATGATTATGAGTCTAAGGGTGATGACTTTATGAAGTTTAAACAAATGTTTAAGTCTGATAATACAAATATTCCAAAAAGGTCAGAGGTAAGAAGGTTTAGTAGACTTGTTAAGAGTCCTGCTAAGTTTGATAATTATGAAACAGATAAAAGATATATATATATATGACATCAATATTGTGGTTAGTTATAGCAATTTATCTTTGCATAATTTTGTGTTTGCTAATAACTTGAACAAAATTCATGAACCTAAGTCATATACTGAGGCTGCCAATGACCCTAGGTGGGTTGAGGCAATGAATGAGGAAATAGATGCTCTTAATAGAAATAATACTTGGGTCATTGTTAACTTACCTTCAGAAAGAAAACATGTTGCTTGTAAGTGGTTGTGGAAAGTTAAGTACAAATATAGTGGTGAAGTAGAAATATATAAGGCTAGAGTTGTAGCTAAAGGATTTAGTCAGAAGAAGGCATAGATTATGAAGAGACTTTTTCACCAGTGGTGAAAATTGTAACTGTTAGGTGTCTTCTTTCTGTTGTTGTTCATTATGATTGGCCTGTTTATCAGTTAGATATCAATAATGCTTTTCTCTATGGTGAATTAGATGAAGAGATTTATATGACTCTTCTTGAGAGGTATGTATCAAATGATAACAAAGTTTGTAGATTGACTAAATCTTTGTATGGTCTCAAACAAGCACCTAGAAAGTTGAATGAAAAACTTACAAATGTGCTTGTTGAGAATGACTTTATTTAGAGTAAAAGCGATGTCTTTGTTTTCACTAAAATTGAGAATGATTCATTTGTTGCTTTATTGGTATATGTTGATGACATTATCATAACTGGTAACAATGAACATGTTATTAATGATTTCAAGAAATACTTAAGTTCTAAATTTAAAATTAAAGATCTTGGAAAACTTAAGTATTTCTTAGGAATTAAAGTTCTTGATACTAGTGATGGTCTTGTGCTTAATCAAAGAAAATATTGTCTTGAGTTACTTGTTGAGTATGGTATGTTGGCATGTAAGCCAGCTAAAGCTCCTATACCTGATCCTTCTAAAAAGAAGAAGGATCAGATTGCTACCGAACATGATGTTCTTCTTGATAATAAGACTTGTTATCAAAAAATTGTTGGAAAATTGATCTATCTTACTTTAACCAGACCTGACATAGCTTATGTTGTTCATAGTCTTAGTCAATTCATGCATGCTCTATATAAGTCTCACTTAAAACTTGCTTTTCATGTTCTTAAATACCTTAAAAGTTCTCCTAGAACTGGTATTTCATTCATGAAAGTAATGATTTAAATCTTGTTGCATTTGTTGATTCTGGCTGGGCTAAGTGCAAGGTCACTAGAAAATCTATGACTGATCATACTGTGTATCTAGGAAATAATCTTGTTTCCTGGAAAAGTAAGAAGCAATCTGTTTTAGCCAAATCTTTAGCTAAAGATGAATATAGGGCTATGAATAGTGTTGCTTGTGAGATAATATGGATACTTAAGATCATGACAGATCTTAAAGTTGATATGTGTTTACCTGCTCCTATTAACTTTGATAGCAGCTCTGCTATTCAGATTGCTGCTAACCCTGTCTTCCATGAGAGGACAAAACATTTTGAAATTGATTTATATTTTCTGAGAGAGAAAGTGTCTATAGGTTTGATCAAAACATTTAAGATCAAATCAGAACTAAGGGCTTATCTATCAAAGATCACAAGTTCTTTTGTGATAAGTTGAAACTTGTTGATCTTTATCACAAGTCAACTTAAGAGGGGGTATTAAATATAAGTTGACAAGTTCTTAATACTTCAAGGGTAAGATAGGTAATTTTCTTTTATTACTTTCTATAGTTTGGTATGTTTGGTTGTGTTTTGCAGGTTACTCATAGTATGAGGGCTATTTGTGACATGTTGGGAAATGTGACTGAAGCCCTAGTTTCCAGCTATATATTCATCGTTTTCTCTCGTAGTTGTTAAGTTGTTATCATTCTGTTTAGTCTCTCTCGTTTCATCATTGTTGATTGCCGATAGTTTGGCTGATATTGTTCATCTTTGATCTTGCTGTTAAGATCATTGAATCATTGTTTCTTTCTTTCTGTTTGTAAGTACTGATCACAAACCCAAGATTCACGTTTGAAGTGATTGCCTGAGACTGTTAATAAAATAAAAGGGAAGGTTGGTTGAATAATCTTGGTTTGATACTTGTTTTGTTATAAAATCGTATAGTTTGTAAAAACCATTGGGTAAATATTTTCTGATGGATTTCCCACGGTTTTTATCACCCATTTTTCACATAAAAGTAGTGGTTTTCTTGCCACGGATTTCCCATGAACATTTTTCCCACAGATTTCTCACGACCATTTTCCCACATATTTCCCACAAGTTTAAACAGCCATTTTCACATATGTTTCCCACATAAATCCTACAGTTATTTCCCACATATTTCCCACAGACATATTCCTACAGATTTCCCACAAACATATTCCCACGAATTCCAACAGTTATTTTCCACGGATTTCTCACAATTTTTAGCAACCATTAATCCGTGGTAAACACACTGTTAAATTCCATAATATCCATATTTCCCGGATTCAAAAATCTAAAAAAACTAATATTTCAAACAATAAAAATTAATAAATCACCAAATTACTTACAAATCAAGTTCATAGGCTAGATATAGTTATAACACAAAAACTAAAGCCTATTTAACCTATCATTGAGTGTTTTATGCTATCATTGAGTGTTTTATGCTGAGCCCCTTTGTCCGCTACTCTTTGATCGTCCACATCTACCCTGTGATCTTCCATCTTTTTCTTTAGATCATCTTTTGTTGTTTCTAATTAATAATATAATGAGTATTTCGTGGAAAAATTACCCACGGATGTATAAATAACAAAATAATATGAAATCCATGAGAAATTTACCCACGGATGTATAAATAACAAAAATAATGTGTATTCCGTGAGAAATTTACCATACCTTCCCACAGAAGTATAAATAACAAAAATGATTTGTAATCCGTGGGAAATTTATCACGAATTTCCAATAGATGTATAAATAATAAGATAATGCCCAATTAGTGGGAAGTTCATGGGAAATTTTTCGCGACTTTTCCACGAAAAACTTGGTCAACGATTTTGTGGGAAGTTTTCCACAGATATTTTTATGTCATTTCTATGGGAAATTCGTGGGGATACCGTGTTAAATTTCTCACGGTTTTTGTTCCGTGTAAAAAATTTCGTGGATAAAAGTTGTTTGTGTAGTAGTGCATGACCTAGGTATTGAACCTCAGTTACCGCAAACACACATTTGCTTCACTTGGCGTAATACCTATGCTTTGACAAGGTGTTGAATACATGGTGAAGATGCTCATAATGTTCTTCTAGTGTTGAACTGTAAATTAATATATCATCACTAAAACAAGAAAAAACCTGCGCAACACATCATGAAAAAATATTATTCATAGCCGATTGGAATATGGATGGTGTGTTGGAGAGGCCAAAACGCATGACCAAAAATTCATATTGGCTATCAATAGTATGAAAAGTTGTTTTATGGTGATAACCTGCTTGAAGATTGATTTTGGAAAAAATGTGGGCACCATAAAGCTCGTGGAGTAACTCAATAACAGTTGGAATTAGAAAACGGTCCTGAATAGTTATGGAATTCAAGGCTCGATAATCGACGCAAAACCTCCATGTGCTATCTTTCTTTCGCACCAAAAGAATCCGGGATGTGTGTGGGGTATTACTTGGTTTAATTAACTCAGTCTTAATGTCATGGTTTCTTGGTGGTGGTATTCAGGTAGGAGGTTTGAAAATGTGATTATACTCGGTAAGTGTTGTTGGATGTGCGAATTTGAGTTGGGTAGAGTGGTTGATGTTAGGGATACTAATGCGTGAAAAGATTGGTGTGTACATAGATGCAATGGCATCTTTTAGCATGAGGTGGTGAAGGTTGCTTGGGGTGACGGGCAGCGAGTGTTATATTACGGCCTTCATGTGTCAATGATATCTGTTTTATCAAAAAGTCAGCGAGATTGGACGTAGCGAGCCAAGCCGTTGCATTCCCAATACCATGTCAGCGCATTCGATTGGGAGAACAAAAAAGGGAATACTGAATGTGGTGGATTTAAGGTTTAGTGGTACATTGTAGCAAAACCTGTGACACTGAAGGTGTGACCTATTTCCAATCATAACCGAAAAGGATGGTATTTCAGTGTAAGGTTGAGGAAATTGGCGATGCGAGGTTGGATAATATTATGGATGATACCGAAATCGACTAAGATGGTGAGGGGGTGTCCTTTAATGTATCCCGTAACTCGAAGATTCTTGGGGATGCCGAACCGAGAATGGCAACTGGTGAAAATGAAAGAAAATAAAGTGGCAAGGTAGTGGTTATAGTTTGTTTTTTTCATCACCGAGTATGTGGAATTAGACATCATGTTGTGGGGAATCGATTTGGAATGAAAAAAGTTCATTAGGTTGTTTGTTAGTGTTAATGTATTCATTATCAACAATTAATAGACTCCGTGAAGGGTTACATTTATGTCCCTAGTGGTATTTTTCGGGGAAACGGAAACATAGTCCTTTGGCTCGATGCTTTTGCAACGCTTTAGTGGATAGGCGGGTAAATGATAGAGTTTGGTTCGGTTTATTAGGTGCGGGTAAGGATGGGGTGCTTTGTTGATTTTGATGGTATAGGTGTTGGTAAAAGTGGATTTTATGGGTTAATATTACGTGACGATAGGGTCGGTTGTCGAGGGGTGTATGATGTTGGGCTATGGAGGTTACGTGGTTGGAAAGTATATGTGGCAAGGTTAATTTTTTTCTTCTATTAACTTAGCTAAACTATACAACTGGTGAATGGGGATTCTATATTGAAATCTCGTTTTGAATGTCGGCACGAGGATCCCAAAGAAAACAATTTTGTAAGGCTTCATGAGGTACGCCAACAACAAAATTACTAATTCGTTTGAATTCGGTTTGGTAGGTGGATACGGTTGTCGTTTGTTTTAGGTTAAACAAGGTGGCATGATGGTTTTAGTATGTTGAAGGACCACAACGGAGTTCGAGGGCTTGTGAAAATTCAGTCCAAGTACTAAGCATGTAGTTATCCGCGAGATGTTTGTACCAACTTAACGCGTCACTGGTAAAGTAAAAAAATACTAAGTGTAACACGTTGAGCGGGTGGGATGGAGTAATACTCGAAGTAATTGTTAGCTTGGAAGATCCAATCTAACGAGTTTGGGCCATCGAAATTGGGTAGGAGTATATTTGGTGGTCATGGTTGGTTATGTGGTTGTGGTGGTAGGGGCAGAGGCAGGGTTGGGTCGCCATCTTATTGAGAATGGCATCAACTTTTATAGTTAGGGCATTTAGTGGATCTTAACACATTAGGTTGATCGTCATTTGGGGTATCTTTACGGGTAGGCATGGTTGATAGCAATGAAAGCATCAAATGATAGCAGCTAATCTCTCAAGAAATAAGAGAAGAAGCACTAGATGAATTAGGGCAATTTTGTGTTATCATTCATATCCAAACTAACAATATAAATAGTGAAGAAAACAAAAGTGAGCTCCTAAACTTAAGGAAACATGATATGGTGGAAATACTATTGCTCCACTTATTCTTCCTATACAAACACATGCAATTAGCTGATTCAAACGTGTAAATGGACATCTTCAAAGTCCATGTAACAAAATAAAGTACGAGCCAAGTCCTCCATAAGAATAGGTCTTATGTTGACTAGTTTCATAATGCAAAGAACCACAGATAACCCGAGTGGTTTGGGTGACTCAGGTTGTGGCCTGATTCTTATTATGTATTATGTTATATGATAGTACAATATAGTACATAATAGTATAATGCAAAACTCCAAAAGTTTGTGAAATAGTAGGGTTCGTCAGAAGCACGACGGAGTTAGTAGCGGACTAGTAGGTGTTTAGCCACCCCTAATCAACCTATTTCCTTAATTATTTACTTATACAACAAGTCGTTTTTTACTAATTTATAGATTGAGCCTCCATTATCACAATGAATTCTTGCCTTAAGTATGACCGGCATCCCTTAACTAAGAATCCTGCCTCTGCCCTCAGAAGCCATTGATCAACCAACATCTGTATATGAGTTTGCTTATTTAAATATCTTTGTAGATGAATAAGCCGTAGATTTGGTGTCATAGCCAAAAATTGGTGTCACGTCAACAAAATGGGCTATGACACCAGAAATGTTATTACACCAGTTTTCAGTGGCAATGGTGATTTCTGGTGCCATAAAGTATTTCTGGTGCCATACCGGATTAGATTAAAAAAAAATCTTTGGCGTGAGCTGATAGCCACGACACCAGAGCCATGGCGCCAACCCACGGAATGGTGCGACGTTCGTTTTTGGCACCACCGTTCCCTCCCTCTAAATATGAACGAGACATCCGAATGTTGGAATTAGAAAAGGTGACGATTGATATCCGCAGGAGAATTAGAAAAGCCGAGATTGTGAAAAACTTATCTAGGTACTCCTAAACTCTTTTTATGTTTGGTTCAGTGCACTATAAATTTACACGTTTAAATTCACCTTGTTATAACACGTATCATAGCGGTTCTACCTTGTTGCTAATCGTATATACTGGCGTTGTGGACTGTTTATGAGGCCCTACGATAATATTATAAAGGTTATTGCTTGATTTAGACCCCATATGGCCATAAGAAATAATGAAACAAATCATGATAGGATTGCATAATCAAATCATTATTGGTCTGTTTGCAATCATTTTCCGTATCGACCAAATGGGCTTAAATTTTATATTCAATATTTTGTGATGCTATTATATATTGTAATGTTCGATAGATGTTGTTTACGGTAGGCCATTGATTTGTCATTATCATTTATCTTTTTTCCTTGATATATTTAAAGGTTTTCTCACCTAGAAAAAAATTTAAGTTTTTGTAGTATGTTCATGCAAAACGATGTACTATTTTCATATTTATAGGAGTTGAAGGCATGTGCCAAAGCAATCGAGGCGCCTAAGGAAGAGCTGAGAAGATTGATACTCAGCCGAAACATGGATTCAAATGAGAAATTATGCTTATTTAATTACGTGTATCGTCTTGGTTTGACTTACCTTTTCGTCGACGAGATTGAAGGTCAACTTGACAAACTTTTCAAGGAGCTTAACATGAAGGATTATGATAATGCCAATCTTTATACAATTTCGACTAACTTTCAAGTTTATAGACAGCATGGTTATAAACTGTCATGTGGTATGTTACTCAGCTACAAGAAAACATTCTTATACAAAATTTTATCAAATTAACCAAAATTGGAGATGGGTTTATTTTAAAAAATAAAATAACAGAGAAAAATTTGTTGTATGACAAGAACCAACCATTTAGTGAAGAAATTGGGTTATTTACTAAATGTATTTTCTGAAAGCACATACTAAATCCGCATAAGGTTGTGTGGTTTGGGTTCACATAACCTTTTACGTAGTGGTTGCCTAGTTTGCCGTAACCATTGCACAAATTTGATAGTTGGTTGTCAAAACCTAGCTCCGATTGGATTACTTTGATAAACATACCTTTAAACAATTTTGCGTGTCTTTACCATATTGAAGTATGCACCATTTAGTTTGACACCTATGATTATGCAGATGTTTTTAACAAGTTCAAGGACTACCGCTCATGCAAATTCCACGATTACATAGTGACTGATGTGAGGGGTTTGTTAAGCTTTTATGAATCCACCCAGTTAAGAACAAGAGGCGAATCTATATTAGATGAAGCCATGGAATTCACAAAAGCTCAACTTACAGGTGTAGTAGACACACTACAAGGTAATCTTGCTAAGCAAGTGAAACATGCGTTGGAAAGTCCTTTTCATCGAGGGATGAGAATGGTAGAAGCAAGGTTGTATTTATCTATGTATCAAGAAGAACTATCAACATATGGCTTGTTAATTACTAAGCTTGCAAATGCACACTTCAATTATTTGCAACTACTGCAGAGGCAAGAACTTCAAATTCTCACAAAGTAAGTATTGAAGTGATAGATCTAGTTAACCTTCTACAATTTAATGATCATGATAAATTACTTCACGAACACTACAATAACTTTTGTGAACAGTAATCCACCCGTATATGTACACACGACACAGAAACTGATTAAAGCTTATAGTATATTAGTGTAAAGAGAAATCAATATAAGGTCAACGATTTTCCATCATAGCATGAACCACTTTACGGAACATCAAATACGGTGTCTCCTGTTTTTTTGAGACCTGAGCGAAAAGTGAAATAATGCCTCGATAATAGGTCAAGGGGAAGGAATAGTTTATGTATTGAATACGATTACTCATATAAGTGAAACACAGTTCTTCTGAAACATATGAATCTTGTAAATCTTAATCAACTTAATCTTCTTCTCTTTTTTAGGTGGGGCAAAGAAATGGAGTTTCAAGTTATAACTCCTTATGCAAGGAATAGAATACCTGACCTCTACCTATGGGGACTGGGATTATACTATGAGCCTCGGTACTCTCAAGCGAGAATTATAACCTCAAAAGTTGCACAACTAATATGTGTCCTGGATGACACATATGACGCATATGCTACTATCGAGGAGCTTCGGCTTCTAACAGATGCCATCATCAGGTACTAGTTATCGGGCATGCTATCACCAAGAATGTGACGATTTCATAAATATGATACTAGCATTATACTAGTAATAGACCTCACTAAATGTCTTCCTATTGATAAACTTGTTTTCAATTTCAGGTGGGAAATAAGTGCTATGGAGCAACTTCCCGAATATCTTAAACCACTTTACAAAATTCTCTTGAATGAGCATACTGAACTTGAAAAACAGCTATCTAAAAATGGAGGAGGCAACAGTGTCACTGCCTCGAAACAAGCGGTAATATATCTACCATTCTAGCATGTACACACGATACAGTATACATGAGTATATCCATGTGTATTCAACTTTTTTTTGTCTTACTGCTGCGTTTCTCTCGTCATGAACCAGTTTCAAGAGCTAGCTAGAGGATACCTTCAAGAGGCTGAATGGAGAAATAGAGGACAAGTGCCATCATTTCAGGAATACATGAAAAATGGATCAATTACTTCCACGTACAATGTTTTTTTCAAATCTTCTGTGATGGGTGTGTGTGAGATTGACACTCAGGAGGCTTTAGATTGGTATGAAAATCTTCCAAAAATCCTAGAAGCTGCCCGCTTACTTGGAAGACTTTATAACGATGTTACCACTTTCCAGGTATTTAATCCATACTTTTACGTGCTGCTAGAATTAATCATATTCCTTCATCTACTATTATAGAAACAGATAGAAAATATATGCCGAAAACATGCAACATTGTGTTATAGTAAAGAAGATTGTTACATGAATTTGTAGGATGACTATTTTACTTAGTGATTTGTCGATTTGGCCATTCGAATGCCTACAGGGTACAGTTGTTACTTACATTTTTTTATAGCTAAACAAAGTGATTAAGCTTATATTTCTTGCATGAAGTTTGAGGCTAAAAGAGCACAGAAGCAAGTTACATCGGTTGATGCATATATGGATACTTTTGGCGTGCCTGAAATTATAGCTGTAGATGAACTCAAGAAAAGGCTTCAAGATTTCTGGAAAGACATCAACGAGGGATATCTAAAACCGACCGAAGTTTCAATTGAGATACTTGCTCCAGTTGTTAATCTTGCTCGAATGACAGATGTAGTGTATAGGTACAATGACAGGTTCACTTTTCCTGAGAAGACGATTGAGGAGTATATAACTCTCCTAATCATTGATCCCTATCCCATTATAAGTCAATAATTGTTGTTATGTTGCTCCTTCGCAACAACTTTCCTGATGATGTAAACGAATATTATGTATTGGTGTAGTATGTACGTGTGTACGATGTTACTGTTGACGTTGCCTACCGTCATTATCCTTAATATGAATAAGAACTCTTGTTGAATACATGGCTTGGAGTGAATATCTTTTTAATCAGATATATGAAGAAGCAAAAAGTAGATTGTAAATGCAAGAGAAATTCAAAGGATGATTGATCACAAATACACATAGGGTACTTAGTGATGGAAAAAAATTAACTTGATCGAACCAGATAGGGAAAATCGAAACCCGGACTAACTGGAGCAGGGCGGGGCATGTTTATCAGATTACATGGCGGGTTTGAGCCCTAAATTGGGATTTTCATCGGGTTTGAGCCATAACACCTCCACCTTGCCCTACCCGAAACATATTATGTTAGTATTTACGTAAACATGTTTCTATAGTGTTTGTTATCTTTTTCTTGGTAAAATTTCAAAATTTGTGATCATATAAGCTTGTTTAATGTTCTATAAGTGTGATGATTAGAGGGCTGGCTATCATGGCAACCAAGCCTCGCCATTCCGAGGTGGCAGCTCGCCACACTTCGCTGATACCAGATGAGCTCGCCAAAAGCTTCATTCGCCACTAAACTGAGAAGTAAACGACAAAAAAAATGATCCCATCCCTATATTCGACTGTTACTCAACGCTTTAAATTTTAAATTTTTATTTTTAAATTATTTATTTTATTTTATCCCCTTTTCAATATAAATACACTACAAAACTCACATTTTGTTTTGATAAGAGGAGTTTATTGGAAGTGGTGGGCCCCAAGTGGGGAGCGGGTTTGTTGTGATAAGGGGAGTTTTTTTTAAGAGGGAGTGTCATGTGACGTGGTACCTGGTGGAGCCGAAATGAGGAGCAAATAGATTTTCATGGTACCTACATGTAACGTCGTGCCTATTTTTCACAAGGTTATCGGAGACTCGAATGGTTCTACACTTGACTCGAAGACTTGGTGGCATACTATAGAAATCTTTGGAAGATTCATTGAAGGATACGGAAGCCCTTAGAAACCCTAATTGGAAGAATGTAGAATATAGGCTTGCCTTGGAGTTGTAAATATGTAGCCCTAGATTTGTAGTATAAATAGAATCATCCTCATTTTGGGAAAGCATCTCTCATTTCACTTGTATTCTCTCTTGTAAAGTTCTCTCTAGTAATACAAGCATTTTTCCCTAGTTCACTTGTGTTCTTTCTTTGTTGTCTAGATCATTGAGTGTTCGAGCAAGGCTGACTTAGTAGAGACTAAGTGCCGCACGGAAAACCCTTGTAGAGACAAGTCTGTGACAAGTGGTATCAGAGCGAGATCGATTCAAGGCGATGGCGATTGAAACCGAGAAGAATGATGTTAGTGGAAGCGTTGTTGATGGGAACCGTGGTCGAGATGATAATCAAGGCCCTGAGAAGAGAAGATCGTCGAGGGACGTTATGGCAAGCTTGGATAAGAGAATGGTGGATGTTGAGACATCCGTGACGGATTTGAAGAACCAAGTTGAGGGCTTGGCAAGTCTTAAATTCGACTTTGCGAGTATGAGTACGACATTAGGGAAGTCCTAAATGATTTTAGCGGTAATATGAAGCGTGAAATCCTTGGATTTTGAGATTTGTTCAATGATGGGATGGAGAAGAAAAGGGGGAGTACGAGGAAGAGATCTCCGCAATTCACGATACTATTGAAAACTTGCAAGCGGATGTGACGTTGTGCAAGCGGTCCTTGGCTAGTGGATGTGACACTAGTAATCATGGGCCAAGAGTGGATGTTCCTAAACCAACATCTTTTGTAGGAAAGCGGGAGGCTAGAGCGGTCGATGATTTCCCATGGGAGATGGAGCGATACTTGAAGCGTGTCAACATAGTGGATGATGCTACCAAGATTGAAACTACTACTCACTACTTGAAGGACACCAACGCGTTATGATGGAAACGTAGGTATGGAGATATCAAACGAGGTATGGTTACTATTGATACGTGGGTTGATTTTGTTGCGGATTTCAAGAAGCAATTCTATTCGGAGAATGCCAAGAACGAGGCGAAGAGTCGGCTTCATAAACTTAAGCATATCAGAAAGATTAAGGAGTATGTGAAAGAGTTCACTACACTTGTCTTGGAGATTCCAGAACTTTCCGGCCAAGACTCTCTCTTCTACTTTCTTGATGGTTTGCAAGGATGGGCTAAGACGGAGTTGGAGTGACGTGGTGTCCAAGACCTCGCCATGGCTATTGCTCACGCCGAGGCCTTGATTGACTTTAGTTCAAGGAGGGAACTGCCTAAGCCAAAAGATCGAAAGGTGGGCCATGAGAAAGGTTGGGGAGAAAGGCCAAAGTTTGATTATGCAAAGAAAGCACCCATCAGAATGGATAAAAACTTACAGACAAGTTACAAGAGTGGTGGACGCTTCGTATGGGATGGACCTCATAGAGATCGAGATTGCCCGAAGAAATCAAACCTCAATGGGATGTCGGCCCATGAAGACGGAGGCACGAGTGATGGCGAAAGCATGGGTTCGATGAGGATCTTGAATGCAATCAAGACTAAGACGGAGGTGCCAAAAGTTGTAGGTAAGGGATAATAATATGTCGAAGCAACCATGAATGGAGTAAAGGTTCGTGCTCTAGTTGATTCCAGTGCGACTCATAACTTTGTGGCGGTTGACGAAGCTAGGCGGCTAGGGATTAACACTACGAAAGGAAGTGGGACCATAAAGGCGGTAAACTCGAAGGCGACACCAGTTCATGAAGTGGCTAAAGACGTTCGGGCGAAGATTGGAGATTGAGAGGGGACGATCAATTTTTGGTGGTCCCGGTGGAT
This sequence comes from Glebionis coronaria, assembly GCA_025667525.1. Taxonomy (NCBI): domain Eukaryota; kingdom Viridiplantae; phylum Streptophyta; class Magnoliopsida; order Asterales; family Asteraceae; genus Glebionis; species Glebionis coronaria. The sequence goes on along the minus strand of JANFOE010000656.1, from coordinate 899,831 downwards.
GATTTTAAAGTGGTTCTCAGGTTGGAGTTTCTCGATAAGGTATGAGCTTTTCCTATGCAGTTTTCTAATTCATTATGTATGGTGGAATGACTTGCATGGTAAGAACGGAGCGGGATTCCAAGAGTGGAGCAAATACCCTTTCGTTCATGCAATTTAAGAAGGGATTCAATAAGATCTAACCTTGCTATTTGGCGGTGAAAAGGCTAGAGACGGATGGAGAGTCAAGCTAAGTGGAGGTACCGAAGGTGATCCGAGAGGGTTCTTGAAAAGTTCAATGATGTGATACCTAAGGAGTTTCCTAAGAAGCTACCACCTAGGAGGGAGGTGGATCATACCATCGAGTTGGGAACGGGTTCCAAGCCCCCTGCCAAACCCCATTACTGGATGCCACCACCCGAGTTGGAAGAGTTGAGGAGAAAACTCAAGAAGTTAATGAATGCGGGCTACATTCGACCCTCGAAAGCCCCTTATGGTGCGCTGGTGCTATTTCAAAGGAAGATGGACGGATCCTTGCGGATGTGTATAGACTAACGGGCACTTAATAAGGTAACAATCAAGAATAAGTACCATATCCCTCTCTTATTGCGAACTTGTTTGATCAACTTGGAAAGGCGAGATACTTCACCAAGTTGGATTAGAGATCGAGGTACTACCAAGTACGGATAACGGAGGGAGACGAAGACAAGACGACGTGTGTTATGAGGTATGACTCTTACGAGTTCTTATTCATGCCATTCGGCTTGACAAATTCTCCCGCGACGTTTTGCACCCTTATGAATAAGTTGTTTCACCCATTCCTTGATAAATTTATGGTGATGATATTGTTATTTATAGTCATACTTTTGAGGAGCATGTCTTGGATGATATTGTTATTTATACAACAAACATTATGTGAAGTTGGAGAAGTGCTCTTTCGCCTAAGATGAAGTCGAGTTCTTGGGTCACAAGATCTAAGATGGAGGATTGATGATGGACGGTGCAAAGATAAAAGCTATCCAAGATTGGGAACCACCAACCAAAGTGACGCAGTTGAGATCTTTCCTTGGCTTGGTGAACTATTATCAAAGATTCATCATGGGCTATTCGGCGATAGCATCACCCTTGGCGGATCTCTTAAAGAAGAACAAAGCTTGGGAATGGAGTGAAGATTGTCAAGCGACGATCGAGAGTTTAAAGAAGGCGTGATGGAAGAGCCAGTGTTGAGACTACTGAATGTGACCATGCCTTTTGAGTTACACATGGATGCCTTTTGAGTTACACATGGATGCGTCAGACCTTACTATTGGAGGAGTTCTAATGCAAGACGGACACCCAATCGCGTTCGAGAGTAGGAAGCTAAATGAGACGGGGAGGAAGTACACGGTCCAAGAGAAAGAGATAACGATGATTGTCCATTGCATGAGGATTTAGAGGCATTATTTGTTAGGTACGAGATTCGTGATTAAGACGGATAACATTGACACGAGTTATTTTCAAACCCAAAAGAAGTTAACTCCTAAGCAATCTCGTTGGCAAGACTTCTTAGCCGAGTTCGACTACCAGTTGGAGTATAAGTCAGGGAAGGCTAATGTGGTAGCCGACGCATTGAGTCGCAAGGTGGAGTTCGTGGCAATTACTCAAGCTCAATTCTCCATCCAAGATCGAATCACAGAAGGATTGGAACATGATTCTATGGCCAATAAGATTATTGCCTTAGCAAAGGATGGGAAGACTAGGAGATTTTGGCTTAAGGGAGACATGTTGTTCACCAAAGGAGATCGGCTTGACGTGCCTAAGTGAGGTGATCTTAGGGGAGTAATCTTGAAGGAGTGTCATGCTTCAATATGGGCTGGTCATCCGGGGATGAAGAAGATGTTGGCATTGGTCGAGGGCACTTATTATTGGCCAAGGATGGAGGAAGATGTGGAGACATATGTTCGGGCATGCCTAATTTTCCAACAAGACAAGATAGAGAAAAATAAATCTGGAGGATTATTGGAGCCTTTACCTACACCCAAAGGACCATGGGAGGATGTTTCCATGGACTTTATCACATGCTCGCCGAAGTCGTAATGGAGTGGGAGTATTATTGTGATGGTCGATTGATTTTTAAAGAATAGTATTTTCATAGCCACACCATTCGATGTTACCGCGAACGAAACGGCTAAGCTCCTTTTTAAGAATGTGGTTAAGTATTGAGGAGTGCCACACATGATTGTTAGCGATCAGAATCCGAGATTTACGAGGTGCTTTTGGACGGAGTTGTCAAGATCATGGGAACGGATTTGAACTTCTTTACGAATTTTCATCCCCAAACGGAGGGGCAAACGGAGAGGGTGAATGCACTATCGCAGCTCTATCTTAGGCACTATGTGAGTGCCAACCAACATGATTGGGCTAAACTTTTTGATGTTGCTCAATTCTCTTACAAAGCCGCGACAGGACGTCAACTATTGACGTCGAATGCGTTAGCCGCATCATACGAGGGGAGTAGCTCGGCCACTTAGAAGACTATGAAGGAATGGCGCGAGCAAGCGGATATGGCCTGGGCATCTTTGGACAAAGCGGCTAAGAAGATGAAGAAATGGGCGGATGAGAGATATCACGAGGATGGCACGGCGAGGACGTCGCGAGCTTAGGTGAGGGAGGATGTCACGTCCCGCTTATTTTTCACAAGGTTATCGGGGATCCGGATGGTTCTACACTTGACTAGAATACTTGGTGGAATACTATGAAAACACTTGGAAGATTCATGGAAGGATATGGAAGCTCTTAGAAACTCTAATTGGAAGAATGTAGAATATGAGCTTGCCTTAGAGTTGTAAATATGTATCCCTAGATTTGTAGTATAAATAGAGTCATCTTCATTTGAGGAAAGCATCTCTCACATTTCACTTATATTCTTTCTTGTAAAGTTCTCTCTAGTAATATATACAAGTATTTTCCACTAGTTCACTTATGTTCTTTCTTTGAAACTTTTTTTGTTGTGTAGATCGTTGAGTGTTTGTTAAAACACTCAAATAATCTGATATTCAAAAGTTTAGGGACTAATATTGTCTATTTGTATTGTGCAGGGTCCTTGGAGCAAATTGCTGGAACTTAAAGTATATGGACGTTGTGCAATATGGGCTTGGGCTGGATACTTGGGCTGAAGATCGTTGCTTTGTTTGTTTTCGTTTCTCATTGTGTATAATACCCTAACTCATTAGGAGTTAGGGTTAAGTTTGGGTGTGTGTTTTCTTGTGCAGCCATCAATGGCGTCCACACATATCTCACTTCACCTCTGGGTTATTTCATCTTGTTTCTTGTTTATTTGATTTGTAAAACTATTATCAGGTTAGATAATAGATCCATACCAGTTTATACTATTGTGGATTTTGATTATTTTTAACTCTCTCTTGTTCCTTTGATTGCTTGAAGTGAATGAAAGTGTGGTATAATCATCTAGCCTTATTTTTCTACATGGTATCAGAGCCTGGTTATCAAACCTGACTCTGTTATTGTGAAAAGTTTTTGACAAAAGTTTTTTATACTTTTTTGTTCATACAAAGTCATAAAGTGTTTTTTCTGGTCGATCTGCTATTGTAATAGCGTTATACTCTCTCGATTTACAAAACCCCTAATTTTTTGAAAAAAATTAGGGTTTGACTTTTTTGGGGATCTTTTGATTCATTGGTTCCGGTGACTAATTGTTGGAGTTATTGTGACTCTAGTGGTATTATCTATCTCATAAGTGGTAAATCCCCAATTTTTTACAAAAATTAGGGTTTACTGTTTGTGACTAGATCCTGTGTTGTTTGTTCCTTGTGACTTATAGGTGGCTGATTGGAGTTGATTCTCTTGCTGGTTTTGATTTTCCCTTTTTTTTCCCTTGAAGGAAAATTAGGGTTGGTCAATTGGAGGTTCTGATATCATCTAGATTAAGTGAATCTAGATATATCAGTTCGATTGTGCTTTGTTTGCTATCACTGTAACACCTCTAAACTCTCTCCTTGCTTGCTATTTGTTTTTTGTTTGTTCTTTGTTTATTTGTTGCGCTTGGGCTGGTTGTCTTTTTATTCTGACCCATTATTCTTGGATCCTCACTCATTGCTTGCCCTTGACCTACCACCCTTGAGTGGTTTGGAAGCCTGGGAACTTAGTTTGCAGTGTTATGAGTTTTTTTATACCCTTTTGACCCTTCACCATGACTGATCATGAGAATGAGTCAGTTCATGGTGATGATGAGACCTTGAGTGTGACAGATCCTGTCACACTCATTAGCAAGTTGGACTTGAGTGACCCTTTGCATTTACACCCCAATGATATTGTTGTTTTGACTGTTGTGAGTGTTAAACTTAAGGGTACTGAAAATTATCAAGTTTTGGCTAATGCCATGTTGTTGGCTTTAGAAGGAAAAAACAAAATTGGTTTTATAGATGGTTCTTGTAAAAGGTCTATAACTGATGAAGTTTTGGGAAAACAATGGGATAGAGTCAATGCTGTGGTTCTTGGATGGATTCTGAATTCAATTTCTGAGGAATTATTCCTTGGACAATTTTTTTCAAAAAAGGCTAAGTATGTTTGGAATGAATTGAGAGAAACTTACCATAAAGTGGATGGTTCTGTCATTTTTAATTTACATCATAAGATTAACACTCTTAAGCAAAATGGGTCTAATTTATCTGATTATTACCATAAATTGAATGCTTATTGGAAACAGTATGATGCCATGATTGAGTTGCCTAATTGTGTGTGTACTGCTTCTGGTGAGTTTAAAAGACATAATCAGTTGTTGAAACTTATGCAATTTTGGATGGGATTGGATGATTCTTACATGAGCATTAGAAGCTCTATTCTCTCTAGAGAGACTTTGCCTGATGTGAAAGGTGCCTATGCCATAATTTCCAGTGAGGAATCTCATAGGTTGGCATCTGGTACCCTTGCTAGTTCCTCTCAGAGGACTCAAACTTCTGCTTTCTTTTCTAATGGGCCTGCTAGAAATAATAATACTCAAAGAAATCAGTCCAATAACCAAGGAAATTATAATGGTGGTAACTTCAGACCCAACTTTAATTTTGGCAACAATGGGGGTTTTAGACCTAACACTCCCACCACTGGATTTAGACCTAATGTTCCTAACAATTCTGGTCCTAGACCTTTTGGTAATAGTAACTCTGAGTTGGTTTGTGAAAATTATGGGTACAATGGGCACACTATTGATAGGTGCTTCAAGATCATTGGGTACCCTCCTGATTTTGGTAAGAAAAAGGGAGGGCAAGGTAACAAGGGAAAAAATGTCTCCAACAATTCTGTTGGAACATCCTCTTCATCTGGATTCAGTGATGAGCAACTTGCTACCTTACTTTCTATGTTTAAAGAAAACAAGGGAACCACTAGTGACTCTAGAAATGTTCATGCCAATATGGCAGGTACTTACTTTAACAATAGTAAGATTTTTAATGATAACTTTGAAAAGTTTTTTTGTTCTAACACAAACATCAAGTCCAAAATTGGGAACAAGGGGAAGGTTGTTGATTCTGGGGCTAATCAACATATGACCAATGATGATTCTGAATTAGAAAATGTTTTTGATATATCACACCTTAACATTAAAGTGGCTCATCCCAATGGGACTGAAGCTATCATCTCCAAAATTGGAAATCTAAAACTTTCTAATGGACTTGTGTTGTTTGATGTGCTTGTTATTCCTGATTAATGTGTGACTTTGGTGTCTGTTCATAAATTAGCTAAGGATAACAAAATCTTAGTGGTGTTTAATGAAAATAAATGTTTCTTTGTTAATCAGGATTTCAATCTCAAAAAAATCTTGGGGACTGGTAGACAGTGTGGTGGTTTGTACTATTTAGATGTAGAAGGTAACAAATGTGTTAATGATTCTCATGTGATTGCTTGCTCCTTGTCCAAACATGACTGGCATTATAGATTGGGTCACCCTGCTGACCCAGCTCTGAATGTACTAAAAGATTCTTTAAAAATCACTTGCATTGATCAACATGAGTTTTGTGAAATATGTCAAAGGGCTAAACAGGCTAGAGAACCATTTCCTCTAAGTGAACATAAAACTAGAGCTCTTGGTGAATTAGTACATTTGGATGTTTGGGGACCTTATAGGGTGACTAGTCATACTGGCCATAGATTTTTCTTGACCATTGTGGATGATTACACAAGAGCTGTTTGGGTTTATTTGTTAAAAACTAAAGATGAAGTTGGTAAATCTATTGAGATTTTTTACAACTTGTTAAAAAACCAATTTGGAAAAGATGTTAAAATTTTCAGAAGTGACAATGGGACTGAATTTATTAACCATAGTTTTCAGACATTTTGTAATACCAAAGGTATTATACATCAAACCTCTTGTGCTTATACTCCACAACAAAATGGGGTTGTTGAAAGGAAACATAGGCATCTCCTTAATGTGACCAGATGCCTTATGTTTTAGGGGGAATACCCTTAAGATTTTTGACTGAATGCATTCTAACTGCTACTTATCTTATCAACAGATTGCCCTCTTCTGTTCTAAATGGTAGATCTCCTTATGAGATGATGTATAACACATCTCCTAATCTCTCTCATATTAGGACCTTTGGTTGTCTTTGTTTTGCTACTATCTTGAATAGTCATGATAAACTTACCAGTAGATCTGAAAAATGTGTTATGATGGGTTTTTCTAATTTGCAAAAGGGTTACAAACTTTATAGTCTTGATAGACATCAGTTCTTTGTTTCTAGAGATGTCAAGTTTTTTGAGTCTATTTTTCCTTTTAAGGATACTGTTTTGAATAAAAAGAATAAGAACCAAGATGTTGATGTTTCTCAAAATAATAAAGTTTTAACCTTTTTTGATTTGGAAAACCCTGAGCTTCCTAATGATGATGAGAGAGTTACTAATGTTCATAATGGTGACAGTAAGTCACCAAGTGCTGGTAACCCAGACTTGGGTCTAGGTGACAATGGATACATTGCTTCTAGCAATGATACCACTGATGCCAGTCCAAGTGTTGAGGCTGCTACACTTGATGAAACACATGTATCTGAAGGAAACCTAGAATTTCACCCAAGCCTTCCTTTGCATGGACATGACTTGGGTGGTATTTCTAATACTAATGCTCAGGGTGATCAGGGTGTGAGAAGGTCTTCTAGACCTTCTGTTTTTCTAAAAAATTACAATGATTTTATTGTGGATTCCAAGGTCAAGTATGGGATTGAGAAATTTGTTGGTTACTCTAAAATTAAAGGAGATGTGTTATGTTTTGTTACTCAGTTAAATAAGAGTAGTGAACCTAGGAGTTTCTTTGAGGCTTGTCAAAGTCCTGAGTGGGTTGATGCTATGAATGTTGAATTTGCTGCTTTACTTGAAAATGAAACTTAAGATTTAGTTGAATTGCCTGCTGATAGGACTGCCTTAAATTCTAAGTGGGTTTGGAAACTTAAGTTTAAATCCAGTGGTGAGATTGAGAGGTATAAGGCTAGACTTGTTGCCATGGGTTGTGGTCAAAAAGAGGTAATTGATTATGAGGAAACTTTCTCACCTGTTGTTAAAATGGTTACCATTAGATGCTTGATTAACCTTGTTGTTAATCAATCTTGGCCTATTTACCAATTAGATATAAACAATGCTTTCTTGTATGGTGAATTGGATGAGACTGTTTACATGAAACCCCCTCAAGGTTTTTACTCTGGTAATCCTAAACTTATTTGTAAGCTTAAAAAGTCTATTTATGGTCTGAAACAGTCTCCTAGACTATGGAATGCTAAACTCACTTTTGTCTTAATTGAAAATGGGTTTGTGCAAAGCAAGTCTGATTACTCTTTGTATACTAAGGATTGCCATAAGTGCTTCATTGCTGTGTTTGTTTATGTTGATGATATTATTGTTACTGGGAACAACAAAAAAGAAATTGACAACTTCAAACTGTTTTTGAAAAGTAATTTCAAAATAAAAGACTTGGGAAAACTGCAATATTTTTTGGGAATTGAAATTGTTGACACTCAAGATGGAATATTTGAATCAAAGAAAGTATGTTCTTGATCTTTTGTCTGAATATGGTATGCTTGCTTACAAACCTTCCAAGACACCATTACTCTCTAAACTGACCATTTCTAATGAACCCTGTGATGCTGGTCCCTTGTCGGAAAACATTGTGGATTATCAAAAGCTTATGGGTAAGCTGATATATCTGACCAATACCAGACCTGATATCTCCTATGCTGTTCATTGTCTTAGTCAATTTATGCACTCACCCTTAAGGTCTCACTTGAAGACTGCCTTTAAGATTCTCAGATACTTAAAGGGTGCACCAGGTTTGGGTATTCATGTTAAGAAACACACAGGTATGACTCTTAAAGCCTTCTCAGATGTTGATTGGGCTAAGTGCATTGTGACTAGGAAATCTGTTACTGGGTATTGTGTCTTTGTTAATGATAACCTTGTGTCTTGGAAGAGCAAAAAACAAATCACTCTCTCTAAGTCTTCTGCTGAGGCTGAGTATAGAGCTCTAGCCTCAGTAACTAGTGAAGTCATTTGGATCCTTAAAATTCTAAAAGATTTGAAATGTAGTAATCTTTTGCCTCTAGATCTTTATTGTGACAGTAACTCAGCAATTAAGATTGCTGCTAATCCAGTCTTTCATGAGAAAACTAAACACCTTGAGATTGACCTTCACTTTGTGAGGGAAAAGATCTTGAATGGGGTTGTTAGGACTCAAAGGGTGGAGTCTGCAAATCAAATTGCAGACATCCTTACCAAAGGATTAGATACACCACAACATGCATACCTGGTTGAAAAACTGGGAATGCTTGACTTGTATAGAATATCAGATTAAGGGGGGATGTTAAAACACTCAAATAATCTGATATTCAAAAGTTTAGGGACTAATATTGTCTATTTGTATTGTGCAGGGTCCTTGGAGCAAATTGCTGGAACTTAAAGTATATGGACGTTGTGCAATATGGGCTTGGGCTGGATACTTGGGCTGAAGATCGTTGCTTTGTTTGTTTTCGTTTCTCATTGTGTATAATACCCTAACTCATTAGGAGTTAGGGTTAAGTTTGGGTGTGTGTTTTCTTGTGCAGCCATCAATGGCGTCCACACATATCTCACTTCACCTCTGGGTTATTTCATCTTGTTTCTTGTTTATTTGATTTGTAAAACTATTATCAGGTTAGATAATAGATCCATACCAGTTTATACTGTGGTGGATTTTGATTATTTTTAACTCTCTCTTGTTCCTTTGATTGTTTGAAGTGAATGAAAGTGTGGTATAATCATCTAGCCTTATTTTTCTACAGTGTTCGAGCAAGGCTGACTTAATAGAGACTATATATCGCACGGAAGACCTTTGTAAAGATAAGTCCGTGGCATAAAGCTCTTATAAAAATGATTACACAGCAGGATGATAATTTATTTAACTTGTTGAGCTTTTTTTCTTTTTAAATTTAGATCACTTTATTGTTAGTACTTGTGCTTCCCAAATTTTTCGACCTACCTATGTATATTTTATACATTTTTATGGTTTGGGCTATTTTTGATAATAAAAAAAAATCATCGCAGTAATTTAAGAGGGCTCGCAGAGTCAATAAAAGGCCAAATAGTGAATTGGGTTTCTTTAGAACCTTATTATCTGGTAGTACAATAGAGTCCATAATAGTATGATGCCTTAACCCCAAAAGTTTGTGAAATAGTAGGGTTTGTCGTCAGAAGCCATTGATCATCCGATATCTGTATATGAATTTGCTTATTTAAATACTCCGTAACTCGGTATGGATGAATGTAGCAAAAACGATGAAAGAGTTACATCAATGTTGAAATTAGTGAAGGTGACAACTGAAATCCGCAGGAGAGGTAAAGTTGCGCGACAAGCAGATGTTTGAGAGGTTGCGAGCCGAGATTGTGAAAACATTATCTAGGTACTCTCAGCTTAAAATCTTTCTATGTTTGCTTCGGTGCATTATTAATTTATATATGCTAAAATTCACCTTGTTATAATACATATCGTAGCGCGGTTCTAACTTGTTGCTAAATGTATATACTGGTCATGTTTTTGTTTTGATTTGATAGTTGCATTGTGGACTGTTTATGATTCCCTGCAATAATTTTGATAGTTCATTTTCACATGTAACCTTAAAGATCAAAATTTGCAAGTTCTGGCGATGTACGCTGATTCCACTTGTGTTAGGCCATCAGTCTAAACCTTCGCCGGGGCTTCTTCGGGATTCTTTGACCAAAATGCCCTTTTGGTTTCTGGAAAACCCTGAAAAATCATACCCTATGTACGAAAACAATCCATGTCAGCCAGCGGCATCAGGGAAAAGCTGGTCTTTAAGCGAAGGAGCAATCCATTGTATTTGAACGTAAGTAATTTCCCATAAATCATTCCCCTCTTGCGGAACCAACAATTCTTTCTCTTGCATTGTCGTGATCATCTTCGTCAACAAACGTGGCACAAGTTCTTTCATCTTCGATTCACCATACACTCCAAGATCGGCTTTCATACACGTATCCATTCTTCTCAATATCCCTAACCAGAACGTCTTAAAGCCAAGGCTCTCAATAATCAACTTCAAAAACTGCAAATAAACATCCACCAAGAATTCCATAGACAACATTAATGTCCCTTCCATACTCCTCGTCTCCCTCTCTGCATTCTCCCTTGTCGAATACTCCAACATCTTTTCGTGCAAATCGTCAACCATTGCAAATATTACGAGATTGATACAGTTTATGATATTTGTTGGTGTGAAATAAAGTTCTTCCGCGTTTATGAAGGTTTTATGTAGGGATTTAACTGCATAGTTCCGTACTTCTTCTCGTCTTGCCAAACTTGTTTTCCTCAACACTTCACCAAGCTTCACAAAAAGATTCATCGATATCATCGTGGGCCCCACATCATCAAGTGTCGATGTAGCAGTACTATTAAGACATGTATTACTTCCTGGATCCGAGTATCCAATTTTTAGCCACTCAACTATCAATTTAACCGAATCCGCCATCAAATCCATAATCTTCATGTTCTTGTCAACCGGACTATTTCTCAAAGCAACAAACCTAAATGCACAATCGATACAGTACGTGTAATTAGTGACCAAAATTCCAGTACCTTGTTCCAATAAGTTTATAAGAGCTTCGACTCGACGCTCATAGGTTTCCGTATGTGGGCCCATGTTCGATAACAGATGAAGAACTGTTTTCCACCCTAACTGTGATAACAAATTCGCTGAGTGCTTGTTTAAGATCTTCGTCACTGATTTAAGAATAAACTCGTTACAAATGTCGAGTATTTTACCATCGCACTGCCACATTACGTTTATCGATTTGAAAAGAACTTCTTCTGCAAACTTTTCGTTTGATTTCGATGCAAGAAGTTTCAAACAGATTCTGATCAATGCAACAATCGCTTTTTCAGCAAAAGGACTCGGGGAGACGAGTTGGTTTTTGATGGCACTGATAAGATATTCATGATAAGTAGGCCAAAAGGATGTGAGACGATGAACATTACACGATGCCATTGCTTGAATTAAATCCCAACAAAACTGAACGGTTTCTTCTTCTTCAGTTGGAGTATTGAACTTTTGTCCTTTTCCTGCAGCCGCGAAAATTAGGGATCTTCCGAGATATAGCAAAGGCTCGAGGGGTAAGGTTGAACTCTTGCTAAAGATGCTTCCGATTTTACATTGTTGAATTACTTTCAAATTCTGTTCAAATTCGGAGATCCCTAAATTCAAACTCTCTTCGAGGTTTTCCATTGATAAACAATGTGATATCACAGCCATTAGATTAGAAGTATTAATCCGTCCTGTCTGATCATTTACCGACTCTGATTCTGTCCGCTTATGCTTTTTGCTTGAACCCCCAACATCAACAATAGATTGAGGTAAAAGTTTCAGGCGTTTTAGTTTCAATAAACAGTCTATAATACTTCTCCAGCCGCCTCGTATTGAGTCCTTGAAGTTATTAGCGACAGTAAAAACTGCTAATGTGGCCATCCGTGGCTTTAAATCGTGCCCAAATGAGAATAAAGTTTCTTCCGCTGAAGCATACGGATTTAACAAAGTTGTGAATTTACAAAACGAGGATAAAAGCTCGTCGAGACTATCTTGTAATCCATATTGACAGATTCGGGCTACTGCAAATAATCCCTCGATACATTCGTTAATCACTTCTTCATCCTCCGTGTGTTCAAAAACAGCAGAGATAGTCGATACAGTAGGACCTGCAATTGCTGCAAACATATCTCTACCAATTCTACGATCGAAATCACAGGTGATGTATGGTTGGACTAATTCTGATCTGTTCATGAGCTGCATCCAACGGCTCGGATTCATTTCAATTACTGACCCTGGTTGGCCAAATATCGTGATGGCTTTGGATGCGATTGAACTGAAGAGTTCTGACAAAATTTCTCGAGGGAGATCTTTACCATTATTGACTGCTCGATTGTTTCGTATGAATTCATCTTCTGTCATTTTCTTTTTTACTTGCGGGTTATGTTGATCAGTATTCAACATAATCACGGAGTAACATAATATGAAAACTGCATCTTTGGTTTCAAATATCTCGGATGATTGTTGTTCATAAAAGCGTTCAGAGAACGCTTCAAGTACTCTTTGAATTTTTTGTGATTCGCCTGGGAGTCGAAACGTCTCTAGATATGTTCTTAAAGCACTGTCGAGAACCAAACCCGTAAACTCGAATGTATCAGTGAATTCTTTAAGTACTTTAAGATTAAAATCACTCGGATCACCTAAAAAGTCACCAATTTTGGTCTTGTCGAGACCAGGAGTGTATCGTAAGAACATCGCAAGACCTTTCGGGTCGGGTGGGTCGGATATCAAATACGATATTTTCAGATAATCCATTCCTTTTTTATCATCACGATTAAAATGGCTCCCAGCGATCATCATTTTCCTCTTTTGTGCCTTTCGTGCCCTTATTGAATCAATCCATGTCTCGAACTCGCTATGTGTTTTCAGGGTCGGGATCGGAATCTCTTCCCAAAAGGGTTTATATTTCGAAATCTCGACAGGGTAGGGCCCAGTCGGGCTCACGTCATTCTGTTTATCAACATTATCAGCAATGTTGTGTATTAAAACCATAAGTCCATCAAAAGCTTGGAGTTGTAAGCTTGCGGCTGGATTACTACCGGATAAAAACGCGTGCTTACAAAGATTCTTCCCGATCTCTTCAAAAACATTACTTAACAACGGATCACAATCATAATTTATGTACACTTCAACTAAAAACGTGGGTTGTCTACAAAAGTTTATAATTCCTTCAAGTGCTAGGTCCTGAAGCTGAACCAAGTAACCTTGATTTAATGTTCTAAACAATACAAATGAGAAAAAGGCTTCGAGTTGTAACCGAATCGAGTCACGATGGAAGTAATAAACGTTCAAAACCGTGCTGCATATCATCGATAAAACTAAAGGACTCGAGGATGTTCCATAATGTATTAAATGATGGAAAAGATCATCTTTAACCATTCGTAGCAGCTTGTAGTGTCTCCTGATGCTATCGCCGCTCAATTCTAGTGCCGAGTTTATTAAAACGAGTGCGAAAACTTGAACATCTTCGTCGGATGTTAAAGTTGGGGACCCGTCTGTTTCAACCATCCCAACAACGTTTAACAATGAACAAAGGAAATGGAATATATCAACCGCACAACGGATTCCATAACCAGTTTCTTCACTATCATCTTCAGTGTCTGAATCAGAGTTCTCCCAATCTCCGACCTCAATATCAGGAAACCGGGAGAATATAATCTGTATTAACTCATGCATCGTATGTCTAGCGGTCCTTTGCAATAAATCACCTTGGTTAGGAGATTGTTGAACCACTTGAAAACACGTATTCACAATGGTGCAAACTGCGTGATCATTGAGTAATACTGACGCGGGATGTCTCATCACCGAAGCCAAAATTAATAAAATCCTCATTTTAACCGCGGCTTCAGTAATCGGGTGTGTTTTTTCAAGGCGGCATCCGGTGACAGCCATGACGACATTAGACATAGCTTCACGAGCACCGGGTGTTTTCTTATCAAACATATCAAGTCTCACAATTTTCAAAATTGATAAGAGGGCGACCGCTGTAGCACCAGCTGGCACATCAGCGGATGATATCACATCTAGAAATGGTGCAAGGTAGATAGATGGATCAATTGATTTCCATGATTTTCGTGGATCGAATATGAGCTTTCTTAATGATTTTAACGATGGGAGTATGGTTGAATCCAAGGCATCGTCTTGGTAACCAAATTGAGGAGTGAGGTCGGGTCTTTTTCGGATTACTGCAAGCACTGACCCGACCTCGGTGTTTAACATACATGAGAGTCCCAGTTCTTTGCTTGTTCTTCTCTTGCTTGTTATTTCGTCATCATCCTCATCGTCTTCATAGTATTCGTCCTCGCCATCATCTTCATCCTCATCATCATACTCCACCTCTTCCTCAACGTCCTCTTTGTCATCATATTCTTGTTTCATCATTTAGTTTTGGTGATCTAAATAGTTTTAAAAATACCTTGTTATTACCGGTTTCTGTAAATGTTTAGCTTGTATAACTTAGAATAACGTGTGAAGAAACATAATTGAAGGGTATGTTATCCTATTATTACTCTTTATGTTTTAATCTTTGATGGCTATAAATTTGGTTCCTTTAAATAGTTAAATGTATATATTCTAACTTAAATCTCTCACATTTCTCACCTATTCTTATACATTCTCACAGATGTAAAGCTCCTAATATCCTATAAATCTATATTAATATAGTATAATCCTCAAGTTCCGACATTTTCCTCATTTGTTCGATATCTTACTTGACTAAACATAATAACCCCAAGCTAGCAGCAGTTATTTAGGTGTTACCTATGGCATAAGAGCACACATCTAGCTAGTTAGTCTATAAATAGTATGTGCTAATATAGCATGGCAAACTTAGTTTTGCCAATATCAACCGCACAACGGATTCCATAACCTGTTTTTTCACTATCATCTTCCGTGTCTGAATCAGAGTTCTCCCAATCTCCGAGCCCAATATCAGGAAACCGGGAGAATATAATCTGTAATTCTGTATTAAGTCATGCATCGTATGTCTAGCGGTCCGTTGCAATAAATCAACTTGATTAGGAGATTGTTGAACCACTTGAAAAAACGTATTCACAATTGTGCAAACCGCGTGATCATTGAGCAATACTAATGCAGGATGTCTCATCACCGAAGCCAAAACTAGTAAAACTAGTAAATTCAACTAAAAAACTTTTTCTGGCAATATCAAAGCTTTAGACCTTTCTTACACAATTACTGTAATTGGCAGCAATTACACATTTTCATTATTCTATAGTTTTATCCGATCCGGAATAGGAATGTTCATTAGCAAGTTGAATCAGGGGATCTTCTGTATTGAACATGAATCGATTTCTACATAATAATCCTTTACAGGGATTATTTCCATTAGCTGATCAGTTTTCTTATTCCATCCCATAAGGCAAAGCAGGCACATGAATTATCTTTTTCAACTCGACCCGTACTCTACTTGCGTAGTCACATTGAAAGAATAAATGGTTATTCGAGTTTAGGCGTAGTTTGCAGAACATATAGTTCAAGTTACCATAAGTATTCCTCCATATATGGTCATTAGCCTTCTTTGAACAGCAAGCCATAACACGACTAGGATGACGACAAACCCAAACTATTTTACTCAAGTTAACCACAGGCCTGTTGACACTCATATAAAACCAAGCTTCACGAACATTACAAAGCTCAGGGTATTGAGAATACCATTCATTTGGCCAATTTAACCTTCGCATCACTAATCATATCAGCTAGAACAGCACTGTCAGACATCCTAGCTTCATAAAATGCTCCTTCTACTGATAATATTAACAATGGACGATGATCATCCCATTGGTCATGCCAAACAGAAGTATTTTTGCCATCCTCAATTTTTTATAAAATATATGGCCTTAGCATAGATCCTAAACCAAGCAATATCCTCCATGTCCAAGTATCCTTAGTGTCACGCTCCACATCCCAGATTTAGTTGATATTATGCTATTATTGTGACTCCATATTTTAGTCGACTTTTATTCCAGTAATCCTCAGGCTTAGCTATATATACCGGCTCTTTAAGGTGACAATTATTTTTTGATTTTCTAAAATAAAGTTGATTAAAAGTAGAAACTGAAAAAGGTTATTGGTTTTGCAATCGCTAAGACAAGAATACACTCCGTTAGCAATAAAAATGCACAAGTAGATGCACTCTTTATTCATTGAAACTCATACATCAAACGAATTATGATACGAACCTATCCCATACTAGGCTCGTAATCGGTTTATAAGTCCCAAACGTAGAACTCACTCAAAAAGCTAGCTTGTTTGAGGAGGGGACACCTGGACATTATAAACCATCAACCATTCCCATACTTGGCCGATGTGGGATCATAACATTACCCCACCCTTTGAAGAACCAACGTCCTCGTTGGTCACGGCTATGTTGGTCACGGTTGGCACCCCCTTTGGGTCCAAGCCACCACTCCATAGGCCACCACTCCGAGCTCGTTGGTCACGGCTATGTTGGTCACGGTTGGCACCCCCTTTGGGTCCAAGCCACCACTCCATAGGCCACCACTCCGAGTGTTGGAACCTCGTAAGGTAGGGCTAGCTCTGATACCAATTGATACGAACCTATCCCATACTAGGCTCGTAATCGGTTTATAAGTCCCAAACGTAGAACTCACTCAAAAAGCTAGCTTGTTTGAGGAGGGGACACCTGGACATTATAAACCATCAACCATTCCCATACTTGGCCGATGTGGGATCATAACAAATTATTCGATAAATGGCCAAGTCTTCTTATTGATAAACAAGCAATATGAAAGTTTAGAGCCATGGGGAATCATATATGGGTGTGGCCACTGTCTTAATCTGAAGATAATGTTCAAGTGCCTCCAATCCTTGTTCTCGTCCAAACCCACTCATTTTATACCCTCCATGAGGTGCGTCCCGGTCGAGTGTTAAATAACAGTTCACCCAAACCGCACCTGCTCGAATAGATCTCGAAACAGTGTTCACGACATCAATATTTTGGGTGAATACACCTGATGTAAGTCCATATTTTGTGGCGTTTGCTCTTTTAATCACCTCTTTCACAGTCCTGAAAATACGAAAGAAAAATTGTATGTCAATCATTTCTGACTATTTTTATCTACGTATAGTATGTACTCTTTGTCAATACAACAACTTTGGACATAGCACCTTCAATTGCATATGGCTAAACAAAGTTGACTAATGTGTAATTCTGCAGGCTCATTTAGACCCGTCGAGGTATGTGGTTGTAGCCTTAGATGCTAGGTCAAGCTTGGCTTGCATATATAATAAAGCCGTGTTATGCTCTAGTTTACTTAATTTTGCTAAAATAATTTCTAAACGAGACTGGTTCGCTTGATTGACACTCTAGTCATAAATTGTAAGTTTTGCACTAAAGGTTGTTATGCGTCTATGGACTCGATCTATATAATGAGGAAATGAACCAGAAACCGATAGAGTATAGACATACTTGAACTTGAGAATAGATATAACAGGGCCAAAAATTTCTTCCTTTGCTATGGTCATATCATCCTATAAACCCAAACAAGAATCTATTAGTTGCATAGATTAATTAATTAGCAACTTATGTTGATAATTCAGTTTTGATCTCGGGTTTACAGGATACTAGTACAGAAAAAATAACTTAAGCATACCGTAACGTTTGTAAATAGAGTAGGCTCAATGTAGTATCCTTTCTTTCCAAATGGCCTACCACCGGTTACCAAAGTTGCTCCTTCCTTTTTGCCACGGTCGATGCACGAAAGTACTTTCTCGTATTGTTGTTTGTTATTCTGTACAAGGAATGGATGAAAATTGTGTACATACATTTGTCTGAAATTAAAAGGGGCCCTTGTTCACGCTATAGTATACCTGAGGTCCATGACGAGTGGCGAGATCAAAAGGGTCCCCTGTTGCCCACGCTTTCACCGCTCCTTCCAGTTTTTTGACAAATACGTCATGGATTCCTTCCTGTACGAAAACACGAGACCCTGCCACGCACATCTCACCCTGTTTGTATAGCATATTAGAATACTAATCTGTGGTTCGTATAAATATTTGTAGTTTTGACTCAGTTATTTATACGTCGCTTTGCGTTATGTATATTATAAATTGTACTTTGTTAGTAAGATTTCCCAAAATAGCAAATTCTGCGGCTTTATCAACATCTGCGTCATCGAAAACAATTAAAGGCGATTTTCCTCCAAGTTCGAGTGACACGGGTTTCAGATTACTTAGAGCTGCAGCTTGCATTACGGTGCGGCCAACTTCTGTGGATCCCGTAAAAGTAACCTAGATTTAATTACACATTGTTAAACTTTGAATTATAAGATAGGTCTCGTAAATTATGAATATGTGGTTTACTTTAACAAATAAATAATCACCATATCAATGTCCATATGCGAGCTAACGGCAGCACCAGCAGTTTTTCCAAACCCGTTAACCACATTAATCACACCATCAGGAACACCAGCCTAGATTTAAACTCAACCCAAATTAGTACTTGATCACGTAAATTTCTCAATGAGAGACGATTTATGAAATTTACACATGGTTTTAGTTAATGAGCTTACCAGCTTCGACAGGTGAGCAAAAAGGAGAGCTGTAAGGGGAGTTTGTTCAGCAGGCTTGATGACCATGGTGCAGCCAGCAGCTAAAGCTGGTGCAACCTTTGTAGCGAACATGTAGGCAGGACCATTCCAAGGAATGATGTGACCAACTACCCCGATGGGTTCACGTAACGTATAAGCTTGAATATTACTTGACATTTTAAGAGATGCTCCACGGATTTTATCAGCTGCACCAGCAAAGTAACGAAATGTCTCTGATGAAATCGGGACTTCAAAGTACCTCACTGGGCCAAACACTTTTCCTCCATCGATTACTTCCAACGTTGCTAACTCATCAGCATTTTCATCAATCAAGTCTGCGAACTTTAACATGATTTTTCGGCGTGCCTGTTTTTGGGAAATTTAATTGAGTTACGAGTAATAATGCTGTTTACATAGGAACTACATGGTATATGCAATATAACGGCAGAAAAAATTCACAACATCTGTTAGTAATTTCAAAGGAATTAGCAACTGATCAACATCATCCACTATTAGATTTCAGACGAAACCAACCCTATTTACGAATAATGCTTATTTAGTTAGTGTATACGTGACATTCATTTGCTTAACTTAGCATTTCTTATTCCTGTTATTGTAGTATAAATTAAAGCTCTTATTAATGCACCTCGCCAGACAATCGAGGCCAAGGTCCATTGTCGAAAGCTTCACGGGCAGCCTTTACGGCCAAATCAATGTCTTCCGTTCTCCCTTCGGACACCGTTGCTAACACTTCTTCTGTCGCTGGATTAATCGTGTCAAAAGTGGCTCCTGTAATTCCAACCCAAGTTTAGGTCACGCAAACTCGTTACAAAACAGATTAGAGTAATCTGATTACTCAAAAAAGGTAAACATTCGCAAATCTTTGGAATTTCTTTTCCGGTATCATATTTTTAGACCTTTTGGCCTAATCTACAGTCGTGAGTCCACCATCTCATAGACTCAAATCACCCCGTTCAGGAGGTTTACTTGACCATGTTTGTTTTGTCAACTCGACTGCCCTCGTGGTTAGTTGACATGTTTACGAGCTAGATTTTTGTCCGGATGATACACCAATGAAGTGAAAGGAAATTGAGTAGGATTTACATACCTGAAATGGAATCAACAAATTCGCCATTGATAAAAAGCTTGGTGAACTTGATTTCATGGCTTGCTGACTTAGAACTTCCATTAGCTCCTGAGCTCATTTTGTTTTTTATGAAATTTGTATTCAAGGGTCGAATGGTGACCTAAGACATTACATAGGACTATTTATAGGCCTTTAGTGTAACATTTAGTTCACATAACATTTTAATGGAAAATAGGGTTACATTTTCTGTTCCTGAAGTTTTCTTGTGTTAGTTTCGTCACCCGCAAAACTGCATAATTAGAAACAAAATCGATCGAGCTCCAATGGCGCATGTAAGTTTACGGTTGTTTCACTTTGTTTATCGTAAAACTTGTTAGGGATTATTGTATACAAACATATATTAGGGTCATTAGTTCAGTTTGGTTACATGATAGAACCAAAAGCCAATAATCGAATTCAGTTCTGCTTAGTTTGGTTTTCGCAAACATCAAGTCCAATGGAACTATTTGAGTCTAAACAGGGCGGAGCTAGTAGGGAGGGTGTTAAGCCTTTCCTAATTAACTTATTTCAAGTATTATCCATTTTTTTTTTTTTTAGGTATAGTTAGCCTCCCTTAACTAAAAATCCTAGCTCCGCTCTTGAGTCTAGCTAATAGTTGTTGAACCAATTTAGTGCATAATTGTCTCGTACAAATTTAATAATTCAAGTGAGTCATAATTTAATATTTGTTTCCTTTTACACGTTTGGACTTTCGAGCTATCTAGGATGGACAGGCTATACATTAAGATGGTCCCAAACATCCGAAATTGACCTCCTATTGCGTATGTTTTTTTTTTTTTTTTTTTTTTCTTTTTTTAAGAACGGCACCTCAATCTCATTGAAATCCGACCTCCGAGTTATACCATCCATAACGGGCAGACCCCGGGACCTGAACCACTAGGGGAAATCCCTAAGGAGGAAAATCATAGATTTTTGTCTCTTGCAAGACTTGAACCCATGACCAAACCCCCTCCCAACCTCCAGAAGAAACCCAGGTGGCCAACTGCTTTAGAGCAGTTGGTTGCGTATGTTTTTTTTAATGCTTATGCACAAACAAAATACAAACATCCGAAATTGACCTCTTATTTCGTATTACATGGAAATAATAATGCTTTGCACAAAAAAAATACAACATTAAACAACGTATAATGCAGATAGTCATACCATAATCCGAGGTATACCCTCACTTCTAAGAAGTTTTTGGAATTTGAATAGCATGATTCTCATTACACCCAAGTTTTGGCTTGACCCAAAATAATTCACTTAAAATTTATTTAATTCAAATACAAAATTCTTGTTCCTGTTAAGTTCAAAGCCAAGGAGAATTATGAAGAGGAGTGACAACTGATTTAACTTGGAGATACTTATATAAGCCTTCCATACCAAATTCTCTTCCGAATCCGCTCATTTTGTAGCCTCCATAAGGGCAGCCTGGGTCGAATGCCAAGTAACAGTTTATCCAAACAATACCCGCGCGGATTGATCTTGAAACAGTATTGGCTATGTTCAAGTCCTTGGTCGCTATCCCTGCTGCTAAACCATAGCTTGTTGCATTTGCTCTAGTAATTGCCTCCTCAATTGTCCTACAGTTCATAAAGATCTTAATATATCCGTGGTTATGTACTAAACTTTTTACATGTCGTTAGTAACTCGGTACGATGATTTAGTTATCCACGTGGTTAGCATCATGTCGACTATGAATCCTTTTTGAAAATTGTTAACTACTAGTAGTATTTTTGCACTCGAACTTACTTGAACTTAAAGACAGATATAACAGGACCGAATATTTCATCTGTCGCGATAAGCATATCATCCTGAAATAATCATCCAAAAACATGAATTAATATAACTTAATTTTACTCACAGCAGTGACTTTAAGTTAATTTACCGTAACATCTGCGAAGATTGTTGGCTCGATATAGAATCCTTTCTCCCCGCAAGGCTTTCCTCCGGTTAGCAAAGTTGCACCTTGTCTTTTTCCATGTTCGATATAGGAAAGTACTTTGTTGTATTGTACTTTATCAACCTACAAATATTACAGTATTACTTTTAGAATTGCAACATATTGTTGACAGATCCTTGTGTTTAAGGAAAATTTCGATTACTTGAGGTCCTTGAAGAGTTGAAGGGTCAAAGGGATCACCAACGGTTATCCCTTTTGCTTGCTTCGCAAACTTAGTCACAAATTCGTCATAGATTCCTTCTTGGACAAAGATCCGTGAGCTACATACGCAAAATTCACCCTGAATGACAAGTTTTGTCAAACAAAATCGAAAAACTAGAGGTGTCGAATAAAGCATTTCAATTAGTTACTTCAAATATACAATGATGTTGTAGTGCAATAATATAAAAAGATCAATGCACCTTGTTAGCGAAACTGCCCATAAGAGCAAGTTTAACAGTTGAATCAACATCAACGTCGTCAAAGATAATGAGAGGGCATTTGCCACCTAGCTCAAGCGACACTGCTTTCAAATTACTTAAGGCAGCAGCTTGCATTACAAGTCGTCCTACTTCACCCGACCCAGTGAAACTCACACAATCAATATCCATATGAGAACTTATAGCAGCTCCAGCTGTAGGTCCAAACCCCGTTACAACATTAATGACTCCATCAGGAATCCCCGCCTGATTAATACGGAGTAGCATTTATACATCAAATGCACTTAAATATTTAAAATGGGTCATGTGATATAAAATATATACCAATTTAGCTAAATGAGCACAATAAAGAGCGGAAAGAGGTGATTGCTCAGCGGGCTTGACCACCATGGTGCACCCTGCAGCCAACGCCGGGCTAGTTTTGAAAAAGAACATCCCAACAGGGAAGTTCCATGGAATAATATGCCCAACGACACCAATAGGTTCGTGTAATGTGTGCCCTTGCAATTGGTTCGCCATTCTTAATGTTTTTCCATGGATTTTATCCGCTGCACCCGCATAATATCTGACAAATTATGTGGTAGGTTAAACATTATGCTAGGTAAAAGTATGTTTTATAAATATGAGTTTCATAATATATGAGTATAGACCGGAGTACTCTAGCGCCAGAAGGAATGTCCCTGGCCTTCCCATATGCAAACACCTTTCCGGCATCAATGGCGTCTAGTGCTGCTAATTCTTCGACGTGTTCTTCGACTAAATTTGCATATTTCATCATTATCTTTCCCCTTTCCTATTGATATACAAATTAAACTTGTCACTTTCGATTCATTTTCTTACGAACGAGTCACATCAGTCACATTTTTCGCTTCAGTTAATTAACGTATACAAATATCAAATCTATCTAAACTATTAGCTCACTTCTCTGGTTTTTTCTTATGATCTTTTGATGCATTGGTTTTACGCATGTTTTCTGTGACAGTGGTTTTACGCATGGCGAATTTTAGCATCTAATTAAGTACCTAAAATTTGGTTTAGCCAAAAAATGGCATGTTTGCTACACCAGGCTGCCTACTCAAAACAGATCCAATCAAGGCATCAAGCCATATATTAACTAGGAAAAGTAAATTCAGATACTTACTGAGCCAGACATACGAGGCCAAGGGCCATGATCGAAGGCCTCACGAGCAGCCTTAACAGCCAAATCAACATCCTCTTTATCTCCTTCCGCTATGTTCGCAGTCACTTCCTCATTTCTTGGATCAATCGTCTCAAACGTCCTTCCTATTTCATAAAAAAAAAAATCAGATAAAAAAAGCTCAAAAAGTTACCGGTATATTAACCTTTTGCACTCAACAGAAATCGCACCTGAAATAGAATCGACAAACTCTCCATTGATGAAGAGCTTCGTAAACTTCACTTTCGGTATTTTGTCTGAATATTTGGAGTTCCCATTGTTATTAATCTTTGCCATAATCTTCTTGTTGTGCTTATTAGTTGTGCTTATTAGATTATAATAACTCAACTTTTAATAATGGTCGATTGTTTGTCTTGTGAAATATGCCATCTGCTTTATGAACATGATACCAATGTTAACCATTTTTGTCGTGGCCACAAAATTATGGTTGTCTTGTTAAAAGGAATATTATACGTACAAGATTATGGTTCTATAGGACAATTATTGAGTTTGTAATAACAATGTTAACACGATAAACTTGATGAAATTCTTATATTTATATTTAGAAAACAGATTTTTATATTCATGTTTAGTTACTAAATGTGTGTTCATGTTCATGCATAACGACGAAATTTTATAATAACAATTAGCCACAGTTAAAAAAATTGTGGTTAAATGTTTCGTATAATGTTTAGCAATTGGCGTTGGCAAGTCTTTATCAACATTCGAGATGACAACAACATCATACAAGTTTCACTTTAGTATTAAAAGGGCAAGATGAATTTGTAAAAAAAAAGATAAAAATAGTAATTATTGGGCAATTTTAGAAAGAAAAAAATAGTTTAAGGCAACTATTTTCAAAAACTATTTTTAAAATATTTTTACGTGGGAAAGTAAATAAGATGTTTGAAATTTAAGTTTAAAAATGGTATTTTTACCAGGGTTCTAAATAACGCGCTATAGCGCGCCTTATAGCGGGCTATAGCGTGAAGCGTGGCCTCCACGTTACGAAACAGACTAAGGCGGCGTTTTAAGGCGTAGGGTGCTAAAAAGTGTCATAAAGCGTGATATAGCGCGCTATAGCGCCTAACGTGGCGCCTTTTTTCGAATCTTTTTGCTGATTTACAAGAATTTTGCTCGTTTACTAATTTTTGGCTATTTAGTTGACTTGGGCTTAGTAATTTTACTATGAAAATAAATCCTTGAGTAACTAATAGCCGGTTTTGTTTTCAACTAAAATTAAAATATTGCTCCATTTTATAAACTCGCTATACAAATACTAATTTATAAATATTTTGTGCCGCTATATGTCACGCTTCAGAAAATGCCATAGCTTCGCTATAGGTTCTGTAGCTTGTAGCTTGGCAATAACGCTACGCCACGCTTCACGCTATTTACAACCTTGATTTTTACTCATTTTTTAGTTTTTTAAGTATTAAAGAAAAACATTTGTTCATTATAATTACTAAACGTGTAAATGCCTTTAGCTGCAAAAATTGCTTAGTGAGTTGACTCGATGATTGAATTAATGACCCGTTGATTCGATCGGGTTGAGCCGATGGCTGAATTAGTACCCGGTGATCTGATCGAGTGATCAGGTGATCGAACTCGTAACTTGATCGAGTTGACTCATCGTACGACCTCGAAAAGAAAACTTTCGAAATTCAAAATTTAATGGGCTCTGTTAAAAAATTTCCTGGGCCACTTTTATAATTGAACCGTTGAGTGACAAAGCCCAGTAGCCCAAATTTAATTCACAAGACAAAAACCTAGTACAACAAACACAATACCACAAACACAAACAACAACAACAAAAGAATCATCAGAAGATCTAAATTTTAAAACCCTAAAACACAAATCAAAATTTTTAAAAAATGTCAGATCATATACCTTTCGAAATCCAATCAGAAATCATGAAAAAGCTTCCCGTCAAATCACTAATTCAATTCCGTTCCGTCTCTAAACAATGGAAGTCTCTTATCGACAGTCCGGACTTTATAAAAAACTACCACATCAATCTCAAAAACCCCCAGCATCATCTACTTGTACGGTACAAGTTAGACAACGTCCGAACATATACCTCGATTATCGATAACTATACTTTCCCACAACAAAAGTTTCCCTTAACCGCCCCCGAGTCCCTTTCTTTTTTAAGACACGCGTTAACACTTAGTTCCGTTAACGGGTTGTTATGTTTTTACGGTCGTTACAAGGAGGTGGATTCGGCTGTTATTTGGAACCCGACCGTTAGGAAATCCGTTGGTATTGTTATCCCGGATGCGGTGTATAGGCATCATGTTATTGGTTTTGGGGTTTGTCCTGATACTAGTGACGTTAAGCTTGTTAAGATTAGTGTCATTGAGATACCTAGTATGTGGGTGGTTGAGGTTTTTACGTTAAGTACACGTGTTTGGAAAACTGTGTACATGGGCGCGCCTTTTAAATCGTGTGAAATGGTGTGGAGTCATGTTTTTGTTGATGGGGTTATCTATTGGCGTGTTTTTTATGATATTGATTTGGAGGAAGGATCGAGGTCTAATTATATTATTTCATTTGATTTGAAGACGGAGAAGCTTGGTGAAGTGTCTCTTCCGGAGAAATTAGTACGTGCATATTATATAAAGGTGGAGAAAGTGAATGAGTCGCTTGGTTTGCTTGAGTATTATGATGAAGATGAAATGTCGGTTTGTGGTGTGTGGACGAGGAAAGATGGTGAGAATAAACCGTTTACTAAGATATATACAATAAAGGTTGAGGGTAAGTCGGTGTATGGTTGTGTATTGGGGTTTAGGAAGAATGGTGAAGTTGTATTGGAAATGGTGGATGATGATGATGATGAAGATTCCGAAATTGAAGTTTATGAACCCTCGTCGGGACATATCAATGGTGTTGGGATTAACGGAAATAATTATACATTCACCGCAAGATCATACATGGAAACACTACTTTTGCTTGATCAATCAGATTCTATCATTGATTGACAACAATGATGCTACTGCCGTACCAATTGCAAGGTGTTGAGATCAAGTTGTGGTTGTCACTTTATTATTCAATTTAGTTTATGTTACAGTATTAGAAAGATAAACGTGTTAGTAGTTTCTAACTTTAATGACTACCGAGTATATCATATGATTTGTGAACATTAAGCACAACTACGTTTTATTGACAGTAAGATGTATTTAGATAGGTAAACTCTTGTTATGCATAAGTTAAGCTGTAATGTACCAAGTATATTTTTCAACTGCAGAGTCATATAAGAGTTTGCCCTGTATAGCGCGGACTACAATAGCAACAATTAAAGTAGACATTCTGTAAGTAGCAGCTGCAAATGGCCTTGTTATCATGTTTGTTCAATGCTGCTCTAGTGCTCTGTACGCTCACTGGATTTCCACACAAGTATAGGCCAAACTCCTTACTTCGATGGTGGTTAAAGGCAAACGGCGCAAAAGTTGACCATTCTCCTCCCACGAGTATAGTTGATATAAAGTGAGCAAATTTTGAACTTGCCATGTTAATGTGATTATCTCCTTCCTATTTTAATGATAAGCGTATGGGAATTTTTATAGCAGAAGAAAAAAATTACTCCGTATATGACCCATTTTAAAAAATTCTACGTATAACATAGCTATCTTTTAAATGCGTGTTTAACAATGCATGTGAAACAGCTTGTATGTTTTAGTTCACTTGTAATGAGATGATGTTTAGTAGTAGAAACAAGCCGATTTATCTGGACATGCATTAACTGCTGGAATGGAGCTTATAACAGGAGCTCGAGTACTCTAAACAGATTACACCCAATTAGAGGAAATGTCGAAAATAGAGACTAATTGAACGGAATGGAAATATATTCGTAAAGAAGTGGCAACAAAATTCAGCAATAATATTTAGAGTAGTCTAAGAAGACTTATCTTAGCTGTTGCAGTGGATTTTCTTTGGCAATAGCATTTTAGATGTTATTCAAGTTCTTCGGGTGCACACTCTTCTTGACAATGGCCGTTTTGTTTGATCTTTTATGTAAAATACGCAATCCTATAATGCTTGAATGCATCCAGTTTCACTTTTGTGCGTATCAACATCCAGGCCAACTCATAATTGTTAGTATCACTTGCTTTTGGGTCACTATGCTTGCACCAGACCTAAGTATGCGAAAAATGAACAATCCTATCACTATTCTATATGGTTCAGCTGCAAAGTTGAGTGGTGGTAAGTGGTAACTGTAAACTTATGACCCAACTACGAATATGTTTTGTCATTTTTATTTGGTATGAAATGTAAGATATACTGAACCAAAATATCATATCTTAAATGTCGAAGAGCGTGTTGTCCTTTCTTATGTAACGTTTGCAACTAAATAAACGGAAAATAAAATTTTCAGCGAAGCACAAACATATCTTACTCGTTAGTTGTTTCAGTGAATAATAGGAAAAAAAATGCGTTATACACAGTTCTGCAACTCTGCAAGTAACATACCTTTTGCGTAAGGCTGTAAAAAATTCGAATACCTGTGTAAGCCCCCCAAACTCATACCGTATAAGCTTAGTGAGGTCAGGTAAAATGGGTTAAAATCTTATCGGGTTATTCGGGTTAACCCGATAAACCTCAACTATTATTAAAGTACGATTTTAGGCGAATAAAGTTTATTCGGTTTAACCCCCAAATACCTGCATAAGGCATTTTTTTATTAATTTTTAATAGATATCTTTTGTTTTCTTCTTTTTTTGTTATTATACTTTTGCTTATTCAGGTTAACCCATATCTGCAAGGACGGAACTTAATAGGGACTGAAAGGGGATCCGGCTCCTGGTCGAAGTTATATCGGGGCATAAATTTCAGCAAAAAATATCGGAAAAAAAGTTTCTCGGAGTTATATCGAAGTACTCGTCTACTAGAATATTAAAACTTATCGTCGTGATGGTAATTCTTTTGTAAATTAACGATTTACCGTTTATAAGATATTTTATTTTCAAGGAAAATGTTAAAGTGAGTTTTTACACTTCTTCCCCGAACATTTCACTGACGGCGATTGATTTCACATGGTATCATAATGGGCATATGGATTTAGCTACAATGCATCTCATTGAACATTTCGTCATTCAGTATCGATTTTCTGAAAATTTATTATCATTACGTCTCAAGTGTGACATATTGATCGAGCTTGGTTATAATTTTGGCCTGTATGTTCAAAGCCAAGGAGAATTATGAAGGGGAGTGACAACTGATTTAACTTGGAGATACTTGTATAAGCCTTCCATGCCGAACTCTCTTCCAAACCCGCTCATTTTATAGCCTCCGTAAGGGCAGCCTGCATCAAACGCTAAGTAACAGTTTATCCAAACAATACCAGCACGAAGTGATCTTGACACGGTGTTAGCTATGTTCAAATCCTTGGTCGCTATCCCTGCTGCTAAACCATAGGTTGTGGAATTAGCTTTCGCAATTGCCTCCTCAATTGTCCTAAAATTAGCAAATAACGAACAAATTCAGTAGCGGTCTTTTAGTATATGAAACCAGTTGCGATTGTTTACTGCTTATGTAACGTGCTTACTTGAACTTAATGACGGATACAACTGGCCCAAAAATTTCATCTTTCGCAATAAGCATATCATCCTGCATATATATACAAATACAGTAAAACTTATGTAACATGTATGTGTTGCAGTATAGACGAAGGTATATATTACCGTGACATCTGAAAAGATTGTTGGCTCGATATAGTATCCCTTCTCCCCACAAGGCTTTCCGCCGGTTAGCAATGTCGCACCTTGCCTTTTTCCATGTTCGATATATGAAAGTACTTTTTCATATTGTTGCTTATCAACCTAAAAATGACAAGTCATTAGTATTGTAACAAACAGCGCATTTTTTTCCAAAAGTTATTCATGGTTGGTCGAATTTTTGATTACTTGAGGTCCTTGGTGAGTGGAAGGATCAAAGGGGTCACCAACGATCATCCCTTTCGCGTACAACGCAAACTTAGTCACAAATTCATCGTATATTCCTTCCTGGACGAGTATCCTCGAGCTACACACGCAATATTCACCCTGAAACGATAAATATTTGTTAGATAAACTGTGGGTTCACTAACGCATAATCGTTTAAAAGTTTAACCCAAACTTGGTGCGACTCTTTACCAAACCTGCCCATTTTGTCACCACTAAGGATTTGTACCTTGTTAGCGAAACTGCCCCTAAGAGCAATACCAACGGTTGAATCAACATCCACATCATCAAAGACTATTAGAGGGGCTTTGCCTCCAAGCTCGAGAGAAACCGCTTTCAAGTTACTTGTGGCGGCCGCTTGCATTACTACTCGTCCTATTTCAGTTGAACCCGTGAAGCTCACACAATCTATATCCATATGAGAACTAATTGCGGCTCCTGCTGTCTCTCCAAATCCCGTTACAACATTTATCACCCCATCGGGAATACCAGCCTGATTAATAACCATTATAAATCAGCTCTTCTCGATAATTAAACTATGTAAAAAGATAAAAACATTAGTTTATAATCCGGCATGTACCAGTTTAGATAAATGGGCCAAATAAAGGGCGGAAAGTGGTGATTGCTCAGCAGGCTTGACCAACATGGTGCACCCGGCAGCCAATGCCGGGCTGGTTTTCATCAAAAACATTCCGATAGGGAAGTTCCAGGGGATAATATGCCCCACGACACCTATAGGTTCGTGTAACGTGTGCCCTTGTAACTGATTTGCCATTCTTAATGTCTTTCCATGGATTTTATCAGCCGCACCCGCATAATATCTGTTAAAGAAACTAGTATGTGGTAAGTTAAATGTTTTGAAATGTAAAAAAACACATCAATATATATACCGAAATGCTTAGACCTAAGTACGCTGAATGCAAATGGAATCTCCGCAGCCTTCCCTATCTCAAATGACTTTCCGGCATCAAGGGTGTCCAAGGCTGCTAATTCTTCAATGTTTTCTTCGACTAATTGTAAGAATTTCATCATTATCCTTCCCCTCTCCTGTCGACATGCAAATTAGATGTGTTAGGATCACGGAAGAGCTTCTGTTTACTAGCTTAAAACTAAATTTTACCAAAGCATATTACAAAAGGGGTGTTCAAATACGTACAGAACCGGACAAACGAGGCCAAGGGCCATGATCGAAGGCCTCACGAGCAGCCTTAACAGCCAAATCAACATCTTCCTTATCTCCTTCCGCGATATTCGCAATCACTTCTTCTGTTCTTGGATCAATCGTCTCAAATGTCCTTCCTATATAACATTACGTAAACATCTAAAACAAAACGTAACAAGTAACCTGAAAAAATGACGAAAATCGCACCTGAAACCGAGTCGACGAACTCTCCATTGATAAAGAGCTTAGTAAACTTTATCTTAGGGATTTTGTCTGAAAATTTTGAGTTTCCATTGTTGTGAACTTGTGACATTATTATCTTGTTATCTGTTCAGTTTGGTTAGTAGTTAGTTCTAATGGATGAGATGCGAGATATGATGATATAATTGATGGATGTTTTGTCGTACGAAAGATCCTATTATTAACGTTTTTGTCGTGGCTAAAAGGAGACCAATAGCACATATTATCAACTTATAAATTAACGAATGAATTATATGATTTCTGGTTGGAAACTAAAAAGACAAAATATATAGCGGCAATTTTGGTACCATATGTTGTCAACTTGAGTCATACACTCATACAGAATCATATTTATTTCTACAAAAAACACAAAACAAAAAAACAAAAAAACAAAAAAAAATAGTACTAATGGTTTCAGTTATATTTAGAAAGGGGGAATTGTTTAGCTTTAAGGAGAATATTACATGATATATAGAAAAAACTATTTAAGGATTTTGGGCCGGCCTAAGCCTAAATATGCTTAACATGTGGCCCAATTTTGTACGGCGTGCTTGTTATGTTATGCGTGTAAGCATAAGCTCGGTTAACAACAAACAAAGTACTTAACTAATGGATAATGCATTATTGCGACCACATTGAGATGCTTCCTAAGGCGGTCGGAGTCGTTGGTGAAGTAACACTACCACCTTCCCTTGCCACACGCCATCCTAACCAAGTTCACGGAGAGCAAAGGGCAGATTATGAACTTGTTTGGTAGTCTGCATCGCCTCGAGAAAATCAAACAAAATGAGGGTTTTGTAATAATGTTTTTGGTTTGTGAGTGATGGATATATTTCTGGTATGTTTGTATAGATGGTATGTTTGTATAGAGTAAGGATCTTAACGTTAATCTTCTTATTAGATCTTAACTTTGTTTATATAAATTTAAATAGTTAAAATAATGTTTGGTAATGACTAGTGAGTAAAAGCCAAAGGTGATGAGTTTGATAGTGTATGAATGATGACGTGTCATTGATGTTGTAGATGAACTCGATTTTAGCGTGCTGAAAAAGCCTCTCCGTACGGATTGGAGTAGTCTTTTGTTTATTTCGAGTACTGTCACGTGGCTTAATTCCGATCTCTCCCATAAAAATATAAGGCAATAAGAGAAGTAATAGAGGTAATAATAGAGGAAATAGAGGAATAAAAAGCAGTAATAATAAAAGTAATAGAAGTAATATAGAGAAAAAAGAGACAATAATAAAACGATATTTGAGAGTATTGTCCGTTCTCGTCTAATAAGACAGGTTCTCAAAGCCCTTTTGGATTTTTATGAGTTTGTGACCATTCTCCATTTTAGATTTGATCGCATTCGTATGCAGTTCATCGAACCAAAAGTTGTTGACCCAACTCTTAGCCTTTTTGGGCCTGTCTATTACGAATTACTAATGTATACCGCTTGTTACAACACTAAATTGTATCATTTTGATCCAAGAATCCATGATAAACCCTTCTTCAACAAATCTTGTCACTTGAAGTGAGCAGGACGTCGCCCTAACAACCGCGGTCTACCTACCATCCGGCACAACTTCGCCACAAAACACTAACAAAAACAGCAACCACGACTAGGTATGTTATTCAGGTAGTCCAGATTGTTTCTAAATGAGCGAAATTAGTAAAAACTCAATTAGATACCTCGTCTAATTAAAAAGAACAGGATTATAAACTATTTTGACATTTTAGTACATGATTTGTCAAACCCCACACGTAATATTGACAATGGTATCATACCTAATCTTTAGTTAACAGAGCATTATACCCCACGGATGAGACTGAATCGAGAAACCGGATCGAATTTATTTTGGTCCGGTCATTAGTCCACCTTTTTAATCACTTTCGATCTTCAGTCCGGTTTGATTTTTCATACAACCCGGACATTATATTTTGTTAGACTGGACCAACTAATGAACCTCACTTCTGATCTTTGGTCCGGTTTGATTTTACATACACATGGCTGGAAATGATATTTTGCTAGACTGAACCAATCAACGAACGGGACATGAACCAGACATTTCCGTCCGGTTTTTATTCTGATGTTTTGGTCTGACATCGGTTTTGATTCGATCCGATTTTAATCGGTTTAGTCCGATTTTCAAACAGTGCTCTCTTTTTAACACCGAAACCATCATAAATCCCGTGTACCTCTTTGGTACCAATCCCCCCACCCTACAAGAAAATAAATTACATAAGCAACACTGGCGGACTAAGCCGGGCCCGGATTCAAACGCCGCCCTTTCGCTTGACTTGGTCAAGTGCGTGCTTTTGCAGTAGCAGGTGACCAACTGCCCTTTAACACCCTTGTCTATTCTTTTAACCATTTGGTAAAATCTAACATCTTTTTTTAAGGCTGGGCGCAACGCCCCGGAATATTTTCGGTCGATCGTCGGTCGCGACCGAATCGTCGCGTTGCGGCGATTCGGTCGCCGGTGTAAATCGAGGGTAAATCGACCCTAGTCCCGACCTAGTTAAATTGTGAGTTGTTTAAGCCTTGTGAATTTTTAAATTTCAAACGGTCATATTTGGCTTTTTAAAAAAAATTCAAACGGCTATATTTTTAAAATTTCCTATAAATACCCTATTTTTATTACCAATTATCACAAAAATATAACACACAAATCTCCAAAAATGTCTTATGAATTGTTTTTTGCCGACTCTTCCGACGACGAATAAGAAGTTACTAGTGAGTTAGAAGCTTTTACGCAAGCTTGCGAACAGGCTTATGAAGCATCACGCCCCAAAAAACGGTCGTATATATATAGAGATTATCAGGGTGCACATAATCGTCTAGTAGATGCGTATTTTACTGAAGGGCCGCAGTATGAAGCAGAGACATTTCGTGATCGATTCCGAATGGATCGCGATTTATTCTTAAAAATTGTTGACGATTTGAAAAATAACTATGCTTATTTTCGAAACTCAACGGATGCTTTGAATCGAGAATGTCTTTCGCCCTTGCTGAAGTGCACATCCGCTATTCGTCAACTGGCGTACGGAGCCGTGCCTGATTCTCTAGACGAATATTTGCAAATGGGTGCGACAACAGCACGAGAGTGTCTTCGACGGTTTTGTACCGGCATAATGCAATTATATGGTACAGAGTACTTGCGAAAGCCTACTTATACTGACATGGAGAAACTTTATGCTTTTCACGAGGAAAAACACGGGTTTCCTGGGATGCTAGGAAGTATCGATTGTACACATTGGCCGTGGGAGAATTGTCCCGTTGCTTATAAAGCTCAATTTAGTAGGCGTGATCAGGGGTCAACACCGTTCATTTTATTGGAGGCGGTTGCATCGCAAGACTTATGGATTTGGCATGCATTCTTTGGTGTAGCTGGGATGAATAACGACGTGAATGTTTTACGCCAGTCCCCTATTTTTAATGATCTTAAATCGGGGAAAGCACCTGAACTGGGATTCGTGGCTAACAACGTGCATTATCGTCGAGGATACTATCTTACTGATGGGATATATCCGCAATGGTCGGTTCTTATTAAGTCTATACAAGATCCGCCGACAAATGATCATAAACGAAGATTGTATAAAACGAAGCACGAAGCAGCAAGAAAAGATGTTGAGCGAGCCTTCGGTGTATTGAAAGCAAAATGGAAGATGATTGATATCCCGGCCCGAGGATTGTCAAAAAGTCGACTATCAGACATAATGTACACGTGTATCATATTACACAATATGGTTATTAAACATAGGGGGCGGCGATATCACCCAATTATCATCAAGTAGAAGAACATGCTGATAACGATCCGATAAATACGCATGAAGAAAGGCTTCAAATTACTCAGCAAATAGTCGATCCACATCTACATCTCAACCTAAAAGCCGATCTAGTGGAACACATTTGGAATAATCGCAATGGATAATGGCGATATCACCCATTTAATGTTTAATGTTTTTTAATTTCGAATAATTGTGTAATGTTTTTTTTTAAATAAATGTAATGTTTTTTATTAAATTTATTGTGTTTAAAAAATTTTTTTTTTTTTTTTCAACTAGGTCGCACTAGGTCGCCGGGTTGTGGCAAATAGGTCGCACTAGGTCGCCGGCCGAAAAAACTAGGTCGCGACCCCCATGCGTTGTGCCTAGCCTAAGAACTAATCTTGAAGCACGTAACATCAATAAATTAAATATTTAAGAACAAAGAATTAGTAAAAAGAATACGAATCCTCTATATATATATATATTTTTTTTTTTTTTTTTTTTTTTGAACAAAATCCTCTATATATATATGGAACACAAATAAATCCAATATTACAAAGTAGTAACAAATCTAGATATAAACAAACAATACTAATCATCATATCCATCTCAAAATAAACTAATGAAAAGTATAAGTAATCGCAAGAGCAACAAGCAAAAGCAGATAAGCAATCCCTCGATCAATAGCCGCACCATCGCTAGAACTCGGACCAGGTGCAGAAGCAGGAGCCATAACAAACTCTTGTGCATGGTTCACGTCGAATAAAGCCATGAACATGAAGCCAATGAAAGCTACAACAAATGTACGTGGGTTCATCATCTTTTTAGTACTACAAAGTACGAGAATATGAATTAGGGTTTTGATGTTGGTATGTTTAGAAATATGTTATTAGAAGATGAAGAATAATTTGATGAAGGGTTTTGGAGATGGTTTTTGGGTATATATAGTGGTGATGATTTGAAGGAATGAAATGTGAAGGTTCGAGTAAAGTGGAAGGTACGCGTAAAGAGACAAGGAGGGTGTGTTTTGTTTGACTGGGTGCCAGCGTTTTGACTCGTTTTTTACGTGATAGGGACAAATTGTTAAAAAGTTGCGAATATTTATTCATTATTTGAGGTATCCTCGACAACAATATAAGTAAAAAAATATCACGGATTTCCGCCAAACATAGTAGCCCTGGAAGTCCTGTGAGACCCCCGTCTGAAAAGCCTGGTAAAAATGATCATAACATCGGTCGTTCATCGTAAAAATGATCATAATATCGGTCGTTTAAGAATAAGCATCGTAAAAATTATGATAATATGGGTCGTTTATCCATCTGAAATTCCGTCGGTAATACACCAGTTTCTAGTAGTGACTTTCTACAAACTTATGTTCGAGCTTTTTTTTTTTTTTTAACAAATGTTCGAGCTTTTCATTGTTGGTTTTATAATTTCAGCTCTAAAAAATAATGTGAAACTAGTAAAATCACAGTTGAATTTTATAATAAAAATTACTTTACAAATTATAGATGATTTTTATAATAACAATCAACTGCGATATTACAAATCGTATATGATTTTTAAGAGAGAAATTTAAACCCTCACAAATAAAATGTTAAACAAAATTATCGAGAATATACAGAGATGTAAATTTATAAAAAGATAACTAAATTTTTGTCACGATTCACATAATGACTAACTGCTTGTAAGATAGCCCTAAAACAATTAAAAATATTTATTAAAAAAATACAAAATTACTTTTAAGAAAAAAGAGAAATTAAATCACTATTCGACTCTTTTGTTTTACTAACTTGTCTCAATTTTGATGACAGGACCGTTGTAAATGCAAGAAACCACACAAATAACAAAGATCAAAGAATTCCATAAACCCTCAAACGGGTGCCCAACCGGGACTTCAAAGAGAAAACACTCTTTTCTTATAAATTCATCATAAACTGTTTCTAAACCTAAACATATCACAATGATTTATAGTCGGTATGAACCTTAACAGAAAGCTAAGTATCCCGACTATATTTAGAATAAGGCAATAAAATAATTCTTAGAAGTCTAAATTATTCTTTGACAAAAATAACATAAATATTAATTAGAAAATAATAGATCACAACAATTATGAGTTGTCGTGTTTACCCTCCAATCTCTTCGAACTATTTAAACACATGTCACATGTTAACCGAAGAACCGGCGGCTAAGCTAAAGGAGTTGGAGCTTGAACATGCCATGCATCATTCTCCTCCTTTTGGAAAAGACTCGTCCTCGAGTCTTATTTTTCCAAGTCTCAAACTCTAAAAATTTCTAACCCCCTCCGTTTCCTTAGCACGGCTTCTCTATAGAGAATCAAGTTTCATCATGTCAACCATTCGATAAGATCATCCGGGTGCAGTGACATCATCCTCACTCACGTGACCGTTGCCTCAGTCGGTGAGTCTATGGTTAGCTTGATTTTGGAATCCGTCTTGAAGTTCCTTCAATTGCTTAAGGAGGTCTTTATTCTCTACAACACGTGCTCCTTGTTGGATAGTTGTATCGTTGTCTTTTTCGGCGAATCTACGAGCCACATAACCAAATTGTTGAATGTTTTGGCTGTGTTAGCAATCTTTTCTATCTTGGAGGGTTACTTATGTAACTCTTTTTGTTTCTAACATGTTTGTCAAGTGTGCAGTTGTCCAAGGGCCATTCTTGCCAACCCTACATTTCTGCTGGAGGATATATACTTCTCATTTCTCATTTGTAGGGTTTTATGTAGTCGTTTTCGTATCTCTCTTCTCTTTCTCTTTCTCTGACTAAAAACTCAAAGATGTAAACGTTTGATTATTGTTTCCAGTTTAGTAGTTAGGCTGCATTGATCATTTGTATTTCAGATTGCATCCATTTTGGAGATAATCTTTTCTATTGTATGTTGATAGCACCCAGTTGGGGACTATCTGTTTTGGATCTTAAGTTAACAAAGCACTTGGGGTGGTTGGTTGAGTGCAATATCGTTGTGGTGTTGCTAATTTTTACATGGTATCAGAGCACCTGGTTGGATCTATAGTTTAATCTTTTTTTATAGAAAAAATATTTTTGGGGGTTTTAAAGATTTTTTGTTTATCTCATCTAAATATTATTGGATCTTTATTTTTTATCTTAAAGAAAATCATTTTTTGGGGGTTTCAAAGTTTTTTTGCTTATATTCGTTTATTATTAAAGTATTTGTCGTCTATAAGGTTTCTTGTCAATGGGTAATCATTAATTTTTGAAAATATAAAGTTTTTGTTGAAAACCCTAATTTTTATAATTTGGGGCTTTTGCTTTCCAAGTGTTTTGTTGGTGATTTTAACATTGCACGTACTCAATTGGAAGCTGAATTGGTATTTTCTCTTGGTTTTCTGGTTAGAGTTACTTCTAGACTTGAATCTAGAATAACTCTTGTTGCTGGTGGTTTTGTTTAGGGTTACTTCTAGACTTGAATTTAGAATAAACTTTGCTCTCTCTTCACCTGCTTTGATAGATGTTGTTGGTTGTGTAACACCTGTCACACCCTTACTCTTTTATTTTCTGTTTGTTCACCGTCCTGTACTTGCTCTTGACCTACCACTATAAGTGGTTTGGAATCCTAAGAACTAAGTGGTACAGGATATTAAACTAGGGTTCTTAATTGAACACATAGGTTTCTTGTTTTGTTGGGTTGATTTATTGTTTTGTCTGTGGTTATGGCTCCTGAGGTTGTTGAGACTAGTGGTGGTAATAATCTTATTAATATTATTAATGGGCTTGATGCTAGTAACCCTCTTTATTTACAAACTAATGATAGTAACAGTGGGTCTTTGATTAGCTTTAACTGTCTGGCTGTGAGAATTACAGGGTTTGGGCTAACGCTATTGTAGAAACTAGAAGGGGGGTTGAATTGTTTCTTAAAATTTACTTGTAAAAAGATGGTTTTCAAAAATTCTTTTCAAAAATTTAGACTTGAGTAATTATGTGAAATCTTCTTATGCACTATATGAACAAGGGATAATGCAACTTAACTAGTAATCACAAGTATAAAAGAATAATGAATGTAAAGAGATAAGGAAAATAAAGATCAAACCAAACACCAAGGATTTATAGTGGTTCGGCAACGAAGCTCACTCCTCGTTCCTACTCCACTCCTCGAGTACTCCTTACTAGAGAGTTCACAAATCAACAAGCTCCTTAAGGTGGAGAAACCGTACACAACGTTGCTTATCTAATTTCTGACTCTAAGCTAAAAGTCGAGCCCCAATCTTAGCTAGGACCAATCTACACCAATATACTTTAAGGACCAAGTATTAACCTTAATACATACACAAGTTCCAAATAGACACAACTACTTAGATCTTGACAACAATGACACAACAATGAATAAATAAGGTTTGATCTTCAATGGATCTTTGAGGTAGACACAACACTTCAAGGATAAAAGTGTTCTTCTCTTTGCACTTGGAGAGGAAGAGATAGGAGAAGAAAGATTCACTTCTAAACAAGTAGTAATCAACCAAATGACAAAGGATTTGAGTGATTTTAGAAGTATGAAAGAATCTGGAAATATACACTTACTTGATATCTAGCTTCCCAACTAGAATGTGCAAAAGAGGTGAAGACAAAATCTAAGAATGGTCCACTATTTATAAGACAATGCTCCAACGGATATATCTGGCCGCGGTTCCTTATAGCTACCCGCGGTTCCTTATCGATAAGGAACCGCATAGCCACTTAAGGAGCCGCCAGAGTAGACTCCGCTCCTTTTTATCTTTTAGTGGTATGGTTCAAATCTGGTGATTAAAATATCTTGAAAGGATATTCCAAACCAAGATAGAATATACCATTTTCAAATTTTCAAATAATTAATTTAATAAAACATTTTCTAAAAATAAAGTTTAATAAAAATTTGTCACACTTAACAAAAAGTGAGTTTTAAGAAAAGATTAAATCCTTGATCACCTAATTTGGATGAGTACTTGTTTGTACATACCTTAAGTGATACTGGTTGAAATGAAAAATATTTGAACTCAAGAATTCGTTTTTCGTTGTTTTCGTAAATGCTTGTTTTTACATATTGTCGTAATCAAAACAAACCGACACCAAAAAATGCAAGTAACGTTTTTAGCCATCATTGTATTAACAGCTATGAAAATTTCTCTTCATGCTAGAAATAAGACGAGTTTTGTTGATGGTATTTGTTTGAGAGGCAGTTATAATTCTAGTGGTCCTCTCACTTCTCAGTGGGATAGATGTAATGCTGTTGTGTTGTCTTGACTTTTGAATAGCATATATGAGGATCTTTATTTTAGTCTTGTGTATGATGATAATGCTGTTGAAGTGTGGAATGAATCAAAAGAGACTTATGATAAATTAGATGCGTCAATCTTGTTTAATTTGGTTCAAAAGATTAACAACTTCAAACAAAATGGCTTGTATTTTTCTGAGTACTATCACAAACATAATTCCTTGTGGAGAGAATTTGATATGTTGACTAAATAGACTCCTTGCACTTGTCTTGCTAAATCTGATAGGTAAACATAATTAATTGATGAGACTCATTCAATTCTTAATGGGCTTATATGAAGTTTATCAACCAATTAGGAGTACTTTACTTACTCAAACTAAATTTCCTGTTGTTAAAGATGCTTTTATGATTGTTTGTCATGAGGAGTCTCATAGGGGTTTGGGTACTATTTTTGTGGTTCCTAAACCACATGTCAGCTCCCTACATAAATTTCAATTCTAGTAACAATAACTCTAGTTAGGGTAATTCTACCAATAACTCTAGTTATGGGAATAACTCTTCTAGAAGCAATAGTAGTTCTGGCAGCAATGCCTCTTACAGTAGTGGTAACAACTCTTATAACAAGCTTTCTTATGATTATTTGAAATGTGATAACTATGGTATGAAAGGTCATACCATAGATAGGTGTTTTGAGCTTATTGGATATCCCAATGGCTATAAAAAGAATGCTAAAATCAAGAATGTTTCTAACTACAAAGGAAACAACAAAAGTTTTTCTATTAACAATGTTGAAGTTCAACATGCTAGTGGTTCTAATTACAATGCTCTTTCTCCTTTTTCCAATGATCAAATTGCCAAACTTAGGAATTTAATTGGTGAAAAGGGTACTTCTGGTAATTCTGGTTTGCAGTCTAATATGGCAGGTATTAGTTACACTTTTTTTAATGCCTATGTATTTTTCAACAATAACTTCTATAAGTGTTTTAATGCCAATGTGAAAGTTGGAAACTTTGTGTTTAACCTTGGTTGGATTATTGATTCTAGGGCAAACCAACACATTACTTCTACTACTAAAAACATGACTGATGTAATTGATAATTCTGACTTAAGCATAAATGTTGGACATCCCAATGGGACTGTTGCTAAAATTAGAAAAGTTGGTACTTTAAGATTAACAAGTAATGTGGTCATTTTTTATGTGTTGGTTATACCAGAATATACTGTCAGTCTTCTGTCTGTTCACAAAATGATCAAGGATAGTAAATTGCATGTAGGGTTTAATGAGTATGACTGTATTATTCAAAATTTGAAAAAAGAGAACATTATGAGGACTGGTAGAGAATGTGGTGGTTGTATCTGTTTGACACTGAGTGTAAGGTTCCTAATTTTAAGAGTAATTACTCTATCATGTGTTGTCATCTCTCTAAGAGTGTCTGGTAAAATAGACTTAGTCATCCCTCTGACCAAGTTCTTAATGTCTTAAAAACCTCTTTGATAATTGACATAACCAATCATAATGACCCTTGTGATGTGTGCCATTTTTCTAAACAAACTAGGGAGCCCTTCCCTTTGAGTGGCCATATTTCCACAGGCCTAGGTGAACTCATTCACTTAGACTTGTGGGGACCATATAAGGTAACTACAAGGGAAGGCTCAGATATTTCTTGACCATTGTTAATGACTACAGTAGAGCTGTTTGGATTTACTTACTCAAAACTAAAGATGAAGTGTATGACTATGTGGTTGAGTTTGTGAACTTTATTGTAAATCAGTTTCTCAAAAGAGTCAAAGTTATAAGGTCTGATAATGGGACTGAATTTCTTAATCAAAGAATGAATGTTTTTTTAAAAGATAAGCGTATTTTACATCAAACCACTTGTGCTTATACTCCTCAGCAGAATAGGATTGCTGAGAGAAAGCACAGGCACCTTCTTAATGTGGCTAGGAGTTTATTATTTCGGGGAGGTATACCTCTATGTTTTTTGTCTGGTTGTGTGCTTACTGCTGCTTATCTAATTAGCAGGCTCCCATCTTCTGTTCTTGCTGGCAAATCCCCTTTTTTATATGCTTTATAATATAAAACCTTCCCTTTACGACTTAAGGTCTTTTGGTTGTCTTTGTTTTTCTACAGTTTTAAATAATAGTGATAAATTATCTTCTAGGTCTGAAAAATGTGTTTTGGTAGGTTATTCTTCTTCCAAGAAAGCATATAAGCTATTAAGTCTAAATAATAAAAGTTATCTTTTATCTAGAGATGTCAAATTTTATGAAACTATCTTTCCTTATAAAATAAAATCTGTTCATCAGCCTCTTTCAGTTTTTGAAAATCATGACTTTGATAATCAAAACTTTTTTAATTCTTATGAGTCTGAACACCCAATTGACCAAAGTCCCTATGATGATGGAAAGGGGTCACCTGATGAAGCAGGGGAGGTAATTATGGAACATTTAGATGATACTGCAGAGGAGCAGCCATCTGAATGTACCCATACTACTTCATCAATGGGTGAAACACCTAGTTCTGGGGGCAACACTCTTTCTCAAACTCAGGTTCCTTCCTATTTTTGATGCCAGTCATGGAACAGATGATGAGGGTGCTGAACCTTCTGTTGGGAGGTCTAATAAAATCTCTAAGTTTCCTGCTAAGCTTAATGAGTTTGTTTTTTATAACAAAGTTAAATATAGTTTGAACAAATTTGCTAATCACACTAGGTTGCCTGTTTATAATGCTTGTTTCATTTCCAACTTGAATAAGACTTATGAACCTAGTTGTTTTAGTGAAGCTGTTAAAGATATTAATTGGGTTCAGACCATGAACAATGAAATGGAAGCCGTTTATCTTAATGATACTTGGACTCTCACTTTCTTGCCCCCACATAGAAAGGCTATTGCTAGCAAGTGGGTTTATAAGATTAAGTACAAATCTGATGGTGAGATTGAGAGATGCAAAGCTAGGATTGTTGCCAAGGGGTGTGGTCAGAAAGGGGGCATTGACTATGATGAGATTTTTAGCCCTATTGTCAGAATGGGCACTGTTAGATGCCTTATTAATCTTGTTGTTCAAAAGGGTTGGAA
The DNA here is from genome assembly GCA_025667525.1 of Glebionis coronaria. NCBI lineage: Eukaryota > Viridiplantae > Streptophyta > Magnoliopsida > Asterales > Asteraceae > Glebionis > Glebionis coronaria. The sequence goes on along the minus strand of JANFOE010000656.1, from coordinate 857,101 downwards.
CTTATTTCAATTAGATGTTAACAATGCCTCTTTGTTTGGTGAACTTGATGAAGATGTTTATATGATACCACCCCCAGGTTTCTTTGATAAAAATGAAAAAAGGGTTTGTAAGTTGACTAAATCTCTTTATGGTTTGAAACAAGCTCCTAGACAGTGGAATAAAAAACTTGTTGAAGTTCTTTGTGATGCTGGTTTTAGACAGAGTCAAAATGATTACTCCTTGTTTGTTAAAAATAAGGATAATATTTGCAGTGCTCTTCTTGTTTATGTTGATGATATTGTGTTGATTGGTAACAATCTATCTGAAATTGCTAAAATCAAAGACCTTCTCAATAATAAATTTAAAATCAAAGATCTTAGTGATCTTAAGTACTTTCTTGGTATTGAAATGTTGAGAACTCATAATGGTTTGAGTATAAATCAAAGAAAGTATTATATTGAGTTATTACATGAGTATGGTCTTCTTGTTTGCAAACCTGTTACCACTCCTATGCCTGAAAATGGGATTTTAAATCACAAAGAAACCTTTGATGACAAATATCTAAACAATATTACTGTCTATTAAAAGCTTGTGGGAAAGTTGATTTACCTATGCAACACTAGGCGTAATATTTCTTATTTTGTGCATTGTTTGAGTCAGTATATGCATGCTCCATTACAATCTCACCTTGAGGCAGCACTTAGTGTACTTAGGTATTTAAAGTATGCCCCTGGTGTTTGTCTTGATTTCACTAAGACTAATAGTAATCTTGTCAAAGCTTATGCTGACTCTGACTGGGCTAAGTGTAAGCTTACTAGGAGATCCGTCACTGGTTACTGTGTTTTTGTGGGTGGTAATCTTGTCTCTTGGAAAAGTAAAAAGCAGAGTACCTTGTCTAGATCTTCTGCTGAAGCAGATTATAGGTCTCTGGCATCTATTACTTGTGAGATAATGTGGCTTGTTAATATTCTTAAAGATCTTAATGTTGAGAATGTTATTCCTGTTTCCTTGTTTTGTGACAACATTTCTACCATACAGATTACTGCTAATCCTGTTATACATGAGAAAACCAAACATTTTGACCTTGATGTCCACCTTATCAGAGAAAAGGTTGCTTCAGGTTTGATTAAAACTGTCAAAGTTGATTCTTAAAATCAAATTGCTGACATTTTAACTAAAGGTTTGGGCTCATATCAACATAATAAGTTGTTTCATCTGTTATGCATGAGTAATCTGTTTGGAGAAAAAGCTTGAGGAGGGGTGTTGAATGTTTTGGCTGTGTTTGCAATCTTTTTCTATCTTGGAGGGTTACTTATGTAACTCTTTTTGTTTCTAACAAGTTTGTCAAATGTGCCGTTATCCAAGGGCCATTCTTGTCAACCCTACATTTCTGCTGGAGGATATATACTTCTCATTTCTCATTTGTAGGGTTTTATGTAGCAGTTTTCATATCTCTCTTCTCTCTCTCTTTCGCTAACTAAAAACTCAAAGTTGTAAACGTTTGATTATTGGTTTCTAGTTTACTAGTTAGGTTGTATTGATCATTTGGATTTCAGATTGCATCTATTTCGGGAACAATCTTTTCTATTATATGTTGATAGCACCCAGTTGGGACTATCTATTTTGGATCTTAAGCTAATAAAGCACGTGGGGTGGTTGGTTGAGTGCAATATCGTTGTGGTATTGCCCGCGTCCACAAAATTGTGGGATCAATAGGCCACTGTATCACAAACTTCAGCAGAAAAAACAGAGACTTTTAACAGGTATATTTCCCTGTCAAGAACTCCAATCGCAAATCCGAACGGTGAAATCGTAGATCTATGTGTTGGGTTAATAGGAGTAAAGATTTGTTTTTGAATTTACTATATTACAAATACAGTATATTTTTAAAGATAATGTACTTTGGAATTTATTGAAAAAAGAATCGTATAACTTGGTATAAAGTTAGAAACAAATAATCTTAGTTTAATCACATTATTTCTGTACAACTTTTATTTTTTTTTAGAATTATCAAACCGTGTAAACTTGAAAAGTTAGTTCAATCCTGAATTGTTTGAGTATGCAAGCTAAAACCGGTAAAAGTAATTAGTTTTACACAAATCGACGAATAACTAAAAGTAAAAATTATCCGTGAAATAAAGCGAACCAAGTCCGTGCCGCACATAGTTTACAAGTCTGGATCCGCCACTGCAGCTAAGTTAGAAGAGTTAAGAGCTTCAACATGCCATGCATCAAATTTACTCTGCTACTATCTTCTTCGACTAGGAACTTTTATAACCATTATTTGTTCAATCTCTAAAAGTAAACACGACTCTTCTAAATGCATGAAAGACTTTCTAAAAGCTTTTAATATTCAATTGTCATTGATTAATTGTATGAAGTCATGCATGATTTACACACTCATTCCATAATTGACATGTTTATATATATACCAAAGAATATAAACCATTAAAACTTTTCTCATAAAGATGTATGTATCATTTAGATAGGAAAAAAAATAATTACGATTTAATGAACAAATGTTTTTTACATTTATAAAATGTAATGATTCATTACAAGTGATGGTTCATTACAATAAAACCATTCTTTAGGGGCTTTCTAGTTTTTTCATTATGTTATGTAATAGAATCAAAATTACATAAAATTTCATTATTAATTAACTATATTAAATAAACTTTTTATCATTCATAGGTATTTTAGTCTTTTTATTATGATTTTATTACATCTAATTATACAAAGCAAACATGATTAATCACTTTAATGAATCATTGCATTACTTTACTTATTTTATTACGTCGTTCATTCTATTCATTTGATATTTTATTTTATTCTATCAAACAGACCCCTTTGCGATATTATAAAATTTTGAATAACCATAAAGGCAAGAATAATGATCAATAACTATAAGACTTATAATTTTGTTTGACAGAAAATATTGTTGAATTATGTGGCATGATTGAGGCATATGGATACTTTAAAAATGTTATTTGCCGCCTTTCATTGTTTCATTGCATTTGGTGAAATCTTTGATCGTTTATTCTTGGCTTCTTCTACCAACCTTTGCACCTGCCAACTGCTACGCAACTAGACAACTAGTCAACTAACTACTTTTAAAAAAAAAACTATTTAGTCTATGGAGAATTAGGGCCTACAATCTCTATGAATAACCAAAGGGTTAAGTGCATATATAGTAACTTACTTTTTCTGATTTACACATTTAGGTAACATAATTTATAAAATACTGCCAAATATCATCATTTAACTTTCCAATTGTTCCAAACACAGTAATTTCATCATATTTTATGACCGGTTAGCTGTTGTTCAGGTAAAAAAGTATTTCACTTTATTTTTTATTTTATTACCTTTAAACTTTAAACTTATTTTTCAGTAAATTGATCAAAGTCTCATTTGTATCCCGTCTTTTTAACACACACAACACTGTGCATCTCTTGTTACTCCACCCTGGTTGAAGTAGAACACAAATTATGTCATTTAGAACAAGCCGAAACATCCTAATCCCCCATTAATCCACTAATATCACCAATACCTCTGAGAGAACTGAAATCCAACCCAACTGCTACTCCTTGCCCCATGTCACCACCACCCATCAATCCTTGCAATAATGGATTACCCCACCGTCTTCGCCCATCATTGTTTGTAGTAATGGATTTTCGCCACCGCCACCTATCATTTCTTGCAGAAACGGATTGGCTCCACCACCACGCGCGCCCGTAAATCCTTGATGTAATATCTGATTACTCATGTTATTAGTAGCAGCATCAACATCACCCACATGGAATACGCCTTTACAGTGAAGTTTGGTTAGTCATGAATGAGTGAGATGAAGATAGACTTTGTGATTGTAGTGATGCTTTGTTTTTGTTAGTAGATTAGTTATGATAGGATTTAGTTGATTCAAGATCTAGAATTCAAGATGTTCATTAGCAATTTAGCACCACCTGCAAATTTAGTACACAACAAGATGAGTATTATTGTCTTTTTACTTGATTGATGTTGAAGATGAGGGTATCTCGTCTTTTAAAAATCCAACTGGAATATAAAAATTAAATATTAATCTAGTTGGAAAATTAGCAGGTAATAATACCTATATTAAAAAAGATTAGCCGGTTACAATAGCCATATTAGTAATAAAATTAGTACATTACCTAGATGTGTAAACGACGAATAGTACATTACCAATATAGGAACTTAACCCATAACCAAAAGGCCCAGAATAACATCCCAAAAGGCCTGCTCATGCTTAAGCCCAAAATGAATTCAGTTGTATATTTGTGATGATATCTCACAAATTGTTAGACTTTAAATACTTGATGTATAATTTTATATAGTAATCATTATTTATTAGTAGAAACACATTTCACCTTTAGTTAGTTCTTTACAAGGTTGTAGATAGGAAGCATAGTCTAACAGCATTGCCAAACTTTAAGCTACATAAGATATAACGAAGCTACGATATTTTTTGAAACGTGATATATAAAGACACAAAATATTTATAAATTAGTATTTATATAGCGAGTTTACAAAAGATGTTATACATAAGAAATTAAATCTGTTAATTAATAATCTATTTACATGATACAAAATAAAACAAAATTTTAATTTAAAGTTAAAACACAATAGGCTAATAATTACTCAAGAATTTATCTTCATATTAAAATTACTAAGCCCAAGTCTAGTAAATAGCTCAAAACTAGTAAACAAGCTCAATTCCTGTAAATATACAAAAAAAATCAAAAATGTCACACTACGCGCTATAGTGTGCTATATCACGTTTTTAAGCACGCTACGCCTAAAGACGACACCTTAATCAATTCCATAATATGAAAGTCGCGCTTAACGATATAACCGCTATAGTACGCGTTATAACACGGTATAAAAATGTAAACCGAAGACTTAGGGTCGGTTTGGTTTGAAGTGGGGTTTTACTTTGGATGTAGGTTTATAAAGTGAGGGTTTTAGGATTGGGTAAGATTTAGATTTAATGTAAGTTTTGGAGAGAGAAAATATATTTATTTAATTGATTTTATAATTAAATTAAAAGTAAATTTCATAATTTGAAAACAGATATATTATTTTTTAAATTTCGTAAAAAATAGATATTTGTGGCTGAGAGGTCCTATTATAATATAATATAGTAAAAATATGTACCTTATGTACAAAGTCAATGTGTGGAGTAAAGTTTGTCAGAAAACCATACGGTACCTCTAACTTTTGTAAAAAAGCCACTAACAAGGGATTTAATCATTATTTTATAACCCAACTTTGCAACCAAACAATGGTTTAGTATCTTTTCAATGTAGAATCCAGCCCATGGTAGGGAACCAAACGGGCCCTTAGAGATAATCCAGAAGATTCAAATATAGTCTAAGAGATAATTCACAAGAATTATAGTAGATAAGTTTGTTGTATAGGTTAGATCCTAATTATGTGGATCTATTGTTATCTTGTATCTTTAAGTGTACTATAAATAAAAGAGTTAAGTGTATTTTTAGTCCTCATGGTTAGGCGGGTATAACGGTTTTGATCCCAATGTTTGAAAAGTAACAGATCTAGTCCTATTTTGCTCGACCTGTAACACTTTTGGTCCCAAGCGTTAGTTGACTAGGATTGACTGCTAACTATAAGGGCAAATCTGTCTTTTCATCCGCAACCATTAAAACTGATACCTTTATTCTTTTTTTATTATCTTTAAAATATACAACCATAGAAAATAAAAAATCCAATAACCACAAAAAAAACCTTAGATCCAACCATTACATCTAAACAAAAAATCACCATATCACAGCATCCTATCCATTCACAATCAAAAAAACGAATAACATACATCCGAAAGTCATTCTTCTTCGATTCCTCAAAGAAGATATCCTCCACGAATGAAAACCTTGAATCAAGGCTGTGGTCAAACAAACAAAAAAAATAATAAAAATGGGACAAAGGAAATATTTGGGGAAGAACTTTTCCAGCCATGAACCCTAGTTCTTACTAGGTCAAATCAAAGGTACAATTGGTTTCTTTTGGAGTTTTGAAGAAAATGAGTTTCGATCTATAACACAAAATGAATTATCAAAACACATGCAATCAAAGGCAACACCTAACCGAGACTATCATACGAAAAAAATCGTTTGGTTTATGACTCTTAATGATGAATGAATGACTACGTGAAAGGTCTCGTCAGCTTCTGAGAAAAACGAAAAGGTCTTATGTTTTGGTATTGTATGTGGTTGAAGGGGGTTTTGTTTTATCTGAAATGTAAGTAATTTGGATATGTGGAGATGAGATTATGTAATATGGCTGTTGCGTTTCATGGAGTCAGAGAGATGGAGGCAATGGTTGATGGAGGCAATGGACCTGTGGAGATAAAGTAATTTATTATTTTCTTTAACATAATCTTTTATTATTAAAAAAACTAATATTTTTATTTTTATTTTTCTTATTATTATTATTTTTTATATAATAATAATTTATTATTATTAAAAAAATTATTATTATATTATTATTATTATTATTATTATTGGGGGCATCTTCGTCATTTTATGTAAATATAACAGTCAACGTTAGTCAAACTAACGTTTGGAACCAAATGTGTTACGGGTCGACCAAAATAGGACTGGATCCGTTACTTTTCAAACCGTAGGACCAAAACCGTTATACCGCCAAACCATGAGGACCAACAATGTACTTAACTCTTAATAAAATAACAGACACTACTACACAAAATGCTAAAGAGACCCCCATAAAAAGACTGGTTATGAAAAACATGTCTCTATGACCAAAAATGGTGGGAAGGGAATGCATGGAAACTGGTTTTCTTGAAAAAAAACCAGTCTTCATAATGTGAATTCTAAAGAAACCGCTTTTTAAGATGCAACCAGTCTTTTTTATAAAAGTAAAGACATTGGTTTTTACGTAACAACATGTCTCTATGTGTTTGTTTTATGGACACCATTTTTTATAAAAAAAACCCAGTGTTTTTACACATTTTAAGACATTGGTTTTAAAAAACAGTCTTGTTTTATTTTAATAGATTGTGGTTAAATTTTTTTAAACTTAAAATCATAAGGACTAAACGGTACATACTTGGTTTTATAACATATTACGTTTTTAGACTTTATAAAGTATATATGTGATTAAAGTATAAGGACCATTAATACATAAAAAATTAAGAAACCGCATCAACCATTAAAAAGCAAGCCCAATTAAATCACTTATTGCTTAGGTAACGTATAAACCCAATTAACAAATAGTTATTCTCGTTATTGATTATATGTACTTTAAATCATTTATATACTTTTATTATTAAAAAGTTAAAAAATTTCGTCCAAGAGCTTGCAAATAAAAAAATTACCATAAAAATAATTAAGTAATAGCTTCGATATATATATCTCAATTAAATCACTTATTTATAACATAATGAGTCATTTTATAATACAAAAGAGTTTTACTTTATAACTTGGTCTACAGTTTTATGTATCATAAGAAATAAGAAAGTATTTCGAAAACGTTTTGCCCAATAATAAAATTACGGGTACCCGCCGCCGCATCGCGCAGGTACCCGGCTAAAAATCTATTAGAGTTTTCTCATTTGAAACAAACCACAAACCTAGCGACTAACCCTAGTACAATATACTCTCTCTTTTCCTCTGGCAGCCGTCATAAGAAAAATCACGAGATCCGGTCGCCGGAAAAACACCAGCAACACCACAAACACATATCACCATTCGATATAATCTATATATTCGATCTCCACCTATCGATGCTTCTGCCACCACTGTTTGACAACCGCCGCCCTACTACCGCGGCTCAACCACCAGTCGCAACATCACCATCACCATCTTCCGTCGATTTTTACATCACCACCACGACTACAAATCCACACCATCCACCATTGTGGACCCATCACCACAACCGGGGTCGCAGCCATATGTTATCGCAAACCACCACGATGTGGTGGGTTTGCTTGTTGTTACCAGCCGCTCGAAAACCATCATGACCACAATCATAGCCACTTTACGAAACCACCACTAGCCACCTTGGTTTTCAGCCTACACCAAATATGTTGTCACCACCATCTATTACCAGCCGAGGGTGTTTGTTTACTTGCTTATATCGAAAACACTAGCCCATGTGGTGCTCGTGGGTGTTGATTCGATTATAACAGCCTCTGGGGTGTTTGTTTTTAGTTATCACCAAAAACCACCACACCCGTGGTGGGTTTTATTACATCAGTCGTCGGTTTTTGTTGCGTTAGCCGTTGGGGGTGTTTGTTTCTGCTTAAAATCACCACAAGGGTGCGTTCGGGTCAGCTTAAGGGTGCGTTTTAGCACCGGCAGAAATGAATACAGTAGGGACGTTGGCTCGGGCAGAAAATGAGGACAAAGAGGTGTTGGATTCGCTATTTATCAACTGCTGGTGTTTGGTTCGCTGTTTGCGAACATTAGGTAGCCTTTGGTTCTCTGTTTGCGGACAGCAGGTAGCGTTTGGTTTTATGTTTAACAGTAGGGGCATTTAGGATAGCAGCATGACTATACGGGTGCAATCATCGTGTATATAAAGGAGTATTACCTGATGGAAAGACAGTGACTGTCCAACTCAGAAAATCATCAAGAGAAGTGTGGAAAGATTATATACTTGAAATAGACATTATGACTGTATTAGAACACAAGAACATCACACCTCTTTTAGGGGTATGTCTGGAAGATGATAACTTGATCTCTGTTTATGATCTCGTACCTAAAGGAAACCTAGAGGACAATTTACATGGTAAGTTTTTTTCTAAAAACGTTAAACACTCAGGTTCATTGTAAGTTTATCTAGAACTATGTAATGCTATATTTTTGGTCTGCAGGTGTAACGAAAGATAAATCTGTCTTGTCATGGGAAATAAGATTAAATATAGCCATTGGAGTTGCTGAAGCTCTAAACTATTTGCATAAAGAATGTCCGAGGCCGGTTATTCATCGTGACATCAAGTCTTCCAACATTCTTCTCTCCGATGAATTTGAGCCACAGGTTTCTCCCTAGATTCATACCATATTATCTAGTTATGGTTTCTGGATTCTGACCCATGAATTTGTTTATTGAATTTGCAACCTTGTTTCCAGCTATCAGATTTTGGGCTTGCTATATGGGGACCCACAACTTTACCATTCCTGAGTCACAGTGACGTAGTTGGAACGTTCGGGTATCTAGCTCCTGAGTATTTTATTTATGGGAAAGTTAGTGAAAAGATGGATGTTTACTCTTTCGGAGTCGTTCTTTTAGAACTTCTAACAAGAAAAAGACCGATCAGTTCAGATCCTGTTAAAGGCGAAGATAGTTTGATTATGTGTGTAAGAATCTTGAACACTCCTTGATTTTTGTAAATCTAATGGATGTTGTAAGGTTATTTCTTCGATTTTACTAATCATGCTAAGCGTATCAGGCAAAACCAAAACTAGAAAAAGGTGATCTAGCAAGCATATTGGATGTAGACTTGGATAAAGAAGTCCATAAAGATGAGATAGTTCGAATGGCTCTAGCAGCAACACTTTGTCTCACACGTTCAGCTACAAGACGTCCTACGATGAGCCAGGTTCTATAAATCTGTTCACGCCTATAAGTTTTCTTGTGATTGAAGTGGCGATTACGACCCATTTCTAATGAAACACTAGATTTAGGTTACGTCCACATATAAGCGAAATGGATGACTATACGGGTGCAGCGGAATAATGAGCGTCTTGGTTTACATTTCGGCGACAAGATAAACAAAAACAAATTTGATTCGAAATATGTATTTGACAATTTTAATCCTTCCAATTAATAAAGTTGTCTTTATTTACATACATTTGTTGTTTATGACAATTCAAGTCCTTTAATTTAGTTTTTTTATAGAATTCTTGTATTTACATTATTTCATTGTAGAAGGTTAAATTTGTAAAATCTGGAATTTAATAAAAATTCCAATTTTTTTTTAAAAAAATATAATTAAAAAGAGACTGGTTTTTAGAAAAAAACACATTTTTACTCCATAAAAAGACTGGTTAGATGCTCTTAAAAAGACTCTTTCTGGAGATTAGTATGGAGACCAATCTCTAAAGAGACTTGTTTTTATGAAGATAACCAGTGTCGATTCTTTTAATAGAGACTGGTTTAAAAACCAGTCTCTTTATGTTTCGAGCAAGGAGATCCTCCACATAGAGACGTCCTACAAAACCAGTCTCCATTGCCTTTTTGGACCACTCTCCATGGACTTTTTTTTACTAGTGAGACCTACATGATTTCAACGACAAAATTGTTCTCTTATTATAACTTGGTATCAAAGCCTGGTCCTAGAGCTCCAATTTTACCCCTTCTTCTTCAACATAGTTCGGCTTCTGGTCATCTATCAGATCGCCTTCATCATGACTTCTTTCATTAAATCTTCTAAAATTGCATTGCAATCACCTATAAATTAACGCGTACCAACTTCTTATTATGAAAGGCACAAGTGGTCGCTATCGTACGTGGTGTTTAACTTTATGGATATGTTCATAGAACCAAAGCTATGTATGCTGCCACAAGGACCGAGGGACCTAGTGTAGATGCAAGACAAGTCGAAAATCCCGATTATGAGGATGGGTCATTCAAGACCAGGACATCCTTGGTGTTTTATTATCCTCTATGACGGAGAATTTACTATCATAGATCACTCGCTGCATCGACTCATCAAACCAATTATAGGCATCACTTCACTCAATGTTCTCTGCTCAACATAAAAGGAATTCCATTTAGATCTATACACAACTCTCAACCTCAAGAAAAAGCGACATGAATGTATCAAAATACTACCAAAATATGACAACATTGACTAATACTATGGCAAATATTGGTCATCCCATGACAGATGAGGAAGTTATAGGCTATATACTAGCTGGTCTAGGCCAGAGTCACAGTGATCTCTTTACTGCCATCGCAGTTCTTAGCAATCAGCATGTTGTGACCTTGCCCTAATTTTACTCATATCTAATTGCACATGAAGCACAAAATACCGCAATGAGCGGAAAAACAGAATTCGTGTCGTCAGCGGTCCTCGTCGCAATAACAACCAGCGAAATAACTATCATGGCAGCAGTAATCGTGGTCGTGGCAGACATAATGGTGGTGGTCCATGTTGCCAAGTATGTGACTGATGAGACTAATTATACATACTCTCATCGCCTAAATCGGGCTTAAAAGATAGAAAGATATCAATAAAACCTTGCAAAAAACAGGAAATGAAGCCACACAAAAGAACCGGACCCAGATGTGAATTTCCATAAAAGACCTTTAAAAATTAAAGACGTACAAGATTGGTCCCTCAAATTTGAAGAAATTACACTTTATACCCTTATAAATCTCAAAAGTATAAGTTTGGTCCCTGAAGTTTTGTTAATATCTAAGAATGGCCCTTGAAGATCTCAAAGATTGCAAAACAACTCCTTTTCAAAGGGATATCAAAATACAAGGACTAAAATTGCCATTTCTAAAGATATTTACAAAGGATTAAAGCTATTCAAAGTTTGCAAGTATTGAGGGTGTGTTTTGCATAATTGTCCAAAGACCAGTGGAGTATAACAGCCAAATCAAAACCCATTTTCACCTAATACCTAACCTAAACCCGACCAAAGCCCAAAACTAATCCAAAACCAACCCATTACCCTCTTTTACCCGGCCTAGTTTTTTAAATTATAATTCGTTATTAAACTGGCGCCTAACATATTCTTAATATCTAAAACATATTAAAAGTAGAACTATTCACCAAAGAACCCTATCTACCCCATTAATTCAATTGCGTCCATAATTCCATATCAAAGGGGTTTTACCCCACACTTACCAATTCAACAATTAACCATTCTCTTAACATGTTCACATGCTCACCTCGTCCACTTTATCATTGTGGGACCCTTCACGAGCCTCCCCGAACCAAAGTTTTGCCATTTTGGGGGAAAAATACAACATGGCTACAGAATTCCAATGGCTCTCAATTCTTTCTTACTCCCCACACCCAAATCAACAGCCAAGATCAAGTCTCTCTAACTGGCATCACATGGCTCATAGCAGGTAGTCACATGTACACGAATTGACCAAGAATTCAAATTATGTCGCTAATTTTGCGATACATAAATAATATATCGCAATTGAAGTCGTCAATTTTGCGACATTCAAATACAAATCGCTGTTTAACAACACATCGCAAATGAAGTCGCTAATTTTGAGACATTTATAAATACTTCGCAAACGGAGTCGCAACTATTGCGACTTCAGACTAACAAATCGCTAACTGTGTCGCAGATTTTTGCGACGTACTTAAAAGTCGCTTTTTGTATCGCAATGATGTGTATATATTTTTATATGAATTGTTATTTTGAACAATGTCTTCAAAATAGGTCTAAGCAACGGGGCAAAGTTTAAACAAAAATTGATTAAAGAAAACTTTATCTGAGAATCGAAGAAAAGTTAACTAGTAAAACAGAAATCAAACCAAAACTAAGCTAGCTGAATGATAACGCCCAAATCCAACATGTTTTTGGGAGCGTTATCCGTACTATTGTACATGTGTATTGGTTATTTCTATAATACTTTTGTACATATTTGTGCCAAAATGTGTTTGCAAGTCTTTGTGTAGCCAATTGCAGGAATAAAGTATAAAGCAATGCAAATGTAAAGATTAGTACGAGTACGAAGAATCCTAGTCAAAGTTCAAGACCCGTGTACGAGTTACAAGCATTTGAAGATCTATTTCGGGTTTAAGAACAAGTGTTTTCAAAAAATGTACAAGTCACTCAGCATGGAAGTTGCCACTGACGAAATCCAAAGTTGCCACCAGCATTTCTGAAAGTTGCCACTGGCAAAATCCAAGGTTTCCACCCACTACTTTCATGTTGGAAAATTTCAACATGCATTCTTGAAGCTTCTAAAGAACACACAAGAACACACAAGAAGGTTCTAGACGCCTTTGGCTACAAGCACAAATCTATACCAACAAGCCATGCATTCAAGTTTATGCCATCAATTTGCTAATAAATAAGACCCATGGGGTCACAACTTTCATAATCTCATCATATCCCGCTTTGATAACATACTTGTCTTTGTTATTGCTAGTTAATAAACTCTCTCAACCTTGTCCAAAACACCATTCCCGGATTTGAGCAAGGTGGTGTAAGAAAAGTCACAGGTCAAGTTTTAGAGACTACAGGTCGAACCTTGCGCTCTGATACCATAATTGTAACACCCCACTTGGATAAGTGGATCGTTACGTGCATTTATGGCGTGTCATCAAAGCATGCAAGGCAATGTATTAAACATTAACTGACCATAACCATTAGCACTATATTTCTACTTTGTAAGACTATTATTTCTGAGTTTATTTCATTTTTCATTATTAGTTGCTAAATCTCATTCTACACTTGGTAGGATGATGTTTGTGGTATGAAGTAGTGGTTGTGATTGTGATTTATGTTTATTTCAATTTCAAGCTTTCCTTTGAACCATTGGTACTTATGTTTCATGTGATATTTGTTGTCAAAACTTAATTTGTTGATAAAGATATCATAGGTCGAAAGGGTTATTTTCTATCAACAAGTCATAGCCGGTTTGTCTATGATTGGCTATCTTTTGTATTGGTCATTTATTAAGAAGTTTTGATTATCAAGAAACATAATTATAAGTGTTAGCAAATCGTGAAACGACCGTGAATCGAATGAGTTGAAACTGGATTAAGTCTTGAATTGAGTGATTGAGTCTCATGCTTGTTTTCTTTAACCAAAGTCTTGACAAAGATTGAACCTTTTGAAAACAATAGATTGGATTAACTATCTAATTATCATAATCATATATATGTTAAATGTGTCATCACAATCATACCACAACGGATGTCCAAACTAGTCTTTACCAAGTGTTGTCTTTAATCTTATTGTTAATCTCATCATATTACTTGTTATTTATTTGTCTACAATTGCTACAATCGAAGATTATAGTAGATTTTTGGATGATCATAGGTTTTCCAAATCCTCGTGAACGATCTCGGTATTACCACATAAAAGCTATACACAAACCAAAGGGTCATAGTTGCCCGTACGTTTTTAGTCATTCCGGTAATTCGTGTTTATAACTTTAAAACTTGTTTCAATCCAATCCATCACACGAGGGATACGCATCAAGTTTTTGGTGGCGCTGCCGGGGATTTGATTTTGTTCTTAGTTCCAAAATCATCCTATAATCAAACTCATTGTAGCGTTTTTTGTTGCCAAAAATCCAAAAAGTAAATTAAAAAAATAATTTTTTCTCACAGAATCGATTTTGCCGCCGGCAAAACCGAAAGTTGCCACCGGCAACCTCTCCACAGATCCACTTTTGCCGCCGACAGATTCCCAACGAGCCGACTTTTGCCGCCGGCAAAACCACTTTTTGCCACCGACAGCTTTTCCTTTTTTTCACAGATTCAATTTTGCCGACCGGCAAAACTGAAAGTTGCCGCGGGCAACTCTTATCTGGTAAATAAATAAATAAAGAAATAAATTTTTATGTTTTTATTTTGTTTAGTTTATTTAATTTCTTATCTATGTATTTTCCTATTAGTAATCTTTTGTTTGTTTTTATTTTTGTTAATTGTGATCTTTTTCAAAAGTGTTTCAAGACTTGAATTAACACACGTTCTTCCGGTCAAGAACTACTTAGTCCGTACGCCGATCTCGAACGTTTTATTCATCAATCTCGAAAGAAAAAACGCAAGAAGCAATCCTTTGTTTCTTCTGAAAACCGAATTCCTAGAACCAAAAGCCAACCATTTGATAATCTCTTAGACGCACTTTTGTCTATAACTCATTTAACGATCTACTATTTCCAATGGCCGACGATCTATCCATGTGGCCCGCCGACTGAGTAGTAGCACCTACCCCCGAGGCTGCAATTGTTCAATTTGAGCTTGGAGACAACTTCAACGTGAAAGTTCATCACCTTTCAATGATCAAAGACCGCCAATTTGACGGCCGTGCGCGGGCCGATTCGCATAAGCACATAGCCGAATTCGTAGAGATATGTGGCATGTTTCGATATGGTGCCAATGTCAATGTAGACGCTATTAAACTTAAACTCTTCCCATCATCTCTATCAGAAGATGCAAGAGTTTGGTATAATGAGTTGACATCCGACACCATAGAAACATGGGAACAAATGAGAACCGCTTTTGTTAGCCGTTTCTTTTCACCCGCCATATACGAAAGACTAATTGGAGAAATCCGAGGTTTCTCCCAAGTTCCAAACGAGACACTCATTGATGCATGGAACCGAATGAAAGACCTACTTCGTAGTTGTCATGGACATGGTTTATTAAAAGTAACCATCATCCAAATCTTCTATCATGGTCTCAATGAACCGACGCAAGCAATCCTTGATGTTGGTGGACTCTTTCTTTATAAAACTCCCAACGAAGCATACCAATTGCTTGAGGACCGAGTTCTCTTAAAACTCGATTGGTCCAAAGATAACCGTTCGAAACCCTTTAAGAAATCCGTTGCTTTCGTTGAAAGTATCAAAAATTCCAAACTCATGGAAAAGATGGACGCTCTCACATCTAAATTCGACTCGCATTTCAAAACTATCAAAGATGAAATGAAAGAAATGTGAGGCGAATGTACTCTTTGTAGAGGACCACACCCATCTACGGAGTGTGATGACACACCAGTAAGAGAACCACCACAAGAAGCAAACTACGCCCAAGGAGGATACCAAGGAGGATACCGAGGAGGTGGTTATCGAGGTAACTACTACGGTCAAAACTCCGGCATTTGGCGTGATTACCCCAAAAACGAAAATCGTAACTCACAACCTCGTGAGAACGATAATTCCATTCCATCAAACGAAAAGAAACCCGAAGAATCAAGGTTAGAGAAAACGTTGCTAGCTTTCATAGAATCTCAAAAAGCAACAAACACGTTCATTAAGAGCCAATTCTTCGATCTTAAAACCAATATTGAAAGAGGAAAAAGACACCATACCACCTCTATCAATGATCTCGAAACCAAGTTTGGTCGAATCTCCGACCAACTAGCCAATAGACCGAGTGGTTCACTGCCAAGCAACACTCAAACAAACCCAAAACCATCTATGGATAAACCATACCGTCCACCCTCCTCCCGTAATGAACATGTGAATGTCGTATTCACAAGGAGTGGGTTGAGTTATGATCCACCACCAAACCCAAACGCCAATACTTCCACTTTCGCCGATGAAAGTGAAGATGACGCCGATGAGCTCGAGAAGGAAGAAGTCGTTTCTCCTTCCAAACCCAAACCAAAACAAACCACACCCATACCAACACCAACACCAAAGGCGTATACACCCAAAATTCCATATCCTCAACGCCTAAGAAAAGAAAAGATGTAGGCTCGTAATGCCAAATTCTTAAAGATGATCAAAGAAGTTAAGATCAACGTGCCCTTTGTTGATATCTTAATCGGCATGCCCAACTATGGTAAATTCCTCAAAGATCTTGTGAGCAACCATAGTAAAATGGAGCAAATCTCTGCTACATTTGTAAATTAAGAATGTTTTGTAGCCTTACAAAGAAAACTTCCACTAAAGTTCGGAGATCCAAGAAGCTTTCTCATACCATGCACGCTAGCCAACAATGTTGAATGTCACGCCTTGGCCGATCTAGGCGCGAGTATCAATCTTATGTCGTTCTCATTATACAAGAATCTTTCAAATAATACTTTGAAACCTACAAGTATGAGTATACGTTTGGTTAACCATACATACCAAAATCCTATTGGGATATCTGAGAACATGCTTGTTCAAGTTGGCAAATTCATATTTCCTGCCGATTTCGTAATCCTTGAAATGGAGGAAGACCGTCAAGTCCCTCTCATTTTAGGACGACCATTCTTGCACACCGCCGATGCTATCATTCGTGTGAAGAATAAAGAACTCAGCCTTGGAGTTGGTGACGATCAAGTCACATTCTTAGTCGACAAAGCTATGCAACATTCCCATTCTAATGATGACACATGCTTCCGCGTGGATGTTATCGATGAAGTAACAGAAGAAGAATTGGATGCATTGCTTGATGACGACGCACCATTCCAAACAACTTCAAAAATGATTAGCGATACCGATCTTGATCGTGAATTCGAGGAATTCATGGCCCTTGATTCTGAAGTAACTCTCGAAGAAGAGAAAGATACGAACAAAACCTTCGAAGTATTGCCTTCGAAATCGAATTTTGTAGTTCCTAAATCTATTCAAGACCCATCGACGGATCTTGAATTGAAACCTCTTCTCGAACATCTCGAGTACGCTTATCTAGAGAAGGATTCACCCCTTCTAGTGATTATCTCAGCCTCACTCGAGGAAGATGAGAAGAAACGCCTTGTTTCTATGCTCAAAACCCACAAAGAAGCGTTTGCTTGGAAAACATCTGATATACCGGGCATTAGCCCGAATTTTTGCAAACACAAAATCAATCTTGAAGACGATGCCAATCCCATTATTGAGAGGCAACGTCGACTTAACCCAAATATGAAGGAGGTTGTAACAACCGAAATACTCAAACTTCTTGAGGCAGGAATCATCTATGCCATAGAATATAGTCCTTGGGTTAGTCCTATCCATTCCGTTCCTAAGAAAAGAGGAATGACTGTTGTGACCAACGAACATAACGAACTTGTTCCTACAATAACCGCTACCGGTTGGCGTGTGTGTATTGATTACCATAAGTTGAATGATGCCACACGAAAAGATCATTTTCCTTTACCCTTCATGGACTAAATGTTGGAAAGACTTGCGGGGAACAAATTATTTTGTTTTCTCGATGGCTTTTCTGAATATTTCCAAATACCTATCGAACCATCCGATCAAGATAATACCACTTTTACGTGTCCTTTTGGAACGTTTGCTTATAGGTGTATGCCATTTGGTCTTTGCAATGCACCTGCGACTTTTCAAAGGTGTATGATCGTGATCTTTCAAGACATGCTTAAAGTATCCATGGAAGTTTTCATGGATGATTTCTCAGTCTTCGGAGACTCATTCGAGTCTTGCCTTTTTAATATAGAGCACATGCTCATCCGATGCAAACTAGCTCATCTCGTGCTCAATAGGGAGAAATGTCACTTCATGGTGACTGAAATAATTGTGCTTGGACACAAAGTCTCTGGAGCCGGATTGGAGGTAGACAAGGCCAAGATGGAAGTGATATCCAAATTACCACCGCCCACTAACGTTAAAGCCGTTATAAGTTTTCTAGGTCATGCGGGATTCTACCATCGATTTATAAAAGACTTATCCAAAAACGCTAGACCGGTGACCAAACTCATTGAAAAAGACATAGTCTTTGAATTCGAAGAAGAATGCACGGATCATGGTTTCACCGGATTGGTCGCGGCCGTTTGAACTTATGTGTGATGCAAGCGATTTCGCTGTAGGAGCCGTATTAGGACAACGCGAAGGAAAGCATTTCCTTCCTATACACTTTGCGAGCAAAACTCTAAATAGCGTGCATCTCAACTACACAATCACCGAGAAAGAAATACTTGCCGTACTTTTTACTTTCGACAAATTTCGATCCTATCTCGTGTTGTCAAAAACGATTGTATTCACCGATCATTCCGTGTTGAAATACTTATTCTCTAAACAAGATGCTAAGCCGCGTCTTATTAGATGGATTTTACTACTCCAAGAATTTGACATTGAAATTCAAAATAAGAAAGAAGCAGAAAACGTCGCAGCCGATCATTTGTCGCGACTTTAAAATCTAAACGTGGAAGAGTTAAGGGATGAAGATATCAATGATTATTTTCCCGATGAAACTCTTTTGAAAATCTCTATGGATGAATCTCCGTGGTTTGCAGATTTTGCAAATTTCATTGTTGGAAGAATTCTAAGAAAAGGTTTAACCTATCACCAATGATGTAAATTCTTTTCCGATCTTAAACATTATTCCTGGTAAGATCCCTATCTTTTCAGGGTATGCCCCGATGGCATGATTAGGAGATGTGTTTATGGTGCGGAAACAAGAAAGATCCTTGATGAATGTCATCATGGCCCTACTGGGGGACATTATGGCCCTTCCACCACCGCGAAAAAATTCTTTAATGCTGGTTTTTATTGGCCAACAATTTTTAAGGAGGCTCATACTCTAGTCGAAAATTGTTATGCTTGCCAACATACTGGTAGCCTCTCACGAAGAGATGAGATGCCTCAAAATAGCATCCAAGTTAGCGAAAAATTTGACGTATGGGGAATTGATTTCATGGGACCCCTTCCGAAATACCATAAGTTCGAATATATCTTAGTCGCTATTGGACAAGCCGAGGCTTTACCCATGAATGATGCACGAGCCATAATAAATTTTCTAAAAAAGCATTTCTCTCGTTATGGAATGCCGAAAGCTTTAATTAGCGATCGAGGTTCCCATTTTTGTTACAAACAAATGGAGAAAATTTTAAAGTGTTATGGAGTCACCTATCGCTTTGCCACCGCGTATCATCCACAAACGAGTTGACAAGTTGAAAATATCAACAGAGCCTTAAAACGAATCCTCGAAAAAACGGTTAAGGACAATCCTTTCGTTTGGTCAAGGAAACTTGATGACGCTCTATGGGCATTCCGAACAGCTTATAAAACACCAATTATCACAACACCTTATCGTTTGTTGTACGGTAAAACGTGTCATTTGCCCTTCGAAATTGAGCACCGTGCTTATTGGGCATTAAGAATCTATAATCCCGATCTCAAAGTCGTTGGAGAAAACCGATTCTTGCAATTGCACGAACTCGATGAATTAAGACTGCAAGCCTCTGAGAATTCCAAATTGTACAAAGCACGTACCAAAGCTTATCATGACAAGAAACTTAGAATCCGAAAAGAATTCAAGAAAGGTGATAAAGTTCTCTTTTTTAACATGCGATATAAATTCAAAGCCCCAAAGCTTAAACAAAAGTGGTACGGTCCTTTTATAGTTAAACATGGATACCCGTCCGGTTATGTTGAATTATATGACAAGAATGGAGGAAGCTTCATTATAAACGGACACCGTGTTAAACTATATCACGATGAGTGGAGTGAACATTTTCCACTCGATAAAAATAACGAAAACTAAAAAGAAGTATGAGTCAGGCTGATGACTCAATAATAAAATAAGCGCTTCTCGGGAGGCAACCAGTGTGTTTTAAATTTTCATTTTTTAAGTGTGATTTTCCTTTTTAAATAAATTCATGCTTACACCCCATAATTTTTAACCAATGTTTTGCTTAAGTGTGAGGGGTTGTAGCATGTGTCGCTTTTATAAAAACCTATAAAAAACCAAAAATAGAGTGTTTTTGTATTTTGTGTGTTTTATCTTTTTTGTAGGTACCGCAAGTTGAAGGCGAAGACAATAGTCATTTGTATTCTTTATGACGTATGATATGCCCGTGATTCCGGTTTTTCTCTTATACCCTAACTTTTTTCAGTTTCATCACATTGAGGACAATGCGAAGCTTAAGTGTGAGGGGGTTGTAAGGAAATCGAGAAAAAAAGATGCTTAATTGCCATATTTTTGGCTATTTTATTTTTTATTTTGTTCTTGTTTGCCCTCGTAAATATAAAAAGTTTCAAGCAAAATGTATATAAGTAATTAAGAAATTATCCAAATCGGTAATTTTTGAAGATTTGAGATATATTTTTGTGTCAAACTTACCCAAGTCAAAGTCTCATATAATAGTAGAAGAAAAATTCAAAAATTAGGAGAAGGTTGCAAGCTCAATGTTTGTCAATACAACATGAAGTTTGCAAGTATGTTGATCCATGGCTAGGAGTTTTAGCCAAGAAAAAGAAAGAAAAAGTCAAAAAGACAAATAAATAGCCAATGAGCTATAATGTTATGAAGGAAGAAGGAAGAAGAAGGAATAAAATGTATCGATTAGCCAATGTGCTAAGTCGTGATACATGTTGCTTCAATTTATATGTTGCTTCAATTTATATGTTGCTAGTGTAGTATAGTTAGAAATAAAAGACTTTCTAGACTTTTATGGGTATTGACTTTATATCTCAATTTTTCAACCTTAAAAACTTGTTAGGATTAGGGGCTGCTAATCATATGCAAACATCAGTAACATATCAAAACATGGGAACCAAGAAAAAAGGGTGTTTGGAACCAAAAGCTATTTCATTTATCATACTGGTCCAAAATACAAGTTACAGATACAAGTTCTACATAAAGAGATAAACCGACATATCGGTTTCCTACTTCTTAAGAAACATAAACAAAATGACCAAAATGCCCTAAGTACCAAATGACCAAAATACCCTTAGGACTAGAAGTCAAATATCCAACAATCTCCACCTTGACTTTAGCTCCTAAGTAGCACGATACTTCTAACTCCGGTCAAAACTTCAAACCAAACGAATCCTTCATCTTCAAATTCAAATTTCCAATTTCCAAACGCTTGAGTACTAGCCAAATTCAAAACAAACGATCTAATCCGAAAACGATCCAAAACTAGGCCAAATGATCGAACCTGGAAACAATCCAAAACTAATCCAAATGGATCGAACCTGAAAACGATCCAAAGTAAATCCAAATGGATCGAACCTGAAAACGATCCAAAGAAAACTAAACCAATCAAATGCCGATGACTTCAAACGAACAATCAAATGTTAACCGACAAATTCAACTCGGTTAACTAAACAACCAAATCAGCTCAAACGATCTTCAACAATCAAATTCGGGCAACCAACTTCAAACGCCCGACAAACGAAGATCCAAATTTGCAAATTCCAAACGATCGAACAAACTTCAAACGACATGATGATAATCAAGTCTTCAAACACCAAATCGATCTTCAAATTCTAAATACCAAATTCAAATTCTAACGGTCCACTTATATAATAAGAATTACGACCCAAATTCAAACTTATTATCCGTATCAAACAAATTCAAATTAATAAATAATTTGACGAACGGGCTCAAATTCTAACACCCCAAATATGATCTGGATAATAATTCAAACGACCCACATATAAAATATAAGGATTACGGTCCAAAATTCAAATTCCAAACTAATGGCTCACGTATCACATACGAATTACAGCTTAAATTCAAACAAACCCAAATTCGAATACCAACCAAACCGATTCAAAGAAACCAATACCACCCATCGATGATCTCATACCTATATCGCTACAAATAGCAAAATTCCAACTACAAACACTAATCCAAATTCAAAGTCCTTCCCTAATTCAAACAAAATCATAAGTCTAACGGAGAGAACATATCAAACAACGAATACACAAATATCGAATCGGTCGCTCCACCATACAAAAAGAAGTACCAAGCCCTCTGCCATATATAGGGAACAAACGAGATTTTCTGTGTAGCAAACAACTTCCCTATCAAGGAAAATCCTATGAAGCAACAAGCTGTAAAACCAACAAGCACCCAATCACAAAACCTAATTTGTGATTACTAACAAATCGTAATCAACAACCCCTTTTCAAATAAACCCCTTCAATCTATCAAATAGCGGAAGCAACAAATGATTGAAAAGGGAATACCCCAAAACCACAAAACAAAATAGCAAACCTGATGTATTTCTATCAAATTAGTAAGTCACCAAATCACCAAATCAAGAAATTGATTCATGAGAGTAACCAAAAGCTAAAGCAAATTCACCAATCAAGAAACCAAAAACGAATTCAAAAAACCCCAACCAATTTCAGCTTGCTTCAAAGATCGAATGGCTCTTGATACCAATTTGTTAGGATTAGGGGCTGCTAATCATATGCAAACATCGGTAACATATCAGAACATGGGAACCAAGAAAAAAGGGTGTTTGGAACCAAAAGCTATAATAACTGATTTTTTGGTTAGTTAATAAAAAGGTTTGCTTGCAAGATCTTTCTTTGCGTTGCTCGTACCCAATTGATATATGTCGTTGTTTCGTTCTCGAATCGATCACGGTCAAAAATGGAATCGTTGTAAATGGTGACAAAAAGGGGGAGCTTTGGTCAAAATCTACTAAAATGATAAGTGCTAGAAGTAATAAAACTAGACTAAAGACAATTACTGAGAATAAAGCTAGAATTTAAATGAAACAGTAAGTACCTCAACGTGGAGAAAACAACTTATTCGGAATATCTCTATTCGGAATAACATGGCTATGCGGAATGTCTGCTCTACTCGGAATATTTTAGTCTATCCGGAACATTTGCTCTTACTCGGAATAATACGGCCATGCGGAATATTTGTGCTACTCGGAATGTTTACGGCTATGCGGAATATAGTTCCTATGCGGAATAATATGGCTATGCGTAATAAAGAGCTCTACTCGGAATAATAACTCTACTCGGAAAAACTGCTCTATCCGGAATAAGTACTCTACTCGGGATAATTTGTTTATGCGGAATAAAGTTCCTATGCGGAATAATGGTTATGCGGAATAGTATGCCTATGCGGAATAAAATACCTACTCGGAATGTTTTTAGACAGAAAACTCTATTCGGAATATAGTCCCTACTCGGAATAATTGGATATTCCGAGTAAACAACAAAACCACAACCCTGACCCGGAATATTTGATATTCCGAACCAACACAGTCACAGACCCCCTATTCGGTATCTGGGTGAACACAGTAAAGAAAAGCGAAGAACAGGGGATTCTATTACACTCGAATTTGACTCAAAATTTACCAAGTTTTTAATCAAAACTTAAACCAATTTCACCACTAATCATTTACCTAAGGTAAACATCAATCCAAAACAACAAAAACACAAAACCCACTTACTTTTTATGATCAAACCAATAGAATGAAACTTAATAACTTTGAATCACAAAGAGATTAAGAACAAGATGATAGAAAGATTAAAAGTAAACTTGTATTAATGATTTAAGATTCAACAAACAAAATGGAAAGATTAAACTTACAAGATTCAAGAAGAAATCAAAGAAAATGAAAACCACTCCTTAAGGGAGATGGTTCTTCCTAAGAACTCGGAGAAAAATATAACAGAAAGAGACTAGTGGAAATTTGTGAATGGGAGGAGTATTTATAGGCTTCTCCCTTGGTTGGTGAGTGGGCTTTCTCCCTTTCTTTTTGTCTTCTCGTCTTTTCAGAAAAGTTGACGTTTTCGATTTCAATTCGGGATTTGTCGACGAATAAATTCAACTCGTCTTTTAATTTCTTCATTTAATAGACTTGAGTTTATTCGACATGTGTAAATCTTCCATCTTTGGTCCTTTTCTTTGATAAATCTTCAAATAGGCCCATTAACTTCAGATCTTTTGCATCTCTTGGACTATAGACTTCGTCTTTTCGTCTTTTTCCTCGATAAAACCCGTGCAATCCCATGTTTTCCCCAATATTTATCCGGTTGGCTCTGAAAACACAACAAACACACAACCCACGCATAATTCCAAACAAATGACATTAAATACGCGTTTTGGTATTGTTTTAGTAAGAAATAAGTGGTAAAAGGATGGGTGTTTTCACACCTATCAAATCCCCTTTATGTTTCTTCAAGTCGTCCTCTATGAGAATTTTATGTGTGCAAAAGTGAGGATCAATTCCACGAATGTCGGAGATTTTCCAAGCGATAGCTCTTTTATGTTTCTTCAACACGGCGATAAGTCGGGCTTTTTCTTCTTCTTTCAGGTCCATCGGGATGATGACCGGTAACTTCTCGTTGTCTTCAAGAAAAACGTACTCTAGATGAGGAGGTAGGTCTTTAAGCTCAAGAGTAGGAGGATCCTCAATAGATGGTGTAACTAACGATGGATCATCATTAGTCACCTCTTTAGGAGAGGGAGGAGGAAACGGGTCTTCATTGAGAAGTCTCTCAATAGTGCGAATGTCTTCATCCCAATTAGTGGAAGAATCATCATACT
The DNA here is from genome assembly GCA_025667525.1 of Glebionis coronaria. Classification (NCBI taxonomy): domain Eukaryota; kingdom Viridiplantae; phylum Streptophyta; class Magnoliopsida; order Asterales; family Asteraceae; genus Glebionis; species Glebionis coronaria. The sequence goes on along the minus strand of JANFOE010000656.1, from coordinate 832,241 downwards.
TAATATCGAGAGGACCCAAGCTAGCTTCGAAATCATCCAAGTCACTTTCTCCAAAAGGAGTCAATGCCGGAGCAATTGAGGCAACGGTCTCAACATTGGGTAGAGAAGAGAGAGTACTTTTGCAAGCATCATGAAAATGTTCTTCACAAGCCTCATCGAGAACATCAATAGCATAAACACTCTCATATGAATAAGGTTGCTTAGAAATCTTACCCATGTTGAAGACAATTTTATCGTCACCAACTCTCATGATTATTTCACCCGCGGATACATAAATGAGAGTGCGACCGGTCCTCAGGAATGGACGTCCAACGATTAATGGAACACGTGGATCCATCTCGTAGTCAACGACAACAAAATCCGCCGGGAAGGTGAATTTGTCAACGCCAACAAAGACATCTTCGGCTATCCCTACTGGATAAGCAACTGTACGGTTGGCTAATTCCAAAGTCATTTTGGTGGGAACTAGCTCAGGGAGAAATAATTGCTTCCAAACACTTAAAGGCATTAAGTTTATACTGGCACCTAGATCGGCTAGGGCCATGCAATTCTCTACTCCCGGGAAGTTGCAAGGAATCAAGAAGCGACCCGGATCACCAAGTTTGGTGGGCAATTTCCTTAAGAGAACGGCGGAGCAATTCTCATTAAGTTGGGTCTGAGCAATGTCAAGAAGCTTTTCCTTGTCACTTAGAAGATCTTTAAACATCTTAGCGTATTTAGGCATGTGAGCGAGAGCCTCGGCAAAGGAGATGTTAAAATTCAATTGTTTAAACATTTTTAGAAAGTTTGAAACTTGAATATCATCCTTGCTATTTTGCTTATCTTTCCTCAACCTTGAAGGATAAGGTAGATTGTATGAAGAAGAAGGCTTTAGGGGAGTAGGATCACTCACAACCACGGGTGGTGGGGAAATGGGGATAGAAGGTGAAGGAGGTGAGGAAAGTTGCTCTTTTTCCTTGTTCACAATCACGGGTGGAGGTGTAGGAAGCTCGGGTTCCGTATAACCTTTTCCACTACGAGTGGTGATTGCTTTCATCTCCCCTCTTGGATTCGCAACGGTGTTACTCGGAAGAGTACCCGAAGAAGAGGGTTGATTACCTTGGATGAGCGAACCGATCATATCACGTATGTTAAGCGCTTGAGTGCTGAAAGAGTCTCTGATGTCTGCGCGAATTTCATTGCTTTGTTTTGCCATGTCATTCCTTAGCTCGGCTCGAATATCGCTCTCTTGTTTCGCCATGTCATTCTTCAAGTTGACAAATTAACTCTGAAGGTTCGTCACCATCTCTCGATTAGTCTTCATGAACGTCTCGACGTCTTGATTCAATACCATCGGTTGAGTGAGAGGTGGAGCTTGGTAAGCTTGAGAAATTCCTTGAGGTGGGTATGGGTTTCTTTGGGATTGATATTGATTGTTAGCACGAGGTTGGGATTGGTTGTTTCGGTTATAGCTTTGTTGTTGGTTTTGGTTTAGAGGAGGGAAACCGGGTGGAGCAAGATAATTGTTTGAACGATAACTTAGCAAGCTACGGTCTCCTTGAGGACGAGCTTGATAGCCTCCCGTGGGATAAGTACCGTAAGCCGCGTTAACGTTTTCAGAAAAATTGCCTTGAGTGGAAGGACAATCATTGTAGGAATGAGGACCACCACATGTGTCACAAGAAATAGAAACGGCTTTAGCTTGTTGAAAGTGGTTTGTGGCCATGGACATGAAATCCTTGTGCATATTCGCGATTTGTCGGGTAAGTTCGGTTATCTCGGGATTGGAAGTAGTAGAAGAAACATTGACTCTCGAGTTAGATCTTGAGGATGCGGATGAATCCCAATTCTTGTGGTGAGTAGTCATGTTTTCAATCAACTCTCTACACTCCTCCGGTCTCCTTTTCATAAAAGTACCACCGGCGGCGGCGTTGATCGTGTCACGATCACGAAAAGTGAGACCATTGTAGAAGGTATCAATGAGAGTGACGGGGAGCATGTTATGATTAGGACAGCGGTCGATCAAATCATTGTATCGTTCCCAAGCATCAAAGAGTGATTCATCATTGTCTTGCATGAATCCACTAATTTGGTTACGAAGGCTCGTGACCATGGATGGTGGGAAGTAGCGCGACAAAAAGCGTTGAGTCATGTCGTCCCAAGTATGAATAGAGTTTTTTGGGAGACGGTCAAACCATTTTTCGGCATGGTGAGAAAGCGAGTGGGGAAAGAGTTGGAGGCGAAGGTCATCCATAGAAACACAGGGGGACTTTATGCTTTGGGTGATGGTAATGAATTTGTCGAGGTGTTTGTTGGCATCATCATCCGGAATTCCGCGAAATGGGTTAGTTTGCACTTGTTGGATCATGTGATGCTTCAACGAAAACTCTTGAGCCGTGACATGCATCGGCGCAATCGGGCCTCCACGTCCGTTCATCGTAGGTTGGCATAGCTCCTCCATGGTTCGTAGGTCGGGTAAGGGTGGATTATTCATGTTTGGGTGGGGTGGATTATTATTGTTTGGGAGGGGTGGATTATTATTGTTGTTGTTGTGTACACCGGCCATGTCTAATTGTTCGAGAGTCTCGGGCTCTGAATAAGACGTTGATCGAGTACGCATACACTAAAAAGAAAATGCAAGAGAAAATATTTTTGGTTTTTGTAGGTTTTTTTATGTTTATGTATTTTTGAAAATTTTATATTTTTATGGGTTTTTGAAAATTTTTTGTGCTTGAAAATAACGTTCCCGAAAGAACGGATCCCAAAATCCAATTTTTCTCACAAAAAACCGTTGATCCTTACGAAAAGAGCCGGCAGCGGCGCCATTTTAATAACTGATTTTTTGGTTAGTTAATAAAAAGGTTTGCTTGCAAGATCTTTCTTTGCGTTGCTCGTACCCAATTGATATATGTCGTTGTTTCGTTCTCGGTATCTTCTTGAATCGATCACGTTCAAAAGTGGAATCGTTGTAATTGGTGACAAAAAGGGGGAGCTTTGGTCTAAATCTACTAAAATGATAAGTGCTAGAAGTAATAAAATTAAACTAAAGATAATTACTGAGAATAAAGCTAGAATTTAAATGAAACAGTAAGTACCTCAACGTGGAGAAAACAACTTATTCGGAATATCTCTATTCGGAATAACATGGCTATGCGGAATGTCTGCTCTACTCGGAATATTTTAGTCTATCCTATTCATTTGCTCTTACTCGGAATAATACGGCCATGCGGAATATTTGTGCTACTCGGAATGTTACGGCTATGCGGAATATAGTTCCTATGCGGAATAATATGGCTATGCTGAATAAAGAGCTCTACTCGGAATAATAACTCTACTCGGAAAAACTGCTCTATCCGGAATAAGTACTCTACTCGGAATAATTTGTTTATGCGGAATAAAGTTCCTATGCGGAATAATGGTTATGCGGAATAGTATGCCTATGCGGAATAAAATACCTACTCGGAATGTTTTTAGACAGAAAACTCTATTCGGAATATAGTCCCTACTCGGAATAATTGGATATTCTGAGTAAACAACAAAACCACAACCCTGACCCGGAATATTTGATATTCCGAACCAACACAGTCACAGACCCCCTATTCAGAATCTGGGTGAACACAGTAAAGAAAAGCGAAGAACAGGGGATTCTATTACACTCGAATTTGACGCAAAATTTACCAAGTTTTTAATCAAAACTTAAACCAATTTCACCACTAATCATTTACCTAAGGTAAACATCAATCCAAAACAACAAAAACACAAAACCCACTTACTTTTTATGATCAAACCAATAAAATGAAACTTAATAACTTTGAATCACAAAGAGATGAAGAACAAGATGATAGAAAGATTAAAAGTAAACTTGTATTAATGATTTAAGATTCAACAAACAAAATGGAAAGATTAAACTTACAAGATTCAAGAAGAAATCAAAGAAAATGAAAACCACTCCTTAAGGGAGATGGTTCTTCCTAAGAACTCGGAGAAAAATGTAACAGAAAGAGACTAGTGGAAATTTGTGAATGGGAGGAGTATTTATAGGCTTCTCCCTTGGTTGGTGAGTGGGCTTTCTCCCTTTCTTTTTGTCTTCTCGTCTTTTCAGAAAAGTTGACGTTTTCGATTTCGATTCGGGATTTGTCGACGAATAAATTCAACTCGTCTTTTAATTTCTTCATTTAATAGACTTGAGTTTATTCGACATGTGTAAATCTTCCATCTTTGGTCCTTTTCTTTGATAAATCTTCAAATAGGCCCATTAACTTCAGATCTTTTGCATCTCTTGGACTATAGACTTCGTCTTTTCATCTTTTTCCTTGATAAAACCCGTGCAATCCCATGTTTTCCCCAATATTTATCCGATTGGCTCTGAAAACACAACAAACACACAAACCACGCATAATTCCAAACAAATGACATTAAATACGCGTTTTGGTATTGTTTTAGTAAGAAATAAGTGGTAAAAGGATAGGTGTTTTCACACCTATCAAGCTATTTCATTTATCATACTGGTCCAAAATACAAGTTACAGATACAAGTTCTATATAAAGAGATAAACCGACATATTGGTTTCCTACTTCTTAAGAAACATAAACAAAATGACCAAAATGCCCTAAGTACCAATATAACCAAAATACCCTTAGGACTAGAAGTCAAATATCCAACAAAACTTAAGCCGGTGAGTTTTATCTTGTACTTATAATTGGTGGACTTGCATCGAATTTTTATAAAAATACATGTACCCTTGGATTTAATTTTCTTTCTTATTACTTGAGGGCAAGCAAAACTTAAGTGTGAGGGGATTTGATAATGCCCAAATCCAACATGTTTTTAGGAGCATTATCCGTACTATTGTACATGTATATTGGTTATTTCTATAATACTTTTGTGCATATTTGTGCCAAAATGTGTTTGCAAGTCTTTGTGTAGCCAATTGTAGGAATAACGTATAAAGCAATGCAAATGTGAAGATTAGTATGAGTACAAAGAATCCTAGTCAAAGTTCAAGACCCGTGTATGAGTTACAAGCCTTTGAAGATCTATTTCAGGTGCAAGAACAAGTGTTTTCAAGAAATGTACAAGTCACTCAGCATAGAAGTTGCCACTGGCGAAATCTAAAGTTGCCACCAACATTTCTGAAAGTTGCCACTGGCAGAATCCAAAGTTGCCACCCACTACTTTCATGTTGGCAGATTTCTACATGCATTCTTGAAGCTTCTAAAGAACACACAAGAAGGATCTAGACTTCCTTTGGCTACAAGCACAAACCTATACCAACAAGCCATGCATTCAAGTCTATGCCATCAATTTGCTAATAAATAAGACCCATGGGGTCACAACTTTGATAATCCCATCATATCCTATTTTCATAACATACTTGTTTGTGTTATTGCTAGTTAATAAACTCTCTCAACCTTGTCCAAAACACCATTCCCGGATTTGAGCTAGGTGGTGCAAGAAAAGTCACTTTTGGAGTCCGAAAAGCAAAGTTAACATCACGAAACTCTTAGGGATCATTACCCTAACCATTAGCCCTATATTTCTACTTTGTAAGACTCTCGATTATGACTTATAAGACTATTATTTTTTAGTGTATTTCATTGTTCATTATGAGTAGCTAAATCTAATTCTACACTTGGTATGATGATGTTTGTGGTATGAAGTAGTGGTTGTGATTGTGATTTATGTTTATTTCAATTTCAAACTTTCATTTGAATCATTGGTACTTATGTTTCATGTCACGTTTGTTGTCAAAACTTAATTTGTTGATAAAGATTTCATATGTCGAAAGGGTTATTTTCTATCAACAAGTCATAGCCGGTTTGTCTATGATTGACTATCTTTTGTGTTGATCATTTCTTAAAAAGTTTTGATTATCAAGAAATATAATTAAAAGTGTTAGCAAATTCGTGAAACGACCGTGAATCGAAAGAGTTGAAATTGGATTAAGTCTTGAATTGAGTGATTGTGTCTCATGCTTGTTTTCTTTAACCAAAGTCTTGACGAGGATTGAAGCTTTTGAAAACAATAGATTGGAATAACCATCTAATTATCATAATCATACTTGTCCGTGCGTTTTTAGTCATTCTGGTAATTCGTGTTTATAAATTTAAAACTCATTTCAATCCAATCCATCTCACGACGGACACGCATCACTGAACCAGAGTAAATAATTTAATTTTTTTTCCTAGGTTTTAACCCGAACTGAAATCGAAAACCATAATTATATAAAACCAAAAACTAAAACGAGTAAGGTCGGTTCAGTTTCATTAAGTTTTATTTAACTAGGTTTATCATTTCGATTCAATTTTTGGATTTTTTACTCGACCTTAATTTAATCATTGTTTTAATTATTATATTATTGTAAAACCCGTATTTAAGAATCCTCGATTATTAAATACGCACGCTCGGTTTCAGTTAAATATGATAATATAACAATTATTCAGGAAAATAATAATTATTAGGTTTTAGAAAAATTACTATTTACGTCGAGAAATAAATTACGGGATTACGTAAATGAAAACATTTAAACGAATCAAACGAAAACATTTATACATAAAAAAGGGGGTGGCAAAACTAAGTAAAAGAAAGAAATGATGGGCCTTGGCTCGGCCCGTCTTAAAATAAAAACACAGGAAAAAGGATTAGGGTTTTCATCTCCTTTTCACAAACACAATCAAAACAAAACTAGGGTTTCACTATCATTGGTGTCGCCGGCCTTAAGAAAACAAAAGGGAGGTTTCGGGTTTTGTCTCCATTTGTTGATTTTGGTGTACATCGTCATCCTTTTATACTACACGGCAATCAAATTCTTTCTTTCCTTTTTTTTAGAATATCACGAAATCATGTTTTAATCAAAGAGGAATATGGGGCTCACAATTAAATCTTGAAACAACAACAAAAAGAGGGTCGGTTTGGGATGCTTCACAACCACCGAGACACCACCATGTCTCGGTGGTGTCTTTTCCTTGGTCGACCGAGAACAGCAGCCCAAAAGGGGGGTGCAGTCTCAACGTCGCAACAGTGGGGTGGTGGCTGTGCGAATAAAAAAAGGAGGGGGGGTGTCGGGCTGCTGAGTTTAATGGGACCGAGACCCAGGTCTTGGTGGCTTCAGCCTTGCCCAGCCATGACCCACACAGGGGCGTCTCGGGCTGTGATCGACCCAAAACTGTCAAACAAACCCAAACGGGTTGTTTCAGAAATAAGGGTGCGTTTGGGTATTGTAACAGTGGGAAAACATAGAAGGAGTAGGAATAATATATAGAAACAGTGTGAACGTAGTAACAAGTCAGTGGGAAGAAATAAACAGAAAACAGTGGCATTTCAAAAGGAAATTAGCGACAATTTTGCGACAGAACTTTCTGTCGCATAATTGTTATATGTGCAGTTTTTTTAAAACTCAGCTTTTAGTGACAGTTTTTTTTAGCGACAGTTTTTCTGTCGTAAATTTCATATAGACAGATTTAATATAGTTTGTGAAATTGTTTAGTGCGACCGAGATGGGGGTATCTTGGTAGGCTCGGGATACAGTTTATACATATAAAACGAAGATTTTTATATTATACATTTTTACTTAATTGTTTTATAAATGTTTTAAATTGTATTTTAAATGAGTTAAATTAAAATAGTTTTAATATTTTAAAAGGGTATAATTTTATTATATTAATTAGATGATTCTGGAAACTTTATAAGTTAGAAAACCTTGTATTATTTACGAGTCACTTATTGTAGTATTAATATCATGTCAGAATACGTTCATATCGTATTTATTATTAGGTCATTAATATTGAAAGAATTATTATAAATTTAGATTCATCAGCTAATATACATACAGATTTCCAGAAATAAAATAAATAAATGAAAAGCCATAAGATCAGTAAATTAAATAAATGAATATCAGTTTACTTATTCGCGTCCCTTATTCATGTAGCTCGCGTGAAATCAGAGTAGACTTTCTGTCAGTTGAACTCGGTCGATTACTGGACACGAGGTACGGATTTTCCGTCCTTTCAGTAAGGACTTTCCTTCTATGCATGATTAGGATTTCCCGTCTGCAGCCAATTGTTTTCCCTATTTATATGTTATAAGAATTATCAGAAGTCAGTTTTATAATTAAGTTAACTTGCATGAGCCTTATATACAAGCATGACCAGTCAGTATTACTAGTTACGGAGGTACCGTAACCATGACACTTGAGGCACCGGTGTCATGACTCACATGCAGGAGAGTGATATCCTGCATCGTCCCACTCAGCTCAGCTTGGCCATTTTATCAGTATTATTATTGGGGCGTATGGATGCATCCTAGGCTTATCAGTTTATAGTTATCAGGTGAATGTGGTGTGTGTTCTACATCCTTCACATTGGAGTTGATCCTTCCACCCAACACATTATTTAGAGGTCACCCCTCTACAGCATGACGAGGTCAGCCCTCCAGTTATTCATGCACAGTTGTTACAGCACATGACCTATATAAGCTCTGGCAATTAAAATACAGTAAATGCATGTTTTCAGATTTAAGACTTAATAAGTTAGTTTTATATTTATAAATCAGATATATCAGATTTTACACAGTTTGCTCCAAATTGTCATAATAGTTTTAGTTCAGTATTTGTTATCAGTTCTATTCTCGTATATTATTATCATGCTTCATATCCGTTCACTGAGCGTTATGCTCTGCCGTAGTTTCCTTTCATGTTTCCAAACGGCAGGTACACAGGGACGATCTTAGGACTTCTAAGAGAGTACGTGCATTGGATGGGAGCTATCCAGACTCCTTTACTTTATGCACTCATACATTTCTTTGGTTGTTTGGACACTGTTTCGTCCTTTTTCTTTCAGTACTTAATCTTTATAATTGAGCTTATGTTTGGATTACCGATGTTTGATTTCGGTAATTCCGTTATGGTCAGTTAATGTTTAATACATTGCCTTGTATGCTTTGATGACACGCCATAAATGCACGTAACGGTCCACTTATCCAAGTGGGGTGTTACAATTATGGTATCAGAGTGCAACGTTCGACTTGTAGGCTCTAAAACTTGACATGTGACTAGTGGGTAGTCACCAAGAACTTCTTATATTTTGGCGTTGTTATCTTCTATGCTACTCATGTATTTTATCAGTCGGGTTTTCAAAATTTTGATTAAGTAAACGGTTGGTACAGGACTGGCCATACTTAATCGCATGTGCTTTTCAGCGAACTTTTCGTTTTGGTGAACTAACCATAGGCGTTCTCCCTTGCCCATTTAGATTTTGTATAGATGAACTGACCATAGGCGTTCATTCTGACTCATGTCAGATTTATGTTTCAGTAATTTGTCATTTTGTGAACTGGCCATAGGCGTTCACCAGTACTCATGTCATATTTTGTTGGCTATGCCTTCATGAACTACACTATGCATATTCAGATTTTATTTCTCCAGGTTCTGACGAATTTACCAACTTACCCTCTTTCATTTCAGATGCCACCCAGACGCGAAAATGAGAATGACGCTAACACAGCCGCTGTTACTGCTGCTGTTCAGGCGGCTATACAAGCCATGTTACCCCAAATTCGTGATGAGATCCGAGCTGAATACCAAAACGGACCTCAACAAAATAACAACCCTCCTGCTCCACCACCTTCCACTTTAGCCACCTGGCTAGATTTGTTTAACAAACAGAAACCCCGACCTTTTGAACAAACTGTAGCTCCAATAGACGTAGAAAACTGGATCTATCATGTAGAGAAAAATTTTGGCGCTATGGGTTTTGGTGATGCTTTCAAGGATAGGCTTGCAGTTTACAAACTGGAGGGTCATGCTTTACATTGGTGGAGGTCTCAGAAGCTGTCAAATGAGGGAGATGCGTGGGTGCTTACTTTGACCTGGGCATAGTTTAAGACAATGTTCTATGACCAGTTTTTCCCGCATGCTGAGCAAGCTAAACTGAAGAGGGACTTTCACGTCATTCGTCAGAATCATGGCGAGAACAGTATAGAGTTCATGCACCGATACCTCTGGATGGCTGGATTCTTAGGAGAGGCTGCGGGTACCGCGGAGGAGCAAGCAAAACAATTTCGTTGGGCTCTTCACTCTAGGACTGTAGATAGGCTGATGAGTGCCACGTTCACTAATATGTCACAAGTAGCTAATGCAGCTCGTGATATTGAGATGCTTTTCGAGAGGGATGAGCTCGAGAATGTAGAGCCTCCTGAGAAGAGGTACATCTCATCCAACAGACTTAAACAACTTAACTTCGATTATTACTTGTCAATTTATATGTCATGCCTTATCCAATTATAATCTTGCAGACACAGAGGAGGAGACTGATCCCAATCGGCTACTCCACAGCAAAACTACAGAAACCACGGCCAGTCTTATGACCGCAATCGATCAGATAAGAGAAGCGGTGGTGATAACTACCGCGGTAGCTCAAACTCATCTGGCAACTACAGGTGATTCTTTAAGCTCCAAAAACACTAAACTATCGTGTAAAACAGATTCTAAGTATTGTTTATTCCAACAGAGATGTTGGACAGGGGCGTGACCAAAACTACAGAGGTCAGCAGTCTGCCCGACCGGAAAATTCTGGTAATTTTAAATTTCAGCCAAGCAGCCTTATTTCAGTTATGTTATTAGAATCGTGACACGTGTTTATCTTCGTAAAGCAGGTTCTCAGCAAACCAGAGCTGCTTCTACCGGGTATTCTTGTCCCACTTGCATCACATGTGGGAAGAAACACCCAGGGCCTTGTCGTCGTGGTTCGAGTGGTTGTTACAAGTGTGGTCAGCCGGGCCATATGAAGAGGGATTGCAAGAGTGGGGATGATGCCGGTACCTCAAGCTAGATTCCTCATATATAACCTCCACCACCACCACTACCACCAACCACTGGTCGCGTCTACACTAATACCCGTGAGCAAGCAAATAAGACCACAGATACCATTACTGGCATTTTGTTTATACACGGACAGGCTGCCCGCGTGCTTTTCGATACAAGCGCCACACACTCGGTTATATCTACTTCATATGCTGTTAAAATAAACATGACCCCTACGCCACTAGACAGTGTACTTAGTATATCTACCCCTATGCGAGACTCGGTACTCATTACCCAGGTGTACAAGGACCTTCCTCTTGAGTTTGACGATAGAATCCGTCCAGTCAGTGCCCTTCCTCTAGATATGTGTGAGTTCGATATTATTCTGGGTATGGATTGGTTGTCAGTTCATCATGCTACCATAGATTGTCATGCACACCGGGTCATATTCAATGATATCTAAGCACCAGAGTTTATCCACCGTGGTTTTCTGCCAGGAAAACATGTTCAGATCATTTCAGCTTTACAGGCCCGTACTCTATTATACCATGGTTGTGAGGGTTTTCTAGCTACAGTTCATGACACTGCTTATGTGACACCTTCACTTCATGATCAGCCAGTCGTTTCAGATTTTCCAGATGTCTTTCCAGAGGAACTCCCAGGCATACCTCCCATGCGAGAGGTAGAGTTTGGTATCGATCTCATTCCAGGTGGAGAACCAGTATCTAAAGCTCCTTACCGTATGGCTCCTGTAGAGCTTAAGGAACTGAAAGATCAGCTTCAGGAACTTCTAGAAAGGGGTTTCATTCGTCCAAGCATGTCACCTTAGGGCGCGCCAGTTTTGTTTGTCAAAAAGAAGGATGGTAGTATGCGACTGTATATTGACTACCGTGAGCTGAATAAGCTCACTATTCGTAACCGTTATCTGCTTCCTCGTATTGACGATTTATTTGATCAGCTTCAGGGTGCCAAGCACTTCTCAAAAATCGATCTACGATCAAGTTACTACCAGTTATGTGTAAAAGAGCAGGATATATCCAAAACTGCTTTTCGCACGAGGAACGATCATTACGAATTTGTTGGTATGCCATTCGGTCTCACGAATGCGCCTGCGGTATTTATGGACTTGATGAACCGGGTCTTCCACGAATTCTTAGTCAAATTTGTGATTGTATTCATCGACGATACCCTTATTTTCTCCAAATTTAAATAGGAACATGAGGATCGTCTCCGTTCAGTTTTGCAAATTCTCCGACGAGAGAAGCTTTATGCTAAACTTTCTAAGTACGACTTTTGGTTGAATAAAGTGGCGTTTTTGGGCCATATTGTTTCGGCAGAGGGGATCACCATGGATCCTGCAAAGGTGGAGGCTATCACTAAGTGGCCGAGACCGACATCTGTCACAGAAATCCGCAGTTTTCTTGGTTTAGCGGGATATTACCGCAGATTTGTAGAAAATTTCTCACGTTTGGCATTACCGTTGACTAAACTTATGCGTAAAGGGGAAAAGTTTATATGGACTGGGGAGAGAGAAAAGAGTTTCGAGGAACTCAAGCATCGTTTAATTTCAGCGCCGATCCTTACTCTCCCATCCGGTGCAGGTGGTTATCAGATTTACAGTGACGCTTCAGGAAAAGGCTTAGGCTGTGTATTTATGCAGCATGGGAAATTCATTGCCTATGCTTCGCGTCAACTAAAGCCGTATGAGAAAAATTATCCTACGCATGATCTAGAGCTCGCAGCAGTCCTTTTCGCCCTTAAAATCTGGAGGCATTATTTATACGGTGAGTCGTGTGATATCTTCACCGATCACAAAAGTCTCAAGTACATATTTACACAGCGAGAGCTGAACATGAGACAGAGGCGATGGTTAGAACTGCTGAAAGACTATGACACTAATATTCAGTATCACCCAGGTAAAGCAAATATAGTAGCAGATGCCCTTAGCAGAAAATCAGGAATGATAAATGGCATCAAAGTCCAGGAAGAAATTATTCAGGACTTAGAGCGGTATGATATTGAGCTCTTAGTACGCGGACAGAGGGGATACTGGGCAAGTCAGAGGGTAGAACCGGATTTACTCTCTAGGATTAAAGCCGCACAAAAGGATGATGGTGAAATCTGGGCGATTTTTCAGAACATTGACCCGCAGACTGAGTTTCGTATCGATGACGATGGTATCGTATGGCAGGGTACCAAACTCTGCGTTCCAGAAGACCCTACTCTCAGAGAAGACTTAATGACTGAGGCTCACAGCTCTCCGTTCTCTATCCATCCAGGTTCCACTAAGATGTACCACGATCTTAAGCAGCATTTCTGGTGGAGCGACATGAAACAGGATCTCGCCACCTTTGTTTCTAAATGCTTAACCTGCCAGTAGGTTAAGATAGAGCATCAGCGTACCAACGGTCTTCTCCAGCCATTAGATATTCCAATGTGGAAATGGGACAAGATCTCTATGGATTTTGTCACCGGATTACCACAAACTCAGCGGAGACATGATGCAATCTGGGTTGTTGTCGATCGTTTGACCAAGTCAGCACATTTCATTCCTATCCGTAAAGATTTCGTAGTCAGAAAATTAGCAGAACTATTCACCAAGGAGATTGTAGGGTTACACGGTACACCTTTAGAATTTATATCAGATAGGGATCCATGTTTCACTTCTCATTTCTCAGGAGCTTTGCATAAAGCTTGGGGAACTAGGCTCAAGCTCAGCACAGCTTTCCACCCGCAGACGGACGGTCAGTCAGAGCGTACCATGCAGACCTTGGAGGACATGTTACGCGCCTGTGCATTAGAATGGACAGGGCACTGGGATGACTATATTTGCTTGGTCGAGTTTGCCTACAACAACAGTTGGCATGCCAGTATCAAGCGTGCTCCATTCGAGATGTTATACGGCAGGAAATATCGTGCTCCTATTTGTTGGGATCAGGTTGGAGAACGTTTGATTGAGGGATAAGAATTAATAGAGCTGACCAATGAAAAAGTCGCCATTTCTAGGGCAAAGCTGCAAGAAGGGTGTACTCGCCAAAAGAGTTACGCCGACAAGCATCGCAGAGATCTATCATTTCAGACTGGGGATCGTGTGTTCCTTAAAGTATCACCCGCACGCGGCGTCAGAAGTTTTGACCTCAAAGGAAAGCTCAACCCTCGTTACATCGGACCGTTCGAAATCCTTGAACGTGTCGGTGAAGTATCCTATCGGTTGGCGTTACCGCCTCAGCTTTCACACGTTCACAACGTGTTTCATGTATCATTACTCAAAGGCTACAACTATCATGAGCTTCACAAAGTGAATTATCCACTCGATCAGATTCGGGAGGATCTATCTTATATTGAGGAACCCGCAACAGTTTTAGATCGCCAGGATCGAGTTATGAGAAGGAAGACCATTCCTTTCGTCAAGATCCTATGGAGGAACCATACCGAACGGGAGGCCACTTGGGAAACAAAGGAGTCTATACGGACTTCTTATCCTCACTTCTAGTTTAAATTCGGGTATGTCTTTTAGTTACACGTCTTTCAGTCTATTTATATTTCAGTTTTCACGTTCTTTCAGTGCATGTGTCGTTCAGTTAGAAATATTTCCCAGCTTAAAATATCCTTAATTCGAGGACGGATTTTCCCTTTAGAGAGGGAGAATTGTAGAACCAGTACAGTCGTATCCTTAATTCGGGGACGAATTATTTTTTTTAGAAGGAAAGAATTGTAAACCCGTATTTAAGAATCCTCGATTATTAAATACGCACGCTCGGTTTCAGTTAAATATGATAATATAACAATTATTCAGGAAAAAAATAATTATTAGGTTTCAGAAAAATTACTATTTACGTCGAGAAATAAATTACGGGATTACGTAAATGAAAACATTTAAACCGAATCAAACGAAAACATTTATACATAAAAAAGGGGGCGGCTAAACTAAGTAAAAGAAAGGAATGATGGGCCTTGGCCCGGCCCGTCTTAAAATAAAAACACAGGAAAAAGGATTAGGGGTTTCATCTCCTTTTAACAAACACAATCAAAACAAAACTAGGGTTTCACTATCCTTGGTGCCGACGGCCTTAAGAAACCAAAAGGGAGGTTTCGGGTTTTGTCTCCATTTGTTGATTTTGGTGTACATCGTCATCCCTTTATACTACACGGCAATCAAATTCTTTCTTTCTTTTTTTTTAGAATATCACGAAATCATGTTTTAATCAAAGAGGAATAAGGGGGTCACAATTAAATCTTGAAACAACAACAAAAAGAGGGTCGGTTTGGGATGCTTCACAACCACCGAGACGCCACCATGTCTCGGTGGTGTCTTTTCCTTGGTCGACCGAGAACAGTAGCCCAAAAGGGGGTGCAGTCGCAACGTCGCAACAGTGGGGTGGTGGCTGTGCGAATCAAAAAGGGGGGGGGGGGCGTCGGGCTGTTGGGTTTAATGGGACCAAGACCCAGGTCTTGGTGGCTTCAGCCTTGCCCAACCGTGACCCACACAGGGGCGTCTCGGGCTGTGATCGACCCAAAACTGAACAAACCCAAACGGGTTGTTTCAGAAATAAGGGTGCGTTTGGGTATTGTAGCAGTGGGAAAACATAGACGCAGTGGGAATAATATATAGAAACAGTGGGAACGTAGTAACAAGTAGGGGTGTGATTCGGGTTGACCCGGTCGGGTTCGGGTCAACTCGGGTCGGGTCAAGTCGGGTCAAGGGTAAAAAATATATAACCCGAACCCGAGCCTAATTACAACTCGGGTCACTCGGGTTCGGGTCAATTCGGGTCGGGTCAACTCGGGTCGGGTCAACTCGGGTTCGGGTCAACCCGAGTTTATGGAAAATGTGTAAAAAGTGGCTCAATTAAGTACTAATACAATGTAAAAAGTGTAATTTTAGTCGGGTCAAGTCGGGTTGGTCGGGTTCGGGTCATGTCGGGTCGGGTCAAGTCGGGTCAAGGGTAAAAAATATATAACCCGAACCCGAGCTTAATTAGAACTCGGGTCAATTCGGGTCAACCCGAATTGACCCGAATACACTTTTGGACCCGAGTGATCCGACCCGAATATGATTATTCGGGTTCGGGTTCGGGTCGGGTTCGGGTCGGGTCAACTTTTTTGACACCCCTAGTAACAAGTCAGTGGGAATAAATAGACAAAAAACAGTGGCATTTCAAAAGGAAATTAGCGACAGTTTTGCGACAGAACTTTCTGTTGCAGAATTGTTATATGTGCAGTTTTTTTAAAACTCAGCTTTTAGTGACAGTTATTTTTAGCGACACTTTTTCTGTCTTAAATTTCATATAGACAGATTTAATATAGTTTGTGATAAAACGAAGATTTTTATATTATACCTTTTTACTTAATTATTTTATAAATGTTTTAAATTGTATTTTAAATGAGTTAAATCAAAATAGTTTTAATATTTTAAAAGGGTATAATCTTATTATATGAATTAAATGATTCTGAAAACTTTATAAGTTAGAAAATCTTTTATTATTTACGAGTCACTTATTATAGTATTAATATCATGTCAGAATACGTTCATATCGTATTTATTATTAGGTCATTAATACTAAAAGAATTATTATAAATTTAGATTCATCAGCTAATATACATACAAATTTCCAGAAATAAAATAAATAAATGAAAAGCCATAAGATCAGTAAATTAAATAAACGAATATCAGTTTACTTATTCGCGTCCCTTATTCATGTAGCTCGCGTGAAATCAAAATAAACTTTCTGTCAGTTGATCTCGGTCGGTTACTGGACACGAGGTACGGATTTTCCGTCCTTTCAGTAAGGACTTCCCTTCTATGCATGATTAGGATTTTCCGTCTGCAGCCAATTGTTTTCCCTATTAATATGCTATAAGAATTATCAGAAATCAGTTTTATAATTAAGTTAAGTTGCCTGAGCCTTATATACAAGCATGACCAGTCACTAGTACTAGTTACGGAGGTACCGTAACCATGACACTTGAGGCACCGGTGTCGTGACTCACATGCAGGAGAGTGATATCCTGCATCATCCCACTCACCTCAGCTTGGCCATTTTATCAGTATTATTAGTGGGGCGTATGGATGCATCCTAGGCTTATCAGTTTACAGTTATCAGGTGAATGTGGTGTGTGCTCTACTTCCTTCACATTGGAGTTGATCCCTCCGCCCAGCACATTATTTAGATGTCACCCCTCTACAGCATGATAAGGTCACCCCTACAGTTATTCATGCACAGTTGTTACAGCACATGACCTATATAAGTTCTGGCAATTAAAATACAGTAAATGCATGTTTTCAGATTTAACAGTTAATAAGTAGTTTTATATTTATAAAACAGATATATCTGATTTTACACAGTTTGCTCCAAATTATCATAATAGTTTTAGTTCTGTATTTGTTATCAGTTCTATTCATGTATATTATTATCATGCTTCATATCTGTTCACTGAGCGTTATGCTCAGCCGTAGTTTCCTTTCATGTTTCCAAACGGCAGGTACACAAGGACGATCTTAGGACTTCTAAGAGAGTATGTGCATTGGATGGGAGCTATCCAGACTCCTTTACTTTATGCACTCATACATTTCTTTGGTTGTTTGGACATTGTTTCGTCCTTTTTCTTTCAGTACTTAATCTTTATATTTGAGCTTATGTTTGGATTACCGATGTTTGATTCCGGTAATTCCGTTATGGTCAGTTAATGTTTAATACATTGTCTTGCATGCTTTGATGACACGACATAAATGCACGTAACGGTCCACTTATCCTAGTGGGGTGTTACAATTATACTTAACTAAAAATATGAACTAACTTAAAAAATAGACCCTGAAAAATGGCTTAAAAAATATTTCACCAACACCACCGCTCATTCTTAAACCATCAATCGGAGAACCACCGCTCCCGTTAAATATGGATCTCAGAACCGTTTCACTACCGATCGGATAACCACCGTAACAGCGCCTCTCACCACCTTCTTCTCTGGTACTTTTGTCTTTATATGAGCATATATAAATGGTGACGTCGAAGAACGATCATAGCATTAACAGTGTGAGCTAGGAATAGCGATTGAAATAACGATATAGAATAAGTAAGTCGCTGATTTGGCGTTGTAAAAAGTGGCTTAGAATAGCAAGGGGTCACTCATTTAGCGTCGTAAATAGCGACTCGGAATAACAATGTCGTTATATTTAGTGACATAGATAGCGATGCAACTAACGACATGGCATATAAACAGCGATTTAAGTAGCCAGATATGAAAATTTGTCGCTATTTAAATGGCGACTTATAGATAAATATAGCAGATGAAGTCGCCAATCTTTGCAACGTATATTTACACGTCGCAAAATTTTGCGACTCATTTATAGAGACATTTTCTTTTGTGACGCTAAGCTTCTCGCAAGCATTAAACACATCGCTAAACATGTCGCTAAAAAAGTCGCTAAGATGCTTTTTTCTGGCCAGATTGTTTCTAAATGAGCCAAATTTGTAAAAACTCATATATATCGACTAAAAAGACGGATTATAAACTATTTCCACATTTAATCTTTACTTCGCGGTCCATAACTGAATCAAACCAGACCTAAATTTTAGATTGAAGACAAGACCAAAATGTTCGATTTAGATCCGGGTCGGTCCAGTTCTTGGGTTCAACAAAAAGTAATAGTCATTAGTGCATGTGACTGAACCAGAATGGACTGAAAACCATAAATGAATAAAAGAGTGAACCGACGACCGTACCAAACCATAAATGAAGAAAAGAGTGAACAAACGACCATACCAAAACATTTTCGATCTGCTGCAGTTGGTTTGGATCGGTTTCTACGTTTAGTCCGATCCACGATGGATAATGCTCAACCATAGTTAACCCTATAATTTGTTAAGTTTTAATACGTTGTAAGAACTAATCTTACAGCATAATAAGATCAATAAATTGTAGACAAGCGAGTAGAATGTCAATATCAGCATAAATTAAAAAGTATGAACTTTATTTGTAAAATATTCACATTTGTAAGTGTGAAGTATTAAAAAGTTCACAAATAAAAGTGTGAAGTGTTGAAAAGTTACATAAAAATGTGAAGTATTAAAAATCTTCACACTTTTAAACGTGAAGTTATTTGTTACACCCAATTTGTTTACACCAAAAACACAAATGAAAGAGTGAACTTTTCAAATTTACATATTTTAAAGTGTGAAAAGTTAACTAATTTGTTGTAGTGACAAATGAAAAAGGATGCTCTCGTGTTATGGTAAAATATGATTGGTCATGTTAAGTATATTGTCAGTATAAAAAAAATAGACCCTAAATTTAATTAAATAAAAAAAATTAATACATGCAATTAATTTGTGATTGATGCACATGATAGATAATGCTTGACTAAACTTTAAACGATTCTAATCCGTGACAAATAAAAAAAAATTAAAGAATATGATTCCTCTACATGTATATGGAACACAAATGAATCCGAAACAAATTAAAGTAATAGTAACAAATCTAGATATACACAAACAATACTACTAATCATCATCGTATCTCAAACTTAACTAATGAATAAGATAGGTTATGGCAAGAGCAACAAGCAAAAGCAGATAAGCAATCCCTTGATCAATAGCCGCACCATCGCTAGAACTCGGACCAGGAGCAGAAGCAGGAGCCATAACAAACTCTTGTGCATGGTTCACGTCGAATAAAGCCATGAACATGAAGCCAAAGAAAGCTACAACAAATGTACGTGAGTTCATCATCTTTTTAGTACTACAAAGTAGGAGAATATGAATTAGGGTTTTGAGGTTTAGGATGTTGAGTAATGGGTGTGTTTTGAAATGATTTGATGAAGCGTTTTGGAGATTGTTTTAGGTATATATAGTGGTGAGATTAATGAAGGAAATGTGAAGTTTCGAGTAAAGTGGAAGGTACGCGTAAGAAGACAACGAGGGTGTGTGTTGTTTGACTGGATGCCAGCGTTTTGACTCGTTTTTTACGCGATAGAGACAGATTGTAAAAAGTTGCGAATATTTTTATTGATTATATGATTTGTTTTTATAAACTGTAAACGATTTTTCTGTTGTTTCTTGAATTAACTATTCTTTTTTCTTGAAATAATTGTTTCATATTCCTTTTGTTTTAATTTATTTGTCTATTTTAAATTAATTTTTTCCAATTTTGAATATAAATTAAATTTTTTGTGTTATATGATATTTGATAAAAATTATACCAATAAAATTACATTTAAAACTCAATTCATTCATGTATTTTCATTAAATATTACATAACACAAATTTTTTATTTTAAGATCGAAGTTGATAAAAAAACTTAAAAAATTAAAAATGAACTAAATTGGGACGGAAGGAGTACTACATAATATATTTTTATTGTTATATATGTTTACAACATTGATTTTTAATACTATAACTAATAAAATTTTATTTATTTTGCATCAAATGTTATGTAATAAAAAATAATTAAAAATGAAAGATAAAAACTTTAAAAAATCAAATGAGAATTATAAAAATAATTATATTAAGTAAATTTGTCTATCGGAAAGTCTATAAGTTAAATAATCATGGATTTTCGTTAAAAATATGAGCCCTCGAAATTCTGTGAGAATTCCGTCTTGAAAAGTCTCATAGAAAATGATCATAATAACGGTTGTCAATTGGCCTCGCATTAAGTAAAAATACATGTAACACGTACCCAAAAAATACCTATTTTTTAGGTAAAATAAGATGTATTCGTGTCATACCGTTTTTTCATGCAAATCCGCTCAGGCCGTGTGTAATACACCAGTTTCTAGTAACGACTTTAGATAAACTTATGTTTCGAATTTTTCTTTTTGGTGTTTAAATTTTAACTCTAAAAAATCACACGAGATTTGTAAAATCAAAAATTTAGTGCGCTTTTATAAATCATATGTGATTTTAAATAAGAAATTTAAACCCTCACGACAACTAGTCAACTATTATAAAAATTTTGTAAAGGTGTAAGAAATGAATGTTTATACAAAGTTGATTTAATACTTTCATGATAGCGCAGGTTTTAAAAATGTAGCATTACTAAAAAAAATCATTATTCGACTCTTCCGTTTTTGTTACTACTCTCATTTACTCTGCTAATAGCAATAAAAGTATTTTTTCTGTCTCAAAATTATTATCCACCGACAAAAAATACACAGTTTAAAAAAATACATTTTTTACTAGTTTTATTTCTCTTACTTTTTGCATAAAAACAGTTTTACAGTTAATTAATTAATTTAAAACTTTTTTTAAAATTTGTAATTATAATTTCAACTATTCTGAATCTAAACTTTTTATCTATTTTTAGAAGTAGACAATTAATTTAATACAATTTTTAAAAAATATATGAATTATAATTTTAGAACGGAATCATCTGGGGTAAATTACAACTCTTCTAAAGAAAAGGCAAAATGTCACCACATGGATGCATGAAAGACGACTCTTGGAAAAGACTTTCTAGAAGCTTTTAATATTCAATTCTCATTGATTAATTGCATGAAGTCATGCATGATTTAAATTATTTTTTCTTGAGACGGATACCCTATTTTTTTATTATAATTTAATTATTTTTTTAAAACGATGTTAATAATACACAACTATATCACGTATACCACGAATAATATCTCACAAAAAATTAAACAACATTTAAGTTTGTCCTTACATATAACAATCTCAGTAAGAGACGGAACCAAGATAGGTATCAAGACATCCATAGGTATCAAGACATCTATAGATGCATTTCGTTTAAAAAATATATATTTATAATATTGTTTAGTTTATTATAAATACACATATAATTATCTTATATTCTGATTTTGTCTTTATCTCAGCAACAATAACCATTAAAATTTTTATCATCAATATGCATGTATATTTTCTGAGTCCGGTTATTGTGGATCCCTTGTATCTTTTGGATACAAGGGGACCAATCCCCACCTTCCATCTAATCTTGATCAAAGGCTCACATTAATTCTTGTTTTCTAATTAAAAAAACGGAGGGGTATTTTCGTCATTTTACGCCTCCCACCTAACACCAAATAACAATTCCACATCTCAGATCTGGATCGAGGTTTCCTTTTTTCTTCTTCTCTCTAAAACACACACAAAAACACACACACATACACATATTCATGTCGTAATCAATCATCACAAACATCAAATCCGTTGATCATCACCTCGTAAATCGATCATCCACTTCATAAATAAGGTAAAGTTCATTCGATTTATTTTGATTCATCTTTTTTTAGCTTATTCGATGTGAATAAGCTTATTATTCATCTTATTATTTTATAACTTATTTGAGAAACTACGTTAATTGAAAGCTAACTAATGTGAATAAGCTTATAGATTATCATCATCTTTATTATGATGAATTATAAGCTAACTTATTAGCTTATTTTCGTGAATTATAAGGTTTTATGGCTTAATCTCGCTGAACAGATTTAGTATGACCTGTTTGTGAAGTATCATATATGATATACTATATCATATATGATATAAGCTAAAGTATCATATATGATAAATATATCATATATGATTATGTGGTTGAAAACTGAATTAACTCTTATTTTTTATGGCTTAATCTCGTTGAACATATTTAGTATGACTTGCTAGTGACATATCATATATGATATACTATATCATATATGATATAAGCTATAATATCATATATGATAAAATATATCATATATGATTAGTGCTTGAAAATTTAATTAAATCTTCTTTTTTGTGTAGAGGAAGCTGTTTACAAGGTATGTTGAATATCACAAGCATCCAAAAGGCCAAGAAGCTTAGTGAAGAAGCTCATGAATTTTTTACGTTTATTGTTTGTTTTTTCTTTGTAATCTCCTAATGGAGTTTTGAAGTATATGGACGATTTTATAATCCATTGGTATCTGGTACAGCGTCTTGTTAATATGATTAACTTTCTTGGTATTATGTCATGATGGTTTGATAAATTAAGCCATATATGATAATGCACTATCATATATGATAAGGCATTATCATATATGATACTCAAAGAAAACTTGGATATATTAAACAAAGAATCTGATGAACTCATGATTACAACAAAAAGTATGCACAATTAATAACTAAACACTTGTTCATAACATAAAATAATGTGCGTTTGAACAGAATCATATATGATAATTCAAACAGAACATAACCTAATGTAAAATTATATATGATATACATCTGAATGATAACCATTTACACAAAATCAAAAGGTGCTAACAACATTATTATTGAAACTACTCTTCTTTTTCAATAATACACTATCTTAAAACAAATTATCAAATGATGGATTCATGAACAACGCATACTTCGTCTTGATCCTTAAAACACATTCGTGCACATCCTCTTGTTATAATCATCCCTCTCTCCTTTGCTCCAAATAGGGCAATCACACCATCTCTGTTTCACTGCATTTATAAAAGAAAAAAACAACATATTATGCAAAATTTTTAATACCAAAATGAATTACTCATATATATATGATAGAAGGCAGGTTTCAAGAGTTTATACAGATTTTTTAAAAGATACTCATACAATATCTGTTTTTTCATATGATTTATTTAATATATCATATATGATATATATATATATATATATCATATATGATATATCATCAGTTATCATATATGATATATCTATCATATATGATAAGAAATGTACATCATATATGATAACATCAGAAAGTTAAAAAAAATCATAATAATACAGCTTATTAACATGAAAATAAGCTTATTCATAACTATCTTATTCACAAAAACGTATAACTCATTGAAATAATCTAATAAGCTATCTTATAATGCAACACAATGAATTCAAATCATTTAATTTACAAAGCTTATTCATAACTCTACTCTTATTAAAAAAAAGCTTATTCATAAGCTTATTCAAACTAACTAGCTTATTAATCCAACTTTATAACTTATTCATAACTTCTCATCTAAGAACTTAGCTTATAATTAAGAATAATCAATCCAAAAAGATTCATTCATAATAATCCAGTTAAAAGCTAATGATGATAAATTAATAAGCTTATTTAAACCAAATAAGCTAAAAAAACATATTAATTAAACCTGGTGATGGATAAATCAATTCGTGATTATACATGTTCGTGATGAATTCGTCATGAATTCATCATGATCGCGTTTCGATGGATTCATGATATAGTAGATCGTGATTAAAGATCGGGGTAGAGAGATAAAGTAAATCAGGGGTAGAGAGAGAAAGAGAGATCCGATGTGTGTTTTTTGTGAGAGAAGAAAGAAGAAAAAATATTATATATTAGATGGTGAAATGACTGAAATACCCTTGCAGTGTAAATTAAAGATTTAATCTTAGTCATTGGATGAAAAAGAGATGAAAGGTGGGGATGAGTCCCCCCGTATCTTAGATAAGTTTGGTATCCAAATGAACTTAAATCATATTTTCTAAGGCTTTAATTAGTTTATAATTTTATATCATTATCATTGAGATATTATAAAATTGTGAATAACCATAGGAGAGTTATTTTAAATATCATATTTATTTTGGATACCAAAGGACTCATCTCTACCATCCATTTCAACTCCATCTAATGGATAAGATTAAAAGTGTTTAATTATTTCATTTATTTTTAGAATTTAAATATCTTTTAAACCGTTAAGCGTTAAACGAAAAAAAATATACCATCGCGACGAGCATTTAGTAAGCTTTCTACAGATATACATTATGATATACTTTTGAAAAAAAAAATTTCCTCTTTTTTTTCGTTTTTTTAAATTTACATAAAATATCATATATGATAATAGTGTTTCATCATATATGATATTAGTGTTATGTTATAAATTATTATTGAATCATATATGATATTGGTTTATATCATATATGATAAGTTATATCATATATGATACCAGTGTTACTATCATATGTAATATTTAGTATCATATATGATAGACTACGAAAAAAAACGAATTTTTTTTTGTCGAAAGTATATCATATTGCATATCTGTAGAAAGATAATTAAATTTCCGTCGTAATGATATATTTTTTATCGTATAACGATTGTCGGTTTAAAAGATATTAATGTTTAAAAAAAAAAATATGTTTTATGTTTAATCTTATCTATTAGATTAAAATGAAAATAAGTGACGGAGATTAATCCTTTGGTATTCAAATGAACTTAAATCATAACGATAATAACCATAAAGTCAAGAAACTAAGACTTAATATTTTATTTGACAGAAAATATAGTTGAATTATTATGTGGCAGGATTGATGCACATGGAGGCATATGGATAGTTTAAAAATGTTATTAGCCGCCCTTCATTGTTTCATTGCATTTGGTAAAATCTTTTAGCGTCTTTATTCTTCTTGGCTTCTAGCAGCCTTTGCACCTGGCTACACGACTAGACAGTAGACAACTAGCAGAGCCGTTCTATGGTTTTCAAAAGCCCCAGGCAATAACAAAAAAGAGGCTCCGTTTCACTTGTAAATTAAAGAGAAATTGCATGTAAACTTGTATTATATAACGTATACAGTATATGTTTAATATATAAATACTAATAAAAGTGAGGTCCTTTTATAAGCGGAGTCTCTGTGCAACCGCACCACTTGCACACTCCTTGAGCCACCTCTGACAACTAGTCAATTAACTAAATTGTATTATTTACTTATTTTATTTTTAAAATAAAAATTAGCTCAAATGAATGTTTAGATAATAAAATGAAAAAAATATAATTATTTATATTTTAGATTTTTTAAAATTAAGTTTTAAAAAAGTAAATGAGAATCTATTTATTTTATTTTAAAATGAAGAATAGATAAAATGAGTCGATTTTAGTTATTTTACTTATCAATTAAACAATTAATTTGATTTGTCAAACATTAAAACATTGATAATCTGATTATTACGATTTCAAATAAATTAATTAAATCGAAACACTATTTTTCAAAATCACATTTTCAATTTATCGATTATATAATTACTCATTTTCAAAACATATAATATATTTTTAATAAATAATTTCAAACGGCAGTTAATTATTACAACGTAGTTATTCTATATACTAGTACATAATTAGCTCTATGCTAAAAAAAAGTACATAATTAGCCCACAATCTCTATTGATAGCCAAAAGGCCCAGAATAATAGCCCAAAGAGGCCTACTCATGCTTAAGCCTAACAGAATTTCATTTGTATATTACTAGGTTTAATACCCGTGCACGCACGAGTTTTTTAATAAATATGTTGATATTAATTTTTTTATAGCTACGACCAAAGTGGACTTTTAGCGACCAATTTTATAAATAAGAGATTTCTATACTTATTGAATCATGTTGGGTCTAAAAGCTTAAATACATAGTATAATTTTAGCCAAAATAAGTACCGTATATACTTAAAAGCCAAAATAAGTACCGTATTTAAAGAAAAATTCACCATTGGATTACAAAAGATTTTAGCGACCTACAATAAACATTACAAACTATGTTTCCCATCATGACTCTTGGTAGCATACAATGCGCAACTCTACTTCGTCATGAAGTTGTATCGCCTTTTATGTAGAGGGACATAAGAATCCACCAAAATTTATTTAGCGCCTGCATTTTGCTGCATTCATTCATAAGTGTGACACCAATGTGTCAAACTGGTCCAGCCCAAGCCAACGTGGATATATTTAGCACATACATCAAATGCAATAATCATATCCGCATGCCCATTAGTTTCACTTCTTTCTTTCCTTCCTGAAATACACAAAACAAAATTCATGTAAATTTAACTTGGATAGCTTCATCTTATCAGTAATTGCCCACTGGGCTTTAGTTTAGTAACAATGTCAAAATAAAGAAATTTGTCAAAAACTAACGTCTGTAAACATGTTCTATAATCTCGAGCAGGGAGCAGATCTACACAATGACTAGGTTGCTATAGCCACGTGGTTCTGAACCTTTATACACATGAAATGTTTAGATGTTTCTATGCAGGTTTCACCTAGTTGCTCACAAAAGCTTTCATATTGTTGTCCAAAAGCAGGAGTATATATACACTTAACTTTTGCTCTCTTTTCAATCAGCCCGATCACACAAAACAAATACAGTGAGAGCTCTTAACGTTTTGGCGGGGCCTTGGACATCATACTTTGAATATACAACTGGCACACAAGTCTGTAATAAAAATGTATGCATGTGTGAACTCTTATCGAAGTGCTTAGAGATCTTGTACAGTTTGTAGCAAAAGTTATTAAAAAAATTTAAGAGTAGCCATTAACATTACCCGCGTTTGTGTATTTAAACCAAAAAGATAGCAATCATTTACATGGTAAGGTATACTGTAATACTACCTTATCAAGTCTAGAATCAATAAGCAGTACATATGTCAAAAACATATGCTACTGAGGATCGTTGCATTCCATCATCACCAACACCAGCAGGTATAGAAGTAGCCCACCCTTTAGCCTTTAAAAAGAAGAGGAAGCTTCCTGTGCCCTCTGTACACATAAAATTGCTCTAAGTTAATGTATTGACCGCCCAAACCTCAAGGTGTTATCAGCTTATTATGTAGTAACAGGAAACAAATTAGCTTGCAGTGGGTTTTTTAAAAGAAAACTTGTCTATTCCAAATAGGTTTAGAAAACCATAACATGCCATATGAGATGTGACAAATAGTCTTCTCCTTTATTCATATAGTCTTTTTAGGGAATGGCAATATTCATGATAACTTGAGATTATTGAAAAAGAAACCATATGGAACAGGACCTTCAAATAGGTTATTATTAAATTATATTTATCACAAAACAAACCATCAGATGCCCAAATCAATCCATTTTAGTAAATAAACTGAGTTTGACAACTTCACAAAAAGAAAGAACTTACTAAACTGATTTCTCCAAAAAAAAGGACCTTCAAATTTCTAAAAAGATTCCAAGTAATCAAAAGCTACACCTGGTCAAAAAAAAAAATTCCAAGTCTAGATACTCATTAAACTACAAATATTCAAAGCAACCAAAATGGAAATAATATATGTAGAAAGAACGTATAACGAACCATATGGAAGAGAATTGAGAAAGATCATTTACCTATTTCATCGCAATAGCAATCAATTAACGAATATCTTGGACTAAGTAAACTACAATAAGTGGGTGGAGATCAACTAAAACACATATCCAAACACCCTTTAAAACTACAGCACCCATGTACTATTTGATAAGTGCACCACAAACTTGTAGAGAGAGCGTGGTTTCTTATCATTTTCAAACCGCAATGAGAAAACACCCATGATTATTGTGACTTGGCGTCTTCATAATTAAATACTTCGGTCCAAATTTAATTGGATGATAACTTAGTTGTACTTCAAATGATGAAATGATCATGTATACTTATGTAATTTTTTACGCTTCGATGGAAATTATTTGAATTAATGACGTGAACTTCCTACAAATCCTACATTACTGTAATGCTTTTTAAAAGTGACTGCTTCTAGAATGAACAATCAACTGCAATTTATTTTAAATAAAAATGTAAGCCGACTCACTAAAATTCAAATTAGAAGTATCAACAATTAGTGAAAATTTAGCAAACTTGTTTACTTGTTATGATTCTTAGGGGGTGTTTGGGGATGCAATTTCATGTTGCTTATCTGGTTATCATGGTAAAAAAACCCCACATAATCTGTTTCAAGTGTTTGGCAACGGACTCTAAAAATGTGATTTTTTGCGTTTTACCTGTCAAAAAGGAGTTTTGCAAAAGCACCTCACCACTTGGTGCCACAAAACGTGGTTATGCTCATCCTATTCAAATAACCCAATTACCCTTCATTTACATCATAATTTTTAATTTCCTGGTTTAGAGTGTCGGTAAGAGTTAAAGGATATACAACAAATTAAACTTAGCTTATTAGAATTAATTGTAACTTTTAGGCCCACTTCGATGAATCTTTTAAGCTAAACTTAGGTTGTAAGCAGATACAACCAAAATGTCTAAGGTGAAACCGAAAACAAAACCAGATTATATTGAATTTTAAGCATATCTGGCCTTAAACTGGACCATGAGAACTTGATATTCAATTTGCAAAGATGGAACTTCATCCGAGCAAATATAAAGGGTTTTTGGTATTTCTTACATAGGTGAAGCAGTTCTCAGTATTTGTTTAAAACTCCATATCTTATAATTTTAGTGTGAATAAGCATATGCAATAAGCTGTCAGTCACACATTGTAAAATATGTTAAAGAAAGAAAAGAGGAGATCTAACCTCATCACATGCACATGTTATGCTGCTTAGGGGTCTCGAAGGTTTTCACGGGTTCTACACTTGCCCACGCCTACTACCATCGAGAAATTGAGTTTCGTTTTCTCAACCTGTTATGATTTTATAAAAAAGCAAATACCAATTAGCCGTAAGAAGTAACACTAAGAACATAACACTTTCTAAATAAGCTTACCTACGCACAATTTCAAATCCTTTTTGTGAAATTGAGATTCCAGGTTCCAATTACATACTCAATTAATGTATCCAGTCTGAGTTTTTCCGTTGTCATCATTCCAATCTTATTTGTCCCAATATAAGCCATGACACTTTTTAAATAAGCTTACTCACACACAATCCAAATCCTTATTTTGAGCATCTAAAACTTCTAAAACCGACGAAGCTGTGACGTCAATATCATAAGTTGTGACACCAATATCATGAAAATGGTTTCCTATCATATAGTGCTATGAATAAACTGTACTATTAATCAACTTTATGTATAAAAACTCGCCTCAACTCAATCAATAAAACTATACAAACATAACAGTGAGTTACGACTTATATAAAGTCATAACATTAAAAATATAAGAAAGATCCGTATATAATTATAATTGCTGCTGATTCCATTTGTAAACCTCAAGAGAGAACTGGCTTAGCATAGTAAGGTGACAAATTTCAGTGATAGTAGTTGTCATGTGCTTCTTGGCAAAATCCACCTTTACATGAGCCATCGTTTCACTTTGCTCACCCGCTTTTTATTTCTTGTAAATTTTACATGATTTCATGCAGCCCGACTGGACTCCTCAGAGACATTTTTTGCTAAAACTAAAAACTACTATAACTTACTTGCAATGTTAAATGGAGGTCATGGGGCTAACTCATGTCTTGGTTTCTCCTACAACAAACGGTACCTAAGTTATAAATTGCTAATGAAATTGTGCAAACGGTAAGTTAAAAGCGGGATATAAACATTTAGTAACTTTTGGTTGCGTGGCTGTTTTCAATGGGACTGTTTGAATGAGTATTTTAGCGTAATAAAGTCTGAGTAAGTATATATATAATAAGAGGCTATTTGTATATAACACACGTTTGGCTTTGGCATCATCAACTTCTCCATTCATGATTCATGGCAGTACCCTGTTTCCACAACTACTTTATATCCGTAAACGAACTCTGATATGCTATTTTCTATAATTTCTTATGCCTATTCACATAGTGGCAGTTTAAAAAAGGGGATATCCTAAACACAAACAAAGCCAAGGATTTATCTATGTTACAAATTAGACAACAAAATCATAAATATAAAATCTTTAAGATATGGACAGTAATATTGAAGTAAACCAATAACTATTAACTTGATATGATAGATTAACCTTGTAGTTCTATGTGCAAACAATACTAACAGCACGAACCCCTGACTTGTACTTTTCAGTCAGAACTCCAGATGCACGCGGACTCCATGTAGTAAGCCTGATCAATGGTTGGTGTACAAAGGAAGAAATTCAGTATCTACCTACAACACAGCATAACATCTATACATGTTAAGCATAGGGTATGTAAATTGATCCACAAAATCAACTGAAGTGATAATTTTTTATGGGTCAACCTAGGAAAAATATAAATTCATGAAAAAAGCTGGTACATCCCAACACCTTTTAATTAACAAAAATATTTGTAATTGATTAATAAACAAACCTCAATAACAAAAAGATGGTACATCCCAATAAAAAACCTCAATAACACCCAAAGTACACCCTCAATCAAAACTAAATTTAAATTAATTTGAATTAAGTTTTGTAATTGATAAATATAACTCACCTCCTTTGTGACCATGTGGATGGACTCCTTTGTGGTTTTGATGAGATCAAATTAGATGGTGTTTGATGTTATTTGTGATTTGTTGAGTTTCTTTGTTTTTAGGTATAAAAGATTCAGACGAACGGGTTGGTTTGTTGCTTTGTTGTTGGTTGAATATAGTTTTAACCCTAAAGTTTTAACATTTTTTAACCCGTTTTCTTGAAAAAAAATTTCCTTACGTTTTTGACACGTATATTTTTAACCCGAATTTTAACTTCCACTAAACATAAATGCGAAAATTAGTCATTTGCTACTAAATTAAGAAACAAATACACTTTTTAAAGGAATAAATAAAATAATTATTTCCTACTAAGGAAAGAATCCCTTGAAAAAGTCCCTACTTTGGGTTTTGCTTTATAAAGAAAAAGATTCACGCATATGGGAAAGTTCAATGTAAATTCTTCTTTTAGCATATACCCCATTAATCAATTTCAGTCACTTATCTTTTTTATCGAAAAAAAACATATTTTCTTAAAAATTATATATCTCACAAATCATTAATCGTTACGCAAAACGAAACATACCATCGCGAGAAGAATTAAATCATTTATATATCGAGAGGCACATTGGTATACTTTCGACAATTTTTAAAAAAATTTCTTTTCTATCACGTCTGAGAAAATCATATATGATTCGTATCACGAATCATATATGATTTTCAAAAATCATATATGATTTGTGATACGAATCATATATGATTTCAGAAAATCATATATGATTCGTGAACGAATCATATATGATTCTCCCAGAAGTGACTTAAAAAAATCGGAAAAAAAGTTCCTCGAAAGTATATATATATATATGTGCCTCTCGATGGAAAGCTGATTTAATTCTCGTTGCAATGGTGTATTTTATTTTTTTTGACGATTTATCATTTGTGAGAAAAATTAATTTTTAAAAAAGCGATGGGAAGTAGATTTAAAAAAAAATGATTGTGATTGGTTGATTAGGTATATGTTATTTTAGGGGTCTACAACTCTACATTGATCTTAACTCTCATGTATATATACATAATTTTATAAAAAGGGAAATGCAGAAATGCTCCTTGTGGTTTGCTCAAAATGCAGGCGGCTTCCCGCTTTTGTGAAAGTGCATGTAACCTCCCCAACATTTGGTATAAGTAGGCAGGCGGCCTCCCCGGCCTTTAACGATGTTAACTTTGACTCGTTTCTCTTTTTTACTAAGGGCATAACCGTGATTTTACTACATATTAATAAACGGTTTTTTTACCCGAAATCCATTTTAACCGGGTCTATTACCCGTTTGGGTAAAAACACGAGCTAACCATTTTCTTCCCCATTTATTAAAAAAAGATCCATTATCTAGTCACTTACCCCTCTCTTCCCTATTGATAAAACATTCATTAAAGCTAATGACTCATCCAGATAACCATTTGCAAAGGAATGAAATGTTCCAAAAGTTTTCAATTAGGGCAGAAGGAGAGGATTTCGATATTGCATTATATGGTAATTTATATACTTCATTATCTAATTCTATGTTTTTTTATTTTATCTCAAATGATTAATTCGAGGTTTGTATTACGTTTATAGAAACATACAAGAGTTTATTTTCTTTGAAGGTGCATTACTACGGAAAGTTCACTGATTCGCCCAATAAGAAGTATGTTGATGGTGAGGTATGTTTTGTCGACATGATCGAGGTTGCTACGTTTTGACATTGATATTTTGCATTTCGTATTGAATAGTCTTGGGTATGAAATGCAAACTAAGGTGCGTTTTTTTTACAAGCTACCACTAAAACCTTAGATATAGGCATAAAACCTTTGGTCAGTGTTAAAGACTTTAGAAGCCTTTTAAGTTATGTAAGTATGCATAAGGTAAGTATGTGTATGTTGAGATTGTTGAAAGGGAAGATAATAACTCTGAGGATGAAACTGGGACTGAAAATGATCGTGCTAATGAGCTAGAAGATGAGGATCATATAGTTGATGAAGTTGAAGTTAATATGGATAATTTTAAGTTCCAAATAGAAGATGATCCAGTAAATGAGACTGTTTATCCTATTCAACCTAATGTTAATGTCACGGAGGAGGATTTAGAAGTGTTAGACTTTGATTCACTAGATAGTAATTTAGAGGATGATGTACCAGAAAATGCACTTAGTATAGGACTTAGAAAGTTAAAAAGGAAACACAATTCCTCTGGTTCAAAGATTAACTTTTATGTTGGGAAGGAATATCCAAATAGGGATATAGCAAAAGACTTGACCAGAACACATGTTGTTGAGACAAGGATGAATCTCTATTTCTTTAGGAATGATAAGAGAAGAATTAGAGTTATTTGCAATGGTGTTGTGCCAACTTTGAACAACTCCAATGTACAAGGACCAAAAAAGAGCAATTGTAAAAAGAAAAAGAAAGTTGTTGGTAGTGCAGAAGAAGACAAAAATTTCTTCCCATGGGTATTATATTTATCTGTTGGTCGTAAAGGAAAATGGGTGGTCAAAACTTTCCATGAAGAACACAAATGTCTTCAATCCATAAAGATTAAATATTTCACATCCACTTTACTTTCCAAACATATCACATATCTACTATCCATGAATCCAAAAATGCCTATAAAAGCCATTCAAGAACAAATGCACAAGAAATTTCATGTTACTATTTCCTAAGATAAGGCTTTTAGAGCAAAATAAAAGGCACAAGTTTATTTGAAAGGAGATGTCCAGGTTTAATACTCTTTGCTGAGAGATTATTGTAATGAGCTACAAAGATGTAACCCAGGTACCACAGTCAAAATAGATGTTTATGGAGAAGAAAATCCTGAGGTTAGCACTAAGATGTTTAGAAGAATATATGTCTGCTTGGGGCCACTGAAAAAGGGGTTTAAGAGCAAGTGATATGGAATTGCTTGGACTAGATGGAGCTTTTATAAGGGGGCATTATCCTAGAAAATTGCTAACAGCTGTTGGGGTGTATGCCAATATGGGATTGTAGAATCAGAAAACCAATACTCATGGACTTGGTTTTTAAAGTGTTTGGGTGATGATTTGGAACTCTACAGCAATTCAAATTTTACTTTCATTTCGGACAGGCAAAAGGTAACTAATAAATTACATTCATTGTATTTACTCTAGTATTTATTCTATCCAATTTAGTAGTTGTAATACAATGTATGTATTCTGTATGTAGGGACTATTACTTGCACTTGCTAAGCTTTTTCTAGCTGCTGAGCACAGATATTGTGTGAGGCACATCAATGATAACATGAACCAAACCTGGAAAGGAGTTGAGTACAAAGAAATGCTTTGGAAGTATGCAACATCAACAACAACAACAGTTGTTAGGTTTGAAAATAATATGGATGAGTTGAAAAAATACAACAAGAACTGTTATGAATGGTTGAATAAGATAGCACCTGAACATTGGTGCAGAGCATACTTTTCAGGTATTTACATCTTTAATTATTTACACTATACATTTTGTCCATCAACTGATTTCTAATACTTATCATATGAATATTTGTTTAGGAAGAGCACACTGTGATGTCTTAATAAATAATGTATGTGAAGTCTTCAATAAACAATTACTAGATGCTAGGGATAGTCCCATCATAACTGCCCTATAGTATGTAAGAGAATACCTGATGAAGAGAATTGTCATTGTCCAAAAGGTGATTGAGAAGTGTGATGGTCCACTTACTCCAGCTATAAGTAAGATTTTTTATAAGATTAAGTTGGCTGCCACACAGTGTTCTATTGATTGGAATGGATCATAACTGTATCAGGTTAAGGGTTCAGTCACAGGTCCAAATCAAGAGCAGTATGTAGTTAACTTGGTCCAAAAGACTTTTAGTTGTAGGAGGTAGGAAATTTCTAGAATCCCTTGTAAGCATGTCATTGCTTCCATTCATGATATGGTAGAAAATAGTTATGAAGTTGGTATACCTGAAGATTGGTTACATGAATCCTATAAGCTTCAAATCTGGTTGAATGTATACTCTCACAAGATAAATCCAGTTAATGGAAGGGAAATGTGGGCTAAGTTTGACTATCCAACAACATTGCTACCACCCAAAGTGCACCCACAAATTGGAAGGCCACCAAAATCAAGAAAAGAGCAAAGTCGAAATTGAAATGGTCAAAGGAGGTAAGCTCACTAGAAAAGGAAAAAGTATTACTTGTAGCAATTTTCTTGTTACATGTCACAATAAAAAGGGATGAAAAACTACTTCAAGTGATGTAGGGCAGAGTGCACAAGCTGCTAGACGTAAAAATTCACAAGCTACTGGAGGTTAAAGTTCACAAGTTGATGGAGGTCAAAGTTCACAAGCTGCTACTCAAGGATAAAGTTCACAAGTTGCTACTCAAGGACAAAGTTCACAAGCTGATGAAAGAAAAAGAAATAAATGAACTTCAAGTGTTGTAGGTCAAAATTCACAAGCTGGTACTCAAATTTCACAGCCACCTACTCCAATGGGAAAAAGGACTAAAATGGTTGCAAGAAGACTTAAATGAATATGTTTGTTTTGTGTAATGTTTCTAAGGATAATAGTTTGTGTACTATGACTGTTTTAGTTCACATTCTGCTACTATGCTACTATGTTTTGTTCAAACACTTATGTTTTAATGTTTCAGTTGTTGCCTTTTGTTTTACTGTTTCAATGTTAGCTTTCTTTATGACTTTTAGTTCACAACCTTTTTTCTCACAACAATCAGTGCAAACTTGGATTGTTATTTCTTTCATTTTGACCCATTGTAATTTGTGTCAACATTGGTCTTACCATTTGTTTGACCCATTTATAGGACTTCTGACTAAGTAGTTGAACAGATGGAGTAAAGTCTCACAATTAATTCCCCACTAACCACACAAGTTAAATAGGAATTCAATGGCCATTGTTTAATCACTTCCTTTCATAACACCTTTTGTATCAATGGCACACCTTCCACCTTTTTGGATCACCACAAAGACCTAGACCTGTTGTAACAGCAGCTATTGCAAAACGGTTTAAAGAAGGGAATGTTTCAGATTAGTTGGTAGCTTGGTATGGATATGTGGATTACTTTCAGTATCTGGATGATGAATACTAGTATGAACTCTCTAATGTTGCTAGTGAATCCAGTGAAGAAAGCTTACAATATACTAACTGTAGAAACTAGAAGGGGGGGCTGAATAGTTTCTTAAAATTTACTTGTTAAAAAATGATTTCCAAAAATCCTTTTTCAAAAACTTAGGCTTGAGGAAATATGTGAAATCTTCTTATGCACAAATATGAACAATGATAGTGTAGCTAAACTAATAAATATATCCACAAAGAATAAAGAATGATAGTGTAGCTAAACTAATACTAACAAAAATATATCCACAAAGAATAAAGAATGATAGTGTAGCTAATCTAATATTAACACATGTATATGCAAAAAGTAATAAGGAATGTAAAGAGTTAAGGGTAAAGAAAGATCAAACCGAACACCAAGGATTTATAGTGGTTCGGCAACGAAGCTCACTCCTCGTTCCTACTCCACTCCTCGAGTACTCCTTACTCGAGAGTTCACTACACAACAAGCTCCTTATGGTGGAGAAAACCGTACACGTCGCTTAACCAATTTCCGACTCTAAGCTAAAAGTCGAGCCCTAATCGTAGCTAGGACCAATCTACACAACTATACTTAGTACATACACAACTTCCAAATAGACACAACTACTTGGATCTTCACAACTATGACACAACTACAAGAATATACAAATTGATCTTCAATAGATCTTTGGTGGTGGACTCAACACTTCACTAGGATAATGTTCTTCTCTTTTCACTTGGAGAGGAAGAGATGGAAGAACAAGATTCACTTCTTAAACAAGTAATAATCAAACAAATGATCAAAGATTTGAGTGATTAAAGAAGGGGTTTGAATCTGGAAATGAATGTGCAAAAGATGTGAGGTGAAAAGCTGAGAATGGCCAACTATTTAAAGGACAAAGGAGCCAACGGCTAGTTCTGCCCGCGGTACTTTATCACAGCCCGCGGTACCTTATCAATAAGGTACCGCCTAGGCGCTAAGGTACCGCCGGACTATACTCCGCTCCTTTTTGTCCTTTAGTGGTGGAGGTCTTATCTGGGTATAAAAATATCCTGAAAGGATATTCTTAACAGTATAAGAATATGCCATTTTCAAATTTCAAATAATTAATTTAATAAATCATTTTCTTAAAAATAAAGTTTAATAAAAACTTGTCACTTTTAATAAAAAGTGAGTTTTAAGAAAAGATTAAATCACTTGATCACTTGATTAAGCTTAGTACTTGTTTATCCATACCTTAAGTGAAAATGGGTAAAATGAAAAATACTTGAACTCAAGAATTCGTTTTTCGTTGTTTTCGTAAATGCTTGTTTTTACATATTATCGTAATCAAAACTAAGCGAGACCGAAAAATGCAAGTAACGTTTTTAGTCATTATTGCATTAACAATCTCCCCCTTTTTGATTCCGACAATACATAAACTCAATCACACAAAAACAAGATTTTCGAAGACGAGTTTATTCATTTCTCCCCCTTTGTCGAAGCAAAAAGGTTGCGTAATCCGGTGTTGAAGAAACGGACTTTGCAAAGACTCCCCCTTGGTGCTTACTCCCCCTAGCTTGGGGCACCGAGGAATCGAGATATGGTGACTAGCTACATAGAAGGGTTAGTTGAACAAAAGAAACAACCAACAATATATAGCAATAGGTCACATAAAAAATAAAATAAAAAGAGAAGAAAACATAAAGACAAAGATCCAAGATAGGTTACTAAATAAACATCATACAAAGAAGTATGAAAAAGAAACAAGCCAAAAGCATAAATCTAATCCTAGTTATTCTAGAATTCTAAGATTTGCTTGAATTTGGTGTCTTGAGGATAAGCAATCAATGCTTATATGAAAGACAAGGTAATAGCGGAGGGTGGTGGTGGTGGTGGTGGCTTGTTGGAGATCTCATAATCAAAGTGAAGAGGAGGCTTGATTAAGAGACTCTTGATGTAGCTCAACTCCTCATAGATGTGTGCCATAGCAAGATGTTGATATTGACAACAATGACAATATGTTCCATGGTGCATGACATTATCATGAGAAGGAGGAAGAACACTAAAGGGTGGTGGTGGAAGAAAAGAAGTTCCACAATCAACATTCTTGATAGGAGAAATGTGATTAAGAGTGTTCTTGGGTGGGTTTGGATTGAAAGCAATTGGAGAAAATGGAGGAGATTCAAGGCTTTCATTGGGGGAATAAGACATTTTGGATGTGAAGTAATGCAAAATGCTTATGGTTTAAATAAGGAAGGCTTAGGGTATTTTTGGGGTGGTCAAAGGGTTTGAAACAAAGATTCTCAAAAAAAAAGTTGGAGCAAATCTGGAGTTTCAGACAAAAACCCGAAAAGGAAGGCCACTGTAGGCGGTTCCTTATCTAGGGTGGCGGTACTGATACAAGGTATTTCTATGGGTTCAAAATATAATTCTCGGAATCCTCTCGAATTGATCTCAG
The DNA here is from genome assembly GCA_025667525.1 of Glebionis coronaria. Lineage (NCBI taxonomy): Eukaryota > Viridiplantae > Streptophyta > Magnoliopsida > Asterales > Asteraceae > Glebionis > Glebionis coronaria. The sequence goes on along the minus strand of JANFOE010000656.1, from coordinate 793,899 downwards.
TTAAAAGTGGAACGGTTTGTTCTTGGTAACAAAAAGGAGTTTGGTTTACTAATCTACTAATCAGTAAAGCTAGACTTGAAAGTTTAAATAAAACAGTAAATGAAAAAGACCTTAGCAGAAATTACCCTATTCGGAAAACAAATATTATGCGGAATAAATTGTTCTATTCGGAAAGTTAGGTGCTATACGGAATATGAATGCTATTCGGAAAATATGGGCTTATGCGGAAAGATTACACTATGCGGAAAATCCAGTCTATTCGGAAAAATAAGCTCATTCGGAAAACATGTCTAATTCGGAATAAATCCCTACGCGGAATAAAAAGTCCTATGCGGAAAAAAAGTACCCTATTCGGAATAACTGTCTAAGCGGAAAGTGAAGCTCTATGCGGAAAATAATGTGCTATTCGGAATATAAGGCTATTCGGAAAAATTAAAATGTTCCGAATAAGGGAAAATAAAACTTGGCTATTCGGAAAATTATTCCGAGTAACAGAAATGGAAACACCCCTATTCGGAATATCCAATATTCCGAATAAGGGAAACACAAATTCGACTATTCGGAATATCCTGGGAACGAAGAACAGATACAGACGAGTAAAAACAGGGGACACGGTTTAAATCCAAAATCGAGCCAAATAATCAAAAAGGTTTAACCAAATTAAACACAAATCATTTAGATACCGTAAGAAACAAATCCCACCAATAAAAAACACTAAATCAACAACTTTTTAAAATCAAACTCGAATCAAATAAGAACTTAAAAACTTGCAATAAAAATGGAGATGAACAAGATGAATGAAAAGATTGAAATAGATTAATTAATGGAAAAGTAACAAGAGTATTGAATCAAACTTACAAGATTGAAAGAAAGAAGAAAAATCACCAAACTCCCTAATGGAGTTGGTTAAGGAACGAACCTAAGATACTGGGAAAAAGAAAAATGAACTAACTCCCTAAAATGTGAAGGGAGAGATCTATTTATAGTCCTAGTGGTTGGTTGGTGAGTGGGCTTTCTCCCTTTCTTCTTGTCTTCTCGTCTTTTCAGAAAAGTTGACGTTTTCGATTCTGATTCAGGATTTGTTGTCGATTAAATCCAACTCGTCTTTTAATTTCTTCGTTAAATAGACTTGAGTTTCTTCGACTTATGTAAATCTTCCGTCTTTGGTCCTTTTCCTCGATAAATCTTCGAATAGGCCCAGTGACTTCAAATCTTTTGCATCTCTTGGACAATGGACTTCGTCTTCAGTCTTTTTCCTTGATAAAACCCGTGCAATCCCATGTTTTCTTTAATATTCATCCGGTTAGCTCTGAAATCACAATAAACACAAAAACCACGCATAATTCCAAACAAATGATATTAAATACGTGTTTTGGTCTTGTTTTAGCCAGAATTAAGTGGTAAAAAGGATGGGTGTTTACACACCTATCAAATCCCCTACACTTAACCATTGCCATGCCCTCATGCAATGCTTAGTGATAAAGCAATTTTACATTTTTCTCATAATCAATCAACCTTGGCCTTATTCAAATACTACTAAATAAGAATCAAATTACTAAGAGAAATAAAAACTTTAAGATAAACAAAAAGAATGGAAATAGCTTGTAAAGAAATCAAGGACTTACATTAGGGCTTTGGTGTTGCGAAGATTTATCACCCTCAAGTTTCACGTTCCCCAAACTAAGCTTAAAAACGAGATCATTGTTATTATAAGTTAGTAAATCAAACACTTACACACATGGCTTAATTAAATGCTTAAACTCCCTTATTCCTAGGTGTATCTCTTATATTTTATTTTTGTCTTAGAATGATCATGAAGATGCATTTTTGGACTTATTTCGATAGTTTATTAAGGCTGAAAGCAAAGTAGGACGATTTGATCAATAGTTAGCTAAAGGACAAAATCTCTTAAAACTGCTTCTCGGGATATCAAAAAGTTCATATCTTGGCATAACTCGGTTCACGATTTGAGACCTTTCTCGGGCCGATATTTGGCATGTACTTCATACTTCATATCTTCGAGAGACGTTCTTGAGATAATGGTCTTCTCATCATAATGGAGTTTTCTTCACTTGGAGACTTTTGAGGGGTACTCCAACTTTGTTGACCACGACTTCATGATTATTTCTTCAATCTCTAATTGGGATTTTGAGATACAACGATCCGCCTCCTTTTCGGACTTGGATCTATTTATCCTCATACCTTGTTAGGGTCTTTTCGGATAGACTTCTCCATGATCTTTATGGGAGTTGATTGCTTTTCGTCGTGAGTCTTGATCCTTCATATTGACTTTAGGAATAATGCTTTTCACATCACTTTGGATCTTCAGCAATAAAATTGAATCCTCATGCCTTGTTAGGGCCTTTTCGGACTCGCCAATCTTCGCGCCCCGCTTCATAAGTTATGCCTTGGCTATGAAATCTTATCATTACCGAGCAACTTTTAAACGATCTTGGGGTAGAAGCTAAGTAACTTTTCAAATCGTAAGACCTTACTTATTGCAGATAAATTATTAGCAAGTGATGGGAGAATAGGCAAATAATTACACCAAGTGAGCTTGCGCAAGAATACCGACTTATAATTGACTCTATCATTTCTCGTCCTCCATAATTTAAAATCTCAAGTAATGAGACTCGTGGATGCTTAGCCTAATAAACCAATTGAGGTCTACATGGTTAAGGATACTAGCTAGAATAAACTTGGATAAGTCTATTCGGGTTGAGTCAAAATAAACGCAACGGACCTAATATGTCAAAGACTTCTAAACTAGCTAAACCACTTTATTTAAATTTGACTTTATTGCGGGATATATACATATGAAAGCAAAGATAAAAATTTAAAAATTACGACTAAATGGCCAAAGTTAATAAAAAATTTGAAAAATGTTGAAAAATAGGATTTTCCGGTTAATTGAAGGCATTTTCATGAAAAAGTCCACTTAAAACTTCGATAGAAGTCTCCCCTACACTTAAGATAAACATTGTCCTCAATGTTTAAGCATGTGGGAAAAGTCTCCCCTACACTTATGACATTGTGCACGTTGGTTAACTCAAGTTAAGGAAGAGACGACTAACGTGATCAATTTCAAATGTGAATATGAAGAAAATTGAATCACGATAGTTGAGAGATAGAACCGGATTTCGGATAACACGGGAGTACGGTTCTTCAAAGATTTCCAAGAGTGCAGTTATCCCTGTAATCACATCACCACACAAACACAAACGACCAAAATAGGTCCGCCCCTACACTTAGGGGGTTAAAGGGATAGATACTCGGGCTGCCTCCCGAGGAGCGCTTGTTTTTGATAACCGAGTCACGAGCCTGACTCGACCCAAATTCAGTTCATGGGGAACATGGTGAGGGATGGAATCACCTCGTGAGAGGTGTCCTCACCAAAGTACAACTTCACTCGTTGGCCATTCACCTTAAAATTTGGTCCATTAGGTTGAGCGAGCTCGAGAGTACCATATGGAAAAATTTGGGCGATGGTGAATGGGCCGGACCAACGAGATTTAAGCTTGCCCGAAAAGATTTTCAACCGAGAGTTAAAAAGTAAGACTTTGTCTCCAACATGGAACTCTCGGTTTTTGATCTTGGAGTCGTGAATGAGCTTAGTTCGTTCCTTATAGATCAAAGAATTTTCATAAGCCTCATTCCGAAGTTCATTCAGCTCATTGAGTTGGATCTTACGTAGGTCACCGGCTTTGTTTATATCAAAATTAGCCCACTTCAAGGCCCAATAAGCCTTGTGCTCCAACTCAATGGGGAGGTGGCACGCTTTCCCGTACACAAGACGATAAGGCGTACAGCCGATCGGGGTCTTGTAAGCAGTACGGAAAGCCCACAAAGCATCATCGAGTTTATCAGCCCATGCGGCACGATGCTCTCCCACGGTTCTTTCCAAAATTCGCTTTAGTCCTCGGTTGGATATTTCAGCCTGGCCATTAGTTTGTGGGTGGTAGGCTGTGGAAAGACGATGATTTACACCGTACTTAGCCATGACTCTAGCAAATTGGTCATTGCAGAAATGAGTTCCACGATCACTAATAATGGCACGAGGCACACCGAATCTAGCGAAAAGAGCTTTCAAAAAGTTACAAACCACCCTTGCGTCATTAGTAGGCAAAGCTTTGGCTTCAACCCACTTAGAAACGTAGTCAACGGCTACAAGGATGTATTTGTTTCCTTTAGATGAAGGGAATGGCCCCATAAAGTCGATACCCCAAACATCAAAGATTTCACATTCCTGAATGAAATTCTGAGGCATCTCGTCTTTATGTGTGATTTTGCCTTGCTTTTGGCAAACATCACATCGTTTGACCATATCGTGAGCGTCACGGTATATGGAGGGCCAATAAAATCCCGAATCAAACACTTTCTTTGCGGTGTAGTTGGGACCAAAGTGACCACCGGTGGGTCCTTTGTGGCAAGCATCAAGGATTTCAGACGCTGCCGGTCCATCAACACATCGACGGATAATCAGGTCGGCACATTGTTTGAATAGGTAAGGGTCGTCCCAAAAGTAAGTCTTAATGTCGGTGAAAAACTTCTTCTTTTGTTGAGACGTCAACCCTTCCTTGAGAATTCCACCCGCCAAGTAGTTTGCAAAGTCCGCAAACCACGGGGTTTCATTCGGCTTCGAGTTTATAGACATTAAGGTCTCCAAGGGGAAAGAATCATTGATTTCTTTATTCGGATGATCCCCTTGGTAAGGATCCTCAAGTCTGCTAAGATGATCCGCGGCTAAGTTTTCTGCTCCTTTTTTATCGCGAATTTCTATTTTAAATTCCTGGAGCAGCAAAACCCAGCGAAGAAGTCTTGGTTTGGAATCTTGCTTTGTCAACAAGTACTTCAGCGCGGAATGATCGGTATACACGATGGTGGTGGAAAGGACAAGATAGGGGCGGAATTTTTCAAAAGCATAGACAACAGCTAAAAGCTCTTTTTCGGTTGTCGTATAATGTAATTGTGCCCCTGTCATTGTCTTGCTAGCGTAATGGATTGGTTGGAAGTGTTTGTTCACTCTTTGTCCAAGAACCGCTCCAATAGCAAAATCACTAGCATCGCACATCAACTCAAAGGGCAGCTCCCAATTAGGGGTAACCAAGACGGGTGCCTTAGTTAGCTTATCCTTAAGCGAGTTGAAGGCTTCAAGGCACTCTTTGGAAAAGATAAAAGGAGTATCTTTTTCCAAGAGGTGGGTCATCGGGCGAGCGATTTGAGAAAAATCTTTAATGAATCGACGATAAAAGCCCGCATGACCCAAGAAACTTCTCACACCCTTCACGGTTGAAGGTGGAGGCAACTTTGCGATAACATCGACTTTAGCACGGTCTACTTCAAGACCGGCTTTCAAGATCTTATGTCCAAGCACGACGCCTTCTTTTACCATGAAATGGCATTTTTCCCAATTTAGAACAAGGCGAGTGTCTTCGCACCGCTTTAGCATACGTTCTAAATTGGCAAGGCAAGCAGAGAAGGAATCCCCGAAGACCGAGAAATCATCCATGAAGACTTCCATGGTTTGTTCAACCATGTCATGGAAGATAGCTAACATACACCTTTGGAAAGTCCCGGGCGCATTACATAAGCCAAAAGGCATTCTTTTGTAAGCGAAAGTGCCATAGGGACAAGTGAATGTAGTCTTCTCTTGATCTTGGGGATCGATGGGTATTTGAAAATAACCCGAGAAACCATCAAGAAAGCAGTAATATTCATTTCCTGCTAAGCGTTCAAGCATTTGGTCCATAAAAGGTAGAGGGAAATGATCCTTTCTCGTGGCATCATTGAGTTTGCGGTAGTCTATACAAACTCTCCACCCAGTAACGAGACGAGTGGGAATCAACTCGTTGTGTTCATTGGGAACAACGGTTATTCCGCCCTTCTTGGGCACACAATGGATTGGACTAACCCATGGTGAATCCGAAATAGGGTAAATCATACCCGCATCAAGAAGTTTGAGAACCTCTGTTTTGATGACTTCATGGATTTTTGGATTCACCCTTCGTTGGCTTTGAATTGTGGGCTTGAAGTCGTCCTCCATGAGAATTTTGTGTGTGCAGAAGTGAGGATCAATTCCACGAATATCCGAAATCTTCCAAGCGATAGCCTTTTTATGATCCTTCAACACGGCGACAAGTCGGGCTTTCTCTTCATCCTTCAAATCCTTAGCAATGATGACTGGCGACTTCTTCTCTTCTTCGAGGAAAACATACTCAAGATGGGGCGGCAACTCCTTAAGTTCTAGATCCGGAGGATTGTCGACGGGAGGCGTATTCGAAGTCGGAGTCTCGATAGCAATAACAGTGGGAGATGGAGGGGAAGGATTGTCTTCTCTGAGGAGGTTAGCACTGAAACTGAGATCGTCATCCCAATTGGCAGTAGAATCGTCATTGTCTTGCTTCACATCTTCCAAGGTGGCTTCCAAATCTTTCCAAAGGAAATCACTTTCTCCAAATAGAGATAGTGATGAGTCGATAGAGGAAACGGTCTCAACATTGGGAAGAGAGGTAGGAATGTTCTTACAAGCATCCTTGAAGTGTTCTTCACAAGCCTCATCAAGAACGTCAATACAATTAACACTCTCGTACGAATAAGGCTGTTTAGAAAGCTTTCCCATGTTGAAGACTACTTTATCGTCACCCACTCTCATGATAAGCTCACCGGCTTCAACATCAATGAGAGTGCGACCGGTCCTCAAGAATGGACGACCAACAATGAGTGGCACACGGGGGTCCATCTCGTAGTCGACGACAACAAAATCGGCAGGGAAGGTGAATTTGTCGACTCCTACAATGACGTCTTCGGCTATCCCCACAGGATAGGCAACCGTACGGTTAGCTAATTCCAAAGTCATTTTGGTGGGGACTAGCTCTGGGAGAGATAATTGCTTCCAAACACTTAGAGGCATGAGATTAATACTGGCACCTAGATCGGCTAGGGCCATGCAATTCTCTACTCCCGGGAAATTGCAAGGGATAAGAAAACGACCCGGATCACCAAGCTTGGTTGGCAATTTCCTTAAGAGCACTGCAGAGCAGTTCTCATTAAGTTGGGTGTTGGCGAGATCGAGGAGCTTTTCCTTGTCGCTCAGAAGATCTTTAAACATTTTGGCATACTTGGGCATGTGAGCGAGAGCCTCAGCGAAGGAGATATTGAAATTCAGTTTCTTGAACATTTTTAGGAAGTTCGAAACCTGAATATCATCCTTGCTCTTTTGCTTCTCTTTCCTCAACCTTGAAGGATAAGGTATATTGGAAGAAGAGGAAGGCTTTGGGAGAATAGGATCACTCACAACCACGGGTGGAAGAGGGGTAGAAAGAAGAGGTGGAGAAATTGGGGTAGGAGAAGGAGGAGGAATAGGAGCAAGCGACTCGTTCTCCTTAGTCACAACCACCGGTGGAGGTATGGGAAGCTCGGGTTCCTTGGTACCTTTGCCACTTCGAGTGGTGATTGCTTTCATCTCCCCTCTTGGGTTCGCAACGGTGTTACTCGGAAGAGTACCCGAAGAAGAGGGTTGACTACTTTGGAAGAAACTAGCCATCATGTTCCTCAGATCATTAGTCTGGCTATCCAACGTGTTTCTCATGTCAGCTCTCAAATCATTTCCTTGCTTGACCAAATCTGCCTTCAAATTGCGCACTTCCTCTTGGAGATTTCCCACTATCACATCATTGGTTCTCATGTAGGTTGCAACCTCTTGGTGTAATGCAGTGGTGGCTTGGTTGGGAGGAGCATTGTATGCAGGTGGTTGGTAAGCAGGTTGTTGGTAGACTTGATTGTTTCTTTGAGGTGGTTGTTGTTGCTTGTGAGGAGGGATGTAAGGTTGTCGAGGTTGTTGTTGTTGTTGATTTGGGCGGTTAAGGTTTTGTTGTTGGTTTGGGTTGGCAGGAGGGAAACCAGGTGGTGAAAGATAGTTGTTGCTGCGGTAGCTAAGCAAGTTACGGTCACCTTGGGGTCTAGCTTGATAAGCAGGTTGTTGATAGGTGCCATATGCCGCATTCACATTCTCAGCAGGGTAATCTTGAGTGGCGGTACAAGTTGTGTAAGAATGAGGACCACCGCATATCTCACAAGGTTGGCTGACAGCGTTCACTTGAGCGTTTTTGGCGTTGTTGCTGTTGTTGTTGCTGACGGTGTGGGTGACAAGCGATTCAAGAAGCGTAGTGATTTTGTCTAATCGCTTGTCGCTGTCATTAGTGCTAGCACTAGCAACATTGGTCCTAACACTCTTGGTTTGCACACGAGACTTGTTCTCAATGATGTCCCAAGCAGCATTGGAAGTCTTAGCCAATAAATTACCCCCTGAGGCACTGTTCAGTGAATCTTGGTCACTCATGCTTAAACCATTGTAAAAAGTATTAATTTGATGTACTTTGGTAAAACCATGTTGTGGGCATTTTCTTAAAAGATCTTTAAAACGATCCCAAGATTCACTGAACGACTCATCGTACTTTTGTTCAAAGTTTATAATCTCATTCCGCAAAGCGGTAGTACGAGAGGGTGGAAAAAAGTAGTTGATAAACTTTGTTTCCAAATCCGTCCACGAGAGAATACTCTGTGGCGGTTCCTTAGCAAGCCAATGCCGGGCTTGTCCCTCTAAAGAAAAGGGAAAAAGTTGTAACCTGATAACCTCTTGTGGAACCCCATTGAACTTGACCGTGTTGGTGAGTTGTAGAAATCTCTTGATGTGGTCGTGTGGATCATCAATGGTTCGTCCCAAGAATGGCTGAGCGGAGACCGTCTGGATAAAGCCTGACTTGAGCTCGAAATTGTTGGCGGCAATTGGAGGAATGACAATTGGATCCATGTTGCCATCGACATGAGCTTGCAGCAATTCAATCATCGGGCGATTATCCGGAAGGTGCTCATTGTTGTTGTTATTGTTCATGTTGTTGAAAGGTGGGTTGTTGTTGTTATTATTGTTGTTCGAAGGTGGTATGTTATTGTTGTTTTGTACACCAGCCATGTCTAAGTTATCGAGAGGCTCGGGCTCTTGATAAGACGTGGATCGAGTGCGCATACACCTGCAAAAGAACGAACAAAGAAAAACAAAGCAAAAATATTTTTGGTTTTTATTGTTTTTTTACTTTTTAGGATTTTTTGAAAAATTTATATTTTTTAGTGTTTTTGAAAGTTTTCTTGAAAAAGTAACGTTCACGGGGAACGGATCCCAAAATCCAAGTTCTCACAAGAAACTTTTGATCTTAACGAGAGGAGCCGACAGCGGCGCCATTTGATACAAGGTATTTCTATGGGTTCAAAATATAATTCTCGGAATCCTCTCGAATTGATCTCAGTTAAAAGTGGAACGGTTTGTTCTTGGTAACAAAAAGGAGTTTGGTTTACTAATATACTAATCAGTAAAGCTAGACTTGAAAGTTTAAATAAAACAGTAAATGAAAAAGACCTTAGCAGAAATTACCCTATTCGGAAAACAAATATTATGCGGAATAAATTGTTCTATTCGGAAAGTTAGGTGCTATACGGAATATGAATGCTATTCGGAAAATATGGGCTTATGCGGAAAGATTACACTATGCGGAAAATCCAGTCTATTCGGAAAAATAAGCTCATTCGGAAAACATGTCTAATTCGGAATAAATCCCTACGCGGAATAAAAAGTCATATGCGGAAAAAAAGTACCCTATTCGGAATAACTGTCTAAGCGGAAAGTGAAGCTCTATGCGGAAAATAATGTGCTATTCGGAATATAAGGCTATTCGGAAAAATTAAAATGTTCCGAATAAGGGAAAATAAAACTTGGCTATTCGGAAAATTATTCCGAGTAACAGAAATGGAAACACCCCTATTCGGAATATCCAATATGCCGAATAAGGGAAACACAAATTCGACTATTCGGAATATCCTGGGAACGAAGAACAGATACAGACGAGTAAAAACAGGGGACACGGTTTAAATCCAAAATCGAGCCAAATAATCAAAAAGGTTTAACCAAATTAAACACAAATCATTTAGATACCGTAAGAAACAAATCCCACCAATAAAAAACACTAAATCAACAACTTTTTAAAATCAAACTCGAATCAAATAAGAACTTAAAAACTTGCAATAAAAATGGAGATGAACAAGATGAATGAAAAGATTGAAATGGATTAATTAATGGAAAAGTAACAAGAGTATTGAATCAAACTTACAAGATTGAAAGAAAGAAGAAAAATCACCAAACTCCCTAATGGAGTTGGTTAAGGAACGAACCTAAGATACTGGGAAAAAGAAAAATGAACTAACTCCCTAAAATGTGAAGGGAGAGATCTATTTATAGTCCTAGTGGTTGGTTGGTGAGTGGGCTTTTCTCCTTTCTTCTTGTCTTCTCGTCTTTTCAGAAAAGTTGACGTTTTCGATTCTGATTCAGGATTTGTTGTCGATTAAATCCAACTCGTCTTTTAATTTCTTCGTTAAATAGACTTGAGTTTCTTCGACTTATGTAAATCTTCCGTCTTTGGTCCTTTTCCTCGATAAATCTTCGAATAGGCCCAGTGACTTCAAATCTTTTGCATCTCTTGGACAATGGACTTCGTCTTCAGTCTTTTTCCTTGATAAAACCCGTGCAATCCCATGTTTTCTTTAATATTCATCCGGTTAGCTCTGAAATCACAATAAACACAAAAACCACGCATAATTCCAAACAAATGATATTAAATACGTGTTTTGGTCTTGTTTTAGCCAGAATTAAGTGGTAAAAAGGATGGGTGTTTACACACCTATCAGGTACCTTATTCGGTTCACATAAGGAACCGCCTGCAGAAGCAGGGTTTGGTGTTTGGAGGAAGATTTTCAGCAAATCTTATTTTTCTAGTCTAACTTATCATAGGGATATGCTTAAAAGCAAAGATAGACAAAGAAAACATATGCAAACTTACCAAATAGAGATTTGACCAAAATACATGGATTAAAAAATCAATGTAGGAGGTGTGTAAGACAAGACCTTAAGTCATGACCCAATGATCCTCCATGATTCAATCTTGTTCTTGCTATGTTTGAGAGAATCATACATATGAATTATGTAAGCTCTATATTAATAGCGAGAATCTATGAAAAATCGTTTTTAGATTGAATTAACAATGTCAAACGAATTTATCAACCATTTTCGAAAGAGACTTTGAGAGTTTTGAAAAGGAGATTAGAAGATTTTTCAAAAGGAGTTTAAAGGACTCAAGGACTCAAAGTCGTAATAGAAAACACACAATAAGAAAGGAATTTAAGAAAGATGTTCCATTAATCCTAGACCTAGACGCAAGTAATTGAAAGGTTCCCTCTTAAGTGGCTTAGTGAAGATATCGGCTAAGTTGTCCTCGGAGGGCACCTTTTCAATAGTAATGTTCCCCTTTTGAACATTATCCCTAAGGAAATGGTGTCTAATTTCTATGTGTTTGGTTCGCGAATGTTGCACGGGATTCTTGCTTAGGTCTATAGCGCCTTTATTATCGCACATGATGGGAACATCATCAAGAGAAATCCCGTAATCAACAAGCGCTTGCTTCATCCATAGAGCTTGTTGGCATGCTTTACCGGCACTCACATACTCGGCTTCCGTGGTGGATATCGCAAGAGCAGTTTGTTTCTTGGAGAACCAAGAAGTTAAACAACAACCCATGAAGGTACAAACTCCACTAGTGCTTTTCCGGTCCACATAGTCTCCCGCATGATCCGAGTCCGCGTAGACAATGGTTTCTACGCCGGTCCCTTTAGGATACCATAATCCTAAATGTATAGTGCCTTTAATGTATCGGAAGATACGCTTAACCGCTTCAAGGTGAGAGGTTTTGGGAGCCTCTTGGAAGCGAGCACAAAGGCAAACACTAAACATGATATCCGGTCGACTTGCCGTTAGGTACAACAAACTACCAGTCATACCTCTATATTTGGTGTTGTCTACCGACTCATAATCATCATCTACGGTGAGTTTAGTATCCGAGGCCATAGGGGTCTTCATTGGTCTAGATTCTTCTAATCTAAATTTCTTTAGCATTTCTTTAGCGTACTTAGATTGACTAAAGAAAATACCATCGTCCATTTGTTTAATTTGGAGTCCTAAAAAGAAGTTAAGTTCTCCCATCATACTCATTTCAAACTCATCATGCATGATTTTGGCAAAGTCATCACATAATTCTTGACAAGTTGAGCCAAATATAATGTCATCAACATATATTTGTACGATTATGAGGTGAGAACCTTTCTTCTTTGTAAAGAGTGTATTGTCTACCATACCCATGGTATACTCATGTTTAACAAGAAACGCTTTAAGTCTATCATACCAAGCTTTGGGTGCTTGTTTGAGTCCACAAAGTGCTTTCTTAAGCTTGTAAACATGGTCCGGTTTCTCAAAATCAATGAAGCCGGGAGGTTGAGCCACATATACCTCCTCATTGATCAAACCGTTAAGAAATGCACTCTTTACATCCATTTGTTGAAGCTTAATATCTAAGGCACAAGCGTAGGCTAAAAGGATTCTAATTGACTCTAATCTAGCTACCGGTGCATATGTCTCGTCATAATCAATCCCTTCTTGTTGATTATAGCCTTGAGCTACAAGTCTAGCCTTGTTACGAGACACAACACCATTCTCATATAGCTTATTCCTAAATACCCATTTGGTTCCTATAATGGTAGAACTTCTAGGTGGAGGAACAAGTTCCCAAACATCATTGGCAACGAATTGATTCAATTCTTCTTGCATCGCAATGACCCAACTCTCATCCGTCAAGGCTTCTTTAACATTCTTAGGTTCAATCAAGGAGACAAAACAAAAGAAGTTGCTTTGATTTTGGACTTGAGATCTTAGGGTCCTTTGATTTAAGTCACCAATGACATTATTGAGAGTATGATCCCTAGATTCCTTAATGTTTACTTCCTTTTCAACACTAAGGTCTTCAACTCCTATTTTTCTAACCTCTTTGGCTTTACTACTTCTAATTCATCCAAGTCATCATCAACCAATGGTGGTGTCTTGGGTGAAGGAGGGGTTTCATCAAAGGTTACGTTGAGTGATTCTTCAATAACCCCAGAGGTTCTATTTAGGACTATGTAGGCCTTACTAGTTTGGGAATAACCTAAAAGGATACCTTCGTAAGACTTTGGTTCAAACTTGGTAAGGTAGTCTTTGGTGTTGAGGATAAAGCACTTGCTTCCAAACACCCTAAAGTATTCTAATGAGGGTTTCTTACCTTTAAGAATCTCATAGGGGGTCTTTCCTAGGAAAGGTCGAATAAGAATTCGGTTGAGAATATAAGTCGATGTATCTACGGCATTGCACCAAAACTTTTGAGGCAAAGATTGCTCGTTTAACATCGTCCTACTCATCTCTTGGAGAGTCCTATTCTTCCTTTCAACTACCCCATTTGATTGTGGAGTGCGAGGAGCCGAAAAGTTATGGGTAATACCATGAGCTTCACAAAAGGCACCAAATTGCACTTCATTATCAAATTCCCTACCATGATCCGTCCTAATAGAAACAATTGAACATCCTAGTTGATTTTGAATTCTTCGACTAAAGATTTCGAAATGATCGAAAGCTTCATTCTTAGATGCCAAAAATCTAGTCCAAGTGAATCTAGAATAGTCGTCAACTATAACTAGGGTATAAAGGTTACCTCCATAACTCCGTATGGCGGAAGGTCCAAAGAGATCCATATGTAGGAGCTCTAAGCACCGAGAGGTCGAAACCAAATTTTTGGCTTTGTGACTTGAGTGAACTTGCTTTCCAACTTTGCAAGCATCACAAAAGTGACTATCAAACTTAATCTTGGGGAGGTGTCTTACCAACTCCTTAGAGACTAAAGATTGAATTAAACGCATATTAGCGTGACCTAATCTCCTATGCCAAAGAGTAGAACTATCATCTATAGTCGCAAGACATATGTTGTCTTTTGACTTCTTATTAACCTTCATGACATAAAGCCCATGCTTTCTAACACCTTTTCCAATGACTTTTCCATCTTTTACGATTTCACTGTCATGTTCCGAAAAGATGACCTTACACTTATTATCACAAATTTGACCTATACTTAAAAGGTTAAAACCTAAGTTATCTACGTGCTCAACATTTTCAATGGTCATGGAGTCAAGAGAAACCGTACCTTTGCCAATGATATTACCACGTAGACTACTAGCGAATGTAACGTTACCTCCATCATATGCTTTGTAATGCGAGAACAAACTTCGATTACCCGTCATGTGTTTAGAACATACACTATCCTTAATCCACTCATCGGGCTCCAAATCAATTCCCAAGCATATCTAGGTAACAATACAAAAGATCAAACATTTGGTCCCCAATATCTCATGGGTCCAAAATTGTTAGTTCTAAACATCCCTTGCATTTGATTGGGATGAATGAATGAAGTGGGAATTCCCCATGAAGAACAAAATGGAGGAGGGTAGTAATTCATGTAACTATTTTGTTGCTTATTACTTCTCCTAGGTGTGTTTGATCTAGGTTTAGAGTTATTATTATTCTTTCTAGGTGTTGGAGTTTTACTTCTAGTTCGTGAGTTCTTTTGATTATCTCTTGTAGGCGTTGTCGTTCTACTTCTAGACTTAGACTCATTCCGTACTCTAGGTGGAGTAGAAGATAATCTAGATAAACTTCTATTTCCCATAAGAGGTTTACTTAACGGCTTATAGAACTTACTAATAGCATTGTCGTCAAGTATGGGTAATTGAACCTTATTAACAGTAAGATGCTTTGGTTTTTCATTTAACTTAGATTTTTCAGAAAGTTCAGAATTTTCACAAAATTCAACTTCTGGCCGCGATACCTTATCTATGGCCGCGGTTCCATAGCGATAAGGAACCGCACCATAAGATGTGGAACCGCGTCCAGAGGGTGTTTTTTGTGAAAACCTGACTTGTTTTGGTTCACTAGTTGAGGCTTCATTTGAGTTAAAACCTAGACCAAGTTTTTCCTTAGAATGAACTTGTTTGTTTAACATATCATCAAGAGCACTAGTACCTTTCAAGAAATTTTCCAATTTAATGGAGGTGCTCTTGAGATCATCATTCTCTAATCTAAGTTTCTCACAACTTAAGCAACCTAAATCAACCTCTTTGTTTTTCTCAAGTTTAGCCAATTTCTCCTTAAGTTCATTGATCTAATTTTCAAGATTAGTTTTGGTTGATTTTAAGGTTTTATTCTTTTCTATGAATTTAAGACTAAGTTTGTGTAAGCTATTATATTTGCCTTCAAATTCAATATCATCTAAAGTGGAACTATCATAACTATAATATTCGGTTTCGGAATGTACCTCTTTAGAAGTGTGAGCCATAAGACACTTTTCCTCTTTGGGGTTGTCATCATCATCTTCACCGCTATCGCTCCAAGCGCCACTAACGAATACCGTGTGGTTCTTATCACGAGCGGGCTTTGGACAATCACCAATGAAGTGATTTGGATCACCACATCTAAAGCAACTCCTATCACCTTTTTCGTTCTTGACAAACCGATTCTTTGACAATGGTTTCTTGTCATAGTTTGGTTGCCTAACGTGTTGACCTCGTCTCTTGAAGAACTTCTTGAAATCTCTCACCGCCAATGCATACTCCTCGTCATCACTTTCCGAGGAACTATCATGGTCACTTTGTGCCTTCTTGGCCTTAAGTGCAAGAGATTTCCTTTCACTCTTGGTTTTTACTAATTCCGAGTCCTTCAAAATTATCATCTCATGAACCTTCAAGTTTCCTATGAGTTCATCGAGTGATAAAGTTGAGAGATCTTTCGACTCTTCAATAGCCGTGACTTTTGCTCTCCACTTTGGATGTAAGGCCCTTAGAAACTTCCTAACATTGTTCTTGCTAGAAAAACCTTCATCAAGTGCTTTTAGACTAGTAATAATGGTGTTAAACCTAACAAATGCACTATCAATAGTTTCATCTTCTAAGATGACAAATTGTTCATATTGTTGGACAAGAAGATCGATTTTACTTTCTTTGACTTGGCTATTACCTTGGTGGGTTACTAAAAGAGTGTTCCAAATATCTTTAGCGGTTTCACACATAATTCTTTCATACTCTTTCTTAGGCAAAGCATTATAAATCACCATTTTAGCCTCATTATTTTTTGAAAGTTTCGTTTTAGTATCATCATTAGCTTTGTCAAAAGTGACTAATTCTTTTGTTTTAGAAACTTCATTAAATTGAAAGGGTAAAAAATCACCATTGGTAATAACATGCCAAAGATCTAAATCTTTTGATTTCACATAAGTTTCAAATCTATTTTTCCAATAAATAAAACTATCGGTTTCAAAAAGTGGTGGTCTTTGCATAGATTGCCCTTCTAGGTACTTGTTGGAATCCATAGATCGATTCAAGTTTTAAAATACAATATACTTTAAAAATTCTTGAGCAACCCGCTCTGATACCAATTGTAGAAACTAGAAGGGGGGGTTGAATAGTTTCTTAAAATTTACTTGTTAAAAATGATTTCCAAAAATCCTTTTTCAAAAACTTAGGCTTGAGGAAATATGTGAAATCTTCTTATGCACAAATATGAACAATGATAGTGTAGCTAAACTAATAAATATATCCACAAAGAATAAAGAATGATAGTGTAGCTAAACTAATACTAACAAAAATATATCCACAAAGAATAAAGAATGATAGTGTAGCTAATCTAATATTAACACATGTATATACAAAAAGTAATAAGGAATGTAAAGAGTTAAGGGTAAAGAAAGATCAAACCGAACACCAAGGATTTATAGTGGTTCGGCAACGAAGCTCACTCCTCGTTCCTACTCCACTCCTCGAGTACTCCTTACTCGAGAGTTCACTACACAACAAGCTCCTTATGGTGGAGAAAACCGTACACGTCGCTTAACCAATTTCTGACTCTAAGCTAAAAGTCGAGCCCTAATCGTAGCTAGGACCAATCTACACAACTATACTTAGTACATACACAACTTCCAAATAGACACAACTACTTGGATCTTCACAACTATGACACAACTACAAGAATATACAAATTGATCTTCAATAGATCTTTGGTGGTGGACTCAACACTTCACTAGGATAGTGTTCTTCTCTTTGCACTTGGAGAGGAAGAGATGGAAGAACAAGATTCACTTCTTAAACAAGTAATAATCAAACAAATGATCAAAGATTTGAGTGATTAAAGAAGGGGTTTGAATCTGGAAATGAATGTGCAAAAGAGGTGAGGTGAAAAGCTGAGAATGACCAACTATTTAAAGGACAAAGGAGCCAACGGCTAGTTCTGCCCGCGGTACCTTATCACAGCCCGCGGTACCTTATCAATAAGGTACCGCCTAGGCGCTAAGGTACCGCCGGACTAGACTCCGCTCCTTTTTGTCCTTTAGTGGTGGAGGTCTTATCTGGGTATAAAAATATCCTGAAAGGATATTCTTAACAGTATAAGAATATGCCATTTTCAAATTTCAAATAATTAAATTAATAAAACATTTTCTTATAAATAAAGTTTAATAAAAACTTGTCACTTTTAATAAAAAGTGAGTTTTAAGAAAAGATTAAATCACTTGATCACTTGATTAAGGTTAGTACTTGTTTATCCATACCTTAAGTGAAAATGGGTAAAATGAAAAGTACTTGAACTCAAGAATTCGTTTTTCGTTGTTTTCGTAAATGCTTGTTTTTACATATTGTCGTAATCAAAACTAAGCGAGACCGAAAAATGCAAGTAACGTTTTTAGTCATTATTGCATTAACACTGACAATCAAGGCCAATCATCAAAGCCAATCATACCTGCTAGCAAATCCAGTCAAGCTCAACTCCAATCATCAAAGCCAATCATACCTGCTGGTAAGTACATACATGTATGCAAAAGTACAACCTCAAAGCCAATCATCAAAATCCTTGTAGCCATAACTGGGGTCGTGCTTGGACTTGCCAGTCAAAGGACTTGGTCTTCCATTGAGGAAAAACTATGGAAGAGGCCCGTGACTATCAAAAAGGATGACAAGGACAAGGGAAAAGGCAAAATCTAATGTGATATGTTGATTTTATTTGCTTATCTTCCTTTTAGTTTAATGTTATGTATGCTAATGTTTTTCTGTTTTGGGATGATCGTGTAATGTTTTTTATGAATGAATGAATGCATTAGCTTATGATATGAACAAGAACATAACAAAACTCATAACATACTTCAAACTTGAACTTCATTAATAAAAGAAAATTAACCGACCATTACATATTTATGTGGCCAATAAGAAGTTCAATAACATTACTCGGCCAATTACATTGAAACTAAAAACCAAACAAAAAAACAACCAACTAAAAACAAGCATTTTCTTGAGTCTTCGATTTGCAGCAACAACAACCTCCATATTTGCTTCCATTGCGTGTCTATCTCTTAGTAATCAAGGGATAATAGAAACTGCACGAGCACACATTGGAGGTTCCACCCAAGCGAAAAATGGACAATGAGATGTTGAACAGATCGAAATCGACGTCTTGGGTTTGTATCAGTCCAGGACGTACGGACAATGCTTCAATTCCCATAAAAATAATTCATTCTTTTGTTAATTTTTGTTTATTAAAAAACTAGGGTTTTGAATTTTGGGGGAAATCTGGGCTCAAGTGTCCTTGTGATACCGGTGGTATTAATAGGGAAACAAAGGACCATTGTTGCAATAACATGGGTTTATTAATAATGTGGTAAAATGACGGTCATGCCCTTAGTCAAAAAGAGAAACCGAGTCAAAGTTAACATCGTTAAAGGTCAGGGAGGCCGCCTGCCCACTTATACCAAATGTTGGGGAGGTTGTATGCACTTTCGCAAAAATAGGGAGACCGCCTGCATTTTGAGTAAATCACATGGAGCATTTCTGTATTTTTCTTTTTTATAAAAGCATATAATTGCGGTAATATAAAAAGTCTACGAGTTATTCATAAAAAAAAAGAAAAAAAAGTCTATGAGTTATAAACAAAGAAGAATAAAAGTATTAGGATTTGACGTTTAAACATAGTGTTTTAAAATCCGATAGGATCCGATCGGTTCAATATAGGGATGAGCATTTAAACTCGAATTCTGGAATCAAACTGAAACCGTATTGATTCTCGGTATCCGAATCCCGTTTGGTATGGTGTCGATACTACAAAATAAGATGAAAAAAATTCGATACTAATAATTCAGTACTAATCATTCGGTACGAGACCGGTACCAAATCGGGAAATTTCCAAAAAAACAGGAAAATCCCGATTTCTCAGTACCGGTACCGATATCCGAATCCCGTTCGGTACGGTACCGGTACCATTAATTAATGCTCGGGAAAAATTCGGTACCACTAATTCGGTACGGGATCGGTATCGTGCTCATCTCTAGTTCAACCAGTTCCGATCGAACATTGGTCAAACTAATCGTGTTATATTCTCAAAACTCGATTAATCCTGTCGGTGTTGAAGTGATTCTGGTCAACTCGATTTTTGAACTGATTGAACTAATAATCCGATAACCCGTAAATATGGTGTTTTGTGAAAGATCAGATTGTCTTTAAATACAAATATCGCTCATTCGCTGAAAAACCTCATCGAGATATAAATCATGTCGATACGAAAAACCTTTCGCAAATTAGTTCTCTACTTGCACATATATATACCAAGAATATAATCACCATGTCTGCTTCCATTTATGATGAACCAAAGCTTAGGCACACTACCTAAACTAGGAACAATATCTTACACACAAACAATTATCCCTAATCATGTAACGAAAGCATCATATACCAAACATATGCCCACCAAACCATATTAAAAAGGGTCATGTACATGTTTATCATATCCATATGATTTAGGTTCCAAGATCTTCAAGATATATTGGTTTTCAATGTTATATGGACCATAATATTCTAGAGAATATCATCATATATGTAAAGTGTACAAAGAGAGCACATGTAATAAAATACACCAATACTATTAAAAGAAATTTCTTGTATGGATAAGCAAGTCCTTGTGGTTATTAGTTTATTCAAAATCATATCAAATGTTAGTTTTTTTTATGTGGTCACGGAGGTTCACATGCGTTGATTCTGGACTGTTTAAAAAAATTCATTCTAAAATTACTCGGTTTGTAATATCGAGTCCAAAACCCTCTTAAATAAAAATACCAAAACAATATAGCTCGTTAGTGTAAGCTAAAATGTTACCCGTCTTTTAAATCGCTATTATTTGTGACGTTTTTTTGCTTCCGGGCTACTAGCTCCTTGGTGTTGTTTCTATTATTGAGATAGTAACGACCCGACCAAGTACTAATCTTTTTTTTAAAACGCCATGTCAATTGTTACTGGAATTGAATCGTGCAATGACATTCAAGGGTCAGTATGACTTTCTCGAACCTGTGTACTAATCCTACGACGCTGTTGAAACACAAGAACCGATAGGGTCGAAACACCTGATCAGAACTCAAGGTGGGCCACCACAACTTAAATCTCAGTGAATTCATGAGACAAAAGGTTTGGCCAAGTGAGCTGTGGATGAGTCAGGTTTTTTCACCAAAACAAGTTCTCACCATCTAAACAAATAAAGCCAAGAGAAAATACTACTCCTACTTTACTTTTCACTCATAAAGCAATTCCTTAGCAAGAATCTGTTCTAAAGGCTTCTCTTTATACCCAACTTTACTTACCCAACTTTCTTTCCTCTCATTGCCATGGTATATATATTCTTTCCTTAAGATTTTAGAAGTTTTAAAGGAAGCTAGCTAGAGAAAATGTGTTACCAAAGCTCTTGTTATTCGGGTGTCGAAAACCTTATGAGGAAAAGATGGTACTACATTTCTCAAGCTCCAACGGTCGTAGTGGGACAAGATGTTGCTAGAGCTGTTGGCGAACCACAAGGGACCATGACGAAGCAGTGTTTGTGCTCGCCAACAACTCATCCAGGTTCTTTTCGTTGCAGAAACCATCACGATGAGTATGTTTGGGGTGGTCGTGTGATTCGAGTTACCATGAGACAGTGATGTATGTCAGCTGGTTAATTTACTTCGATTGATCACATGGTTGGAAGATAATTATATGTTCGGTTTCTGTATGGTTTACGTACCATTCAATTTCGATAAATTCTGAATCACATGGTATGTTTCCTCTAATGAGGCTGTGAACTTGATGTTAAGTTGATTTATATCATTTCCATGTTATGAATGCAAGCATAAATTATATATTTCGCCTAAATTATTTGTGATGTTTCTTTGATTTTGTTTCTAGTAAACGGTTCTGTTACGTTAGATCAAACTCAAAGGTTAACTAAGACCAGAAATACTAGAACGCGTAACGTAGAACAGAAGTACAACTATAGCATGTAACACACACTTTGGATTTAAAAGTTTTTACTCTTATACATTAGCACTTAATTATGATTACAAGGGTGGTTCATGTTTTGTTTAAGTCGATTAGCCGAAGGGTTTTGCTTAGATACATAAAATTCTTAAAAACCAAGAACTTGTCGAATTTGGAGGCCCGGAAAATACCTACTTGTAGATTGCGATGCCTTGTGTAACGGTAACTTTTTAAACACATTGTATCGTCAAGAAGATGAATTAATGTAACGATAACTTTTCGTAACTGTAAAACCATTTGATCGCGCGGAAGATATACTCCTAACTGATCTAGACGAGAATCCACCACAAGCACAAGATGCATTATTGGAAGTGGGCAAGAAGGAACCAAACATCTTTCTTTGACAAAATATGCCCAATCAATTCACACAACTAGAACCGGCTACCTATTCTCTAGCATAAAACGACCAAAGCCGACGTAATTAAGGTTCAAGAGTTCAAGATATGTTCAAGCTGCATTGTCCTACCAAATGGTATGAAAATCTTTGTAACTCTTAACTCGAAGTGTGGTTCTAGCTGCATCTCCGTGTTGCAATGAAAATGTGAGGGAATCTGGCCTAGTTGACAACGAGTCAGCCTGGAATCGACGTCTTAGATAAAGACGTTGGTCCTGGTTAACAATAATCAGCCTGGAATCTTCATACTTGATAAAGACTTTGATCATCTTAGTCCCCACTTTAACATGCTTCTAAATTCAAACCGATTAAAAAGTAAGCACCCATAACGACTTGTTTTCGGCAACTTCTTGTAAACAAAAGAACAATGCTGTAAAGCTTTATACGTGTAGCTTTCGAACGAAGCATTTAGTCCGCGATAAGCCTCTTTTTCATTTTCTTCCAAAATATTCTTGATCAAGTTTACTTTTTGCATACTTTAAAGAACAATAATAGCAACCAAAAGTCATGACAAGTAGCTTATTTTAGGGTGTTGTTTGCCGTGTTAATTAAGTGTTCCGGATAATCAGATGTAGTAAAACGAGCGCGTTATAGGAAAAAAATATCGGAAGCTGTCATTTGTAACAAAACCGTTGAGCTGAGGAACATTTTATCGAATATATGAGCAAGTAAAAGCAGAAAAGGTACTTGAATTATTTGAGCTCCAAGCATACAGGTACGATTCTCATATATAGTATATGTTCGATCGAATTAGAATGTTTATCATTGTAAGTCTGGGCATGTTCTTGTCACATATGTCAACTTACATAGTTACATACTAAACATACTTGGTCTAACTATATATCTAACGAGTTTATAGAAAATCAGAATGAACAAATTTCATTCCAAATCGATCTAAATTGAAGTGTCTAACCCCATTTGACATTAATGATGGATAGATGTCAACTTTCTGGGGTTCGTGAGAGAAATAAGTCATTTTCGCCTCCAGCAATTGAACTGTGACGCTTGAAACAGATCGATAGCAGTTTCCACCGAGGCCATTACTTTGGGTAGTTGTCGGTTTCGATCTTGTCCACGATACAAGTATACAACCAAATGATGAGATGTTGGAACCTATTTTCTAATGTCCACGTCGAGACTATTACTCACAACCATTATAGGCTACGAGCTCATTCATCAATATATTCAAATGATAAGATAAAAGTTATAGCGAATAACTGTTACTACTATTTACCTTTTCTTATTGCAAAAACCATTCATCACGATATATTCAAATGTTCACACTTTAAAACCTAAGAATGATTCTTGCAAAACTTTTTGTTAAATTTTTTATAAATATCATCCCTCATAAGGCTAATTTTTGCCAAACAACTCAAGAATTACTTGCCAATAGGTCCCGAGTGCGTTTTAAACTCCTTAGAGAATATACGTGCTTCGTTCTTTTGAGGCGGCTCTCAAGATTCGAGAAAGATAGCATGGGTTAAATGACCCATCGTTTTAGCCCCATTGAATATAGGTGGTTTAGGCATTGGGAGTCCTAAATCGTGCAATCTTGCCTTATTACAAAAATGGCGTTGGAGGATAGTTTCTATCCCCAATACTCATTGGGTTTTTTTTTTGAACGGCGAGTTAGTAGTTAGTGATTCGAGCTTACATTGACATTTAATTGGGCAGTATGCAAGCCTCGAACCTTCTCCTTAGGGGATAAACCCCACTCCTGCTTCTTAATTCGGGCCCCTGAAGGTTCTTGGTGAGACTCGAATTCGAGACCTCTCCAACAATACCTCCCCAAGGATACCCTTGGTGGCCAACTGAGCTAGCTCAGCTGGTTAATACTCATTGGGTTAAGGTTATTTAATCATTCTACGGCCAAGGGGGAGGATTCGACCATATTGGTCTTAATTCAAACGGTATGTGGGCTAAAATTGTTGACACTTCTAATTATTACATTCGGATGGTTTCATCCCTTACGATTCTCTTCTTTTTAGTGCAGGTTGTGGTACGTTAATTCGTTTCCAGAAGAGATTTGTGGATCGGTAACTCCCCTTGTATCTTCGTTACAATAGGCTTTGTCGACTTGAACAAGACAAAGATTGCCTAATTATAGATCGTATTGAGAATAATCAATGGTCTTGGAATTGGACAAGATCAAATTTAGTTGCTCGCCATTTGGCTTATCTTCGCGACCTTTACATTGAGATTAGCCAACTCGACATTTCTCTAATTCAGATGCTTGTATTTGGACTATCGCAAAACAATGAAGTTTTCTCTATAAGTATTACTAGTCAACATATTGATGCTTACATATTCCATTCCTTGGACACTTGGACTCATTGGGTCAAAGCCCTTCCTGGTAAAGTGAATATTTTCATGTGGCGTCTAAGGCTTGACAGGCTTCCACACGTTTTTAATCTTTCATCTCGTGGTATAGAAATTTCGAAGATCCCTTGCCTTTCATGTTCTGGAAATGTTGAATCCAGTGTTTACATTTTCTTAGGGTTATTCAAGATTGGTGTGATAACTCTATTCCTACATTTATTTCTATAGATTAGTGGAGCGATTGGTCCTCTTCTAAGAGAGTCAATGTATGTATATCTGTTGGGTCAAAATCGGTTCAATTGTGCTTAAGGATATTTGAACATAAAATAGCAAAGAGAGCCTCAGGAAGTGCTACTCATTAAGGGAGCCTTAGGATGCTTTGTAATTTAGTACGCAATAAGAAGCCTTGATGCTCACTTGCTACTAATTAACTTAGGCTATTTTTATATCCAAATAGGGGGAGATTGTTGGGTCAATATTTGACCCAATTGTCGGTGACAAATATTTGAACATAAAATAGCTTAAGTAACTCACTAAATAAATAGTGAATGTAACTCACTCACGAAGACGACTTCTTACCTCACTTAGATTCTCATTAGGATGAGCTTTAAACACATTGTATTCAATCATTAGCTGTTCTTTCCTTTGTTTGACAGTTTCCTCATTACCACCATAGATGGTTTCAAAGGCTGCCCAAAGCTCCTTAGCTGATTCATACTTTCTGAATTTATGTTGTTGCTTAGGACCAAGAGCCAGTTTAAGAGTGCTTAAAGCTTTCATGTCATTCCTTCTTTCTTCTATCTCAGCAGCTGAGACAGCTCTTCCATCTTCAGGTTTTGGAAGTAATTCATCACCAGTCTGTTGAGTTGCTCTTCTTGCTTCTATGGCAGCAGCAATCTTTTCTTCCTTTTTGAATTGGTTACCGTACTCAATAACTTCCCAAAGAACATAGTTATCTACTTGGAGATATTGCTCAAAGTTGAACTTCCAAAGTTTAAAGTTATCAGAATCAAGTATAGGAATTTTGAGATTGTGATTTGATGAGTGTGAGGTTTCAGTAGACATGGTGTTTTAGGGTTTTTAGGGTTTGCAGTAATAGGGTTTTTGTGTTCTTTAGATCAAAAGTTCCTCAACAAGCTCTGATACCACTTGTCGATCCCAAACTTAGATCGATTAAGCTTATGTATTATCGAGATTAGTTCAAGTATAATACATTTGAGAAACTTTATATATTCAACAAGCTAAGTATTATACGGAATTAATACTTAGCACAAAGAACAATTAACAAAGAATGTATACCAAACTTTCAACTTCGATTAATAATAACGATGAACAAATAGTGATTGAAAGTGTATGAAGCATAAACCTAAACGAATGAGCCTTGTACATAAAGTTATCGTATCAACTATTCTAGGAAGATATATTAAGATAAACATACAAAATACAATATTTATGCATATCTTCCTAACATAACAAAATGTGTTGACTTTAAGTCTTGATAGCGGCTTGATAATTCTTGTCTGCGCCTATTCTGTCAGCGGCTTGATAACACTATGTCAGCAGCTAGAAGACTTGGCCAATTTTATTCCCAACATAATTGCCTTCCTTTTCAAACTTGATATGGACAAACTCATATTCATCCTTCTTCTGAAATTCAGGTAAACCAGTATATGAAATATATGGCATAGAAGGAAAATACATAAGAGGGGGTTCAACAACATGATAGTCGCCATCGTACCATATTCCCCATTTTCATTTATCTAGAACCCGACTCACAAGCACTTTTTCTAAACTTTTGGTGGCATTATCAAAACTTTTAAACTTAACCTCTTTATCAGTATTACTAGACTCACTAGTTTCAAGTTTAAATGTAAGTTTAGTAATACTACGACCCTGGGCAACTATCACTCTTTTTAATAGAATAATGAAATCCTTAAAAGCAATTTTTTGTTCTTGATAACATGCTTTTTTCTCTTCTAAAACCTTAAAACCTCTTTTGTAGCTAAGAATATAGCTTTCTGATGTCTCATAGTTTCTAGTGATACCTTTTTGAGTATTTTTCAAGTTTGGTATATTTTTCTTTACATTCTGTAGTACAACTTTTATTAATGAATACCTCAGAGTATGAAATAGCATAAGAGCTATGTTGTTCATGAGTTCTTCATCATCTGCACATTCTCGGTCAGTTTCAACTCCATCTATGGCTATCATTGCTTTTGAGCTTTTCTTTTCAACCATCCTTTTTTTCTTGAGAGATGCTTCTTTTACCTCTACACTCCCTTGCAAAATTCCCCTTTTGTGATACTTGTAACATTTAATTTTTTACTTGTCAAAGCCAATCTTATCTCTAGCACCCAAAGTAGCTGTTTTCCTGTTCTTTTATGAAATCTCTTATCTTTCATGATGAGAAAAGCAAGCTGATTCTAAATATCAAGTTTCTCCAAATCATCATCATTCAGTTGTTGCGGATCACTTTCAACAATTTGTGACACATCCTTATAGTTGAATGAGAATGCATAAAATGTTCCAACAATTGACCCAGTGTTACCATATTAATCATTTCCTTGCATGTATTAACAATGTTGCTGCTTTTTGCTTCCATACCTGAACTTATACTTGAAATAAAAGCTAATTTTATG
The DNA here is from genome assembly GCA_025667525.1 of Glebionis coronaria. NCBI lineage: Eukaryota > Viridiplantae > Streptophyta > Magnoliopsida > Asterales > Asteraceae > Glebionis > Glebionis coronaria. The sequence goes on along the minus strand of JANFOE010000656.1, from coordinate 767,223 downwards.
GTATTTAAGATAGACCAAATCTTATTTTTGAGTTTTTGTTCAACCACTTTAAAGTGATTTTACTGGTCATCAATATTGATTATATCAATATCCTTCTTGTTTACCCAGATGGATACTTCAAGGGACATCTCTACAGGCATACTCCTAAGAAATTTGTTGTTAATATCTTCCTGCTCAACATTTCCTCCTTGAGTGATCAGATTACTTACAATCCCTTAAAGTCTATTGTAGATAGAATTAAGAGACTCTGAGTCATTAACATTATTATTTTCAAACATAGGCTTTAGTAATGCTTTCTTAGCCTTCTTGGTGGAATCATTACCACCAAATCTAAGAACAAAAGCATCAAACATTGACTCAGCATCCTCATGTTTTTGGAAAGCAAGAATATGTTCATTTGGTATAGCCAACATTACTATACTTCTTGCTTTCGTGTCATTAACCTTTAGCTTCCTTTCATTATCAGTAACTTCCTCTTATTTTCCTTCTGATGTAGATGCATCAGACTCCTTGTATGAGTTTCCATGAGCAATTATTTCCCACAGATCCCAATTGTACATTTGTACAAATTGAGTAAATCTGAACTTCCATTCTTTAAACTCTCCTTGCTTGAAAAGTGGAACTTTGTTCATTGTGCTAGGTGTTGCAACTTCTTACTCCATCTCTTTAGTGAAATAGTTCTTGAATAACCTTCAAGATGAAAACTTCTCAACAAACTCTGATACAACTTGTTGATCCCTTAGATCTTGTTAGTCTTAGCTTGAAGACTTATTCTATACATAATAAATCCTATTTTGACTGAGTAGAGAATTTGATGTTATCAAAGAGTATGCGAAATCTACTCTTTGATATTATGAAGATTATATGAGTTATAACAAAGATGTAACTCAAATACTTCAATATTATTACTGATAATATTAATACTCTAAAGCAGAGTATTAAGAATTACAAGCTTGAAGTAAAAACGTATATGAAAGATATATTTCTATAGCTAACCTTGGACCTCCTTTTATATTAGAAGGAGTCCTTCACAAGATAAAATCTAAACAAATATTTTAAAAATTAAGATATATACACACAATATCTCTTAAAAATAGCTTCACATGTCTTCACTCTTTATCTTCAATCGGTATTAATATAACTACCAGTACTAATCTTCTTTTGTCTGTCTTGATCAATTCTATTCATATATTACCAGTTTTAAGATTATTACTACCAATATTAAACAATACTAATACTGATAGTGTAATATAAAACCAGTACAAATTTTATTCCAAACAATGTTTAAAAATTAACATGTTGTTTTGTAAATTGAACAAAAACACAATCCGTAAATTTGTAAGTTTTGTTTTGTGGTTCGAGAAAGGTAAGATCAAATCAGATTAAGTCTTAAGATACTACGGTCAATATGGAGATCTTGTAAGATCTTATACTTGCAAAGATCTTATGTAAGATCTAAATCATTTCAGATTTGTAGTATCATAAAATCGTAAGATCCTATAATCATGATCGGGTTCTTAACAACCATGGCTTATGAAAGAGCCTAGAAGAACTTACCTCTAATTAGGGGTGAGCATCGGTTGGGAACCGAAACCAAATAAGGTCAGTTCGATTTGGGTTTAGCTACTTCAATTCGAATATATGTCTTTAGAACCGAAACCAAACCGAGACGAATAAAACCAAAATAAATATACAAAATCAAAAACCTAACTAAATAAATCGGTTTGGTTTGATCGGCCCAGTTTTGATTGATTTATTAATTCGGTCCAATTTTTTGATAGGTATGATCAGCCTTGCCTCTAATAATCTTAAACTTATTTGGTTAAGTTCTTTAATGGTGGCATTTTAGATGTATTTTTTGGAGTATTAGTAATACCTTTACTTATCATCAATGGATATTTCTACTTATAGCTTTACTCTTGGATTTAGTAGGGCATGGCACAAGGCTATCAAAATTCACGAGTCATCCCAGATTTTGAAGAAAATTAAATCTATCTCCATAATACTATAAGGTGATGGACTATCTCGATCTTATTATTTTTAAAGATAAGAACTGAGAATGCAACTTTAATCGATTAAGTATGATATGTGCAGTTTTTTTAAACCATAAGGACCACTTGTATAATTTACTCTATTTTCTGCTCATATAATAAACAAAAAATTTTGTCCCAGTATTATGCCAAAAATACGAGAAAACCTCTAAGATGGAAGATCGTGCAAACACGCTCATGAACTTGGCATTTTCGTGCGAAAACACCCATGAACTTCACATTTTGGTTTGATAAATACCCTCATACAAAAAATCTAAAAATTTGAACGTTATATCCCACACGCGTGCGGGCATTTTCGTCCTTTCCGGTTCTCCTATTCACGAATGAAATTATATTCTTTACCTTTGTTCAAAAACCTCCCTGAAAGGGTAACTCCCGCTAAATTGTGTCTTTGCGCCATAGTGACTAAGAATCACCTAACAAAATTTACTTTCAGGACTAAATTTTCAAATTAAGCAATATTTTTATATATTACATATACATCATTTCGTTTGTCTTCCCTCAACTTAAAACTCACAAGAAGACCAAGATCTGAATATGGTCAAGTTTTGCATAAGGCGCACATAATACCACCGTCCCTGATTTAGGTCTAAATTTTGGTAAGATAAGGTCTTCTTTATCGTAAGCTTAGTTTGAATATTTTTATTCTTATCTACATTGCGTAGTTAAAAATAGTTATGTTTATTTTTTTTGTCTTGCACATAATCGAATCAAAACTTGTTTACTTTGCAAATCCATCGTAATGATGAATTTACCTCACCACCAGAAAGAATATATCGTCTTGGAACTATAAATTGATTTGAATTAGTTCATTGTGACATGTTTGGTATGTGTACACCGGAAGAAATGTTTAAGGATTTAGGTTACATGGAAGATATGCTTTTGTTCCTTCATTTTAGGATACTTAGGCACTCATTAGAGAAAGGTTTGTTACCACTATCGTCTAAAGAAGACATTATTAGTTGTTTGGAGTGTGTTCCTAGGTTTAAAGAAATGGAGGTTTATATTAAAACATGGGTTTTGTTGGTACACTAGCACATCTGGAGCAGAAGACACGTAAGGGTAAGGATGTGTTGGTAGAAGAAAATATTGATCATACTGTGAGTGATGATGTTAGGAAAGAGTAAGATTCCAACAATTAATAAAGTCATAAAATGGAGAAATTTTGTAAGTCAGGCTATGCTAGGAGGGATGGAAGTGTAGTTGTTAATGATTTTTGTGTCCGTGATTCTGACAATGAGTTCGTACCACCATCGCCTACAGAAAAATGATTGAAGATAGGACTAGAAGGTTGAGACATGAATTCGAGTTCGAGTTTAGAAAAATATTGGAAGAGCTTGATAACGAGTTTGGGTTGGATGATTCGAGTTAGGATGAATAAGACGTTTCAAACGTTTTCTCTTATTATGATTTTAATTTTAGTGTGGTTGATTTTGTTACGGGGATGCATGATCACGAATTTGATACTAATAATATTAGTAGAAAATCAAGGGATTTCCTACATGGGTTAGTGATGAAGATTTAGATCAAGGCATGGATATTGATTGGGATGATGATCCATATCATATTGTTGACGATCTTGAAGAGACTAGTGACATATTTATTAACATTGATCAAGCACTGGATGAGCTTGAACAAGTAACTCAATCTGAAGAGGTGGAAGACATTTTTACTTGTTATAAGCAACAAATGGATAAAGAAGGTGGTATGTTTCCAAATGAGGTGGTTACTAAAAAGGTGTGTTTCCAAATGAGGTGGTTGTTGAAGAATGTGTGGTTCCAAATGAGGTGGTTGTTGAAGAAGTGGTAGCAGAGTTGGTTGAAGACCAATATGGGGTTTGATTCTTGTTGATGTGAAACCTAAAGAAGTTGTTGCAGAAGATACAAATTATGGTGATGATGCGGTTATACAAGAGCTGGTGGAAGACCAATTGGGGGTGTGATTCTAGTTGATGGTTACTATTTTGGTATCAAGAGAAGAAGCATCATAGCAGTGATGACTAACAAGAAAGATAAAGCTAATGTTAAATGAATGGTTGTGCTTACTCTTTTGGTATGGTTAAGTAGTAGAAGAATATAGTAGTGTGCTTTTAGGGTTCTAAGTGATGTTAAATCTAATTGTTGTGTAATAGGGTAGGAATGGGTGCATAACTTTTGTGATGTAATGGTAAGGAAGCCTAAGATGGGCACTTTTGTGAAATTTATGATGCAAGAACCTATTAGTAGCTTATGCAGTTTGACTTTCTAGTGTAAAAATACCGTTTGGATAAAACATACGGCAAATTGCAAATATTTTTCAAACTTCAACTGCTCACTGCTAAGGGTTTTTTTATGTCTAACAAATGGCTAGTTTTGTGCAAGTGTTTGGATATGATTTGCAGACTTGACATGAATTTGGCTTTCTAATGTCAAAATGCTTATTACAAATTGTGTTTATATATAAGTGCATCTACATTTGATGTTTGACATTCTAAAATCTAACTTCATTTGGAAGTTTAACAAGCGGCCACTTTTGTCGTGTGTAAAATAATTAAACCATTACATTAATAAACATCAACCTTGCAAAACACATAACACCAACATATACAAAACACATAGGATAAACCATTTGTAGCTAAACCTTAACCTAGTATACCGTCCTTTAACCTTTTCACAAAGTTGAGCATCTCACGCATACCAAGATGGGATTGATCCATCATAATTTAGAGACGAATTGCCTTCTCCATATCCTTTTTTTAGCATGCTTCAACATACGAGCAGATTCCTGAGCCTCTACATTATCCTTTAGCCGTAGTTAAATTTGCATCTCCTCAATGTACTTTACTCTCTTTCTGACTGTGTCCTCCATCTAGGTTTATGAATTTCTCCTCAAATTTCAAATCCTTGTCTATTTTCTTCTTCATCAACCCGATCACACGTGCTGCCAACATTGTGGATTTCGCAATAGTTTTTAGTTCTTGAAGACGGGAAGGTTTGCCATTGTATGCGGGGAAGAAGGTTTTTTTACGAATGAGTGTGTTTGTGGTTACGAATTACAGTATCGGTTAAATAGACGTGATCAAGACGGGGAAGAAGGCATCAGGGTGTTGAAAGCTCGTGCAGATTTGGTCCTTAAAATAAGTGGTCAGAAATTTAACAGGCAATAATGAAAGAGGTGGAAATTACCCTTTTAGAAGATTTTTGCACAAATGTAAAGATAATAAGTGGAGTCGTGAAAGGGGGGATGGGAATGACGAAAAGCTTTCACGTGCAGGGCACGTGAGGGAGATAACACCCAAAATGTTAGATTTGACGTTTTAATGTATTTTTTTTGCTAGAAAAGACGAAGTTCGTTTTTGCACGACCTTCTGTCCCAGAGGTTTTCTTGTATTTTTTACATAAAACAAGGACAAAATTGCAATTTATCCTTTAAATTTTTTAGGATTCTAACAAGGATTTGCAAATATATGTTTATAACGCGACAAAAGGGATACACGTCCACGTCGGAATAAACCCAAAACCGTCTCATAAAACAAAAGGGATACCCTTAATTAATTAAATTTCACGTTACCAAACATATATAAAGCCAAATCATCCAAAAATAACACATAACACTCGTTAGTTATATTTATATCCCATTATCGAATTATTCGTCAATACTCAATATAATTACAGTTCTTAAATTCCACCAGAAGAAAAAAAAAGTTGATAAAACGATTTTGTGAAGAATGGCAATTTGGGGATGTAAAAGCAAGAATATACAAGCCAAGTTGGTAAGTACCTTTTTACCTCCTTTGTTTATATTCGTGTAAAACTCATTAGCACACTCGTGAGATTTTGTGGCGTAACAGGATTCGAGTCTCGGCCCTTCAGTTGCTTACTGAGCCAGGACAGTTGCCGGAAGTATTCCTTGTGAGATGGACAATATCCGGTGCCAAAAAACACTTAGGGTTAGAATGTTCCCGTCAATTCACACTTTTTTTTGTGAATCTATCAAAAAAATGAACATGTCTCATTGAACTTGTTTAGGGTTAAGACTTGTAGCTTATTGTTACTTAAGTTAGTGTTTGTTTATCTGTTACTGAACAAGTGAACATGTTCTAGCTTAGTTCATGGCTTGCTATTCACAAACATGTTTGCGTGTTTGTTTATGTACGAATATGAACAAATTTATCTTGTTGATAACGAATGTTAACCCGGATGTAGCGGCCGGTTCATGCCCGTTTATTTGTTAGGTTACACTTGCATGAATGAACACTAACAAACCTAGCCAGTTCGATAAACCCTAACCCTAGTACGAATGACATAATTAAGACCAAAGAAGTACTTTTACAAAACGTTGTATATATATGTTTTTAATCATAGGTGATTAACACTCGAACCTCGAAACTTTAATTTAACTTGAGTTCAAACACCATGGCTGGTACAAAGGAAAAGATTGATAGATGTTGCGATTTGATAATTTATTGTTTTCCAGGTAGTTCTTGGTGACATGGGAACCGGAAAAACAAGTATGGTCTTGAGATTTATCAAAGACCAATTTTACGACGATCAGGTTCACTTTCATCACCGTTCAATGTTAACCTTCGGCCCCTTTTATGATTTAGTATAGCGAGTAATTAATTAGTTGCTCATGACACGAGTGTAGGAATCCACGATAGGAGCCTCCTTCTCTACAGAAGTTGTGTCGATTGAAAACACCGCAGTAAAGTTTGATATATGGGACACGGCTGGACAAGAACGCTATCATAGCTTAGCTCCAATGTACTATCGTGGCGCAGCTGCAGCCGTTGTGGTTTATGATATCACCAAGAAGGTAATTGAGAACAATTTTTTTTCGTAAGCTTGTCTTGTTAATCAACATTATGATTGATATCTTAACGTTCTTTCGTGTGTGTGTTAGGTTTCATTCGAAGGAGCAAAGAAATGGATTGAAGAAATAAAAAGACATGGTAACCCGAATTTGGTCAGGCTTTTGGTGGCTAATAAAGCCGATTTGAATACAAACCGAGAGATTGATATTGAGGTACATTACTATCGCGACATGTTTGTTGTGTTCTAAGTTAAGGGAATAGAGAAGCGTTTGGGATTGCTGTTTTCAAATTGCTTAATTAGTTGGCTTATCTACTTGAAAAATAAGCATTTGCCCTCATGTTTATATTCAAGTGTACTTTTTTACTGTAAAATAAGGTGATCGGCTCCTAAATAAGCAAACCCTAAACACGTACCCGTTATCAGTGTTAAAGGAGAATAGGTGTTACTTAACCTCGGGTTTCCAAGTATTTCTCGTTCGCATGTTAATCTCATTTGTTTCTTGTGTCTTGTGATTGTTATAGGACGGGAAACAATTTGCTAAAGATAATAACATGCAATTTTTCGAGACATCTGCTAAAACAGCTGAGAATGTACACGAGCTCTTCAACGAAATTGGTAACAACATGAACAATGTCGTTTTATATTGTCCCCAATTTAACGTGTGCCATAACATGTAAATGACTGCATAGTTTCTCATCGTTTTGCAGCAAAGAAAGTCGCGCAGGCACAAACCTGCACCCCTGCAGTCCCGAGCGGAATGAAACTAGAAATCGAAAGACAAGATAAAGGAAGAAGTTTATTCGGCTTTTACTTACGAAAGTTATGTCATTTTTAAGTTATTATTCCACTGATGTTTTGTAGTAAGATAGAATTTGCAACTTAACAAGTAATTAGTCATAATATACACAATACACATATAGCAGTACGTATAAGCCAAACGCGTAAACACGGGGCGGGGCCGGAAAGTTTGGCTCGGAGGGTTATACTCATATATTTTTATAAATTACATTACAAAATAGTTCTTAAGGGGGTCAAATTATAAATTCACTCAAATATTTTCGAAAATTTACACTACAAATTTTTCGCTAAGAGGATCGCATGACCCTTGTAACCCCATGTGTCTCCGTCACTGCCGGCGTAAAGGTGATACCATGTATAAACAGAGTTAGGCCCGTGGGGGTTCTATGGCGTCCCAGGGTCAAGATACATATGGATTTTTCTGATGTAATGTTATTTTTTTATAAAAAACATCGATTTTTTTCTAAACACACCTCGATTAGTTGAAATATGTTTCTAGTGGTCAGTACAAATCACATGTATTATGTATGTACGCTAGCACAAACAAGTGCATTATAGAGTTGCCTCTTGAATGATAATGTTGATTAACATAGTACAAAACACAAGGACGAAGAGAATTGAAGTATCCTAAGAAAATTGTTTGATACGTCCAAGTCGCATAATTACATAATGTCGTCATGTATTTATATCATGAATTCATGCTAAAAGTACATGCTTCCATTTATGCATATGCGATATTGTTGACTAAACACAGCTAGTAATTAAATAACATTATCTCAATACATTTTTCTCCTGCATGCAACCTTCAGATTGTTTATACAACCAGAAAGGCAACAAAAATAACTTTATGATAATGTATATGTTAGAAGTATAAGAGTGTGGAGTGGTGGCTGACCACTCGGCTAGTAGCTTTTTGGCGTCAGACGATGGTTCGCACCGCTCCGTGCCTTGCGCCAACGTGCCTTGCGTCAACGGGCCTTGCGCCAACCTCTAGCCGAGTTGTTATGTAATTTAATTGAAGCTAGAGGACTTTGTTATAACTGAAGTTGTCAAAGTATAAAGCTGAAGGGTTGAAGTTTGTTATTCTAATACTTGGAGGACCTATGTGAAAGTTGTTGTTGTACATAAGCTCCTACCTACCATTTGTACTTTACTATTTCAAGGTTGTTTTCAATATACTTTTTGTGTTCTTTCATGGATTATTTTCGATTATATCGTGAGTTGTGAGTGTTCTTGAATTCTTGTAATCGTTTGTATCATTTTTTTTTGTAAATATTGATTTTGATAATAAAAGTGAGCCAAGAGGAAGTTGGTTGAGTTCACTAATCTGTTGGCTTTGTAGTTGATATAGATTTAAATGATATGTTTTTACATTATATCATAAACATGTTGCTCTATATAATCGATGAAAGTTGTTTTTCAAAATTAAAGTTTGTTAAAATTTGGGGGTTTCTAATCTGTTGTTTAGATCGTTGATTTTATTGGGTTTGTTAAGCATTTGTGGGTATTAATTGTTCCAATTTTTGGTCTAATTGTTTTTTTATAAAATTAAGGCTTCATCAATATTTGGGTTTTTATAATTTTGAGTTGTGATTCTTGCAATTGAGGTGTTTAATTGGTGATTTTCATCAATTGATTCTCAATTGTTATTATTTCTTGGGAAACTCTAAAAGTCAGAAATTAAGATTTCTTCAAGAACTGGTAGGTTTTATTTCGTAATTGGTTATTATGATTCATCTTAACGTGTGGGGTGTTTTTTTTGTTTGATTCTTTCCGTTGTTCTTGGTTTGTTAAGATCTTTTTGATCTTATTTTGTTGTTGCACGTTTCTCTAACACCTCTCTCTCCCTCTTTTAGGATTTTTCATAGTTTTTTGGTAGATGATTAGGTGTCGAAGGGTTTAGGTAGCTTGTTGGATTGATTTTGTTAGGCATTATTCTTGCTAGTTGGTAGAGGAGTAACAAGGTGTTGTTTGTTGCTTTTGGTTTCTATTGGTTGTTTCTTGTATGTTATGGTGGTTATTTGTTTTATTTGTCATTATGGTTGATCCTACCAAGAAACCTGAGGATGTAGGTAGTGGTTGTAATTTGAAATTGGATGTTTATGATCTATTGTATCTGCATCTACAAGATATAGGATCTCAGTTAGTCACCTTCAAACTTGAAGGTACTGAGAACTATAAAGTGTGGGCTTCCGCTGTTGGATTGACTTTACAGACTAGAAACAAACTAGGTTTTATAAATAGAAAATGTGTTAAAGATGATGCCACTGGTCATCTCTTGGATTAGTGGAATAGATGTAATGTGTTGTTTTGTCTTGGTTCCTGGGTTTGTGTCTCCTGGTCTTTATAGGCAGCAAATATTCTCTAAAATTGCTAAAGATATGTGAGATGAGTTAAAAGAAACATATGATAAAAAAGATGGGTCTATTATATATAATATGCATTATAGAATCTATAATCTGACTCAATCTGATATGGATTTATCTGAGTATTATCATGAGTGTAATTCTTTATGAAGGCAATTTATTCTCTTGTTGATTTGCCTCAATATGAGTGTGATGGTTCTTATAAACTCAAGGAGCATGCTAATATACTTAGGTTGATGCAGTTCCTTATGGGTCGTGGTGACACTTATAGTGTTGTTAGAAGTCAGATTCTCACATTTGATCTTATACCATATGTGAAAACTGCTTTTGCTACCTTATCTAGGGATGAGTCTTATAAAAATAGTCTTGGTACTTCCAAGAATTCTAAGTCATGACCTTCTGCTTTTGTTGTTAAAACTAGTAATACTAGTAATAATAACTAGAACAGAAGTTCTAATAGAACTAATAATAATTGGAATTCTAACAAGAATGGTAATGGAAGTAACAAGAATAATAATCTTGTTTGCAAGTATTTTAATATGACTGGTCATACTATATACAGGTGTTTTGAGTTAGTGGTTTATCCTGCTAATTTTAAAAGAAATAATAACAATAATTCTCAAAGTAATGCTCATAATGTTAGTATGAATGATAATAGTTGTGATCAGGATAAAAATATATCTCATACTCTTACTTCTGATTAGGGATGAGCTCGGTACCGGTCCCGTCCCGAACCCGTCCCGAATTAGTGGTACCGATTATTTCCCGAGCATAAATTTATGGTACCGGTACCGTACCGAACGGGATTCGGGTATCGGTACCGGTACGGGAATCGGTACCGGTACCGGGAAATCGGGATTTTCCCGTTCTTTTTCGGGAATTTCCCGATTTGGTACCGGTCCCGTCCCGAATTAGTGGTCCCGAATTTTTTTTCACCTTATTTCGTAGTCCCGGTACCGTACCGAACGGGATTCGGGTATCGGGAATCGGTACGGTTCCGGGAACGGTTCGGGTTCAATTCGGGATTCGGGTCCAAATGCTCATCCCTACTTCTGATCAATATTGGAGGTTAGTGAACTTACTTAGTGTCTTAGGAGATAATGGCAAAGGTTCTGCTAGTATTGCATGTACCTTTAAAATGGCTAATTGTGTTATAAGTTTCTTCTCTTATGTATTTTTTAATTATAATTTCAATGAAAGTACTTATATTAGACGGACTATAGATTTTGGGGCTAGTCAGGATATAACTTTTTTCTGAAAAATTGTTGTTTGATGTGCCATACTCGAATCTTAGTGTGGCACATCCTAATGGTATTGTGGAATATGTTAAGAAACATCGAAGTTTTAAAATTAATAATCTGGTTATTAAATATGTACCGGTTGTCCGTGGTTATCACGTCAGTTTATTATCTGTAGATAAACTCTTTAAAGATAATAAGGTTAATGTGATTTTTAATGAATCGAAATGTATTATTCAGGATTTAACTCAAAGTCCCTGATGGGGACTGATAATGAAAGTGGAGGTTTATACTTTCTTGATGAAGGTAGGCCTATACATAATAGTAATATAAATATCTATAACATGTCTAGTTATACATGGCATAATAGGCTAGGACATCTTGCTGATCAAGTTTTGGATGTTCTTAAAAAGGATGTTAAAGATATTAAACTTAATAATTTTGAGCCTTGTGAAGTGTGTCATAAAGCTAAACAGACTAGAGAGTCTTTTAATCTTAATGATCATAAGACTACCAGTCTTGGTTATATTGTTCATCTTGATGTATGGGGCCTTAATAGGTTACTAGCATGGATGGTTATAAGTTTATTCTTACTGTAATTTATGACTACACTAGGTCTATTTAGGTGTTTTTATTAAAAAGTAAAACTGAAGTTTATGGTTGTATGTTGACTTTTTTAATCTCGTTAAAAATAAGTTTGGTAAAAATGTTTAATTTTTTAGAAGTGATAATGGAACAGCGTTGGTTAATCATAAATTTGAGAATTTTGTTAAAACTCATGGTATTGTACTTTGAACTACTTGTTCTTATACATCTCAACATAATGGTTTAGCTAAAAGGAAACGTAGCCATTTGTTAAATACAACTATGGCCCTCATGTTTAAGGGGGATTACATGTGATAATGTGGACATAATGTGTTCTAACTACTACTTATCTTATTAACATGTTACCTACTGATATGTTGTCTGATAAAAGTCCTTTGAGTTGATTTATGGGTCTAACCCTAGTCTTCTTCATTTAAAATTTTTTGACTGCTTGTGTTTTTCTACTGTGTTGAATAAGTCTGATAAGTTTGGATTAAGGCCTGAAAAATGTGTTTTTGTTGGTTAAATTGTTTTGTTTAGATCAAAAAAGGTTTATCTTTTATGGGATATTAAGTTTTATGAAACAATTTTTCCTTTTAAAAATTATATGTTAAACAAGGAATACGTTTCTTGTGAGAATGGCATAAATGATCTAAATATTTTTGATAATGTAAGCAGTCACTAACATAGTGAACCCAATCATGATGGGGGAGTTTGTACAGATAGTAAATTGGAGTCTGTACATGCGGATAATATCCATAAGTCTAGTAACAACACTATAGATGTTCATCTAGGTAAAGATAGTGTTTTTACTACTTATACATATATTAATTCTAAGGTAGATAGTTCACTTAATACTAAAACTACATCCAGCAGGAAGGACACTAGTAGGAATGTGTATGCAACAAAAACTAATGTTTCTAAAGGTATACAAGATACTAGGGGGAGCATATGGACCGAGAACCGAACCGAAACTGAGAAACGAACCAGAACCGACACAAAACGAACCGCAATTTAGAACCGCGGTTCGGTTCTTGGTTCCTAAATATATCAATTTTTGGTTCTCGGTTCGGTTTCGTGGTTTCGGTTCAGAACTGATCGAATTTCAAGTATATAGGAAAATTATGTTTTTTTACGTAATACTTCACATATCAAAAATTTTAATATATAGGTACATGTTTATTGCAACATAATATTTATATTTATACATAATAATTATATGATATTTTGTAATATGTAAATAACAAAAAAAAGTCGTTGAATACAAACGATTTGAATGAGAATTGAATTTTTTTATGTAGTTTTATATTAAAACAATTATTTTTTTATCTTCTAAAAAAATTTTGGGTTTAGAAGTAAATCTACGTAAACACAGAATATTGAATGTTCGGGTGTTTTTAAAAAAATCGGTTACCTGAACCGGACTCGAGAACCGAGCGGAAACGAAACATAATATTCGGTTCGATTCTCGGTTCCTAAATTTTGCGCTTTTCGGTTATCTGTTATGGCGATTCCGGGTCGGTATCGTGCGGTTCTGGAACCACGCTCACCCCTACAGGATACTATAGCTGATGAAAACTATGATTCTGAGGGTGAAGGTTTAGAGTCTTTTGGTTAAGTTTTTTGTTCGTCCCCAGATGCAGCAACATATCAAACTGTTAGAAGAACCAGTAGGAAAACTAATATTCCTTCAAAGTATAAGGATTTTATGCTTAATAAAGACGTGAAGTATAGTATTAACAAAGTTGTGAGCTATGTTAATTTTAGTATTGATAATTTTGTGTTTGCTACTAATCTTAACAAGATTCATGAACCTACCACCTATCTTGAAGCTGTCAAAGATAGTATATGGGTGGATGCCATGAATCAGGAAATGGAAGCTTTAAACAGAAATATTACATTGATTATTACTGATCTACCTGATGGTAGAAGGGTTATTCCATGTAAATGGGTTTGGAAGGTTAAATATAAGTCTAATGGTGATGTTGAGAAGTTTAACGCTAGACTTATAGTTAAGGGGTTTAACGTAGATTATGAAGAAACATTTTCTCCTGGGGTTAAAATTGTTACCGTTAGGCGTGTTTTAAGTTTAGATGTGAGTAATAACTGGCCAATATTTCAGTTAGATGTTAATAATGCATTTTTATATGGTGAAATTGATGAGGAGGTATATATGAAATTACCTAAGGGGTATGATGATGATAATGATAAAAGAGTTTACAAATTGGTTAATTCTTTATATGGACTTAAACAAGCCCATAGGAAGTTGAATGAGAAACTAGTATCTATTTTCTTTGAACATGAGTTTGTGCAAAGTTTAAATGATTTTTCATTGTTTATAAAACATAAGGATGGTGTGTTTCTTGTTCTGGTGGTTTATGTTGATAATATTGTGATCACTAGAAATAATATTGATGAAATTAACAAGTTTAAAGAATTTTTAAGTTCCAAATTTCTTATTAAAGATCTTGGAAAGCTTAAATATTTTTTTAGGAATTGAAGTGTTAGATGTTTCTGGTAGTATTTGTTTAACTCAAAGAAAGTATTGTACTAAAATGTTATCTAAAGTCGGTATGCTTGGTTGCAAATCTTGTAGTACTCCTATTGAGGTTAATCTTGATAGTAAAAGATTAATGATAAATTTGATGATGATGAGAAGTTAACTAAGATAACTCAATATCAAAATTTGGTTGGTAAATTGATATATTTGACTATGCTAGACCTGACATAGCTTATGTTGTCCATTGTTTAAGTCAAATTATGCATAGTCCTATAAAATATCATCTGAGATTGGCCTTTAGAATTTCGAGATATTTGAAATGTGAACCTGGTTTGGGTATTACCTTTAAAGGAAGGTAGTTTTGATAGTGTGAAAGTTTTTGTTGATTCAGATTGGCTAAATGTAAAATTAGGTCTTTAACTAGTTATTGTGTGTACTTGGGTAATAATTTGGTTTCATGGTAGAGCAAGAAACAAAGTGTTGTTTCTAGATCTTCTACTGAGGCTGAATACAAAGCAATGTGTAATGTGTGTTGTGAATTCATGTGGATTAAGAAAATGCTTACTGATTTAAAAATTGATATTCGTTTGCTTGTTGAGATAACAATTCAGCTATTCAAATATCTTTAAATCTTGTACTCCACGAGAGAAGTAGACATTTTGAAATTGAACTTTATTTTTTTGAGGGAAAAGATATTTGCAGGTTTGATAAAACCTTTGAAAGTCAAATTAGAAAATAATATTGCAGATATATTTACAAAAAGGTTATTGATTTATGACCATAACAAGTTTTGTAGTTCTCTTGGTTTGTTTAATGTCTTCCCAGGTTAAAAGCTTAAGCGGGAGTGTTAGAAGTATAAGCATTTAACCTTAAGGGTTGTTATGTAATTTGATTGAAGTTGAAGGACTTTGTTATAACTGGAGCTGTCAAAGTATAAAGCTGAAGGGTTGAAGTTTGTTATTCTGATACTTGGAGGTCCTATGTGAAAGTTGTTGCATATAAGCTCTTACCTACCATTTGTACTTTTACTTTTTCTAGATTGTTTCGAATATGCTATGTGTGTTCTTTGATCGATTATCTTTGATCATATTCTGAGTTGTGAGCGTTCTTGAGTTCTTGTAATCGTTTCTATCATCTTTTGTAAACATTAATTTTGATAATAAAAGTGAGTCAAGAAGAGATTGGTTGGGTTCACTAATTTATTGGTTTTGTGGTTGATATAGATCCAATTGATATGTTTTTAAGTATACTAAAATAAACAATGATGCAAAACTTGCAAAACATAAGGTCCAAAACAATGTAGAAAAATTTACTCGTGTGTCGATGATTTATAATCTAAAAATCAATTTAAATTGTGTAATTATTTTTATGTTCAAATATTTTGATCATATATGCTTCGGGTTCAAGATTCTTTAAACGGATAAGATAATTGACAATTAAATTACAAGACACTAGAAATCAATCAAAAACATTAAAGCATTAGTCTTTGGTATATCTTGAAAGCGAGACTAAAAAGAAATATACAAGCAACCACTCAATTCATTTATTTTCGATTATATGGGAACCATTGTTTGGTTGATAAAAAACGTGACGGTTGGGATTTAGCGAGATAAACTGTAACACAAGTTAGTTAAAATCGTTTACGTTAGCGGGAACACAACAAGGACGCTCCTCTTGACCTCGTGTCTCTATCGTGACAATATTAAGCTAGCTATGATGATTGTGCATCAACAAACAACGTGTTTCGAGAACTGATAATAATTTAAGAGTTTAGCTATATTCTTTTACATTTTATTCTTACATATTTTTTTACAAATAAATATTTCAGATCTTCTTTTTACTTATTATTTTTCCGTATTTAAATCGTACATTCTGGCACTTATCAGCATCGAGTGAGTAAGTAGAAATTGAAGATGGAAAATGATTTATCTTCCTACTTGATATGCCTACATATCATGACAAATGAATTGATCAATGAATGAAAGTAAGAAGAGAATTAGTTGATTATACATGTTTTTTAATTTGATTTTAGTATGAGTATAAGTAGTAAGATATTGTAGTAAGATTTAACATTACTCATTGAAAATATATTTTTTTAATTATTTACTGCATTTAATCCAGAGTGATTAAATCCGTTAGGGAGTTATGGTAACTTTATGATTGGTCCATAATGCCAATGGGTGGTTCCAGGAACAGGGAACAGAAGGAGTCACATGGAAATGGTCAGTACATATTTCGTTGGGCTTCCATCACATGGCCCATTCTCTGAACAGGACAAAAACACTGTCTACACTCTTTAGGCATGCCTTTAATATTTTTTAACTTTAAGAACCTTAAAAAAAGTGTCCACTTTTCATGCTCCCAATATCAGTCTTTTATGTGAATTATTAAAGTTAACGTTAAATTTAAGTCTAGTCTTGGCATTGGCTTGGGTTAAGAGCCAATAAATTTTTGTATGTTTCATAATGGTTTGCATTAATAATGAAAATTATAATTATCATGTACCCACATAGAAACATGTAAAGCATTTTTTTTCGGCAATTTATCTACTGAAATATGTACACATTAAGTTTTTAGGGACGAGCATAAAGTATTTTGTGTCATGGCATGAGTCATTCTCAAAAACGCCGCTTGATGGCACGAGCATTATATCGCATCTAGTGTTTTCAGCTGTTAAGCTATTATCATACACCAAATGATCTTGAAAAACATCAAATGATGACACGAAACTCACACCGTAAATGATGTTTTCAACTATTTTGTAACGTTTTCAAATATTTTTAACGACCGTGGTACTTGACGACACCAGACATATGACCTATGAGGAAAAGGGTATTTTGAGTATTATAAGATATTTTAATATTGTGAGAAAAAAGTGCTGATATGACAATATTTTGTCTATAGCGTCATTTAATGATGTACAAGTTAAAAATAAACATTTAATTAAAGAGTTGTGTTTTTATATCCTCAAAATGAAAATTTTAAGCTCAATGTATAAAAAAAAACTGCCTAAAGAACACAAGCTTATTCTTATTGAGATTTTTAGCCAAAAAGGTTAAAAGAATAATTTACCTTTGAATAAACTTTGGATTCGTGCAAGTCAAAGTTAAAAAGTGATAAGACCAAGCTAAAAGATTCTCACTCTCTTTTCCAAACAATAATAATTTTTTTACTAGATTTCTAAATAATCAAATAAACAATTGAAATAAATATCTTCTAATAAGGTGTTTGTTTAAGCTTATACATGGCTTATTAGCTTATTTGTCTGTTTATATTACATAAGCCTCAAATTTCCGGCTTATTTTATTACTTTTGGACTTATATAAGTTTATTATTATACGAGAAACTAGTATAAAAGTCTCAAAATAAGTTGAAAGTTTGAAGCTTATGAAATATAAGCCGAAATCAAATAAGCTAATAAGCACACATATAAGCTAAAACAAGAACATTATCATGATCAAATAATATAATGAGATACAAATTTTATTCATAGCGAAGGAGAAGTACATGGAGTTAACAAACTCGAGGACGAAACGCCATTGTTACTAGTACTCGTATCACTTAAAGAAGTCCCTAAACTAGCATCGGTAGCCGGTTTCTTCGTAGGCGATAATGCAGGTGTAAGAACCACTTTCGACGAAATCTCCTCCATCTCAGGACTCTCATCGTCCGACTCATCCTCAGTTTCCAACCGCGAAGGAGAGCTATCAGGCGTCTCAAAGGGCGTACATGTCCCAACATTAAGATCAATTTCATCGACTATACCTTTCGTCACATTTTCATTATCAAACACCGGGTTAGAAATGTAAACCAGTGACGACCCGTTAAAGGACTCGTTTAAACAATCCTTCTGAATGTCCACATTATCGGTTTCTAGACTTTCTAGGCGTTGTTTTTCTATGTCGTTGTTTCCGGTTTCTTGGTTTTCAAGAAGTGAAGGTGAAAGTATAGTGGTGGTGGTCAATGGCGCGCCATTTGGAGTACTGGCACGACGCCTACGAAGGCGACGAATGACTGGCCAGCAGTAGAGCTCAGCTAAGAGGAGTAGGACTAAGCCCAAAACCATGGCGAGACTCACCACTAGAACAAAAGTTAGCCACATTATGAGATTTGAAGTACCCTTCATTTGTGTGTGTCTGTGTGTGTGTGCTAGAAGTGACTGAATGTGGTACTAATAAATGGTTAGATCAGTGCAGGACATATGTTGGTTTTTGGCGGGAAAAAGGGGGCCATTGTGACTGGTGAGATGGTGGGTGGGAGGTATTCTAAGTCAGGTGAGACAAAACCTAGTTGTGTTGTTGCTAACATTGGTACTATTGACTTTTATATGCCATGTGTACTAGGAGCTTAGCTGGTTTATGGCTTTTTATATCAGTGTGTAGGACCGGCCGTAATAAGGGTCTTACGAAGTTACGACCGAGTCTTGGACAACCTAGACGCGTGAAGTCACCGACTTGGTGTCCAACGGACTATCAATTTCAAGCTAGCTATATGCCTGAACTAATTGTTTCGAATGTGAAAATAAAACTAGTGCAGTGACTAGCGAGACTGTAAGACTGAACTGATATTCAGCGCGATAACTTAACTCCCACAAGTATATGTCAAGAGGTAGGCACATCTTATATTATTGTTGCCTAGATGGGTAATGTGGACATCCATACGGATTGTGTTCAACGGCGCAAGTGTTGATCAAATGTAGTTTTGACCAAATTAACCAAGAAGTCGAGGGTTCAAGTCACGATTATCATATATGCGTATGAAAAAAGAAAAAAAAAAGAATCGGCATAGGTTTTGACATGACATCTTACCATTTGATATTCTGAATTGAAACTTCAGAACTTCTTGATCCATTATCAGTAGTACACTCTATATTGACTAATATAACACTCGGGTAGTCGGGTACAATAGAATATATAGTCTTATACACTTACTTGGCAACAAAACTACATGATACTAGGTCGTAACTGTCTACTATAACATATTTTGCGCGCTTGTGTCTTTTTTACAAAATTTGTATAAAGTGCGTCTTATAAATCTACCATAAACATCTAAAAAAGTTGACAAACATATTAAAAAACGGGTTGTTGTCATCATCAAGAAACAGATCGTGTTGAACGAACCTCTCGAGAACAGTGTTTTGAGGAAGAATACCGCTTCGGTGGAGCATGGTTGTCACTGTTCCTACTGGTTCTTCCACAATTACTGCCACAAGCCTCAATAGTGACCGCACCAATAAAGCAGTTAACGACTGCCCAGCGCAAGACAGCTAAAGTAAGACACAAAATTCAGAACCATAATAAACCAACATCAACTGAATTAACCAAAGAAACAGCATTTAACGTAAACTTACCATTCCAACGATGCAATCAGACACAATGACCAACTTCAAGTTTGTTTTTTTCTTAAAAACAATTTTCTTTTGGAACTAAGGTTCTAGTGGAGTGGTTGGGTTTTAAAACATGTCATCAGAACTTCAACCCAAATCATACGAAAGAAGTGGATTTACACGTTAACACCCGGTAGTTTGCTTAATTCTAAAAAAAGGCGTTAAAGACATTTCAAAAACGGAATGGTGTACCCTTATCGGCATCCTATTCCTGTTCATCTTTATCGTTGTTGTCTTCATATTCTTCATAGCGAGGTTTGCATTGGACTAAATTTAGGAAATATACCCGGCCTTCGACCAGGTTTAGGCCTCTCCAATTTCTGTAACGTACAAAACCTGCATAGCTCTTAACGCCAATTGTGAAAAATAAAACTAAGGGAGTGATTGGCATTGCGTTTTAAAAGTGATCATCATATCATGTTTGTGTTTTAAGTCGCAGAAAATACTACTGTTCTTACTGTTTGTGTATAGTGAAACCGATTATAAGGGGGTTTGGGATAAGCTTTTCAATACGGCTTATTTACAAATAAGCTTGTACTAACAATACCTGATTACCTAAAAGAGTTCATTCACTATAAAACAAGAACATCCGTATGTGGTATGTTCATTCAAATTTGCTTATTAATTGTCAACGAGGAGAAGCAGCAGACCTCATTGTTCCCTTGGCTTCCTTTCTTAGACCCAAAGCAGTGCAGTCTTTCCTGAATAAGCCGATAAGCATCTAAATAAGCAATTTCAAACACCCTCTAACTATACGATTACTTAGGCTTAAAAAAAATTATGCTTTAATAGTTGTACAATATGTATGATAAAATGTATTATTCAATTTAGTGGGATTTAAAAAAAAATTATTAGTTAGAGTGTTTAATATATTATTTAATATGTATTTGTAACATATGCTTTATAACATGTATTAACTAAAATTACTTTTAGAAAAGTGGTGATAATGATTTTTTTTAATTATTATATGCTAAAATAGTTGTACATTTGGTTTTTGAAATTATATTAGTTAAATTATATTTGAGTTGCTGCATTAAAAGATGTACATCATGTTGTTTTAATTGTATTACTTAAACTTTGTGCATTTATTTAGGAGAGAATGTCTTAAATGATTTTTAGGGCCAGCTCATTGATTCGGGAGGCCTAGTGCGAAACTAGAAATGAGGCCCCCTAAATTTCGAAGAATTGTTCTGCAACATGTCACCATGGCAGTTTAAACCCAAGTTTCTAGTTGATGTGTCCTTTTCTTTGCTTTTCTTTCTCACTTTAACAGTTTATTGTAAAAATTGTTTCACAAAATGGGCTTTTAAAATTTGGTTTTGCTAATGACAGCCCTTAGGGCTGTCGTTAAGAGATATGTTTTTATTACAATTCAATTTAAGAAATGAAATTAACCAATCAGATCACATGTTTGTTGTGCAT
This sequence comes from Glebionis coronaria, assembly GCA_025667525.1. NCBI lineage: Eukaryota > Viridiplantae > Streptophyta > Magnoliopsida > Asterales > Asteraceae > Glebionis > Glebionis coronaria. The sequence continues at coordinate 746,084 of JANFOE010000656.1, read as the reverse complement.
CCTGATTTTTAGGAATTATATCCATGTTTTTCGGCATTAACATCCAGAGTGATTCATATATAACTTCGTAATAAAATTCATTCGTTTAACGACAACCCTTAGGGCTGTCCTTAGCAAAACCCTTTAAAATTTATTATATTAATGACATATCAATTTGGAGGCCCCTTTTCATTGGAGGCCCTGTGCAATAGTCCCACTTGCACAAAATGATCTTCACCTCTGATGATTTTATGGATAAACTTATCGAAACATGAGTTTATTTTTCTAAAAATATAAACTTATTTTAAAAATAAATTTTGTTTAGTTAACATAACTTATATTAGTAACATATGATAAAAAAAATTAAAATAAACTATTAAATAAAATGTTTTTTAATTAATGTTTAAAAAAAGTTTTAGCTCCCCACAACAAGCTCTAAAAACCTGCTTCAACTTTCACTTGTATTGCCTAACATACCCATAAACTCTTTTTACCAAAATCATTAAATAGAATAATAAAAAAAAACTCTCGAATTTTTGTAAATAGTGTTAAGGGTGTTCATTGTTTGGGTTTGACTAACAAAAATCGAAAACTGAATCAAATCAAACCCGAATTAGCACCAAACCAAGAATAAAATATGAGTTGTGGGTCATAACTGAACCAAACCAAACTACAAATTTAATTTTCGAATTGGATATAAGTTCGACAATTAGAACCAAAAACCGAATGAAAATCGAATTTATACAAATATATATTTTTTATAAAGTGTTTGATGCAAATATATATATAGTATTTTGTAAGAGACAACCAACTTCTCTTCATCACTAGGCTTGAGCATTGGTCCGGGACCGGATCGGATTGACCAAGATTAGACTGGACCGAGAATTGAAATGGTCTGAAACTCCGGACCGAAATGGTCCGGTCCGATTCGGTCTTCGGTCCGGTACGGTCCTATTAGGCATAATTGACGAAATTTTGGTAAGAACGAACCGGACCGATCAGACCGAAGACCGAATTGGTCCAAAATCCTGGACCGAGGATCGGACCAAAATTGTTCGGTCCGGTCCAGCTTTCGGTCCGGGTCGGTTTTAGATCTGCCTTGCTCAGCCCTACTCACCACCTACACTTTTGAAAAACTAGTGAGAAAAAATGAAATATGAGCAAATCATAAGGACGGTTTTTGGAATTTACTTAAAAAAATCTACTCCGATAAAATTGGTAAATTATTTTGAAAAGCCCGCGTTTGAATTTACCCCCCAAAAACTAAAAATTCAAATCCCCAAATCTCAAAAACACAGTTCAAAAATCAAATAATCAAATAATCAAACCAATGGCACAAGCAGCAAGATTGAATCTGCGTATGCAAAAAGAACTCAAACTCCTCCTCACCGATCCGCCCCACGGCGCCACTTTCCCCCATCTCTCCGACAACTCGCTCACATCGATCGTTGCGCGTAATGGGTTTTCTCTACACCCTTTTTAATTATTATTCTTTATGAGTCAGTATTCATTCTCTAATGGGGTTTTGTTTTATGTAACAGTGATTCAAGGGCCTGAAGGTACTGTTTATCAAAAGGGGTTTTTTAAGATCAATATTCAGATTCCCGAAAGGTGCGCGTAAAATGTTTGATGTTTTGTGTCACTGACTTTTTGTAACGTGCGCAAAGGCGAAAGCTAACCTGTTGGGTGGTTGTTTCTGCTTATGAGCTTATCTCATTTCGGCTGATTTTAAATGATACATACATTTTTCCGGAATGGGGTGTTTGTTTTGGCTAATGGCTTATTTGGTTTTGGCCCTACGTAAGATTACTTTCTGTGGCTTATTTTGAGAGTTTTTTTTGGCTTATATAAGCTTATTATACAAGAAAGTTATATAAGCCGAAAAGATTCAAAAAAATGAGCTTTCTGAAACACAAGCCCAAAATCAAATAAGCCGAAACAAGCAACCCTATTAGCTCATAAGCCCAAAATAAGCGTAAAAGATACTTGTAACCCATCACTTTTGAAACTATAGTGGGTCTGATGTCTTGTTTGATATGTTGTGGGACGGGCTTATGATCTTATCTCATTTCGATCTGGCTTATTTTGAAATTAATGAGCTTATTATGATATGCCAAGCTAATATAAGCTTGTAAGTTTCAACAAAAGCCAGAAATATTGGGCTTATTAAGCATAAGGCTTTGGTGTTTGTTTCGGCTTATGACTTATTTTTGTTTCGGGCTTATATTTCATAAGCTCACTTTTTGTGGCTTATATGACATTATGAAATTATATAAGCCGAAAAGTTTCAGAATAAGCCACAAATATTGAGCTAATGAAGCATAAGCACGAAACAAAATATGCCATATGTTTAAACAAACACCCCAAAATCCATGGTAAAAAGGTACTTGTAACCCAAAAGCGGAAAGCAACGGACTTATATAAAATGGGCTTATGAGCTTATCTCATTTCAGCTTAGGATTTTTCTGGCTATTTTTGAAATTTAGGGGCCTGTATAAGCTTATTATGATATAACAAGCTAATATAAGCTTTTAAAGTTCAACAAAAGCCGAAATTGTTGGGCTTCTTAAACATATGGCAAAAAGGGTTAAGCTCATTAGCCCAAAATAAGCTTAAACAAACACCCCATAGGCTAAGGTGAAAAGATACTTGTAACCCATCACTTTTGAAGTTATAAGAGATGTCTTGTTTGATATGTTGTGAACGGGTTGTTAAAGTATTGCTGTTGAAACGTTTATGGTTTTGTAGGTATCCGTTTCAGCCACCTGTTGTGACGTTTAGTACGCCTATTTATCATCCCAATATTGATACCGGTGGACGCATTTGTCTTGATATACTTAACCTCCCGCCAAAGGTGAGCTTTTTTTGTTAACTGAGTTTGACGCGTTCTTAGTTAGAAAGATGCTAATTGTTAATTTGAGCATGTTATTGGATTTATTAAGAGGGTGTTTGAGATTTAGTTTTTGTAGAGTGTGTATTACAAATTTACAAGTAACTTATATCGTTTTATAAGCACTTAGTTACAAGGGACATAAATGGTGCCTTTCTATATGTCTATATGCATAAGCTGAAAAATATGAAATCCTGAGCACCTACTTACTCTTGAGGGGTTTAATGAAGCTGTTATTCGCTGTTGTTCCAGGGTGCATGGCAGCCATCGTTAAACATTTCAACTGTTTTGACGAGTATTGGGCTGTTATTGAGTGAACCCAACCCTGATGATGGCTTAATGTGTGAAGCGGTGAGTAGATGTATTACAACTGTTTTGTTAATGATAGTTTAGGTGTCACGCGACTGTTGATTGTTATATGTGGTTGTTGCAATGTGTAGAGCAAGGAGTATAAGTACAACAAGCAAGTTTTTGACCAGAAGGCGCGCTCTATGACTGAAAAATATGCCAAAGCTGATGCTAGTCCGAGCCATGGTGGGCTTCAGTCTCTCACAGATCCAAGCACGGTATGCACATACTATGCTTATGTTTGTGTCAAGTCTGATATATATAGGAGTTTGATTGACTGTATTTTCTGAAAGCGACGAGCTTCAATAAACTGTGTTGCCACGCGTTAATATTAGATGTACTTCAGTTCAAACTTTTGCTAAGACCCCTAAATAATCGGATTCCGTTTCATTACATCTACGTTTGAACTGAATTTTATGTAACCTAAAAATGGTTGGATATCAGTATCTGTTTCAGTAGACCCGGATACTGGTATCTGTGTATGTGAACAGAAAATAGCTGGTTGATGCTTTTACATTTTGCTTCCTGCAGATAGAGAGTAAAGCGCCAGAAGTTGTAAAAACTGACGCATATGAGTCTACTTTAAGTTTTAAGAAGATTTCAGGGATCAGTAGAAAACTTTCATTGAATGCTTCAGGTTCAAACACAATGGAGGGTGATTTTGAGATGAAAGAGGCACCTTCGAACACTTCAATTAGCGAGTTAAAGAATCAAGAACCAAACGAAGATTCCGAATACATGGCGTTTGAGTCTGTGACCAACTCTGGTCATGATCATGATAAGAAACTGCCATCCATTGGCTCGAAGAAATTATGTCTTTCTAGGAAGAATCTACAAAAAGAAGTCCCTGATTCAACCAAAAGACTCGATGACTTGACGCCTAGTGACTTTGATGTACAAAAGGAGAACCAGGTAAAGGTTCAACATCGAAACCAAGATTCCAAGGAAGCGCAGTTTGAACATAGTAAACCTCATGTTATGAGCGTGAGTAAATCTGCTGATAATCAAGATAACAAACCGCGACCAGCCATTAGCTCGAAGAAACTATGTCTTTCTAGGAAGAATCTACAAAAAGAAGTCCCGGATTCAACCAAAAGACTGGATGATTTGATGCCTAGTGACCTTGATGTACAAAAGGAGAACCTGGTAAAGGTTCTAGAACGAAATCAAGATTCCAAAGAGGTGCAGTTTGAACATAGTAAAACTCATGTTACGAGCGTGAGTAAATCTGCTCATAATCAAGATAGCAAACCGCGACCAGCCATTAGCTCGAAGAAACTCTGTCTTTCTAACAAGAGTCTACAAAAAGAAGTCCCTGATTCTACAAATAGATTCGAAGATACGCCTGGTGATCTTGATGCACAAAAGGTGAACATGCCCGATGTTAAAAGAGGAAGTGATATGCATGGGATAGGGATCGGCAGAAAACTGGATGCGTCAGGGTCAAACACACAGGATAGGGATATCGGGTTGAAGCTGGCACCTTCAAATGAGTCACTTGAATGTAGTAAAGATCATGTTATGAACGTGAAGAACTCTGATCATGGTCAACATACAAAACGACCAATCATTAGCTCAAAGAAGTTATGTCTCTCTAACAAGAATCTTCAAAAGGAAGTCCCTGGTCCAACTAAAAGAGTTGATGACGTTCTGCCTAGAGATATTGGTGCACGAATGGAGAACTTGCTCGAGGCTCAAAAGGAAACTGATATACCCGAGTATGCTGTAGGTTCGAAAAGGCTTTCAGGGATCAGTAGAAAACTGTCACTGGATGATGCTTCAGGATCAAACACGAGGGTTAGTGATACGGGGATGAGCAAGACACCTTTTGATGAGTCACAAATTAAAAATCCAAACCAAGATTCTAAAGACATGTCGTTTGAACATAGTATAAAATATGCTATGCCTGTTATGAACTCTGGTAATGATCAAGGTACCAAATCACCAGCTGGTAGCTCGAAGAAACTACGTCTTTCTAACAAGAATCTTTCAAAGGAAGACCCCGATGCAACCAAAAGACATGATGTCGTGATGTCTAGAGCGCAAAAGGAGGTTTTACTTGAGGTTCAAAAGGAAACTGATATGCCCGACTATTCTGTAGGCTGCAAAAGGCTTTCAGGGACAGGTAGAAAACTGTCATTGGACGTTACAGGATCAAACACAAGGGATAGTGATATGGGGATCAACAAGGCACCAAACCAAGATTTTAAAGAACTGCCATTTGAGTATAGTAAAAATCAGGCTATGACCATGATGAACTCTGATCATGATCAAGGTGCTAAACCACCAGCCGTTAGCTCGAAGAAACTATGTCTATCGAGCAAGAATTTGCAGAAAGACTCGACCAAAAGAAAAGTTGGCACAACGTGTACTGACCTTGATGCACAAAAAGAAAACTTGCTAGAGGCTCAAACGAACTCAACTGACACTGGCTGTACTGCCCCTAAACGCAAGAAGCTAGGTTTGACAGGGAAAAGGCCATCGTTCGGGTTTCCAGGCCTAACCAAGAATAGAGGAATCGATAATAATGTGGATGCCGGTGGTTTAGGTGTAAATAAAACGTCAAAGGCACCACAAGCTAATCAAAAGGGAGAGAATTCAAAGCCTACAAAACTTCAACGAAAGCCACTTCAAGTGCTAGCAGAAAAAGATAACTCTAAACTGGACTTGAAAGCAGATGGCAAAATGCATAACTCAAAACATAACGTTGAAAGATCTGATGAAGACATTTCCGAACAAGGACTGGGTGATCCTGAAGGAGTGGTTGTCTTGGACAGTGAAGATAGTGAAGAGGAAATGCCCAGATCAACTTCTAGACGTTTGATTTCACGAAGACGCCTGGTAGGTAAAATATAAGGCTTTGTTTATTTATAAGGCCTAACCAAGTTCTAGACGATTGATTTCACGAGTATTTTGAACGATACAGAAGTTGGTTCTTTTGTAACTTCTCGTATTAAATTTTCCCTGTATATATGTCTTATGCTTTTGCAGATTCATGAAAACACGTGTTCTGTGTTCTGAGGTCTGAGCAATTCAGATTCATGTTTATAGTCTTGAACTCTTGATTTCTGATCAGCTGTATGAATACATTATGCAGTAACTTGCTATGATCAGCTTGTTATTGCTTTTATCAGTTTTGAATTCAGATTCATGTTTATAGTTTTGATTTCTGATCAGCTATATGGATACATTATGCAGTAACTTTCTATGATCAGCTTATTATATCAGTTTTGATGAAAAATATTACTTATTTTTCCGGCTTTTTGGCTGCCCATAAAGGTCTTCAAGGTTCTCTGCGGCAAGCTATATGAATACATTATGGAGTAACATTCTATGATATTGCTTTTTATCGGTTTTGACCAAAACGATTGCTATTTTCTCCGGCCTTTTGGCTGCCCACTTGAAAGGTCTTTAATGTCGTCTGCACCAAGTAGGACTCAATTTTGAGACCTCAAACCAATTAGTGATAAAGCTTTTTACCACTTTGACCACTAGTATTTCTTACAGTAGTAAAAAGTTAATGTGTATAGTATATTTATAGATACATGGATGGTGTTGCTGCATAATGTAACCCGAAAAGCAAAAGCTAGGTTTGACGGCAAGAACCCCTAGTTCGGATTTTTAGGCCTAAACAAGAACAAAGAAAAAGCGATAATTGGGAAACGGATCCGGGGGTTAGGTACATGTCAAAGGCACCAGCTGCTGATCAAAACAGTGCAAATTCAAAGCCTATGAAACTTCCACGAAAGCCACTCCATGTACTCGAAGAAAAGCATAGCGATAAACAGAAGCTGAAAGACCTGCAATGCGGAATACAAAACATAACGCAGAAAGACATGACGAAGACATTTCCGAACAAGAAGGACTGGGTGATCCTGAAGGACTGATTGTCTTGGACAGTGAAGATAGCGAAGAGGAAATGGCCAGATCGAGTTGTAGACGTTTGATTTCACAAAGACACCGGTAATAAGGCTTAGTTGGTTTATTTGGCTAGGATTCAGGTTAAACTTTGTCCATTCCTCAAAGTGGTCTTTGTTTTGAACAATGCATAATCATTGTTGGTTTCTATTAAATCTATAGTTTCTTCTAGTCTTCCTTTTATAATGTGCTGAGCTCAGCCAGACCTATTGCAATTTCTTAAAATAACTGTTCTCTGGTTTGGGCAATGCAGATTATATGTATAGTTTTGATTGAATGAGAGATAAAACTCACCCAGTACTGTACGTAAATGGTGGGTAATCAAGTCAATTTCCACACTTGTATACGCACCATGGGTGTAACCATCTAAAATACACAGAGGTATGTACCCGTAAACTCATTCGTGTAGTATAAAAACTTGTTTTATGTAGTTTGCGAACACTGTAAACATGATATATTGTTTCTTGTAACTCAGTTTCGTAGCCTCTAGCGGGTAACAGATGAGAAAAAATTGGAGAAGGGTTTGAGATACCAGTACACGGTGCCATTCTTACTACATTTATTTGATCAAAAGATCAACCCTTATTTCTATTTTGTTTACTTGTGTTTGCTTCAGCTTACATGGTTTGCTTATGGCTTATTTAGTTTGAGCTTATGGGAGCGTTTGGTATAGCTTATACAATGTAACCTTGTTTAGCTTATACAGTATAAGCTAAGCCCCAATTTTATGACTTATTTAGAAGAATATGGGCTTATACAAGTTTATTATCTCATGATAAACTTACATAAGCCCTTAAGTCTCAAAATAAGTTGGGGTTTAGGCTATATAAACCAAAAATAAGCCATATGTCATAAACCCTAATTTTTAAATTAGGTTATTGGTGACGCTTATATAAGCTAATTATTTCATAAACTTAGATAAGCCCATAAGACTCAAAATAAGCCACAAAATTGAGGCTTATGTTATACAAGCCAAAATAAGCTAACTTTATATAAGCTTAAACAAACAGCCCCTATGTTTCACAAGCTCCCTTTTGTGGCTTTTATTAAGCCTACCCAGCTTGTGAAACATAAGCCAAAAACCAAATAAGTCATAAGCCATCAATATAAGCCGACACAAACACCCGTAACAAGCTGAAATAGGTTATATATAAATAAATAAAAGGATGTTTTATGCTCAGAAGCCAAGCGTAACAAAAATATTTCATAGAAAAAACTCAACACAAAGTTAAGTTTTTTCTTACATGTTAGCTTTCTCATCACTGCATCTAATAAGGGTTTACAAAATAAAAATTTAAAAAAAAAAAAACATTTTTAAAACTGGTAAAAAATTATTATAAAAAAAAAAAAAAAGCCAATTGAGAGAGAACATCAGATAGGAGCGAAAGACTAATAACAAATGTATAATCATTAAATAATATCATTTGAACTATGCAAATAATCATCATTTGTAGCTCTCTCAATATATTAAAACACAAATGGCCTCATAGAGAAGATTAGATTTAACAACATAGTATTATTCAGACATATGCTTGTCATTTTTTTGAATCATTGGCCAAAAACCATTTAAAAAAAAGATTAAAAATATAAATAACAGATTGAAAGATTTAGTAAAAGATGTATGTACGGCGGCTATGAGTTGAAGAGATATTGTGTTTGTGTTGGTATTTATATAGTTGTGGAGCTAGGGTTTTGGCATTTGAGGCTTTGTTTATGGGCCCACTATTGGTTTACTAGAAGCTTTAAAAGCCCATGACAAAATCAGCTTATACAGATTTATAGTATCAGTGTATCACTATCAAGAAAAATCTAAAATTTTATTATCACTCATTACATTGGTTTTACACATGGTTGTCAAGATTTGGATCCTGATTTAGATCCTGATCTTAAGATCTTATGATTTTATGATACTGCAAAGTAAAAATGATTCAGATTTTACGTATGATCTTTGTATGCTTAAGATTTTATAAGATCTCATAAGATCTTATGATCTACTACGATCTGATCTTACTTTTTCTCGAACAAACTTCATAATCAAAATTTGAGACCACATTTTTATGAAATATTCATATAATTTTGTGTTTACGATGTACATTGATTTGCAGGTTTCTAAAATATTGCAAAGACTATATTAAGAAAAGTACATTATAGTAGGATCTTACGATCTCGATCTTGCAAAGACAAAAACGATTTTAGATAAGATCCCGATTTTCAGCTTAGGTCATGGATACACTCCCCTTCATTTCCAGACATAAGGGACCAAATTCTGACAGAATCCTCACTAACAGACGCCAAATACTCGCCTTTTTGAGGTCCCAACAAACGAAATGAATTGATTTTGTATGCCCCTACTATAGCAATATAAAATTTATACACAAGAGATAATAAAAGGAGTATAAAAGAACCTGTAACGAATGTCTTATAGCTTGTGTCTCACATCCATGACGTGGTTGGAATCTTACTTGAGTCGTCTCGCCCTGACCTAAAATTGAACAAAATATGAAACTAAATACAAACACGCTGCTAGAAAATGCCTTACATAACAGTACAAGAATATTAACAAAACGAAGAACATTAACCTGAAGATCATCGTGAATGTTATATTTGACATTGTTTAGGATACCAATGAAACAAAGGAAGATTATATATACTCCAATTGAAATGTTTGTGTGGATTTATATAAGGTGATGTATGATTGAAAGTTTCACTATATCATTTCCAAATGTATGTCTGACGTTTCAATGTGTAATATCATTTCTATGCATGTAATTACCATCCATGCCGTTTTAATTTGTAGATAGATACTTTCTATACGTACTCAATTATTACAGTTGTGATGTTATGGTGAAAACTTACAAGAGAATCTTTTTTGAATTTTGTGTAAAGTCAAATACTTTTCAAACCGGTGATAGGTAAAGCTTACAAAAGAAGCCACAAAAGAATTTTTTAATTTTTCAACAATTACTATCTGTCCTTTATAATTAGTTAAATAAGATAAGGTTTAAAGTAAGTATATATTTATGTGTTTAACTACATTTCTAAAAATGGTAGTAATAAACTTACGCTTCTAAATGACAATGCCAGAGCCTCGTACATCTAGGCTATTGTTCATTTTTGTTCTAAATGCTTTACTAGCTGATGAACTCATCAATGTTATAAATTTCTTATAAAAAAAGGATCATGTACGAGTAATAACTTATGAAAAGGATGTTAGCTAAAACTAATGTAGAGAGAATAGATAGTTACATACATTCATACATTCATGGTACAATTAGGTGTCGGCTGATACGGAGGAGCATCAAAGAAGTTCCCCTGTTGGTCCGGTGAGCCAATAGGCCGCACGTCGTGCCACTAAACCCCCAAGCGGTCACGAACGATGATGTTTCATTATATTCGATTACATGCCCGACATACATACAACTCTCCAATGCATGTAAATCTTTCTTAATCAACGGTTAGATACAACTCGTGTGTAACGCGTTGGTTTGTATACATCGTATGTATTACTTTATAGAATATCTATTTATATATATATATATATATATATATATATATATATATATATATATATATATATATATATATATATATATATATATATATATATATATATATATATATATATATATATATATATATATATATATATATATATATATATATATATATATATATATATATATATATATATATATATATATATATATATATATATATATATATATATATATATATATATATATATATATATATATATATATATATATATAAGAGTTATTTTTAAAAGTGAAAAAAAGTGATAAATAAAAAACTTATGAAAAGCTTAAAAATTTTATGCAAAGTAAAATGTAATAATTATGAAGTTAAACATTTAATACATGATCACGGTTGAACCGATAGTTTAATTCGGTTGAGTCATCGGGTCGCGAGTTCGATCATCAGATCAATTTGGTTGAGTCACAAGGTCACAAGTTCGACCAACGAGTTAATCCGGTCGATCACGGGTTTGACCATCAGGTCAACTCAGTTGAGTCACTGAGCGCGGGTTCGACCACTGGTTAAGTCATCAGGTTACCGGTTCGACCATCGAGTCAATTAGCATATATGTTGGGATCATGCGTTCGACCACCGCATCAAATAACGTATCGTTAATTATATGTCGTTAGGTAATTTCGCTGTTATGCGCGGGTAATCGGCTAGTATTTATAGATAAATGGATGGTGTTGTGCATAATGTAACCAAAAACACAAAAAGCTAGGATGGCAAGAAACCCTCATTTGGGTTTTTAGGCCTAAACAAGAACAAAGAAAACAACGATAATGGGGAAACGGATCCAGGGGTTAGTTGCATGTTAAAGGCACCACTAGCTGATCAAAATGGTGCAGAACCTGAAAGACTATGAAGCTTCCACCAAAACCACTCCAGGTACTCAAAGCAAAACATATCGATAAACAGAAGCTGAAAGACGCTGCAATGCTAACTGAAACACAAAGCATAACACAAAAAGATCTGATGAAGACAATTCTGAACAAGAAGGATTGGGTGATCCTGAAGGAGTGATTGTCTTCGCACGCGAAGATGGTGAAGAGCAAATGGACAGATTGAGTTCTAGACGTTGGATTTCACAAAGACGCCTAGTCAGTATTAAGGCTTAGTTGGCTTATTTTTTGATTTTACAAAGACGCCTAGTCAGTAATAAGGCTTAGTTGGCTTATTTGGCTCGGATTCAAGTTCAAATTTGTGCATTCCTGCAAGTGGCGGTTCTTTGTATAACTATAGTTTTAAGTCTTCCCTCTATAGGGTGATTATGTGTAAACTTTTGATTCTCAACCAATGTTTTAAAACCCGGGTCTTAGATCGACCCGGTCGAGTCGCCAGGTCCGGGTCAACCCGGGTTAACCCGATTTTCTAAAAAAATATTTTTTTTATATTTTTAATAGTTAACAAATTATACTTATAAAAACTATTAAAACTTACGTATATTGAAAATATAAATTGTTTACCAACCAATATAATATGTAAAAAAAATTTCGTCGCAAATACGTAAAATTAAATTACTTTTTTCAAAAAAACCCCGAAAAATTCGAAACCCGGCTGGGTCTTGAGAATCGGGTTGACCCGGGTCACCCAATGACCCGTTTTTTCGACCAGAACCGGTTCAACTGGTTGATCCAGTCGGATCGACCGGGGTCTGAAAACATTGTTCTCAACTATACAGATTCCTCAGTAACATTCTAATAATCAAGTTTTCACAGTCCATCAATGGGTTACTTTAATTATTAGTTTATTACTGTTAGATGTGTCATCTAGCCGAGCCAAGCTCAACAAGGCTCAAGCTCAGCTCGTAACATAAATGGTGGGCTCAAGCTCGGATCGTTGCTTTAACTGTTAATTTAAAGTCGTTCAAAAGAACAAAGCTTATATAAGCCTTATTTGAATGTTGTTTACTTTTTTATATTAACCTTAAACAAAATATGTGTTTAGATAAGCTTATTTTATTGGCTGAACAGCTTATTAAAATATGGAAAAGGCGTTAAGCTTTACTTTTTTAAGGCTTATGAGGCTAAGCCCATGGATTTTTAAATCGACGAGCATATATTTATCTGCTCGTAAGATAAAAATAGTAAGCTTCTTGGCTTTCCAAATGCCAATAATCCTTTAAACCCATAAAATAAGCTAATTAACCATCACCAAATGGCTTAGTGGTAGAATGGGATTATCAAGTCAGAAACTCAGAAGCCAAGCGTAACAAAAATATTTCATTGAAAAAACTCAACACATAGTTAAGTATTTTCTTACATGTTAGCTTTCTCATCACAGCTTCTAATAAGGGTTTACAAAATAAAAATTAAAAAAAAACATTTTTAAAACTGGTAAAAAATTATAAAAAATATATAAAAAAAAACGATTGAGAGAGAGCATCAGATAGGAGCGAAAGACTAATAACAAATGTATAATCATTAAATAATATCATTTGAACTATGCAAATAATCATCATTTGTAACTCTCTCAATATATACAAAAAAGAATGGCCTCATAGAGAAGATTAGATTTAACAACATAGTATTATTCAGACATATGCTTGTCATTTTTTTGAATCATTGGCCAAAAACCATTTAAAAAAAAGATTAAAAATATAAATAACAGATTGAAAGATTTAGTAAAAGATGTATGTACGGCGGCTATGAGTTGAAGAGATATTGTGTTTGTGTTGGTATTTATATAGGGGTTATGTTAATAATACCCCCTAACCCCAAAAAGTACAAAAAAGTACTACTAATACCCCCCCTTTTGTCCCCCTGTTACTGTACAACATAATTTTCTGCCAGTTTCTGTTCCGTATTTTTTGACAGTTTACTGTTTTTGACATGTTAAACTTTATATTTTTTATTCCGCACTTTCCGTTTTCCAGTTTTATAACAAAAACAAAATTATAAAAATTAAAAAAAAAATAAAAAAAAATAAAAAAAAATAAAAAAGTTAGGGGGGTATTGGAATCCATATAGGGGGTGTACCAATAACCACCCCCTTATATAGTTGTGGAGCTAGGGTTTTGGCATTTGAGGCTTTGTTTATGGGCCCACTATTGGTTTACTAGAAGCTTTAAAGGCCTATGATAAAATCAGTTTTTATACAGATTTATAGTATCACTATGAAGAAAAATCTAAAATTTTATTTATCTGATCACCCATTACATTGGTTTTACACATGATTGTCAAGATCTAGATTCTGATCTTATGATTTTATAATACTATAAGGTAAAAACGATGCAGATCTTACGTAACATCTTTGCATGCTTAAAATCTTATAAGATCTCAATCTTGATCATAGGATCTTAGGATTTACTACGATCTGATCTTACTTTTTCTCGAACAAGCCTCATAATTATAATTTAGAACCACATTTTTATGAAATATTCGTATAATTTTGTGTTTACGATATATATTGATTTGCAGATTTCTAAAATATTGCAAAGACTATATTAAGAAAAGTACATTATAGTAGGATCTTACGATCTCGATCTTGCAAAGATAAAAACGATTCTAGATAAGATCTCGATCTTGAAAACCTTAGTTTTAAATATGAAAACTATAACGTTGATTTGTGTTTAATGTTTTGTAACCGATGTAAGTACATCTTATCACTATGCACATGTTTTTATATAAAAATTCTTGTTGTGTTTTGAAAATCTAACATCGATTACTATTTTGTAAAGTTTTTTTATTGGATGAAAGATTTAATTTACATGAGTGTGTGTTGACATTTAGGGGCGTTTAGTTCACAATGTGTTTTGAAAAAAAATTAAAATTGATGAAATGAAATTGTAAGTTAAATGAATCTTTTATATAATAAAAGAATTAGATTATTTGAGAATTTTAGTGAAAAGTGGAGGTTGTAAAAAAATAATTGAACCAATCAAATGACTTGATTTTGACACATAAGCAAGATAAAGCGATGTGATTGGTTGAAAAAAGTCAAAATTGAATTCATTTAGTCAAAATTAAAAATTTTGGTGGAGGACCTTGATGAAAATACACAAAGATATATGTGTCAAATTTATATTTATGAAAAAATAATAAATATTAATAATAATAAACGAATAAAAAAATAAAATGTTAGTAATAAAAAATATATAATAATAATAGTTATTATAAATAATAAATATAATAATGAAAACAAGAATAATAAATAATTAAATACTAATAATAATAATAAATAAATAAATTATTATGATAATATTTAATAATATTATTAAATATACTTGATAATAATAGTAATTAATAATAATTAATAGTTAATATAAAATAATAAATAATAATAATAAAATAATAAATAATAAATAATAATAAATAATAGTAAAATATAAAAAATATAATAGTAAAATAATAATAAAAATAATATTTATCTATATTATTTTTTGTTATTATATAATAATAATTAATTTATTACAATAAAAATAATATTTAATATTTTATATATTATTTATTTTGTTAATAATTATTATATTAATATCTAAATAATATAAAAAAATCGTTTTTATTAATAGTAGAAATTTTAATGATAATAATTTAATTAGTTATTTTTTTATGATAATTATTTAATTAATATTTTTTTATATTATTATTTTTAATATAATGTTAATATTATTATTTTTTAATAATAATTTTCTCTATATTTTATTTTTAATAATTATTATGTTAATAAATGATTAATTTGTTATTTAATATTATATATATTCTAATAATTATTTTATAGATAAACTTATATTAATTTTATATTAATATTTTGTTAATATTTTATTAATATAATAATAATTATTTTATTTAGACTATGATATATTATTTTATTAATATAATAATAACTACTTTATTAATAAATAATAAAAACAATTTTAATAATAAATTTTTATAATAATAATAATATTAGTAACAATAATAATATTAATTATTATTATGTTATTACTATTATTTATTAATACTGTATTTTAAAGTATAAAAATATTAAATTACAACGTAATTCAAAATTTTCCATCCAACTTCCTATGTAATCTGAATTCTCTTAATGGATGTAATTGTAATGTCTGAATTACAATTACAACGCAAAGCAAACAGCTCACGTAATGTAATGTGGATTACAATTCCTTTGTTTATCCGAACCAAACATGCTATGTAATGTAATTTGTGATAACATAAAACCGAGGTCATTGCTTAATCTTATTTTACGACTATTTTTGAAATTTTTGATGAGTTTGAATGGTTTTTATTTTTGAAGGTTTAAGTTTAAACAGATGTTAGAAGACTTATATTTTATCTTTAATAAGTATAAGGAGTATTAGCAAGCGTGATGTCGATGGATGCCCAATATTTTACGTTTTATTGTCGGTTGTTCGATGTTTGTCATTTTTATGTTTTCTTTTTAATGATTTAACACCCCCAAATTACATTGCGCAGCGGAAATATACATTTGGGTGCTAAACTTAAACCTCGTTACTAAAACACTTTATACGATTTCATGAGACATTTAAAATATAAGATGAATTAATAATATCTTTAGTCTAAAGTTTTCATTCCCAATAAATCTATTTCATAAAATATCAGAGTAGCGTTTCGGTCCCTTTAAAGTACCATCCCAAAAATACAAACCTTTTATCAACTATATAATACTCAAAATGATTTTTATAATTTCCTGAAGACAAAAGTTAACATTTAATAATGACAGGGAAAGAAAACGGTTTCAGAGTGAACAACTATAAAAGCGACACCGCAACCTTCCCAAGCAAGCTCCTTGATCAACACATCAGATTACCTGAAATACATGCTTAAACAAATCAACAATAATGCTGAGTGAATCTATAGGTTTAACAAAACACTTTTGAACACATCATAAAATCAATCATAATCGTTTAATAGAATTGTTGTACATACAATCAATTAATCAGGCATTTCATCTTATAGCAATAGCTAATGAATTGTATTAAGCTCATGACACCGACCCCTTAATTTAGTCACCCATGTCAAATGCCCGCATGACTATATGAATTCCATTGCCCCTACTAGGATATCAGTTGTAAGTATACCACATTCTCATTCTCGTAAATTATCCTTCCCAGAGGTTACTCAGCGTAAAGCCCTGGTCTCAGATAGGGTTGTCAGCCTAATAGTACCATCATTTGAATAAGCGACTATTCCCAACTCACAACAAAGAGCTAGAACATAGTTAACGGTTCATGAAATTAGGGACTTTTGAAACTTAGGTACTTATACAATTCAAGGCAACATCAGGCAACAAAGGCAACATTCGAGTCCAACAATTACTCATGACATGTGTTCATTTTATTTCAAATAGCATGTATCCCCCTCGCGGGTTTTAAAATCATTATAAACAAGTAGAAAGCGAGGTTATAGACTCACCTTGAGTAATGGCTATAGTAAGACGACTTTCAACGATTGACGATGCCCGGCGAACACGAAATTCATAATCTATCAAAATAAAACACGCACCTTTAATAACATATTCAAGTAATATCTCATACCTAATAAAATAAAATAAATAACTCAAAGTCAAAATTAAACTCACACCATTCTCATTTAATTAATTCCTACATATGTACCTGATAACTCGATTTTACTCAGGTTAAAAAGATTCGTTGTACCAATCTCTTCGAATTGAACAACTTGATGTTTTATGTGTGACTCAGTCGTTCTTTGGTGGATCAAAGATGTGTCGTTGTAATTTTGAAAATTAAAGGTGCAAAACAATTAAAGTAAAGGTGCAATTAAAATAAATCTAAGTCTAATTAAAATAAAGTGCAAGTATTTAAAAGCAAGACTAGAATTAAAGGGCAATAAAGTAAATAACGCAAACTTAAATCTAACTAAGGCAAAATTAAAATGCAACTAAAACTAGAACTTAAACTAAGGCAAATAAAAGGAAAAAGGCGGGAAAAATAAAGCTTAAACTAAAAAGGCAGAAAACTAAAAACTAAGAATTCCCTATCCGGAATAAACTCCTATTCGGAATAAAAGGTAATTCGGAATATCTGTCCCTATTCGGAATGTTCTCCTATTCGGAATAATCGTCTACTCGGAAAGATTAGCCCTATTCGGAAAGATTTCCTATTCGGAAAGATTTCCTATTCGGAATAAAGTGCCTACTCGGAATAATGGGTCCTATTCGGAATACTGTCACTATTCGGAATGTTCTCCTATTCGGAATAAATACTCTATTCGGAAAAACAGTCCTATTCGGAAAATCAGGGTCTATGCGGAAAACTTGTGCCCGTTCGGAATAACCAAACCTATGCGGAAAGATCTTCCTATGCGGAATACCGGATATTCCGAATAGCAGTTTTACAAAAACCCCTATGCGGAATAACTGAGTATTCCGAATAAGTGATTTCTACAAAAGTGTTACTCGGAATAAAACCTCTATGCGGAATATTTAATATTCCGTATAGAACACAAGATTCCACTCCTATTCGGAATGTTAGCTGGGGACGAACTTCAGGGAAAGAACAGTAATAGATCCTAAGAACAAGGAAAGCTAAAAAGGGACGGATCAAATAAAAACAAAGCGAAATCAAGCACAAGATTAGATCAAACAAACAAATAAACAACTATTAAGCATAAACAATCAATCCAAATCAATCAAACTCACAAAACTTAATCAAAATAATCAAAACCCACTTAAATAAATCAACAAAAATAAAGATCATGAACATAAACAAATCAACTCAAAGATAAAGAAAGGAAGAATGAGATTAACAAGATAAAGATAAAGCTTGACAAGAATTAAAAAAGAAAACTTACTTGAATTAAATGGTAATAAAGGTGCAAGACAAGGTAATTAAATGTGCAAGTATTTAAATTGACAAGGTAATTAAAGGTGGAAGGACTAATTGTCACTATTAGCCAACAACACAAATGATAACTAATCTAATCTATATATAGGGGAGGATTAGGAAGCTTCCTCCCCTCCTTCTTTTCTTGTTAATTGCAAGATTAAGTCCTTCCTTCATTTAATCTTCATTAATTGCGTCATTAGTCCCTTTCTTCTAATCTTTCTTTTAAGTTTGGACTTTAAGGACTTGTGGCTCGGGATATCTTTTGAACTCGTCTTTAATTTCTTCAATAAAATAGACTTGAGTTTCTCGACTTTTGATAAACTTCCGTCTTTTGACTTTTTCTTCGATAAAACTTCAGAATTGGTCTTGGACTTCTGTTCTTTTTCCACTCTTGATTTCTCGACTTCGTCTTTCATCTTTTTCTTCAATAAAAGCCGTGAATGCCCGTGAATTCTCGTGTTTTCTCCACTTTTCATAATTTCATCCTAAAATACAACAAAAACACAAACCACGCATAATTCCGACATAAAAGACATAAAATACACGTTTTGGTCCGGTTATTATTGTAATTAAGTGGTAGAAAAGATGGGTGTTTACACACCTATCAAATCCCCTACACTTGTCCATTGCAATGTCCTCATGCAATGCATTAGTTACAAAGCATGTTTACACTTTTCATCATAATCAATCCACGTTGGCCTTTATTAAAGAGATAGAAAATTTATAAAAATGTAAAGCAAAGAAATTAAAAGCATACCTTGGGTTTTGAAAATGTCATGAATAGTCATCATCCTCAACTTTTCACTTTCTCCAAACCAAGCTTAAAAACGAGATCATTGTTATTATAAGTTAGTAGACTAACACGAACTTATGTGGGCCAATTACTCACTTAGACTCCCTTATTCCTATGGGTATCTCTTATATTTTATTTATTTGTCTTGAATGATCACGAAGATGCATTGTTTGACTTATTTAGATAATTATTAAGTCTGAAAATAAAGTGCACGATTTAATCAATAGTTAGCTAAAGGACCAAATCTTTTAAAACTGCTTCTCGGGATATCAAAAAGTTCATATCTTGGCATAACTTGGTTCGCGATTTGAGACCTTTCTCGGGCCGATATTTGGCAGCGACTTCATACTTCAAATCTTGAGAGACGTTCATGAAATAATGGTCTTCTCTTCATAACTGGAATTTCTTCACTTGGAATTTTTGAGAGATTCTTCATATATGGACCACGACTTCTTCATTTTTCTCCAATCTTTATTTTGGATTTTGATATACAACGATCCGCCTCCTTTATTGACTTGGATCTATTTATCCTCATACCTTGTTAGGGTCTTTTCGGATACACTTCTCCATGACTTTTGGGGAGTTTTTGCTTTTCGTCGTGTGTCTCGATCCTTCATATTGATTTTCGATAAATGATTCTTCACATCACTTTTGGATCTTTAGCAACAAAACATAGCCCTCATGCCTTGTTAGGGCCTTTTCGGACTCGCCAATCTTCGCGCCCCGCTTCATAAGTTATGCCTTGGCTATGAACTCTCGTCATTACCGAGCAACTTTTAAACGATCTGGGGCTAGAAGCTAAGTAACTTTTCAAATCGTACAACCTTATTTATTAGCAGATAAATTTATTAGCAAGCGATGGGAGAATAGGCTTATAATTAACTCACATAAATTCACGAAAGAATACCGAACTTATAATTGGCTCTATCATCTCTCGTTCTCCACAATTTAAAATCTCAAGTAATGAGACTCGTGGATACTTAGCCTATTAAATCAAAGTTTTGGGTTTTCGAGTCGCCTATAGGATCTTGCAAATTCTTAGACTCTTTCAAGTTTAGAAATCGCATCTTAAAGTTCCCTTGATAAACGACTCTCTAGGATCAATTATAGGAACTTGCGAAAAGTTCTTGTTCTTAACCCGTGAGAGTTAAGACTTTCGCGTTTTATAGCTCCCTATATAAAAGCCTAGCAAAACTTGACTTAAACACGTTAAGGATACTAGCTAGAGTAAACTCGGATTGAGTCAAAAGATTCACAACGTTTGAAAATTAAAACCACTTATTAAACATTTATTCTAGCAAGGAAAGAAAATAACTATACAAAAGGAAAAAACTAATAGGCCAAAATAGATCAAAAATTTTGAAAAATGTCGAAAAATTGATTTTCCGGTTAAAATGAGGACAAATACAAGGAAAAGACCACTTAACTTCGATAGAAGTCCCCCCTACACTTAAGATAAACATTGTCCTCAATGTTTAAGCATGTGGGAGTAAACTCCCCTACACTTAGGGCATTGTGCACGTTGTTTAAATCTTGCAAAGGAGAAGACAACTAAAGAGATTCCTATTTTAATATTGAGAAAATATAAAAAATAGTGAATCGAAAAGAGTTTAGGATAGAACCGGGAAGAAGTAGAACACGGAATCACGGGTCGTCAAGAATCATTAAGAGTGGATCATTGAAGCTCGAATCCCTGATTAAGAAGTGAGGAGAGGAAATAGCAATCCAAAGGGGTCCCCCCTACACTTATGATAAAGAAAGCGAAAAGATAGATGCATGGGTTGCCTCCCAAGAAGCGCTTGATTTTTGTTAACCGAGTCGTGAGCCTGACTCGACCTTGATCATCAACGGAAGTAGCATGAAACAAATCCACCAGGATCAAAGACATAGTTTTCATCCATCAATAGGCAAGAGCTTAAGGTGAACAAGGCAAGCCAAAAGAGAAGCGGCAAGGTTCCCTTAAGCAGTGATGGAGCACAGTAGAAGCAAGTATGAAGCGGTGCAAGCATGTCTTCCAAATTTCCAAAGATTTTTCCTTTTATTTCATCAGGTGGATACTGAGATGGCTCTAAGATTGCAATACCAGGGTCGAACACCTTTTCCTTCAGGGGAAAATAGCACTCCGGCTCAGCCGAGTGTGAAGAAGATCCGCAAAGAAGCACAACCTCGTCCTCAGAAGTGGGACAAAGAGGTGTCAAAACATAAGTGCAACGGATTTCGGTGTCAACCGGTTTCTTCTCCTTGGACAAAATGCTCTTCAAATCCAAAGTAGGATCAAGACGATAATCTTCAAAGTCCAAAGGAGGTGCATCACTCTCATGAGGGAAGTATGTGTTAAGAAATTCAGAGAAATCTTCCTCGAATGAGTAATCGTCCAAAGTAGGATCGAGTGATGGCGGAGGATCTTCATCATGTGAAGAATCGCTCGAGAGAGTATCGGCCTCATCAAAATCATCATATGTAGGCAGCTCGGGATACTCAGAAGTACAATCAAAATCATCCGAATCTGAGCTAGAATTATCATCTTCATAAGCATCAAAGACCGGTGGAGAATCAAAAATGGGAGAAGCGTCCAAAGTAGGGAGAGAATCATCCACATTATCTTCAAAAGTGGATTATCAGTGGAAGACTCGAATAAAGGATTGTCATAGACGGTAAAGTCATCGAGCACATTGATCATATTCACTGATTCTCGGCCTCCAAAAGATCTGCCTGTAAGCTTCCCCATTTTAAAAATTTTAGAATCATCCCCGACTCGTAAGATTAACTCACCTTCGGCCACATCTATTAAAGCACGTCCGGTTCTCAAGAATGGCCGACCAAGTATTAGAGGAATACGAGGGTCCATTTCATAATCAACTACAACAAAATCGACCGGGAAGGTAAATGTGCCAACTTTGATAAACACGTCTTCGGCTATACCAACGGGGTAAGCGAGAGTGCGGTTTGCAAGTTCGAGAGTCATCTTTGTAGGAATGAGATCGGGCAATGATAGTGTTTTCCAAACACTGAGTGGCATAAGATTAATACTAGCCCCGAGATCAGCAAGGGCAGTAAATTCTTCAGTTTTGTTGAATAAGCAAGACAACACAAAACGACCGGGATCTCCAAGTTTTTCCGGAAGTTCTTTAAGAAGGACTGCAGAGCAGTTTTCATTTAAGCGTGTGTTGGCGAGTTCAAGTAACTTCTCCTTCTTGCTAAGCAAATCCTTGAATGCTTTGACGAATTTCGGCATGTGGCAAAGTGCTTCAACAAGGCTAATGTTGATGGTCATTTTAGATAGCATATCCACATATTTCATTACATTACAATCATTCTTGGTTAGCTCGTTGGTCTTGCCTATGCGAGAAGGGTATGGGATTCTGGGCTGATAAGGATTGGGTGGAGGTGTAGTTGGTGAGGGTTGTGATGTTGAAGGGTCCTTCCGAGATACATCGTCATGACGAGGCGGAGACGGTAATGGTGCACTATTACTAGGTGTAGGAGGAGTAGGGATACATGGTGGTGGAGGAGGTGTAGATGATGGTGGTGGGGTAGATGGAATGACAATGGTAGTTCCACGACGCGTAGTTATAGCACTCACATTAGCTCGCGGATTGGTGACGGTATTTGAAGGTAGAGAACCCGAAGAAGAGGAAGGTTGAGCTTCAGGCAAGAAACTAGCCAACAGATTCTTCAATTCAGTTGTTTGAGTGATGAAAGAGGATTGAAGATTATCACGAACCTCAGTTCTGATGTCATTACCTTGCTTCAAGATATCTCCTTTCAAATTAATTATTTGGCTCTGTAGATTCTTGATTTGCTCACCTTGAGTTCTCATGATTGTGTCAACATCGGGATTAATGGGTGGGTGTTGTTGGGTGGGTGGTTGATAAGGGTTAGAAGCACGAGGTGGGATTTGGTTGCTTCTATTGTAGTTGTTGGCGGGATTTTGGTTTTGAGGAGAAAAACCGGGTGAAAGGTAATTGTTGGAACGGTAGCTCAGCAGATTTCTATCCCCTTGTTGTCTAGCTTGGTAATTTTCCGGTGAATAATTACCGTAAGCTGCATACACATTTTCTGGATTTCCTTGTGTAGAAGGACAATCGGTGTATGAGTGAGGACCGCCACATGTTTCACAAGGATTAGCAACCGCTTTAACTTGTTGTTGTTGGTGGGTTGAAGCGAGAAGCGTAATACTTTTGCTCATTTCGGCCATCATGCGGGTGAGTTCAGTCATCTCAGGGTTTGCTGAGGTAGAAGAAACATTGACTCTCGTGTTGTTTCTAGAAGAAGCAGAGGAATCCCAGTTCTTATGATGAGTAGTCATGTTTTCAATTAACTCTCTACACTCCTCGGGTCTCCTTTTCATGAATGTGCCACCGGCGGCTGCATTGATCGTATCACGATCCCGAAAAGTCAATCCGTTGTAGAAAGTATCGATCAAGGTGACCGGAAGCATGTTGTGGTTTGGACAACGGTCGATCAAGACATTATATCTCTCCCATGCATCAAAAAGAGATTCATCGGGATCTTGCATGAAACCGCTGATCTGATTGCGAAGGCTTGTGACCATGGATGGTGGAAAGTAGCGCGACAAAAAGCGTTGAGTCATGTCATCCCAAGTGCGAATAGAATTCTTCGGGAGACGATCAAACCATTTCTCGGCATGATGTGATAAAGTATGCGGGAAGAGTTGTAGGCGGAGAACATCCATTGTGGCCCCAGGCAACTTCATGCTTTGGGTGATTGTAATGAACTTGTCGAGGTGTTTGTTGACATCATCATCAGGCAATCCTCTAAATGGGTTTGTTTGTACTTGCTGAATCATGTGGTGCTTCAACGAAAACTCAGGAGCGTTGATTTGCATCGGCGCAATCGGTCCTCCTCGTCCAAACATTGTTGGTTGACAAAGTTCCTCCATGGTCCGAAGATCGGGCTGTGGGGGAGCATTGTTGTTATTATTATTATTATTGAGGTGCGGTAGTTGATTATTGTTGTTAACACCTGCCATATCTAAATCTTCTTGAGGCTCGGGCTCTTGATAATTAGAAGATCTAGTACGCATACACCTGAAAATGCAAAAGAAAACAAAACCAAACACAAAGACAATATATATACACAATAAAGATAAAATCTTTTTGGATTTTTGAAATTTTTAATTTTTATGGTTTTATGAATTTTTTATGCAAGAAAAATAACGTTCACAAGTGAACGGGTCCCAAAAAGCAACGTGTCTCTAAAAAAAAAAACTGTTGATCTTTACGAAAAGAGCCGGCAGCGGCGCCATTTGATAACTCGATTTTACTCAGGTTAAAAAGATTCGTTGTACCAATCTCTTCGAATTGAACAACTTGATGTTTTATGTGTGACTCAGTCGTTCTTTGGTGGATCAAAGATGTGTCGTTGTAGTTTTGAAAATTAAAGGTGCAAAACAATTAAAGTAAAGGTGCAATTAAAATAAATCTAAGTCTAATTAAAATAAAGTGCAAGTATTTAAAAGCAAGACTAGAATTAAAGGGCAATAAAGTAAATAACGCAAACTTAAATCTAACTAAGGCAAAATTAAAATGCAACTAAAACTAGAACTTAAACTAAGGCAAATAAAAGGAAAAAGGCGGGAAAAATAAAGCTTAAACTAAAAAGGCAGAAAACTAAAAACTAAGAATTCCCTATCCGGAATAAACTCCTATTCGGAATAAAAGGTAATTCGGAATATCTGTCCCTATTCGGAATGTTCTCCTATTCGGAATAATCGTCTACTCGGAAAGATTAGCCCTATTCGGAAAGATTTCCTATTCGGAAAGATTTCCTATTCGGAATAAAGTGCCTACTCGGAATAATGGGTCCTATTCGGAATACTGTCACTATTCGGAATGTTCTCCTATTCGGAATAAATACTCTATTCGGAAAAACAGTCCTATTCGGAAAATCAGGGTCTATGCGGAAAACTTGTGCCCGTTCGGAATAACCAAACCTATGCGGAAAGATCTTCCTATGCGGAATACCGGATATTCCGAATAGCAGTTTTACAAAAACCCCTATGCGGAATAACTGAGTATTCCGAATAAGTGATTTCTACAAAAGTGTTACTCGGAATAAAACCTCTATGCGGAATATTTAATATTCCGTATAGAACACAAGATTCCACTCCTATTCGGAATGTTAGCTGGGGACGAACTTCAGGGAAAGAACAGTAATAGATCCTAAGAACAAGGAAAGCTAAAAAGGGACAGATCAAATAAAAACAAAGCGAAATCAAGCACAAGATTAGATCAAACAAACAAATAAACAACTATTAAGCATAAACAATCAATCCAAATCAATCAAACTCACAAAACTTAATCAAAATAATCAAAACCCACTTAAATAAATCAACAAAAATAAAGATCATGAACATAAACAAATCAACTCAAAGATAAAGAAAGGAAGAATGAGATTAACAAGATAAAGATAAAGCTTGACAAGAATTAAAAAGGAAAACTTACTTGAATTAAATGGTAATAAAGGTGCAAGACAAGGTAATTAAATGTGCAAGTATTTAAATTGACAAGGTAATTAAAGGTGGAAGGACTAATTGTCACTATTAGCCAACAACACAAATGATAACTAATCTAATCTATATATAGGGGAGGATTAGGAAGCTTCCTCCCCTCCTTCTTTTCTTGTTAATTGCAAGATTAAGTCCTTCCTTCATTTAATCTTCATTAATTGCGTCATTAGTCCCTTTCTTCTAATCTTTCTTTTAAGTTTGGACTTTAAGGACTTGTGGCTCGGGATATCTTTTGAACTCGTCTTTAATTTCTTCAATAAAATAGACTTGAGTTTCTCGACTTTTGATAAACTTCCGTCTTTTGACTTTTTCTTCGATAAAACTTCAGAATTGGTCTTGGACTTCCGTTCTTTTTCCACTCTTGATTTCTCGACTTCGTCTTTCATCTTTTTCTTCAATAAAAGCCGTGAATGCCCGTGAATTCTCGTGTTTTCTCCACTTTTCATAATTTCATCCTAAAATACAACAAAAAAACAAACCACGCATAATTCCGACATAAAAGACATAAAATACACGTTTTGGTCCGGTTATTATTGTAATTAAGTGGTAGAAAAGATGGGTGTTTACACACCTATCAGTACCCCTATTACACTTTTACTTTATTTATTTCCTTTATTAAAAATCTGTCAATATATATATACTAATCATTCAAACTGTTTTCACTACTTAGACACGTCAAATTTTTACGATACTACTCAGCGACTTCACCTAATATATATATAGAAAGTCCTCCCAAAAGTTGGTTAAAAGATTTTACTTTTAAGGTTCCCTGCCCGACACATCTTCGAACTACAAAAACCGGACAGTTTTACGTTTTCGACTCATATAATTATTTTAACCTCTATAAATGACTCCATTTGCAAAACCGAAACTCATGTTTGAAAATAGACTCAACATCCTAATGTTTACACTTCTACATCAGTCCTTGACTCGTTTCAAAATCCTTTCTATAATCCCCGAGATTCAATCCAAATATCGACAACAACTATATATTGTGCCGATACTCGTCTCCCGGTACACGAATAATCAAACAATCATAACTTTTCGCTCGTTTGGAGCTAGAAGCTCTACTTTATACCAACTAGAAGCTTATGAAATCCTCTACAACAATATCTAATCAAATCATATCATATACAAACTTAAGTTTTCCAAAATTTGCCTTTTAGCTTCTGATTAAAAATATCTTCTTAAAAATCACTCAAAATCACATTTTCACCCATTTTAACATCATTTTTACTACTATAATCATACTAATGCTACTACTTTCAATCCTAACATCCTATATCACCCTAGATGATCAAATCATATAAAACCCAACTCAAAAATTTTAACATGCAACATGTAAAAATCATTTATATCATCATAAGCACCTACATACAACACATAAACACGATCAAAACACAAGATTTTCATCAAAAATAGGTTTTTACAAAAAGTGTTTGCATGTGGGTAAATTTTATACCAAATTGTAGAGAAAGATGAAACTAGAATAAGTCTTTGTTTAGATTTTAAAGAATCAAGCTAGAAATTAAGATGATGATGGTTTCTGTGGTGATAGGGGTGACGGCATGGAGAGGGTGGGAGAGAGGAGGTGAGTTGATTTTGTTAGTTAGTGGGAAAGTATGTGTTTTTGTTTATTTATTTTCCTTTTATATGTGGACAGTTTATGGTAGTTTTTGCCAATTGTGGTTCTTGTGGACCAAAATGCAAATAATTGTTTAAAAAGCGGGAAATGATTATTAGTCAATTTTAAAAATATTTACAGGTCTTGGGTTTCATAAAAATACTTCTCAAAACTTAAAACGCACACAAAATATGATATTATATAGTCTCGGCACGACTTAATACGAAATTAAAATAAAAACATCAAAATATAAAACATCGTCATAACTAAAATTTAAAACGTAAAATTCGGGCATCCGTTGATATCGTGATCACTAATAATCCTGGCAAAACGTCAAAACGTAAAAATATAACTTTCAACATTCGTTCAATTCAAATCACCAATCATCATAACATTCAATCTCGTCAAAAAAAATTTCAAAAATATACGTAAAAATATAATTAAATAATGACCACGGGTTCGGGTTATCACAAATGACGTGTTAAGTCGAATCTGGAGACGATATTATTATATTTGAGATACGTTTTTACTTTTTACAAGTATTTTTATGAAACCCGAGCCCCGTGAATATTTTCAAAATTGACTAATAGTCATTTCCCGCTTTTTAGCTAACTATTCTCATTTTAGACCACAACTATCACAAATTGGCAAAATAAACCCTTGGAGCACCATATATAAGTCTAATTGACACCTAACTTTCTCATAGTGGAAAGTCACACATAAAAAACATACTCCTCCTCCCTTTTCTTTCTTAACCGTCACCCCTAAACACCCTTGTAATCAATTTTCTTTCAAAAGCAAGCTTGATCTAAGCTAAAATAATTCAAGTCCCATTCTTAGAATTTAAAGGAGCATCTTTTGGTACTAATTTTGGTTACATGCATGAAGTTTGATGTTTTAGGGTTGGTAGGTCAAGTAGATGATCATGCATGCATGATTTGGTGATGATCAAGTGATGATCATGCTAGTTTTTACTAAAAACTTGTTTTTGATTTTGGGTTTTTGATTTAGAGATTGATACAAGTGTTAGGGATTAGATATGTTGTTATTAGGGTAATAGGATGATGATAAAAATGGTTGATTTTGATTAAAAACATGGTTTCATGCAAGATTTTGAAGGGTGATTTAGATCAGTGGGAAAAAGGGTATTTTGGGTACCTTATGATTTGATTATGGCTTAACTAATCGCATAGGGTTGTAGAGAATTATATTAGCTTCGATTTGATATAAAGTAGAGCTTTTAGCTCCAAACGAGCGAGAAGCTATGAAAGTTTGATTATTCGTGTACCGGGAGACGAGTATCGGCATGACATGTAGTTGTTGTCGATATTTGGATCGAATCTCGGAGACTATAAAATGAGTTTTGAAATGAGTCAAGGACTGACGTAAAAGTGTAAACCCTAGATGGTGAGTCTATTTTCAAACCTAAGTGTCGGTTTTGCAAATGGAGTCGTTTATAGAAGTTAAGACGGTTATATGAGTCGATGACGTAAAACTGTCCGGTTTTTTAGTTCAAAGATGAGTCGGGCAGGGAACTTTAAAAGTAAAGTCATTTGATAAACTTGTTAGAGGACTTTATATAGATAGTAAGTTAATTCCTCGAGTCGTTTCATAAATGTTTGATGAGTCTGAGTGGGGGTAAATGAGCTAGTACATTTGGTATGTGTCGACAGATTTTTGTCGAGAGTATAGAGTAATAAAGTAGATGTATAGAAGAGTGTAATAGTATCACTTGTATAGTTTAATCTCGATTTTTTCGTGATTTTATGAGTTTGAGTTTGATATTCTTATGTATGGTTTATTTCTCGAGTTTATTATTAATGAACGCGTCTTATTTGATAGGTTGCGGTTGTCGTGTTTGAAAGGCATCCTCTATCATCGACGATCATCTCGCTAGGTCTCTTATACTAAGGTGAGTCTGTAGCCTCGCTTTTCATGCTAGCTACTAAATGTTTTAATACCCGCGAGGGGGATACATGTTATTTGAAAATAAACGAACACAAGTCATGATTAATTGTTTGGACCCAAATGTTGCCTATGTTGCCTTGAATTGTATTGAGTAACTTGTTGCTAAACACCCTAAATTCATGAACCGTTAACTATGTTTTGAATTGATGTTGTGAGTTAGGAATAGCCGCTTATTCAAATGATATTACTATTATTTTGACCACCCTATCTGAGACCAGGGCATTTCGTTGACTAACCTCTGGGAAGGATAATTTACGAGAATGAGATTTGGGTATATATCTAGCAACTAATACCCTAGAGAGGCAATGGTTTTATCTAGTCATGCTGGCATTTGGCGTGAGTGACTAACTGGTTAATGGGTCGGTGTCATGAGATTAAATGCAATGAGTTGCCTTGATATAGATTGTATGTACAACAATTCTATAAAATGATTATGATTGATTTTCTTCTTGTGTTCAAATGTGATTTGTTAAACTTATGGACTTGCTCAACATTATTGTTGACTCGTTTAAGCATGTGTTTCAGGTAATCGAAGGTGATTGATGGCGGATCTTTATTGTGGATGTTGTGGGTTGGCTTTTGAAGTATTGTGTGCTAAAACAATTTCTATCCTTTTACTGTTAAACAATTTGTCTAATGTTTATGTACTGTACTGAAACTTGTTGGTTTGATGGTCGAGATCCGTGAGGACTAAGCGCTTTACTCTGGTGTCGTTTTAGTACATTATGGGATGAAAATTATGTTTTAGACATTGTGTGAAATCTTATTTATATTTTATGTGTAAGTGTTTCTTTTGAGTCCTTCAATATACCTTGCGTGATGATACTTGTGTTTAGCACCTAATCGTGTATTTCCGCTGCGCAATGTGAATTGGGGGTGTTAAAGATGTATCAGAGATACAAGTTATAGAGAACTGGGTCGATTTTGAAAATTGTCCTAAACTATAACTTTGGTGTCGAAAGTATTTATTTTTCAAAAGCACACAACTTCTCTACAACGCTCCGGTAAGATCACTTTTAGTTTAGTTTTGTATTATATATGTATCCCTCAGAATTGAAATGATTTCCCGAGTATTTATTAAGTAAATACTATGATATTGTATCGAGGTTATTGAAAGTGCGCTGAGTGCTTGTCATTATCATATTTTATTTTTACGATCATTGCATAAACATCATTTGCATTGCATTGCATATCATGGGTTACGTATAACATTTGCATGCTCATGCATGAGTTTACATTTATAATTTTAAGCAATGACCTTAAGTATCCTTAAACCCCTATAATTGTAGAAAATGGCTGATATACCACGTGAGGATGATTGGATTGAAATGAATGACATACTAGGAGGTGAGGAAGTAGATAACTTTGGTGCTAGTGACGATGAGGAACCTTATGAATATCTGGATGATGGGATTGCTCCTGATGTAGTAGGACAGACTGAGCCAGAAGTGATTCAAGGTAGTTATGTGTCGAGAGCTAATGTGGTGCCACCAATTGTTTAGGATTGTCAGCGACATGTTGTACGTTCTTCTATGCCTACTTGTGATGTTTATTTGAGTGGTTTGCCTAGGGTTGCCCGTGTTAGAAATGATTTCTCTGCTAAGTCAAGCAATGCTGCTAGTGCCCGATCTATCCATGATGATATTGCTAAAGTGTACTGTCCAGGTCCTAGATCTTATGAAGATATTTACTGGTTTCTTAAAAAGTTCGATAGGTCTTTGTTTGAAAGGTATGTAGTTGAAACCCGAGTAATCAAAAGTTTTGAGCAGAATGAGAGGCAGTTTGACAAGTTTGTTTCTAGTGTGAAAAGGTCAGAGTATGTTAGAGCTAGGAAAATGGAGGAAGTTGATAGTCTGCGAGCGATGGTGTTGAATATGAGTGCCCAAGTTGAAAGGTTTCGTGAGGAGAAAGAA
Organism: Glebionis coronaria; assembly: GCA_025667525.1. Lineage (NCBI taxonomy): Eukaryota > Viridiplantae > Streptophyta > Magnoliopsida > Asterales > Asteraceae > Glebionis > Glebionis coronaria. The sequence goes on along the minus strand of JANFOE010000656.1, from coordinate 714,775 downwards.
AGGAATGCAAGGGTAAATGTGTGGGACTTGCCAGTGAGGTCTTTTCCAAGTTAAGGTGTCGTAATTCGTGATGTGCCAAGTCGTGTTGAAGCTCAGATGTTGGTGAAGCCGTGTGAAGGAACAAGTCGAAAAGGAAAGGAGAAAGTGGAAGAAGACTCTAAAGAGGAAGACAGTAGTAGTGATGACGAGCCGATGTACAAGAAGCTGCGGGGATCACATGATTAGTTTCTTTATGTTGTCTTTATTAGCCTTGTTTTAATAGAACTTATGTAGACTGGTACTGTAGTTTGTGCTGAAAATTAATGACTCTTTAAGTTTGTCGTGTTGAAGGTTTGTAGTGACATTACTTGTCACAATTTTGTGGAAATTTTCCAATGCAATCCAAATTACCTTCATGGTCTATGATTTGTCTTTTAGTTCTTTTGTCATTTGGTTGATGATTCATTATGGACTGTGTTGTTTGTACATGTAGTATCCATGACACGTCTTGATAGAGAAATCCTTCTTCTTATCTTGATATGAATACTTATTATTTTCTTTCATTTGTAATGTCAGAAACATGCCGCCAAAATTGAAAACTGCTACTGTGAGTACTATGATTGAGCAAGCTATTGCTAGAGCACTAGAAACCGAACGTGCTGCAAGGAACCAAGAGACTGAGAATAGGAATGTTGATGGTCAAGTTGGAGGGAATGCTGCTAATCCAGTTGAAGGTAATGCTGATGAACCAATTGGAGGAAATGCTTCTAGTCAAGCTGGAGGTAATGCTGCTGCTCAGTAAGTTCAGAAGGAGTGTGTTGCTAGTTTCATGAAATGTGGACCTACCCAATTTCGTGGTACTGGTGGTGCTTTGGAGTTAAGAAGGTGAATGAGAAAGTTGAAAGTACTTTTGAAATCAGTGGATGTTCAGAAGCTAGTAAGGTAAAGTTTGTTGCAGCTACTTTCCAAGATGATGCTTTAAGCTGGTGGAATAGTCAGGTAGCTACAGTAGGTTTGGTCGAAGTTAATGCCAGAACATGGATTGTGACCAATGGACTGTTAACTGCTAAGTTTTGTCCTGAGGAAGAGTTAGGTCAGTTGGAGGATGAGTTGAGGCATTTGGTGCTGAGAAATAATGATATTGTGGCTTATAAGAAGAGGTTCTCTGATTTGTGTTTGTTGTGTCCTGATGCTTTTGCTGATGATCGTAAGAAGATGAAGTAGTATATCAGGGGTTTATCTAGTAATATCAAGGGAGAGACTACTTCATCGAAACCCAAGACTTTTGATGAAGCTGTTCAGATGGCTCATGTTTGATGGACGTTAAGTTGCAGGATAGAAAGGATACTATTGCTGAAGGGAACAAGAGAAAGTGGGAAGCTGCACATTCAAACCAAGGGCATAATAGAGGAGGTTATCGGAACAACAATAACCAAGGACCGAATAGGAATCAACAATACAAATTTAGGAGGAATGATGGTGTTCGTGCTGCTACTGGACCCCAAGGTAACAAAGTGAACCCGAAGTGTGGTCGATGTAGTCTATATCATGTTGGAAATTATCCACCTGCTTGCAACAAGTGTGGGAAGGCCGGACATAAAACGGCAGACTGTAGGAACAAGGGTGTGGCCACTGGAGCCAATGTTGTCAAGGTGGTTAATTATTTTGGTTGTGGAGGCCGTGGACATAAACAAGGAAACTGTCCGAGGGTTGACGCTCGACAGGGTGGCAATGTTGCTGTTGTTGCTGCTGGGACTGCTGCTCCAGCCTATGTCATGGGAGATGTTGACAAACCTCAAGGGCCGAATGTGATGACTGGTATGTTCTTACTCGATGCTTGTTATGCTAGTGTGTTATTTGATTCTAGATCCGACAGAAGTTTCGTAGATGTTAGATTCAGTCAAATATTGGATAGAGAACTAGTAAGATTAACAACTAGTTATAATGTGGAGTTAGATGATGGTAAGGTTGTTAGCACTAGTTGTATACTAAAAGGTTGTTCCTTGAAGTTAGGGAATTATGTGTTAAGTATTGATTTGATGTCCATAGAATTAGGATCTTTTTACGTGATTATTGGTATGGACTGCTTAGTTGCGAATGGTGCAGTAATTGTTTGTGGAGAGAGATTAGTTCAAATACCGCTAAGGAATAGGGTATTGACTGTGAAGGGTAATGAGTGTACTTCTCGTCTGAGATTTGTTTATTGTTTAAAGATGATGAGATATATGGAAGAGGGTTGTGAAGTGTTTCTTGCCCAGATAAGTAATGATGGTGTAAATGAGAGGAAATTGGAGGATGTGCCTATGATTAAAGAGTATCCTGAAGTTTTTCCTGAAGATTTGTCGAGATTACCGCCGCATCGTGAAGTTGAATTCCGTATTGACTTAGTGCCGGGAGCTGCACCTGTTGCTTGTTCACCGTACCGTTTAGCGCCGTCTGAGATTTATCTGATCAACTGAAGGAATTGATGGATAAGGGATTTATTAGACCGAGTTCGTCGTCGTGATGGTTTGTTTCGAATGTGTATTGATTATCGGGAACTTAACAAATTGTCTGTCAATAATCGGTATCCATTGCCGAGGATTGATGATTTGTTTGATCAGTTCCAAGGGTCAAGTGTATACTCGAAGATCGATTTGAGATCTGGGTATCATCAACTGAGAGTTAGGGAAGAAGATATTCGTATAACAGCTTTCCGTACTCGATATGGACATTTTGAATTCCAAGTGATACCTTTTGGATTAACAAATGCGCCTGCCGTATTCATGGACTTGATGAATCGTGTGTGCAAGCCGTATTTGGATGAGTTTGTTATCGTATTCATTGATGATATTCAAACTTATTACAAGAGTAAAGAAGAACATGAGAAGCATTTAAGGATAATTTTGGAATTGTTGAAGAAAGAAAAGTTGTATGCGAAGTTCTCTAAATGCGAGTTTTGTTGAAATCAGTGCAATTCTTGGGGCACGTGATTGACATTGAAGGTGTTTGTGTAGATCCTGCTAAGATTGAGGCAATCAAACATTGGTCGGTACCAACGACGTCGACTGAAGTTCGCTAATTTCTTGGTCTAGCTGGGTATTATAGAAGGTTTATCGAGAAGTTTTCACTAATTGCTAAACCATTGACCAAGCTTACTGAGAACAGAGTGTTTGAATGGGGACTAGAAGAGGAAGTTGCATTTAATACGCTGAAGGATAAATTGTGTTCTGCGCCAATTTTGTCTTTGCCAGAAGGATCTAAAGATTTTGTAGTGTATTATGACGCGTCTCATAAAGGATTTGGTGTTGTGTTGATGCAAAGGGAGAAAGTGATAGCTTATGCGTCGAGACAATTGAGGAAGCATGAAAAGAATTACACTACTCATGATTTAGAACTTGGAGCTGTGATTTTTGCTTTGAGTTAGCATGGTGTTACTGTATCGCGAATTCGAATTAGGTTGGCCAGCGGGAATTCGAGTGGTGCAAATGTAGCTTGAATAACCGTTGACGTGTTTAAGAGATTCGAATCGGGTTAAGATCCTAGTTCCATACGCTCCTATCTATCATTTGATATCAGAGCTATGAAAACCCGAAACAGTAGTGAGTTAAAGAAGATTTTGGATACTATGGAGGCTCATAAACGAGAAATGGCACAACAAATGAAAGCTATGCAAGATCAAATTCAGGTGTTGCTTAATTCAACGCACGAGGAGGATTCTAATTCTCATGGATCGTTTAATAAGGGAGAATCGAGTGGTTGGCGCCCTAATGATATTAAAGTCGACGTACCTGAGTATGATGGTAAGTTAGATCCAGATGAATTTGTGGAGTGGATTCGAACATTAGAACGGGTGTTCGACTACAAAGAAACTACAGACGACAATAAAGTCAAGAAGTTGCGCAAGTATGTCTCAACATGGTGGTCCAATGTTTGTTTGAAGCGAGAACAAAATGGGAAGGAAAAAATCTGAACATGGCCAAAGATGAAAGATAAAATGAAGCAGATGTTTTTTCCTCCACACCATATTCAAGCAAATTTTTCTCAATTGCACTTTCTAAAACAAGGCGCAGGGTCGACTAAAGATTATTCACGAGAGTTCGAGTACTTGTTGATGAAATATGACATACCCGAAGATGATCCTCAAACCCTAGTTCGTTATTTGGGAGGACTGGAGCCACGAGTTGAAAACGTGGTGGAACTACACACTTATCAAACCTTAGCTGAACTCACAATCCTAGCCCACAAAGTCGATTCCCAACAGCAGAGCAAAGGGTAAACAAGAGATCAAATCCATTTTCAAACCTAACCCACAAACTAAGGCCACCATTCCAACTAAACCCATTAGCCACACAACCCATAAACCTGCCAATATCAATTCCCCTCACAACAACACCCAAAAAGCTCCTCGAAAATGTTTTTGGTGCCAAGGACTAGGGCACATATCTTCTGAGTGTCCAAACAAAAGACTAGTTACTCTCACCGACTTTGAAATCGCTAGAGGATATGATTTCGGTGTTGAACCTAGCGATGATCAGGTGCGAGGTGACCCGGATGAGGAAGTGGTTGGTCCGGATGTTGGTGAACTACTGGTGGTTCGACGAGCCTTGAGTAGTACACCCGTTCGCGAGGAAAAACTTCAGCGTGAGGCCATCTTTCATACGAGGTGTACTGTCGCTCAAAAGATTTGTTTTGTGATAATTGACAGAGGAAGTTGTACCAATGTCGCCTCCTAAATCATGGTCTCCAAGTTGAGTTTACTCATTGAGCCTCATCAGCCCCGTATGTCATCCACTGGTTGAACCAAGGCAAATGTATAAACGTGGCCCACATGGTTTTATTATCTTTTAGTATCAGTAAATCATATGCAGATACAATTTTGTGTGATGTTATTCCTATGGATACTTGTCATATCTTATTGGGACGCCCTTGGCAATTCGACCGTCGAGTGATACCTGATGGTTATTTGAACACCTATGCTTTTGTTCATAATAACCGAAAAATTATCCTCACCCCATTGACCCCACAACAACCTCTCCAAAGTCTACCCTTTCCCTGAATAACCTTCTCAAAGCTGAGCAACATGAATATCACTCTGCTAAAGAGTTCATTTTGTTGGGACTTGATGAAGAGGAAGACAAACCTCACCCAAACACTCACCCACTTGTCCCATCACTACTAAAGTCTTACTCACATGTGTTTCCTGCAGAAATTCCACCAGGTTTACCCCTGATGCGTTCCATACAACACAAGATCGAACTTATTCCCGGTTCACCCCTTCAAAATAAACCAGCTTACCGTACTAATCCACGGGGAACTACTGAGATTCAAAGACAGGTTGATGGATTATTAGAGAATGGACTCATTCGAGAGTCCCTTAGTCCGTGTGTTGTTCCGACATTACTAGTACCAAAGAAGAATGAAGAATGGAGAATGTGCATAGATAGTCGTTCAATCAATAAGATCATTATCAAGTACCGTTTCCTTATTCCCCGTCTAAATGATTTACTTGATGAACTCCATGGTGCCATCATTTTTTCTAAAGTTGATTTGAGGAGCGGGTATCATCAAATACGGATATACGAAGGCGATGAGTGGAAAACAGCCTTCAAAACAAAAGAAGGATTATACGATTGGCTCGTTATGCCATTTGGATTGTCAAATGCACCTAGCACCTTCATGATGTTGATGAATCAAATCTTGAAACCCTTTTCAAATAAATTTGTTGTTGTCTATTTCAACGATATCCTTGTGTATAGCAAGACATAATCGGATCATCAAACCCATCTACAACAATTGTTCACTGTCCTTGCTCGGGAGAAACTATATAGGAACTTAGAGAAATGTGACTTTTTTGCTAATCAAGTCACCTTTCTTGGCTATCTTGTTTCTGCACAGGGAATTCAAGTAGACGATACAAAATACAAGCTATCCGATATTGGCCAGTACCACAAACTATCCAGCAAGTTAGAAGCTTTCATGACTTGGCTTCTTTCTATCGCCGATTTATTAAAAATTTCAGCACCATTGTGGCACCAATGATTGAGGTTACCAAGTATAAGCACTTCAAATGGAACTCACAAGTACAAATGGCCTTTAGAGAACTCAAAAGGAAGCTCTCTTCAACTCCAGTTTTGGTGCTGTCGTGCTTCACTGATGTTTTTTAGGTTGAGTGTGATGCATCTGGTGTTGGGATTAGGGCTGTACTCTCTCAGTCGGGTCGTCCAATTGCCTATTTTAGTGAGAAGCTCAATGATGTGAAGCGTCGTTATTCTACATATGATAAAGAGTTCTATGCTATCATCCGAGCCTTAGATCATTGGAAACATTACCTGATATCAAAGGAGTTTATCTTACATTCAGACCATGAAGCTCTAAAGTATATTCAAGGTCAACACAAGTTGCAGCGAAGACACGCTAAATGGGTGGAGTTCCTTCAAGTTATTAACTTTACTGTAAAGCATAACTCTGGAAAGTTAAACAAAGGAGCCGATGCATTATCCCGAAAATACTCTCTCCTTAATCATCTCCAACCAAAAATCATTGGGTTCGAACTTCTCCATCAAGAATATCATGTTGATCCATATTTTGGTGCTCTATTTTCACACTGCCAGGCGACTCAAAATCACTTAGTCCGTGATTTCCATATTTTTAGTGGATTTTTATATAAGAAGCAATGTCTTTGTGTTCCCCATCATAGCATTCGAATCGTATTGATTCAAGAAACGCATGCAGAAGGATTGGCTGGCCACTTGGATATCGATAAAACGACCCACCTGTTACGAGCTAACTTTTTTTGGCCTAAGCTCGCACGTGATGTTGAGCACTTTATTCGACGTTGCCTACCTTGTCATCGAGCTAAGAGCCAACTATCTCCCCATGGACTGTACATGCCACTCCTGGTGTCGCTGGCACCTTGGGAAGACGTTAGTCTCGATTTCATCACTAGTTTACCACGGACCCAGCACCACAAAGATTCTGTTATGGTAGTAGTTGATCGGTTCTAAAAAATAGCTCACTTTGTCGCCTGCCACACCACATACGACGTTGTTCAAGTGTCTAATTTGTACTTCAAGTAGATCGTCCGACTACACGGGGTGCCCAAGACCATGGTTAGTGACAGAGATGTCAAGTTTTTGAGCCATTTCTGGTTAACATTATAGCGAAAGCTGGGAACAAAGCTTAAGTTTAGTACATCGAACCATCCTCAAACTGACGGCCAGACGGAAGTCACCAATCGTACTCTTGGATCACTACTTAGCGCCCTTATCAAGACAAGTTTCAAGCACTGGGAAGAATTGTACCCCGGGCAGAATTTGCTTACAATCGGGCTCCGAATAAAATGACAAGCATGAGTCCTTTCAAGGTAGTGTACGGGTTGAATCCCTCAACACCACTTGACCTTGTTGTCCTTGATACTACCTCTAAATTTAGTAAAGAAGCAAGTGATTTAGCAAAGGAGATTAAGGCAATCCATCAGCAGGTGCATGATAGAATCACCAAAAATAATGAGCTTCTTAAATATCGACGAGATAAGGGGCGGAAACATGTACTCTTTAAGCCCGGTGATTTAGTATGGCTACACATGCGGAAAGAATGTTTTCCTACTAAGCGTCGATCTAAATTGAGCCCCCGATCTGATGACCCCTTCAAAGTTTTAGAAAAGGTGAACAATAATGTCTACAAGATCGATCTACCGGGAAATGTTTCCACGTCTTGTAACATGGCAGATCTTCAACCATACTTTGATCCCGACGAACCCCTGCCAAGTTTGAGGAGAAACTCTTCCAAAGACCGGGAGGATGAAAGGAAAAAGGAGGACTCAGATACAAGCCCATCAGACTCAAGTCAAAGTCAGCAGGCCTGGGTCAACTTGATCCAATAGTTTTATTTCTTCTTTTATTTCAGTTAATTGATATGGTCAATTTCTTTATTTCCAGAAGTTCAGGAAAACATGGGTTGGTAGTTACTTTTTCCTTTATGTTATAACTTTTGAATCACGAATGCGAAAGACGTTTTTTTGGAAGAAATATCATTATATTCTCTGTGAGAATAATTATTCCATTGTTATCCTAAATATTGGCATTTTTAGGAGGTGATCTTGGAGACTAATTTTGAATTAGCATGGTGTTATTGTATCGCGAATTCAAATTAGGTTGCCCAACGAGTGGTGCGACTGTAGCTTGAATAACCGTTGACGTGTTTAAGAGATTTGAATCGGGTTAAGATCTTAATTCCATACGCTCATATCTATCATGATTATTGTGAAGTTTGTCAAAGAGCTAAGCAGACCAGAAAACCTTTTCCTCTAAGTGGTCATACTACTAAATCTTTGGAGGATATTGTTCATCTTGATCTATGGGGACCCTATAAGGTGACCAGTCATACTGGCCATAGATATTTTTTAACCATTGTGGATGACCATAGTAGAGCTGTGTGGGTATATCTCATTAAGTCTAAAGATGAAGTTGGCACTTTTATTGAAATATTTTATAACTTGATTCAAAATCAGTTTAAAAAGAATATCAAGATCTTTAGAAGTGACAATGGGAATGAGTTTGTTAATTAAACCTTTAACAAGTTTTGTAATAACAAAGGCATACTTCATCAAACTTCTTGTGCATATACTCCTCAGCAATATGGGGTGGCTGAAAGCAAACATAGACACCTCTTAAATGTGGCTAGGTGTCTTATGTTTCAGGGGAAATTCCTTTGAAATATTGGTCTGAATGCATTCTAACTGCTACTTTTCTCATTAACTAATTACCTTCCCCTGCGTTAAATGGAAAATCCCCTTATGAAATGATTTATAATACTTGTCCTAATCCATCTTATCAGAATGTTTGGACGTTTGTGTTTTGCTACTATTTTGAATAGTCATGATAAACTGTCTAATAGATATGAAAAATGTGTTATGATGGGTTATTCTAATTCTCAAAAGGGCTACAAAATTTTCAGTCTTGATAGAAATCAATTCTTTGTCTCTAGAGATGTTAGTTTCTTCAAGTCTATTTTTCCTTTTAAGGACTCTGTCTCTAAAAATCAAACATGATGAGTCTAATGTTCCTAGTGTTAATCAAGATAAAAATGTGTTAAACTTTTTTAATTTAGATAACCCTAAGCTACCTAATGATGATGAGAAAGTAACAATTAGTCATAATAGTGACCATGAGTCACATAGTGAGGGTAACCACTCTCCCAACCAAGGTAATAATGTGGACACTCTTGATTCCCCAAATATTGGGATGATGCTCAAAACATTGATGACATTGATGCTGGGTTGGAAGAGGAGGCAACTACACTTGATGATACAAATGAGTCTGAAGGTCACGTGGATCAAAATCCAAGCACTTCTGCTCAAGGGAATCAAAACCTTAATCAAGGTCCTAGAAGGTCCACTAGGCCTTCTGTTTTTCCAGAGAATTATTATGATTTTGTAGTTAACTCTAAAGTTAAGTATGGTCTTGAAAAGTTTGTTGGTTATCCTAAACTTAATCATGTAAATTTCTGTTTTGTCACCCAACTTAACAAAAATAGTGAGCCAAAAAGTTTTTTTGAAGCTTCTCAAAACCCTTATTGGGTTGATGCTAGGAATGCTGAACTTGCAGCCCTTTTTGAGAATGACACTTAGGAAATTGTTGAACTTCCTAAAGGTAGAGAAGCCTTAGGATGTAAATGGATTTGGAAGTTAAAATTTAGATCTTGTAGGGAGATAGAAAGATATAAAGCTAGGGTTGTTGCACAGGGATTTGGTCAAAAGGAAGGTATAGATTATGAGGAGACCTTTGCCCCTGTTGTTAAGATGGTGACCATTAGATGTCTTCTTAACTTAGGTATTATGCAATCTTGGCCTGTCTTTCAACTTGATATTAATAATGCCTTTTTGTATAGTGACCTTGATGAGACTGTTTACATGAAGCCACCTCAAGGATATCTTCCTGGAGGTGACAACATGGTTTGTAGACTTAAAAAGTCTCTATATGGTCTTAAACAGGCACCCAGACAATGGAATGCCAAACTTACCTCTGTTCTTAATAAAAATGGTTTTTATCAAAGTAAGTCTGACTATTCCCTTTACACCAAATATCATGATGGTGTCTTTCTTGCATTACTTGTGTATGTTGATGATATCATTATCACTGGTAACAACATTATTGAAATTGAAAAGTTTAAAACTTTTTTGAGAACTAAGTTCATGATCAAGGACATGGGAAAATTGAAATAATTTTTGGGTATTGAAGTTATTGAACTGATTGTGGCGTTTGTTTGAACCAAAGAAAGTATGTGTTGGACCTTCTTTCTGAGTATGGTATGCTTCCTTGTAAACCTGCTAAGACCCTTTTGGTTTCTAAACTTGCTATATCTAATGAACCCACTGTTAATGATCCCTTTCTTGATAACATTGTTGATTATCAGAAACTGATGGGTAAGCTTATCTACTTGACTAATACCAGACCTGACATATCTTATGTTGTTTACTGCTTAAGTCAATTTATGCACTCCCCTTTGAATTCTCACCTTAAGATTGCCTTCAAGATATTAATATATCTCAAGGGTTCTTAGTGCTTATTCTGATGCTGATTGGGCTAAGTGTGTTGTGACTAGAAAATCTGTTACTAGTTATTGTGTGTTTGTTAATAACATTCTTGTATTTGTGAAGAGTAAAAAACAAAATACTCTCTCCAAATCATCCAATGAAGCAGAGTATAGAGCTCTTGCTTTAGTGACCAGTGAGGTTATTTGGATTCTTAAGGTTTTAAATGATTTGCATTGTGATAATCTTTTATTTGTAACCTTGTACTGTGATAGTAACTCAGCTATCAAAATAACTGCTAATCCAGTCTTTCATGAAAGAACTAAGCATTTCGAGATTGACTTGCATTTTGTAAGGGAAAAAATCTTAAATGGGGTAGTTAAAACATGTAAAGTGGAATCCGCTAATCAAATAGCAGATATCCTTACTAAGGGACTGGATACATTACATCACAACTCCCTTGTTAAAAAACTTGGGACGTTTAACATGTATGAAGTATCTGATTAAGGGGGGATGTTAAGTTTATGACCTAATCAGATACCACTTTGATACCTTGGGGACTTATTATATGTGTTTTCATTGTTTCAGTTAGCTCTTGGACCTTTGGTGATACAAGACACTAACGTGGAGGACTAATGCTGCTATGTTGAGAAAGATTAACCAAGCCCAGTTACAAGCCTAAGCAACAGCTATCTTTGCTTCGTTATAGCCTATGCTTCATACTTATTTGTGAGTATTTGGGTTATTCATCCGTGTGTTTTTCTATGGTTTCTCTCTCTTTCAAACATGTAACCCAGATCGTATTTTTGTTATTTAATCTTTGTAAATCTATTATCAATTACTAGTAGATAATATAGTCACACCAGTATAGCTGTGGTGATCTTCTTTTCTGTTTTTGAAATTTTATCTCTTTATTAGTATAAGGTTTTGATTCTCGGTCTTTTATCTTGTTAATATTCATTAAATCATGGTTTTCTTCAAATATATATCGTTATATAATAAAATGGTTCGGTTCGGTTAGGTTTTTACGGTTCGGTTTTTGGATGAGAACCGAATCGAATCGTAAGTTTTTGGTTTTTGAAAGGTAAAAATTGAACCATCGATGTCTCGTTTCGGTCGGTTTTTTGATTTTTGATTCGGTGTCGGTTTTTTCAGTTTTTGTATTTAAAGTTTTTGTATTTTTGGTATTAACTTGCTTGCCGACTTATAGAATTTGTGATTATATAGAATTTGGAGTACTTTTGGTGTGCATGTTTGTTTTTTTAGGCGGTATGTAACTTGCCGACATAATTTTCCTATATACATATAATCATATTCGCATCCAGAAAACAAAAACGAACGAAGTAAAACCTTAATATCAATCGACAAAAATAGTGATAATGTCGTGGTCCTCTCGTTTGGAATCCGAAAAACGAAACATGATCGAGCTGAAGACCAGCGAGGGTAGTTTTGCTTATATCCCGTTCGAAACTTTCGAGGCTGCGGTTTCGGAGAACACTTTCCTTCGAGGTTATACCACTAAGTTGGAGTCTCAGATAAAACATATGGTTCCTCGTTCCCAGTTGGATGAGTTGCAGTCTAAGATGGAACATATCGTTCCTCGTTCCCAGTTGGATGAGTTGCAGTCTAAGATGGAACATATCGTTCCTCGTTCCCAGTTGGATTTGGAGAAACGTCGTGTTGCTATGTGGAAGAGAAGGGCTGACGAGAGGCGAATCTGTGCTAACCGATACTACAAAGATGTTTGTTCACTGGAGGATCAGTTGGAGTCAAGCCGCCGACGCTACAGGAACCTCGTGAGACGTACTAATAAGTGCGTTCGAGGTTATCATCATCGTTCAAAGCTTGCTTGCGTGGCTCGTGCAAAGGAGATGAAACGTATGAAATCTTCTTCCGATGAGCTTGTCCGTACTCGTCATAGTGTTTCTATGGAGAATCAACGGTTGAGGGCCGGAATCGCTGCTGCTTTGAAACTAGAAGGCACTACTCGTGCTAAGGGTGATGGTCCTCTTTTTGTTGATCCTAATGTTTTCTTGCAGATTGTGAAGTTGATTGGTTGATCCTTTGGCTCAGGCTCTCGGGGATGTCGTATCTTAATGTTCAGTTTTTGTACGACAGGCTAGCCCTAATTTCGTCTATCGTGTACGATCGGATTAGTGTGTCGAACAGAACTGTTTTTTATTGTATCGTATCTTTTTCATAATGTAGTTCTTTTTTTGTATGTTATCTATTTTTGAACAAATAACATCAGATAAAACCATAAAAAAACATTAACCAGCTGAACTAAAACTCGAAAATTATCATAAAAAGACTACTCCTTTAATGATGTATCTAAAGATGTTGTGATCAAGTCCAAGAACAAAATAAGTTAAAGTAATTGTCAAAAAGGTAAATGGCACATGAATGCTATGGGTCAGACTTTTGAGCCTAAAACAGTCCATATTCAATCAATCATAAGTAGCTCAAAACTTTGAATTAGACCTTGATTTTTGGTTCATTGTGAAGTCTAACATCCTAGTTTTAAAAGTTGATAAGCCATTTGACACAGTTCTCATTGTAGAATAAGTAATAAGCTCATAAAATTCTCTGTGATTAATGCTTGTTACTGCCATAGCTTATTTTCAATTCCAGTTTATCCACTTCATAAAAGTGCTCATTTTCTTTTACAAAACTGTTGTTTAATTGCTAAAAATGAGATTTGACCTTGGTCAACTTTGGTCAAAGTTGGTCAACGCTGGTCAACATAAGCCCATGTGAGCTTATTGGCTTTTCTGGCTTATTGTGTGAAGGTTTTTCAAATTTTCTTGGACAGGTGTCCATTATTTGGGCTTATAATCATCTTTTCAGGAAATCAAACCTAGTGCTTATCTGAATAAGCTGTTCTCTTAAAAGTGGCTTATTCAAAATTGCTTATTAGAGATTTAGACCATTTCAACTTAAATCCTTGATCATGGCTAGCTTATTTTAAATTGTGAATCTTTTGAAACCAGTCTCAGCTTATTTGGTTGACTAAAACTCTAGATATAGATTAATTCTCAATAAAGCCGTTTTTAGTAAAATAAGTTCCATTAATTGCCATTAGGTCCTTGTAATTATGGGTAGTTGCCAGTTTGTCATACTTAGTTATAAATTTGTTAGGGTTTGCTTTTTAGTCCTTGGTTTTTGTTAGTTTGTTAATTTCAGTTACAAAATTTGTTATTTTTGTTAAATTTGGTTAGTAGTTTATACATTTTACATTTTCAGTCCCTTAGCTTTACACATTTACATTTTCAGTCCTTATACTTTCATAGAATTTACATTTTAGCCATTAAAACTTGTTGTGCATTACTTGGTTGTACTTTGTGTTTCATAATTGGTATGTGCACTATGTTTTTAGTGTAGTACGGTTACGTAGACAATAATATTTTACACTCTTGACGGTTTTGTGACAATTAGACATAGAATACCATAACTTTGACAACCAAATACCAAAAACAATAAAGTGACTTGATTTTTATCGATCATTCAATTCGTAAATATATAGAGACAAAAACGAACTACAAAAAGATCAAATATTAATCCGTTTGTGTCAATAATAGTGTTGATAATGATTCTATTGTACCTAATACTGAATATGTGAATAACTAGCTTCAAGGCCCGCCCGTTGGGCGGCGAGCTTTAAAAATTTGTTCGAGAAAACATTTACATTTTGACAATTGTTCGTACTATTTTGATTGTTTGGAATATTGGCTATCATTTACGTAACTTCATGGAATTATGCTAAGTGTTATAATGTACAAAACATAGTTGTGCAATAATGTTTTGCTCTGAGTTTGTTTATGCAAATAAGCAGTAATATTATATGAGAGTATTTTAAATTAGTTTCCAAAATAAAAAGAAATAAGTAAATCTATTACCTAAAGCAAACACAAAACACCCCCTTTTGAACCCACCATAAACCCAATTAGAAAGCAAACCCAAACACCCATAATTCATCCTCAATCTAAAAATACACAACCACATCTTTTTCGCTTTATGTGGACAGTAGAGCAACTCCACCGAAAGGTCACCCCATCTCGTTTGACAAATTATCTATGACTTTTCACAAATATTCACATCCTATAATTCTTGCAAATTTTGATTCTTGATTCTTGCAAATCTTGTAAATCTTGTCAGGAGAATTAACCTATTGTGATTGTGGGTTTCATCTAACTTGATGTCACAGGGAGACATCTTAATCGGTATGTATTTTTATTAAGGTTTTATGTGTTTTTTATGAATGTTATCTTTTTGGTATTTTGATTAGCTTATTTTATTGTATTATTAGCTTATTGAGATTTAGAATGACCAATTAAACTCAGTTTGTAGGCAGAAAGCTATAAATTCTGTTTATCTAAAAAAACCCCTCTGTGTTTGATGTTAGATAAAGCTTAGGATGTGGAATTACCAGTTTATTCAAGTATAGGAAAAGTTAAAAAATATTGTTGTACCAAAAGAATGCTATATAGTGCAAAAGCAAATATTGTATCCCAATGTTGCCTAAAATCTACATAGGTAACAGCCAAACAGAATAGGTGCCCCAGTCTCTCAATGTGGTCCATTTGTCTTTGATTCTTATTTAGGCGACACACTGAGTAGCTGTTATTGAATCCTGACTTGTAGTTGCACAATGATAAAAAATTGATAATAATTTTCATGCCATCCCTGTACACAAAAACCATTATCAGATATGTTTACAACATAACACAATTTATCATTTTCACTTCATAGTTAAGAAAAATTGTAAGATGAAACATAGATTACTTAGCGTAATGGCATATCAAAAGGAAACACAAAATTTGAACACAAATCAAAACAGGTGTGTATGATATACTAAACTAAATTTTTTGGTCAATTTAGAAGAGTATATTAATCAATAAAGGATGTTGAGTTTGCTTTCATAATATGGTATTTATTTTAGGATCAGAATTGCATCAAACTTGTGCTATGAAAACATACCTTTTATGATCAGAATTCCAAAAATCTTTCCCGTTTATTACCAACCTGAAAAAGAAAACCAAAAACGAATCAGTAATGTTTGTTAAGTCGAAAATTACAATAAATTTTGAAGGTGTTCTCTAACATGGAAAAAAAAGTACCTAAACAAAACACTATCACAAACGGTCTGTTTGAGAGTATATGGTTTTAAGGGCTGTTTGGATCAATAATTTAACAAAAAATAAATAAGCAATTATGTATTTATATCATTTGCAACTTACCTATAATGTTCTAAGATATAATACCTGAATGTTTGTCTGGAATCAAAGACGATGAAGCACTTCTTTAAATACAACATTTGTTGTGTAGTTGCAATAAGGGAAAATAGACAAATAAGTTACTAAAGTTTGCTTAAATGTTCACCTAAGTTACTAAAGTATTTTTGGTTACAAAAAGGTTACTCAAGTATGCGAGTTAATTAAATGAGTTACTAAAGTTTTAAAAAGTTACAATTAGGTTACTCCGAGGGTGGGCAACCTGTTGGTAACCTGTTATTATGACCACGTCAACACTTTGTGATTCCCACCTCGAACAAGAATGTTGCTGACTCCTTAATGTTCGTTCATCAGCACAACGGACACCACCACCAGTTCTCACCACCACCAGATCTATAAAAAAACACTACCGCCGAAAAAAGATTGATGTCACTCTCGCCAGCCACCACAACATCCGGCCATCGTAACCGATCCACTACTGCAACCACCGTAACCATTCATCTCGCCAGCCACCATAACATCCGGCCATAGCTTAGGATCAGATGGTTTGCTACGCTCATTTTTTTAATCATGCGTTATTAGGATAAACATAATTTAAAAATAAAAGATAATTTTCTCTTTAAACAAATAAAAAATAAGTAATGTAGATGAACATAAATGGTAACTTATTTAACCTGTTAGCGTAACTTTAGTAACCAATTTGTAACGAAAAAAAACTTTAGTAACGTAGATGAACATTTTGGCAAACTTTGGTAACATTTTTGTGTTTTAACCCATTAATATTAATGCCACGTCACTTAGTTACCGGTAACAAAAGGTTGCAACTAAAAGAGTAACTTATATAACAGGTAAACCAAACATAAATAACTGATTTGTAACCAAAAATACTTTAGTAACTTAGGTGAACATTTAAACAAACTTTAGTAACTTATTTGTCTATTTTCCATCTTTGTCGCAACACAACACCTTAGACCTTTCTTGCTCTTTACTCTCGAAATAGCGACGTAGAGTTGTCCATGCGAGAAAACAGGTCGTTCCAAATACAAACCTACTTTAGACAATGTTTGTCCTTGACTTTTATTAATTGTCATAGCAAAACAAAGCACAACAGGATATTGTCGTCTGTTGAGTTGAAAAGGCATTTTCTTATATGATGGTTGAATATTCATTCGAGGTATAGCCACCACTGTGCCCACTTTCCTACCGGATATAATTTTGGCCTCTATGTTTATATTGCTCATTCTCAAAACCTGTAACCTGGTACCATTACAAAGTCCACCACGCTGGTCTATATTTCACAAACACATAACCAGAGCCCCAACCTTCAAAACCAATTTATGGTGTGGAATACCGGACATCTTGATCGTATTCAGAAATTCAGTTATGTAAAGAGACTCGTTGAATTGAAATCAATATCTACATCTGAAACAGAATTCGTTCATTGATTTTGTCAACCTGCTCATGTGTAGGTGCAAGAATAGCTCTATTTTCAAAATAAGTTGGATCCCACATATTATCCTGCCATTCTTCGTAAGTTTCTCTTATAATAGATTCGATATGATCATCAGAATCCGGAATTAGCATTTCCTCAGGAAATTGTACCTCCGCATTACCGTCATTTTTTCCACCAACTTTTCCTTCTCCAATCTTCAATATCCAATAAGCAAAATCATTTATTTCATCTGCGTCTGCTGGATTACACCCTACACGAAGTCTCATGTTTTTAGTAAGCTTAAGAACGGTGCAATCTTTCCACAAGTTAGACATGTTGAGGGACGCGTGTATAATGTCTTGCCTAGAACCGTTTGGAATAACCGGTAATATTTGTCGGAAATCGCCTCCAAATACAACAACTTTACCACCAAAAGGCAATTCTGAATTTCTTTCGAATGGACCTGTACATATATCTTGTAATGTTTTATTAAAAGCTTCAAAGCAAAGTCTATTAATCATTGGAGCTTCATCCCATATTATTAACTTCGCTTGTCGTATCAATTCTGCAAGGTCACCTTCTGCAGGTATACTACAAATAGAATCTTCTGTGATATTTATGGGGATAGCGAAACGGGAATGGGCTGTTCTTCCACCATCAAGCAAAAGTGAGGCTATGCCGCTTGATGCAACATTTAAAACGATTTATCCTCTAGACCTTATAGCAGCAGTCAAGGTCTTGTATAAGAATGTCTTTCTAGTGCCTCCACAACCATAGACAAAAAACATACCTCCTCTATTATTATGACATGCACCAACAATTGTATCGTATATACCTCTTTGCTCATCAGTCAAACTTCCATAAAGTTGTTGGTGCTGGATTATAAGATCTGAAATGTTATAATCCAATTCATCATATATCAAGCGGTTGTAATTTTCCATTGTGAATTCCGAATCTGGGTATGGCATGTTCACTGTATTTTTTAGACTCTTTGAATTGCTGAGAAGCTTTTCCTCAATATATGCTAAACATATATTGTATCGTTGAGTATCACTCAATTCGAGACCTTTCGTGAAAAATAATTAATTAATTAAAAAAAAGAATTATGCTCATACGTATGAATTTAAAATATATATTCAACAATTACCTAGATGATTCCGTTTTATCCTTTCTAATCTTAATACATCTTCTGCTAATAGTTGCCAAGTCTTTTCCCAAACAACTTCAGGCCTCGACATAGTATCTGACAGTATTAACATTATGAAATAATTTCGTAGGTAATCTCCCATTCCCCATTCGCTTGCCTCTTTAATACCGTCAATGTACTCCTTGTCATCATCTAAAAGTCCTCGTGCATAGCAAGCCTCTTTACACGTTGGGTATACAACACCCTCGTATTTCCTAAACTCTTCCCATTCTTGCGCTCCTTTTACATGATTTAAAAGTCTGCGTAGATAAAAGAGCTCTCCCCAAGAAGGAGGTACATGATGGACTCGTCCAATGATTTTACCTGTATTATTTAATTGAATATTATGGGTGACTGTGTTGTATTATAAATAAAATTTGGAATGTATTGTAGTTATTGTAATGAGAGTAAGTTAGTACCTTGTTTTCGTTTTGTCCATTTTCTGTCTGTTGCATTCCAAACATAATGTTTAGGAAATTGTACATACAATAAGTCTCGGGCGTCTACATCTGTTTTATTGATTTCCATCCACGCTAAAAACTTTGAAGTATTCGCCGACACCTTGTCTAGCTGGAAGTCGATGCTTTCGGAAGGATCAAATACAACAGATTGTTGATCCGGCAAATGAAATGGTAAGCGTTCTACTGCTGGAAATCTGTGATGTATATCAAACTTGAAAATCCTCCATGCAGCTTCACATGAAGATAAATAACGACAGTCAACATAATCATTAATCTCGTCTTTTTCTTCATCTTCAACAGCAGCAGTTACTCTGTCTGGTCCCTTGTTGATGTACTTAAAAAGGTATTTGATAGATCCGAATTGGTTACAATACTCAACATTTATATGAGCTTGGTACCTAATATAATTTTGTACAAATAAGTGCATCATACGGATAACTTAGCATTCAAAGCATGCAAAATAATTAAGTAGGTTAGTAATTTTTTGGAAAAAATTACCTTTTCAATAATGTAGGGTTGTAAGGAACAACATAACCAGAATGCAGGTCCGCACCTTGTTTCCTAACTGTTGTGCCATTATCACACCTTTTGTAAATGACATATCCCTTTTCATCAAATGAAGTATCTTCTTTGAATGATTTTGGAAACTTCTTCGAACACTTGTTATCAATCATGCAAGGGCAGTTTCTGCGGTCTGGACCACATGGACCGTGCATCATAAATTCTTTGACCAATTGGTGTAACTCAGGATCGACTTTTTTATCTGGTATTTCAGCCGATATACACCTGTCTATGTCGGCTGTTGTTCGTAATTTATCATCAGATTCCAGCCATACGCACAAATGACAATGAGGCAAACCGCGTTTTGGAAATTCTATGGTATATACTTCTGATAAAGAAAGAAATATAAACGTATTGTCAAAAAATTGGCATTCTTTATAGATATCTAAATAAATTTTGCTTAATTAAAATCTATAACATATATTATAATGTACCTGCTCGAACACGTCCAAAATGCGCTTCTCTTTGATGTCCTTTATCAACTGATCAAGCTTCTTTTTAAAAACTCTAGTTGTAACGTCGGATCGGTCTTCAGATTTCAAGCCTCTTTTACGTAAAAATCGTGTAATCTCAGGCCACTTGGGATTACACATAAATGTAATAAACAAATCTGGATAACCATACCATTTACACATTGCCATGGCATCCAAATAGTTTTGTAGCATGTAACGTGGGCCACCAGTAAACGTTGAAGGTAAGACTAAAGGTGTTCCACGCTTAGGATTTGTTGGATTTGACGATTCAGCTGCTTGTTGAAGTCTAGAATACGTATCACATCTTAGTTCACTTTGTTTATTCCTTACAAATAATAGTCTTTCAGCTTCGACCATTGTATAACCGTCCACCAAAAACTGTTGAAACAATCTTTTCCCGTTTACAATAGTAGAAAAAACATTAGGACGTTCTTGAATACGGTAGGCAAACCATTGACGCATAGTCACGTACTTTTTTTTCTTTTCGGGTGTGTCTTTGGTTATACCATCCAGATATATGTCTGTCCTATAGCCATCTTCTGCGTAAGGGAACAACAAAGGATACTGTAAAGGAAGGTATGAAACGTGCAGTTCGCTAATAATTTTCAATTTACCATCCTTTTCGTGCACAAGTATGTCTCTTTGCTTATCCATTGAACTAAAATCACTTACTATAAGTCCAACAACCTCGTCTGCAGTAGGGAGATTGTGTTGTCGACCATCGTTATCACGTCTACCAATAAGTCTGATCTTAACGTTTAAATTACCAGCAGCAATCTGTTGAGCTGCCATCCTATATTGCTTAACCAAAGGGTTTTCTTTATCAAGCATAGATTTTATGTTTTTTGTTAGTTCACGGTCTATGTCTTGTTTGGTAGACGACGATGCTTTGTCTTTTGAACCACTGAACAGTGAACAAAAACAACTGTCAAAACCATTAAAAAAACCAAATTAGTATTAGTTATATAAAATGTTTGTAAATTTGTTACCTGACAACATTAATCCGGTTTTGAACCTTGTTTACCGGATCATAAATGTATAATTGTCCAAACTTTGGTGTTTCACCAGTTTTTGGTAATAAATCTCCGATGACATGCTTATTTTTGCCTTGGATCCTATAACAGAATGGACCACGACCCTTGTTAACGCTATTATCTTGTTTTCCAGTCATCCACGTAAAAGCAAACATAGAATTATATCTACGTATTTGATCCATAAAGGTTTTGCTCTTTGGATGTTCGCCTTTCAAAAGGCCCATTAACAAAGGGGGTGGATTCTTCAAGGCAACTGGTAGTTTTACTAATCCTCTTCCACAACAAAGTGAGAAACCGTCGGGTCTATTTGCATTGCCCGATCCTACCTTACTTTCTGCAAGCCACAGTAATGCACCGCATTTACAACATTCCTCAGTAGGGTCTCCATGGTCATGATATTCTGCATATATGTGATATAAGCTTTTAATATTAATAGTTTGATAATAAATTATAAATATTCTTTTATTGTTAAATTTTTTAATACTAAATACCTTTAGATATGCCTTTTGTGCAATTGTCATATCCTTGCTCCTCTTCCAAATCTTCGTCTGATGGTTCATATTCAAGTATATTTTCAACTGATTGTGGGTCCAAATAACCATGTACGTCTTCAATATCGTCATCTGATGGTTCAAAGTCAGGGATACCTAAATTTGATTTTCCATGATCAAATGTGGTTGAACTTGTATTTAATACCAGAATCTGTAAGAATATATTAATTGTTTTGTAGTTTAAAATTAAACTAACTCACCCACATCAAACTGGACAGTTGATACATTTAAGTCTTCATTATCGTCATCGGATGGTTCAAAATCAGGAATATTCATAATTGATTTTCCTTTTTCATTTGGGCTTGATCTTGTAATGATTATGAGTATTTTTAAATATATATAAGTTATAAGTAATAATATATTCATTAAGAACTGATATATAGTATCTCACCAGTGTCAAATCGTACAGGAGTTATGTTTTTGAACTTAATCCCTGGATGGTTTTTTGATGCTTGTCCTATAATGTTAGTTGTATCTTATAAAAACATATGGAACTGTTGTAATAATGATGTGTAGATATAATTAAACGTTACTTGTATTTAAGCAATCAACAGCCGGTATGAGTTGTGGTACATCAGGAGTACGCAACTTAGGAGATGAAGAGGCGACACCAATTCTTAAAGAAGTGTTTGTCAATGACCCATCCGCTTAGAAACACAATATTAGGTTACAACAAAAATATATATGCCAAATAATAAGACTAAACATATTTATAAGTAGATGACTAAAGTTGGTCAGAATGTTAGAATACTTACTGTGTTGTGGCGGTATTTTGCGAGGCCTTCCATGTTTATTGTGTGATGCCATAGATATAGGTTGCAGTGATCCAACCTCTTTAACATGTGATTCAATATCAATAGTAACAGGATTTTTAGGATGTCTTCCAGATTTTTTTTGTATTCCAAGTTTCTTATAAACACCTAACATATTCTCATTAACTTCTTGTGTTAACACTTGCTTCCCGTCACGTGATTTAAGTATGTTTTGGTTGACAGATGAAAATGCGCCTACAAAAACATAATGAAACACAATGCTTTAAAATATACCTATAAACTTTAGTTTATGTATTTAAATTTAATGTGAATAATATATTACCTGATGTGATTTCAGACAGGGGAGATCTTGGGACATTGAACGGTGGTGTCATTTGCGTGAGTGATACTGGACTCTCATGATTCTCATTAACTGGTACATGTTTTGTTTTTTTAATAACAACATTATCTACAGTTTCCTTAAGTGGACGTCCACGACCCCTTTTTGGTACCGTAGTAGTTTGGGATACTGTAGGAAATAATCATCATTAATAAAAAAATAGTTTTAACAAATGTCCTACCTATTTTGGTGTCAAATATTAAAACTGAATTTACTACCTGTTATCATGTTCGGTAGTTTAACATTAGGTGGATGGATGTTAAAATCAGGCACATTAGCCACCACAGTGCTATGAACACTATCCTTCCTGGGCCGTCCACGACCCCTTTTTTGGACTGGCAAAACAGGATTATCGGTAACTGATTTCGATGATACATTTTCTGTCGAAAAAATGCACATATTATAAAACTATAAACCTATTGAAAAGAAATTATAAATTAAATATTAAATCTGATGAATTACTTGTGATATCGGATAGGGGATATCTGTGTATAGCGGTTTGTGGTAGTGGGACATGTGACGGTATTGATGCGTGACTATTCAAACTGTGCGCAACTCGGGTTAAATGTGAAGCTTGCTTTCCACTAACATTATAAGCTATCAAACAGTGCATAGTAAAATTTAAATAAATAGGTCTACCATCAAATAAGTGGTCATAAAAATATTGATATTATATGTCATACCTTTTGTTTCAACTGAATTTAACTTTATAGAATATCCGTAAGAAGATTGTTTGAATAATCCCACATTATTCACATTAGCATATGGCAAATCATCATAAGATAATGCACGAACACCTATATGTTCATGGTTGATATCATATATCGATTTGATACTGTAATACATATTTAAATTAGTTAACAGTTGATATGTTACCTTGTCGCACATTATTCACCTTAGCATATGGCAAATTGTCATAAGATAATGCAGGAACACCTATATGTTCATGGTTGATATCAGATATCGATTTCATATTGTGATACATATTGAAATTAGTTAACAGTTGATATGTTACCTTGTCGCAGCGGCGTGATTCCATATTCTACAGCCGTCGAATGTGTAGAAGATGTCGAAAGTGTGACAACCGTGGTTTTGAGGTTCGTCACTTGGTCTTACTTTTAGGTTATTTTATGTGTGACTACTTGATTTTTGTGCTTACGTGTTTACTTTGTGTGAACGAGGTTGGTGTGATTATCGTTTATGAGTATAGAGTACTCATAAGTAAATCGAGAAACGGTTAATTCATGTTCATGAGATCACAATTAGTGACTATGAAATGAAATGGTGATATTTTGGTGGTTACGTATACGTATAAGTATTATAGTAATAGTGTATTTTTTTTAGGATTTACGGTTTAGCATTTAAAGGTCTCGGATAAGGTAATTAGCCATATGAATATTTTTCGGGATGGTTTTAAGTCATTTAGGACATAGTTATAAAGTTTATTTAAAAATTTGAGATTTTTTTTTTAAAAGTGTATATTTTACGTCTTTTACGATAAAACGCGTAAAATTGACTAGTTTTACGGTTTTGGAAGCTTTAGGAGCTGTAATAAATTAAGGTAAATTAAGGTAATATTAATAAGGTATTAATTAACAATAAAAAGAAAAAAAAATAAAGGAAAAAAACGAAATTAGGGGTGTTTGGGTCGGTTTAGAAGAGAAAAAAAAGGAAAAAAAGGAAAAAAAATGGAAAGTGGGCTTTGGGTTGGACTAGGATTCACCCATACCCTATATATTATTTTGTACACAACCAAAATTCATTATCTATCCCCTGGAGACAAATTAAATTCGTGGGTTTCACACAAATTAGGGTTCTTCATATTTTTTTTGGGGTTTTCATAAATCGAAGGTAAAGTCTTTAATCCCTTTTTAATTTAATTGTTTTAATGATTTCTAAATCATTCTTATGATGGATTAGGGTTAGGGTTTATATAAAATCAGTAAATTAATGATGTTATAATCATAATATGATGATCATATAATCTAGGGCTTGTATTAGATGGGGTTATGGGTAATTAATTAGTTCAATTTGTTTAAACCCGTTTTTAAAAACTGGGCAGATTTTGAGTCAATTGTTTTGATCATATCGGGAGTTCTATAAACTCTTATTTTACGATTCAAGTACTCCTGGAAAGATATTTGAAGTGGCTTTCCAATGCAAGAAACGAGAACTAAATTGGAGGTCGGGAAGTGGGTCAAAAACAGGTTACAACAGGCGGAGGTCAAAACAGTTTTGAATTCAGCCTGTTTTCTTTTTAAGTTTTGGGTTGTTTAGGGCACTTAGGGTTGCATTGGAATCTTCTCACGAACGTGAGAGACGGTTTATATATTGTAGTTAATATCTGCACTTGGGCTAAGGTGGTGGTTTAGGGTAAGACCCCTTAATTGTAACAAACTTTTAGTACGTTTAAAATCAGGAAATCTGGAATGACAAAAGTAGATATATATATATCGGTGCCTTAACAGTAGATTTAAGGTTAGGTCAAGTGGGAGATGTTAGCCAACATATGTAAAGGTATGAATATTCCTTTTACAGAAACTATGGGTAGGTTTAAGTGGGCGTTTGACCTAAAGTTTTGAGACCTAAAACTGGGACTGTTTTGGGTAAAATACGAACGGGTTAGTTATTAAATTTAACCAAGTTAAGGACTTGTTAAGGAAGGGTATTGGGGTAATTAGAGCTTATTAATGAGGTATATATGTGAGAATATGCTAGATGTCCATCATAGGTTAATGAGCCATCTTAGTGATTGGTTCGTTTATTGATTTCGTGTTTTTGGTTTGTTAGCTTGTTGCTAGTGCAAGGACGTGTGAAGGAGCTATCAGGTGAGTTTCATAGTCCCATGTTTACTATTGATTTTGACTTCCAGATGGAATGGAAGAGACACTGTGTTGAGTTATTTATAAATTGTTGTTGTGAATGTTTTTATGGTTGTGATGGACTTGTGTGTACATTATATGATTAACTGCTATGTGATTCTTGATTGTGTATGATTTGGATCAGGGGACACGTGCCGTCTCAGTTATTGTGGTTTGACAAGGTAGTGGCCTTGTGGTTTGACAAGGTAGTGGCCTTGTGGTTTGCCAAGGTAGTGGCCTTGGGATAGGTACATAGGGTGATCATCTAAGGTACCATGATGTTGTTTGGCAAGGTAGGAGCCTTGGATTTGTTTGGTTTGATTGGTCTTGATTGATAGTTGTTAATACATAATTGTAACACATTGTCCATATGTTCTTTTGTTGATGATTGTTATTCACAGCTTGTAACTGATTTAGCGTTGGAGTCTAAACCTATGACTCTCACCAACTTTATGTTGACGTGTTTTAGTGTCTCTTTCAGGTGATACTATGGTTAAGCATGAGAAAATAAGTGGCTAGGATGGGAGAAGCATAGGATTGCATATAGAAGGAGAATCCCCGTTTCCTTCTTAGTTTTATTTGATTGTTCTTTTAATAAGTGATATTGTTGGCACCTATATGTTTGTTTTGTTTGTGATATTTGATTGTCTTGGGTAAGAGGTAGGACTGTTACCTACTTACCTAGACTCCTGCATTGTTGAGATATTGTCATGACCTTCGTGTCACCATTTTTACGACATTTCTTATTTCTCATAGTTATCTCTATAGACACGCCATGTTGTGATGATATCCATACGTCGCGCCCCATGTTCCGCCATGGTGGGGTGTGACAGAATGGTATCAGAGACAATGGTTATAGAGAATTAGGTTGCCTAGTCGCGTAGCCTAGTCTATAGCTTAAGGGTCCCTGCATATAGGCGTCATAGGAGTATGTGTGCATTTTATATTAATTGATGTGTTTGGATGTTATTTATTGCGATGTTTTGACTAGTATGAATTGAACCGTAGTATGTTCATACTTAGTCACATGTTATTTTCTTTTCGGGTTTGTGACTAATGCGGGTTGAACCATAATCGTCCACGCTAGTCACTGTTGTATTTTGCTTAAATGGTACATTATAGTACATAATTTAGTACAAGGTAGTTTCTATCTTTTATCGAGTTATTCTACATACCTAAGGTATGTTATTTTTCTTTTGATGTTTAAGTCATGTTCCCTAAGAATCGTGTGGTGGTTCGAGTTACTAGGAGTAGGTGGATAGGAAGGGTTTTAAGCTGTTTTCCACTCTTACGGGCGACATGACTTATAACTGATTATATTTTTGTTTTGGATTTAGTCTAGGCTGTTTTAGCTAGACTATGGATTTCGGTATTCCAAGAGTTTTATTATGTTATTTTTATAGTTGGAGTTTTGGACCTTATTGGTTATGTGGTTATGAGCTTATGTGAGTATATGGGTTTATGTGTTATATGTTGTATTGATTCTTATAAGTGTCATCATAGGATGGAGTGCATTGGGGAAAGGGTAATTGTATAAGTATTGTGGCCAACATAGTTATACAAGTACCACAACTTCAATGGGTTCTCAAGTATGATTGCATGAAAGAGGGTTAGTACATGCTTGTATATGATGAGATGTAGAATTTGGGTATACGTATAATATATGGGTTTATGTAATGGCTGCCTATGATATGGCTATTGTTCTTTTGTGTTATATGTTTTGGGTTATAGTTGTGTTGTGTGATTATGGGGTCACACGATATGGTTTGGTTTTCGACGTGGGCTTAGTGCCTTGTTGTGGCACGGTGAGAAGGTGATTACTCGTATGGAAAAACGAGTGTATGACGCGATTGGTTGATCTGATATGTATAGTAACGAGTATGTTTTGGGTGGTTTAATAGGTATATATATGCGAATGTATATATACTACTATGTGTTAAGTTATGGTATATGGTCGTTCACTAGTTATTATAACTTGAACGTACTTTGTGTTTGTTCGTGTTTTATGGTGCTGGAGTTGATGGAGTTTCAACAACGTTTCGAATTTTTTTTAATTGTGTCTTGTAGCGTATTCTTTGAGTTCATATTTCACGTGTACGTTTTAAAATGTTGTTCTGGGTTTTAAGTCCGTTGAAATAAATGGAAATTTCTTTTGGGATAATGAAATCTTTTGGGTTGATTCTTACATTTCTTTTGGTTGGTATATGGAAAAAGGGGGGGACTTGGAAATCTACTATAGAGGTAGCTAGTTGGTTGTATTCGGTAAAATAAGGGTAAGGTGTTGGAGTCATGTTTGAAACAAGATGTAACATAAGTTTTTTTTTTTATCAACACTTATTTATTTCAAATTCTAAAAGACTTTCTTTAAAATAAAGCGAAGTAAAATTTCTTTCTACTTACATAGTTTATATAATTGGATTTAACCGATTCATGTCATTTATAGTTATTAATACAAGGTTAAAAGGAGTTTATGAATATTTCACATACAATTATATCTTTCCTTGAAAAGGATTGCATTGATCACTAAGTCTATTCTTTAGTTTTTAAAAAAACTAGCATAAAATTGTTTTGGTCGTAACTTGTTCGTTTTTAAAGCTTTTTGGGTGATTCAAAAGCCAAAAATTATGTACTCGGAACGTACTTTTCAAATATTCAGAATGTATAGTCATGGGAGGTCAGTATCTTGGCCGAAATTATTGTACAAGTGTCGGGTTAAAGGTTGAGTTTGAATAGTAGTTTATTTTTTTTTATGATTTTGGATGCACGGGATACCTAGTCTTTGAGTTGAGTTTTGAGATCGTCTAGAAGGTTATTTGTAGATTGTTTGAGTCACATAGATGTGGGAGGTAATAATAAAAAAAGAAGATATAAATTCTTTTGGAAAAGTCGATCTTTTGCACGGTTTAAATAATATGTCGCGGGGCGTAATATGTTTGGTTACCATTGGGTGTTTCTTGGATTATTTTTCGTTGTCATGGGTCATTTGGAATTGATACATGTTTTGGGTTTGAGTTTTCTTTGGAGTCTCGTGGTTTTTGATTTGTTTTAATTGGTGCACGTGAAATGTCGTTAGTTATCCGTGGGTTTAATTTGTCGATCGTATCTGGTGTATTCAGGATGTAGTTTTGGTTTTGTATGGTTTAGGAGCGTTGAGGTAGAACCATGAATAGAGCAAGTAGGAAAAGTGAGAGGAGTTGTAGTTAGTGTCTTCCAAGGCAAATCGTTGATGGAGTGAATTAAGAACAAGAGCTGTTAGAAATTGCAAGGAATTTATTCGTATTGCCGCTATTAGAGGGTGTGAGGAGGACATAGTTGAAATTGCTAAGGATGTTGTATGAACGCTTTGGGTTTACGGTTATGCATTTGGCTTCGCCAAAGCACTAGCGGTTTTCATGGAGTCAATGAACCGAGTGTGCATGAACGTATATAAACGAGTTGTCATCGGGAGCATCGACGACATCTTGATCTACTCAAATCTTAGAAGGAGGATGAGGCGAATTATTTGTTGGTTTTGGAGTTGTTAGTAAAGGGAATGAAACGTGAGATTTTCAAGTGTGAGTTTTAGGATTTAGTTGGCCAGGACTAGTAGTCAGAGATGATGGCATATCGTGGAACCAGCAAGGGGCGAAGTGAAGAAGGACGAGGAAGCATTTTGGAGGCTGAAGAGGTGGATTAGATGATGAGCAGATCTTGGCATTATCGGAAGGACTGGATGAATTCGCGAAGCATGACAATACGTGGAGCAGGGATTTGGACGCGTACGAGGACGACAAAGAAAGGCGATCGCTTATACGTTGCAGGAATTGAAGATTTGGAAGAACTGGATAGACTTAGTTAGTGGAGCTAGACTGTTATATCTGCCTAGAATGCTAGAGGCATTTGGTGTACGAGACGTGGAGAATGATCTATACGGATCATAACGTCTCCAACACATATTCAGTCATCTTGATTGAACATTTGGCAAAGGTGATGGGTGGAGTTAAGTGATGAAAGAAAATTGCAAGGCCAAGTACCATCTGGGAAAGGCAAGCATGGTTGATGAGACATGGAATAAGAAGAATGAAGTGAAGCTGAGACGAACTTGAACTATATGGATGACGTATTAGGGTGGTTTGGATGAAGGATGTAGGTTGCACGAGTTGAGTTGTCTAAAGCAGAGAACGCGTCAACACGTATGTTGCGTGGCTTGGATAATCATATGGAGAAAAGGGACGTAGACTATACTTCCTACATAGATAGGAGTAGCTTAGAAAGGGCGATGTAAGGACGAAGTTGGTGAAAGGGATGCATAATTGGGTGGAGGAATAAGTACGATGAGAGTAGGGTGATAGTCGATAGACTGCCTAATTCATCACATATTTCAAGAGGGATGAGAAGTCACATAGTCGAGAAATTGTAAGGATTGCGTACAGATGCGATGGGATAGGAAGTTTTGTGTAAAAGTTAGCCTAATATGTATGGAATGCCTTATGAAGGATTATGGCAAGGGAAGAAACGATGGAAAGCAAGCGTAGTATACCGTTGATAGACTAATGGTTGGTATGAGTATATTATAGGGGTAATTGAGAAAGACGCCTAGAGCATTGGCGTGAGGTTTGGAGATAGTTGGAGAACGTGTTACATCAGCAAGAAGTCTCCTACAAGGAGAGAGTCACCGGTGAGAGGGGCATGTTCCCTATTAATGAGGATGTAGGGAATAAAGAATGAAACCACTAGAGTTAGTGACAGAGTTATGTATGAAGTTTCACCCATAGTAACGGGTGGTATATTTTGGTGAAATAGAAGAGTTGATGTAGATTTTTGTAGGTTCATATAAGATCTTTGGAAAGATCGGACCATTAGCTTATGAGCATGGAATTACCTGGGGGAAATGAGTTGTATACATGATACATTTCATGTATTGGGATTGGTAATGTTGTTTGAGGATGCATATTTGCATGTCCGGTTATTCGGGTTTTGTGCTAATAAGAGTCTTTGTTTTATCGAAGAGTCATTTGCGAGATTTATTGACTGTGAGGTCAAGAGTTTGGCAATGGGTTTAATTATTTTTGGTTTGTACATGTGGTATCTTGAAACTTGAACTAAAGTTCACGTGGAAATGAGGGGAGTTCATTTAGAACAAGTATCCTCGTGTGATTTGTTGTTTGTGTGTTGATCCTAAGGAGTAAATCTCGGGACGAGATTTCTATTAGGAGGGAGTGATGTGACAACCGTGGTTTTGAGGTTCGTCACTTGGTCTTACTTTTAGGTTATTTTATGTGTGACTACTTGATTTTTGTGCTTACGTGTTTACTTTGTGTGAACGAGGTTGGTGTGATTATCGTTTATGAGTATAGAGTACTCATAAGTAAATCGAGAAACGGTTAATTCATGTTCATGAGATCACAATTAGTGACTATGAAATGAAATGGTGATATTTTGGTGGTTACGTATACGTATAAGTATTATAGTAATAGTGTATTTTTTTTAGGATTTACGGTTTAGCATTTAGAGGTCTCGGATAAGGTAATTAGCCATATGAATATTTTTCAGGATGGTTTTAAGTCATTTAGGACATAGTTATAAAGTTTATTTAAAAATTTGAGATTTTTTTTTAAAAGTGTATATTTTACGTCTTTTACGATAAAACGCGTAAAATTGACTAGTTTTACGGTTTTGGGGTTTTGGAAGCTTTAGGAGCTGTAATAAATTAAGGTAAATTAAGGTAATATTAATAAGGTATTAATTAACAATAAAAAGAAAAAAAATAAAGGAAAAAAACAAAATTAGGGGTGTTTGGGTCGGTTTAGAAGAGAAAAAAAAGGAAAAAAAGGAAAAAAAAAGGGAAAGTGGGCTTTGGGTTGGACTAGGATTCACCCATACCCTATATATTATTTTGTACACAACCAAAATTCATTATCTATCCCCTGGAGACAAATTAAATTCGTGGGTTTCACAAAAATTAGGGTTCTTCATATTTTTTTTGTGGTTTTCATAAATCGAAGGTAAAGTCTTTAATCCCTTTTTAATTTAATTGTTTTAATGATTTCTTAATCATTCTTATGATGGATTAGGGTTAGGGTTTATATAAAATCAGTAAATTAATGATGTTATAATCATAATATGATGCTCATATAATCTAGGGCTTGTATTAGATGGGGTTATGGGTAATTAATTAGTTCAATTTGTTTAAACCCGTTTTCAAAAAATGGGCAGATTTTGAGTCAATTGTTTTGATCATATCGGGAGTTCTATAAACTCTTATTTTACGATCCAAGTACCCCTGGAAAGATATTTGAAGTGGATTTCCAATGCAAGAAACGAGAACTAAATTGGAGGTCGGGAAGTGGGTCAAAAACAGGTTACAACAGGCGGAGGTCAAAACAGTTTTGAATTCAGCCTGTTTTCTTTTTATGTTTTGGGTTGTTTGGGGCACTTTGGGTTGCATTGGGATCTTCTCACGAACGTGAGAGACGGTTTATATATTGTAGTTAATATCTGCACTTGGGATAAGGTGGTGGTTTAGGGTAAGACCCCTTAATGGTAACAAACTTTTAGTACGTTTAAAATCAGGAAATCTGGAATGACAAAAGTAGATATATATATATATATATCGGGGCCTTAACTGTAGATTTAAGGTTAGGGCAAGTGGGATGTGTTAGTCAACATATGTAAGGGTATGAATATTCCTTTTACAGAAACCATGGGTAGGTTTAAGTGGGCGTTTGACCTAAAGTTTTGAGACCTAAAACTGGGACTGTTTTGGGTAAAATACGAACGGGTTAGTTATTAAACTTAACCAAGTTAAGGACTTGTTAAGGAAGGGTATTGGGGTAATTAGAGCTTATTAATGAAGTATATATGTGAGAATATGCTAGATGTCCATCATAGGTTAATGAGCCATCTTAGTGATTGGTTCGTTTATTGATTTCGTGTTTTTGGTTTGTTAGCTTGTTGCTAGTGCAAGGACGTGTGAAGGAGCTATCAGGTGAGTTTCATAGTCCCATGTTTACTATTGATTTTGACTTCCAGATGGGATGGAAGAGATACTGTGTTGAGTTATTTATAAATTGTTGCTGTGAATGTTTTTATGGTTGTGATGGACTTGTGTGTACATTATGTGATTAACTGCTATGTGATTCTTGATTGTGTATGATTTGGATCGGGGGACACGTGCCGTCTCAGTTATTGTGGTTTGACAAGGTAGTGGCCTTGTGGTTTGACAAGGTAGTGGCCTTGTGGTTTGCCAAGGTAGTGGCCTTGGGATAGGTACATAGGGTGATCATCTAAGGTACCATGATGTTGTTTGGCAAGGTAGGAGCCTTGGATTGGTTTGGTATGATTGGTCTTGATTGATAGTTGTTAATACATAATTGTAACACATTGTCCATATGTTCTTTTGTTGATGATTGTTATTCACAGCTTGTAACTGATTTAGCGTTGGAGTCTAAACCTATGACTCTCACCAACTTTATGTTGACGTGTTTTAGTGTCTCTTTCAGGTGATACTATGGTTAAGCATGAGAAAATAAGTGGCTAGGATGGGAGAAGCATAGGATTGCATATAGAAGGAGAATCCCCGTTTCCTTCTTAGTTTTATTTGATTATTCTTTTAATAAGTGATATTGTTGGCACCTATATGTTTGTTTTGTTTGTGATATTTGATTGTCTTGGGTAAGAGGTAGGACTGTTACCTACTTACCTAGACTCCTGCATTGTTGAGATATTGTCATGACCTTCGTGTCACCATTTTTACGACATTTCTTATTTCATATAGTTATCTCTATAGACACGCCATGTTGTGATGATATCCATACGTCGCGCCCCATGTTCCGCCATGGTGGGGTGTGACAGAAAGTGTAGAAGCTTTTAGAGTAGTGTCAATAATGTTGCTTGAAGGTACATCATTGTTTAAAAGATTATCAGTGTCAGTAACATTCATATCAACAACATATGGTATTCCTTTTTTTTCGTACGAATGGTATACAGGCGAGGTGTTTTTGATGATTTTTTTTTTCTGTACGAATGGTATGCAGGTAATACATGGATTTGACCTTGTAGGAAAATCTTATCGTCCGAATCTTTTCGAATTGACTATTGGTTCAAAGTGCGACTCAATTGTTCTTGGTGGAATAATAAATGGTTTGGTTGATTATCTATTTTAAACTAAAAGCAAATAAATGTAAATGTCGTTGAGTAAAGTAGAAGTTTAAAAATGAAACTAAAATGACGAGTTAAAAATAAATGCTTGAAAACTTAAAGACTAGTGATGAGACTGCTTTTATACATAGTCTCATCATCCAAATAGGGCTTAAAATGCATTAAATATCATCAAAATACCCAAATATATGCTTGTGTTTGTTGCTTGTGTATTTTAGGTACGGATATTGAGAAAATGACAAAAGATCACAAGAATCAATCAAAAACGAACACGGCAAACGAAGCCACACAAAGAACCGGACCCGAATCATGATTTTCCTATCAAGTCCTTGAAGTTTGAAGATTTGGCAAGATTGGTCCCTCATCTTTTGAAGACTTGTCATTTTAAACCCTTATAAAACTCAAATATTACATATGGGTCCCTTAAATGTCAAGATTATACATCATTTGCCCTTGAAGAATGCAAAAATTGCATTAAATACCCTTGAATACATGCTTGATGAAGTTTTGTGGCCAATATATGAAAAAAGAAACTTTCATATAAAGGAAATTCGTTTTGGGAGTTGTTTAAACTTATATGACAAGTTAAAGGAATCCTAGGGGTCATTTGTGGGAGACAAGAAAACTCCACCAGCCAACCATCACATGACACGTCACCCTAACCCAACTTGAATACCCATTTACCCATATCCCTCACCCAAACCCGGTTGACCCATTTTTGTTACAACACACGTTTATTATTAAACGTGTTTTCCTCTTAAACACCTCTTAACCTAAACTAAACAGATCAAAACACACACCTTTTCCTATAAACCCTAATTTCCTCCCCAAATGAATTTACATTAATTACGACATGATCTATTCCAGATCAGTAATTAAACATGGATAAACCCAATCCCCACTTTTAGTTTCCCATCTCACTCACTCCCTGGTCCCCAAAATCCCACCCACTGGCAAAAAGACAAAGAAGCACCAGAGAATCAACGCTTCATAGGGATTTCGTGTCCTCCAAACGAGATCCAACGTCCAAGATTGATGCATCCCAGCCTGTCTATCACAAAAATCCAAACGAAATGCACATGGCTTCAAGATTTATTCAAAAGGAGGAATCAAAATCAGCATATCCGCATCTTCAGCAAGGGTAATCTTGGAAACTCATTAGATTAGGGTTTTCTTTTTTCTTCATTTCTAGAACAATCCGAGGGGTCTATAAAATGAGGACCGACCTGTGGTGCCCATTTTTTCCCTTGTCTCGGATTTTTTGTAAAACCTATTTTATGAATGAAAGTTTGAAGTTTTTTAAATCTATCCGAGTTCCATTTTATTTCATGTTTATGATTTGAGTTAATGTTTTTTAAATTTTTGTTGGGGTTTCCTGTTTGTGTTAATCAGTAAGTGGATTGAAGTGGATTTAAATTTTCTTGTTTAAATTTATTAACAAGTTTCAAGTATTAAGTATTTGAGTAGTTTTGAAAAGATTTTGAAAAGAAAAGTGGGATTCGTTTATTTATCTTGTGAGCTTACTGAATCAAGACCATAGGTCTTGATTCTTGGATTTCTTTTGTGTGTTTGTTATTGTTTTTACAGGACTAGAAGCCTGTGCTTGTTTCGCTAGCACATAAGCTCGAAAAAATCGGGGGTACGGATGTGTGTCCCTGAGGTTTGCACTCTTTTCTCTCACTTGTATTTTTTTATGCTTTTGATTTCTTGTTCTTGTGTGTTTGTTGACTGTCAAGTTTGCTAGTTTTATGGGTTGATTTTGTATTGGATAAGTCTCTTGAGTTTGATTTGTAGTATAATCAAGTAAGTTTAATTTAGGTATTGTTCTTTTTGTTTAATCTGTTTAACCTTGGTAATATGGTATGACAACTTAGGACTTTGCGATAGCTTGTTTGCGTTTGTTTGCTCTTAGTCTAAGTTATTTTGGTCATAGTCGATGTTTGCCTGCTGATTTTTTTGAAATCGTGTGTTCTTTTTATGTTATTATGTTGATTTGTGTTAGTGCATGCTAGACTATAGCCTTAGAGTGTAATTTGCTCATTTTGAACCTTCTGCTTGTTTTGTATTCAGTTTACGCTGCCTTGTTCACTTTACTTGTCTGTTAGAAAATAGAGTTTGGAGTGCCGAAACAAGGGAGGGGAATTAACTGCCTCGGGGTTCGACTTAGATCTGCACTCAGTCATTAGGATAGGACTGTTAGGTTTCGTATCTTAGTTGTTTTGAGATAGTGTTTGAAAAATACTACTACATTCAACTGATTTTCTGATAAAACTGAGCAATCTTCTTGTTTAAAAGATTTGCTGTGAAACCTGGGTATTTATATGGCTTCTATAATGCTTTTAGGGACTGGTTAGATGCATTCCAAAGATTTCACAAGCTATTATAACTGTGTAAATCTTTGGACCACCAAAACAGTCCAAAAAAGTGTGAGATAGCCGTATAAATAGCTATTGGGATTTGCTGCCTAGGAGTCGTTAGTCTGCTAGATTGGTAGGATAGCCAGGGTTCATGGGTTCTATTCATGCAATTCTTTGATTCTACTAGTCAGACTTGTATCTCTGCTTAGTTTTAGTTTTGCGCGTTGTTATTTTGTGTTTATTGTCGTTACACACTTGCATAAGCTGCTAAGCCTAACCCATATAAAGTTGCATACTGCTTAGAATCTGGTTAGATTTTCATTCAGCTTGATTACTTTTTTTTTCGTGCTTACTGCTACTGTTCATCAGACCAAGGAATTAGGTTTGCTTATTTGCACTATATGGCTTGATTCAGTAGTTGATTTTTAGATTGGATTGTATTTGCATAAGAGTGCTTGCAACCTGTTTGCTTCCTGATTACCTGCTTGTGTTTTCAGTCATTTTGTTGTCCGAACTTTTGTTGCTTTCTGCTTGCTTAAAACACCCCCACAAGCCAACTGCAAGCGGGGGTTTTGACTTTCCAAAAAGAACAGATAACAAGAAGGAAAAAAAAGGGATTCCAGGTCTGGGAATATTTTGATTCAAATTAGGGCATATTCTAGCCTAATTTAGACGAGTGTTTGTGTTTTGGTAAGTAGTAGTATCTGTGAACAAGTGGGGTAAAAAGAAAAAACAAAAAAAAAAATTTGAAAAATTTTGGCGTGGCCAGGACTCGAACCTGCGCCACCACTGCCAAAGCACACACACTCTACCGCTCGCCCTTGGGTCTTTTATTGTTAAGACTCCAACACATTTCCTATATAAGGTGTGTTTTGTTTAAGCTTATTTTTAAAATCAGCTTATAGATAAGCGTTTTCCAGCTTATTTATTAAGGGATTTTTCTTCTTTTCATTTTTTCTGCCTTGTAGCTATAGCTTAGGACTTTTTGGTATAAAAGTTTTATTTTTAACATTTTTAATTAATTTATTATCATTATTTTTAATTTAAATTTTAGAAAGTAATTAAAAAATAGTTAAAAGTATTTTAAAATTTTGGAAAAATCATTTTTAGGTTTTAATTAAGTATTTTGAGGTTTACGACTTTTAAAGTTTTCATTTTAGTTAAATTATAATTTAATTTAATTTTAAGATTTTTCTTTAACTTTAAAAATTAATATAAAAATATTAAAAAAGTTTTAGATAATTTGGTTTTCAATTTTGTAATCTTTATAATTTTCTTCATTTAAGTCAATTTTTTAGTAATATTTGGAATAGTTTTTAGTTTTGTCAAATTTTACGACTTTAGCATTATTCGTCTTTTTCTTTCTTTTCTTTCATCAATATAATCACAAACAAATCAAAAATCAATTCTTAACACAACGCACTTGCCTCCTTGGGAAACGAACTTGAACTCATTTGGTCATTAGTGCTCGGTTTTCCTAAATCGACACTTAACGCTTACCACTATTTTGCCTCTCTTTTCCTAAAGGGTTGCAAAAAGTTACAATCATTTTGGCGCCGCTGCCGGGGAGGCGTGTTGTGTTTTGGTTGAACAATTATTGTTTTTTATATATAGCCATAATAGCTAATTGTATTAGTAGCACTCTACTAATACGTATTATCGGTTTTTCGTTTTTTTGTGTGAATACTATTACTATATTGTATACGTAGAACAATAAATTCACAAGTACTCCAAATACGTGAGAAATCACAACCTTGACTTGGGAGGTCATTACCCAATCATTGTATTCGAATCTCAAACCAAAGAAAAAAGGCAAAAATAGATAAATACTTTCGTGAAGCTCGATTTTGAGAAATACAAACTATAAGTTGGGTATAAGGCGGTTGTATTTCACGACCTAAAGGAAAAAGGCTCTTAAGTGCTTCGCGCCGCCTCGTTTCCTCCGCTTGCTTGTGCGTATTTTGAGATTGAAAGCTAATCGAGGGTTTTGCCGCCCAAAGTATTATTACATATCATATATATTTTCTTGGTTTCATTTGATTAAACCCTCTTGAACGATTTGGT
The DNA here is from genome assembly GCA_025667525.1 of Glebionis coronaria. NCBI lineage: Eukaryota > Viridiplantae > Streptophyta > Magnoliopsida > Asterales > Asteraceae > Glebionis > Glebionis coronaria. The sequence goes on along the minus strand of JANFOE010000656.1, from coordinate 676,781 downwards.
GTTCCACCATCGTTCTAAAGTCATCGAAGGCGTTCACTTCACGTGATCGTTTTCATTCCTTGAGGCTTCTTTAATCGATAGATTTGATTAAGGAGGAGATTTGTAGATTTTTGTCTACCTAATACATTCCAAAAATCCAAAAAAAAGGTAAAAACAATCAAAAACCAGAAAAAAAAAATTGAAAAAGTAAAAACACCAAAAAGAATCTTCTTTGCTCGCCTTCTCGTTGTACGTGACGTTTATGCAAACTCGCTCCAAAGCAAGACGTGCTCGTAAACGAAGAAACAAATCAATCACTCCTTCTAGTGAGGAGTCTCCCATTGACGAACCCATTGTAGTGAAAGAAGCACCCATGGCTAATCGAACTATGTTGGAGTTGCTTCAAGCACCACCGATGGTTATGGAGAAGCGATTGTGATTCCCGCTATCCTTGCGGAGAATTTTGAGGTTAAGACGGGTTTGTTGTCCATGATTCAAAACAACAAGTTTCGAGGTGACGAAAAGGACAACCCTCATAACCACATTCACCAATTTAATCGTCTCACCGCCACTTGCAAGTTTAAGGACGTCTCTAACGACTCGATTAAGATGATGCTTTTTCCGTATTCCTTAGCGGGGCCCGCAAAAATTTGGTTAGAGAAAGAGCCACCCAATTCTATATTGACGTGGAAGGATCTCGTTTCAAAATTCGTGAACCAATTTTTTCCGCCCTCTAAGATTACGCACTTGAAAAACGAGATTTCAAAGTTTTCGCAAGAGTATAATGAGAGTTTTTCAACGGCTTGGAATAGGTTTAAGGAAATGTTGCACGAATGTCCTCATCATGGTTTTTCCGACTTGCATCAAATTGACACGTTTTACAATGGCTTGAACGATCATAAGCGTGATTATCTTAATGCCGCCGCGGGTGGTAATTTTTTGTGTAAGACGGCCGAGGAAGCATTGTTAATCATTGAGAATAGGTCTAAGGTCTATAGTCCTCGTAGCACGACTAGTGTTCATAAGACTTCATCTTCGCCTTCACCTTCATTGTCACACACCATTGATGCTTGCCAAATCGAGGCTAATTTGGAGAACAAGATTTTTGATAAGCTTAAGGGATTGTTAATTGAGTTTAAAGTTGGTGAACAACCCACTCCCGCTACGGCTAAAGCGGTTGAGGTTTCTTGTATGTATTGTGGTGGAGCTCATGATTATTCCGAGTGCATTACCAACGGTGGTAACACTTCGAGTGCCTTCGCGGCCGCGGGAACTTATAACCAAAACGGTCAAGTTCCTCGCACTAATCAATTGACTCCACCGGGTTTTCCACCAAATCAAAATGCTAACAATTATCGAAACAATCAAGTTGGTTACCAAAACAATCAAAGGAACAATTACAAAGGTAATAACAACTATGGGAATCAAGGAAGTAGTAGCCAATTGCAAAATCAAAATCAAAACCGTAATTTTCAAAACACGAGTCAAGGTCTTCAAAATGTTTACACTAAAGAACTTCCAATGGACTTTTTGAATTACGCCACGGCAAATGATAAGATTTTGGAAAACATTCAAGAGCAATTGGCTAGTCAAGCTAGGGACACGGCTAAAAACACCAAGGAGTTAGCTAATTTTGTGAAGGAAAATCTTAACATGAGAAATGAGTTGAAAAATGATTTTGCTCATCAAATTAGAGGTCAAAACAATAAAATTGAACAAAGTCATGCTAGGCTTGAACAAAGAATTGACCAAAAAGCCGCTAGTCAAGACCTTAAGTTTAATAGTCAAGATGCTAAGCTTAATGCCATTTTAGAAGCCGTCATGGGAAACAAAGCCTCTACTTCGGGAAGTTTGCCTAGTAACACCGTTTCAAACCCGAAGGGAGAGATGAAAGTGATTACCACACGAAGTGGTAAGGCACTTAAAGAACCGACTACTCAACCAATTACTCCAACGGTGGAGGAAATTGAGGAAGAACCCGAGGTGGTGGTCGAAAAGGAGCATATCTCAAGCCCACGAAGTACCGCTCATGCCACACCTACGGTCGACCCTTTACCAACATTGGAACCCGAGATTCCAAAGGCTATGCCTATGCCCCAACCCACACCACCCTTGCCTTACCCATCGAGACTTAGGAAGGAGAAACGACAAGAGCGCGACAACTACCAATTTGAGCTTTTTATGAAAATGTTTCGTGAGTTGCACTTTAATGTGAGTTTCGCCGATGCTTTGGTCATGATGCCTCGATTTGCCGCTAACTTTAAGAGTATGTTGAACAACAAGGAGAAATTGCATCAATTGTCTAGTTGTTCGTCGGTTTATCTTAATCGTATACCTCAAAAAGTCGGTGATCCCGGTAAATTTTTGATTCCTTGTGCAATTCAAGATATGGAAGAATGCTATGCCTTGGCCGATCTTGGTGCTAGCATTAATTTGATGCCACTTGCAATCTTCAAGTCGCTCAATCTTCCTCATCTTACTCCTTCACTAATGTCTATCGAGTTGGCCGACCATTCCACGATTCGTGCATGTGGTTTGGCGGAAGACGTTTTTGTGAAAGTGGGGAAGTTCTACTATCCCGTAGACTTTATCGTCGTTGATATCCCCACGGATCCTCAAGTTCATCTTATTTTAGGTCGTTCGTTTTTAGATACGTCTATGGCTTTAATTGATGTGCATGCTAGAAAGATCACCTTACGTTTCAACGACGAGGAACTTGTTATAAACGCAACTCAAAATTCTCAACTTTCTCATGTTTATTCCGTTGCTACCATAAACCTCGTTGATATGATCGACGTGGTTTGTGAGGAATTTTCACAAGAAGTTTTAGGGTTTGGTGATGAAGAAACTAGTGGCAATCCCACTATGTTAGATCCAATTCTTGATAATTCGACACCAACCTTCACTCCATTTGAAGGTGGTGGTTTTACGGTTGGAAGAATGCAATGTTCCACGTACTTGTGACGAAGACCTCGACAACGATGAGGACTTCTCGATTATCAAGGATTTTCTTAACGATTTCCCATTTCCTCCACCCGAGGAGGTTATGAGTATCGAGCCTAAATCTTCACTTGAGGAGCCACCTATCCTCGAGTTGAAAGATTTACCTCCTCACCTCGAATATGTCTATTTGGAGGAGGGCGACAAGTTGCCGGTTATTATTGCGAAGGAACTTTCGAATGATGAAAAAACCGCACTTGTCGATGTTCTAAAGGACCACAAAGGGGTAATTGCGTGGAATCGATCCCAAGTTTTGTACCCACAAAATCTTAATGGAGGAGGATTTCAAGCCCACAATCCAAAGTCAAAGGAGGGTGAACCCCAAAATTCACGACGTCATCAAAAAGGAGGTCCTTAAACTCCTTGACGCGGGGATGATATACCCTATTTCCGATAGCCCTTGGGTGAGTCCTATTCATTGTGTCCCTAAAAAGGGAGGGATGACCGTTGTGCCAAACGATGCCAACGAGTTGATTCCCACTAGACTCGTGACTGGATGGAGAGTGTGCATTGACTATCGAAAGTTGAATGAAGCCACTCGAAAAGACCATTTTCCCTTGCCCTTCATGGACCAAATGTTGGAGCGACTTGCGGGAAACGATTTCTATTGCTTTTTAGATGGTTTTTCCGGTTACTTCCAAATTCCCATCGATCCTCGTGATCAAGAAAAAACTACGTTTACGTGTCCATATGGAACGTTTGCCTATCGTAGAATGCCATTCGGACTTTGCAATGCACCGGGAACCTTTCAAAGGTGCATGATGGCTATTTTTCATGATATGATCGAGAAGACGATGGAAGTCTTCATGGATGACTTTTCCGTGTTTGGTGATTCTTTCACTTCGTGTTTGTCGAATCTAGAGAGAATGTTTAAACGTTGTGAGGAAACCAACCTTGTGCTCAATTGGGAAAAGTGTCATTTTATGGTTAAGAGTGGAATCGTCTTAGGGCACAAGGTCTCGGAAGCGGGGATTGAGGTAGATCAAGCTAAGGTAGACGTCATCGCCAAATTACCTCATCCCAAAACCGTCAAGGGAGTTAGGAGTTTCCTAGGCCACGCGGGCTTTTATCGACGATTCATCAAGGATTTTTCGAAGATTTCTCGACCCATTACACATCTTCTTGAAAAAGAGGCACGTTTTGTCTTTGACGAAGATTGTGTACGAGCCTTTGAAATCCTTAATAGGAAACTTACCGAAGCTCCCATTCTTGTTGCTCCGAATTGAAACCTCCCCTTTGAGCTCATGTGTGATGCTAGTGATTACGCTATTGGGGCCGTTTTGGGGCAACATCATGATAAGCACTTCTTGCCTATTCACTATGCTAGCAAGACGATGACCGAGGCTCAACTTAAATACACTACAACGGAAAAGGAGTTCCTTGCCGTGGTGTATGCATTTGAGAAGTTCCGACCTTACCTCGTCTTGACGAAATGCATAGTGTATACGGACCATTCGGCTATTAAGTATCTCATGGCAAAGCAAGATGCAAAGCCGAGATTACTTCGTTGGATTCTCCTCCTTCAAGAATTTGATCACACCATCGTTGACAAAAAAGGAGCCGAGAATCTAGCGGCCGATCATCTCTCTCGTTTGGAAGATCCTCACCAAAGTGTTTACGAGCCCAAGGAAATCACCGAAACATTTCCGCTCGAGACACTTGGTGTAGTGAATTCTAAGCTTGATTCTTCTACCCCATGGTTTGCGGATTTTGCAAATTACCATGCGGGTAACTTCATCATTAAGGGTATGACGACTCAAGAAAAACGAAAATTCTTTCGTGACGTCAAGTTCTACTTTTGGAACGACCCTTACTTGTTTCGAACTTGTGCGGATCAAATCATCCGACGTTGTGTATTTGGCACCGAAGCTTCTAACATCCTTAGAGCTTGCCATGAGGGGCCCACGGGTGGTCACCACGGTGCTAATCTCACGGCTAAAAAGGTGTTTGATGTCGGCTTCTTTTGGCCTACTATTTACCGAGATGCACAAGATCTTGTGAAGTCGTGTGATGCATGCCAATGACAAGGAAAAGCCTCACAAAAAGATGAAATGCCACAAAATATCATCCAAGTGTGTGAGATCTTTGACGTTTGGGGTATAGACTTTATGGGGTCGTTCCCATCATCTCGTGGTAATAAGTACATTCTCGTTGCGGTTGACTACCTTTCTAAGTGGGTGGAGGCCAAGGCCTTGCCCACTAATGATGCTCGTGTGGTAGTCAAGTTTTTGAAGCAATTGTTTTCTCGGTTTGGAACCCCTCGTGCTATCATAAGCGATCGTGGAACCCATTTTTGTAACGACTAATTTGAAAGGGTTCTAAGGAAATATGGGGTTACACAACGTCTTTCTACGGCTTATCACTCGCAAATGAGTGGGCAAGTCGAGGTTTCAAACCGAGCGTTGAAGAGGATCTTGGAGAGATCCGTAAGGGAAAACCGACAATCTTGGTCGGATAAGTTGGACGATGCTTTATGGGCCTTTAGGACCGCTCATAAGACGCCCATTGGGTGCACTCCCTATAAGCTTGTGTATGGAAAGAATTGTCATTTGCCTATCGAGTTAGAACATAAGGCTTATTGGGCCCTAAAGCATTGTAATAATGATATGGAGACCGCGGGAAAACACGGGAAAATGCAATTAAATGAATTAGATGAATTGAGGGACATTGCTTATGAAAATTCATTGATTTATAAAGAGAAAACTAAAAAGTTGCATGATTCTAAAATTAAAAACCGGGTTTTTAACATTGGGGATCAAGTTTTGCTTTTTAATTCAAGATTAAAAATCTTTTCCGGTAAATTGAAATCCCGTTGGTCCGGTCCATTCACCGTGACTCAAGTGTTTCCGTATGGGACCATCGAGCTAGCTCAAGATGATGGTCCTAACTTCAAGGTGAATGGACATAGGTTGAAGCACTACTTTGGCGGGGAAGTTCCATCCTTGAACTACCTCGACCAAGTCACCTTCCCTAATGATAATTAGTATTGAGGGGATCGAGTCGAGCTCATGACTCGGTAATCAAAAAAGAGGTGCCTCGTGGGGGAGTCCCATGCTTATCCTATGTACATATTATCGCTTTCTAATGTAGCTTACGTGTGGGGATTTGTGCCCTTCCAACCTTTGTTCCGTGGTTGTTTGTGAATTGTGAACTTTAGATCATGATCTTCACGCCTCTCGTGTTCGTTTTATGGGAGCACTCGATCGTTTGCTTTGGAGACATTTCTCAATATCCATGATATATCCTTTTGATGTTCGAACCTTAGGTTTTTAGCACACTTCATAAACGGCTATTAATTTATTGGTTACACCCTTTCCATGCTAGATTAGGCATTCGACTACGTCTCTAGTATGGGGGTGTTTGCACCCCTAGACTCAAAACATTGAGGATAATGTTTAACTTTAGTATAGGGGGGTGAATAGATACTTGCCTTGCCAAACCATCACGCTTTCCAAAGTTCATCTTTTTGTTTATTGTTTTGTTGCAAAATAAGGCTAAAAATGGCCAAATTTTAAAAATTTTCTCATGTTTCATAAGTGTTTGAAGACACGAATGTAGGTTTTCCGATGGCGAGAATAAGAGTAATTTTTTACTCGACCGTGCGTGTTGAGCACTTAGCTTTGATTCCTTAACTACACATTAGGCTAAGTCTCTTAAATGAGGACGAGAAATGATAGAGTTAATTATAAGTTACTATGCTAAACGTAGAGTACTCGTATTCTTTCAAAAACTCATGTGTTCTCGTTGTTTGCTTATTCTCCATTCGCATGTAAATATTTTTTGCTTAATAAATATTGACTTAGCGGTTTAGTTAGGATTGTTGGGTTTCTAGTCTTTTCTAGTAGCTTCCGTGTAATTAAATTGGGAAGACATTAAGGTATCGCTAGCGTCACGGTTTTGAAGTATTGGCAACCCAAATAATCGAAAGCTTCACCTAATAATAAGATTTCAAGTGCTCACCTAAATCTAGCAAACAATTTGAAGCCCCACAAGGCCGAAAAATCTATGCAAAAATTGAAAGTGAATCAAGCCTTAATCTTCGAAGCTTTAAAGATCCAAAATTCGCTTTAGCGTGAGGATATACGTCTTTGGCTAATAAAACCACCGATGAGGCGGATAATAAAAGGCAAGGCAAGACCGAAGTCATAATAAAAGCTTCATGGCGAAGTTGAATAAAAGATGGAGGTAAACCAAAGATAATAAGGCCCTTCCGTTAGGGGGCGTATAAAAGTCTTGGTAATAAGTCTCATGTTCAAAACCGTTATAAAACCGTGTTTATCGATTCTTCTTGTCAACTTAATTTTTTAACATCGTTGTCTATTAGGAGGGGTTATTGATTTGATGGTCTTAGTTACACCGTTAGGACTCTATTTTTAGACCTAAATCTCTATTATCGCATAAGTCAAACAATGTATCCTCGTGAAACATTCAAGACAAAATAAAATATAAGAGATACAACTTAGGAATAATGGGAGAATAAGTACGTGATTAGGGCATATGAGTAGTGTTAGCATTACTAACTTATAATGACAATGATCTCGTTTCACGCTTGGCTTGGAATTGGGGTGAAAATCGAGGACGATGAAATTATTTCTAACGAAGCATTCACGTGTTCTTATTCTATGAACCTAAACGTCCCATTTTGCGATGAAAATCATACATTATGTCCAAAACACAAGTAGTAGTAATAGTAGTAGTATAGCTAGTTTATCATTTCAATAAAGTGAATAAAAATGAATTTTGGAGATGCTATGATACTTTATTCTAGCATTGCGTGAGGGCACGGCAATGGTTTAGTATGGGGGAGTGATGAGACTGCTTTTATACATAGTCTCATCGTCCAAATAGGGCTTAAAATGCATTAAATATCATCAAAATACCCAAATATATGCTTGTGTTTGTTGCTTGTGTATTTTAGGTACGGATATTGAGAAAATGACAAAAGATCACAAGAATCAATCAAAAACGAACACGGGAAACGAAGCCGCACAAAGAACCGGACCTGAATCATGATTTCCCTATCAAGTCCTTGAAGTTTGAAGATTTGGCAAGATTGGTCCCTCATCTTTTGAAGACTTGTCATTTTAAACCCTTGTAAAACTCAAATATTACATATGGGTCCCTTAAATGTCAAGATTATACATCATTTGCCCTTGAAGAATGCAAAAATTGCATTAAATACCCTTGAATACATGCTTGATGAAGTTTTGTGGCCAATATATGAAAAAAGAAACTTTCATATAAAGGAAATTCGTTTTGGGAGTTGTTTAAACTTATATGACAAGTTAAAGGAATCCTAGGGGTCATTTGTGGGAGACAAGAAAACTCCACCAGCCAACCATCACATGACACGTCACCCTAACCCAACTTGAATACCCGTTTACCCATATCCCTCACCCAAACCCGGTTGACCCATTTTTGTTACAACACACGTTTATTATTAAACGTGTTTTCCTCTTAAACACCTCTTAACCTAAACTAAACAGATCAAAACACACACCTTTTCCTATAAACCCTAATTTCCTCCCCAAATGAATTTACATTAATTACGACATGATCTATTCCAAATCAGTAATTAAACATGGATAAACCCAATCCCCACTTTTAGTTTCCCATCTCACTCACTCCCTGGTCCCCAAAATCCCACCCACTGGCAAAAAGACAAAGAAGCACCAGAGAATCAACGCTTCATAGGGATTTCGTGTCCTCCAAACGAAATCCAACATCCAAGATTGATGCATCCCAGCCTGTCTATCACAAAAATCCAAACGAAATGCACATGGCTTCAAGATTTATTCAAAAGGAGGAATCAAAATCAGCATCTCCGCATCTTCAGCAAGGGTAATCTTGGAAACTCATTAGATTAGGGTTTTCTTTTTTCTTCATTTCTAGAACAATCCGAGGGGTCTATAAAATGAGGACCGACCTGTGGTGCCCATTTTTTCCCTTGTCTCGGATTTTTTGTAAAACCTCTTTTATGAATGAAAGTTTGAAGTTTTTTAAATTTATCCGAGTTCCATTTTATTTCATGTTTATGATTTGAGTTAATGTTTTTTAAATTTGTGTTGGGGTTTCCTGTTTGTGTTAATCAGTAAGTGGATTGAAGTGAATTTAAATTTTCTTGTTTAAATTTATTAACAAGTTTCAAGTATTAAGTATTTGAGTAGTTTTGAAAAGATTTTGAAAAGAAAAGTGGGATTCGTTTATTTATCTTGTGAGCTTACTGAATCAAGACCATAGGTCTTGATTCTTGGATTTCTTTTGTGTGTTTGTTATTGTTTTTACAGGACTGGAAGCTTGTGCTTGTTTCGCTAGCACATAAGCTCGAAAAAATCGGGGGTACGGATGTGTGTCCCTGAGGTTTGCACTCTTTTCTCGCACTTGTATTTTTTTTATGCTTTTGATTTCTTGTTCTTGTGTGTTTGTTGACTGTCAAGTTTGCTAGTTTTATGGGTTGATTTTGTATTGGATAAGTCTCTTGATTTTGATTTGTAGTATAATCAAGTAAGTTTAATTTAGGTATTGTTCTTTTTGTTTAATCTGTTTAACCTTGGTAATATGGTATGACAACTTAGGACTTTGCGATAGCTTGTTTGCGTTTGTTTGCTCTTAGTCTAAGTTATTTTGGTCATAGTCGATGTTTGCCTGCTAATTTTTTTGAAATCGTGTGTTCTTTTTATGTTATTATGTTGATTTGTGTTAGTGCATGCTAGACTATAGCCTTAGAGTGTAATTTGCTCATTTTGAACCTTCTTCTTGTTTTGTATTCAGTTTACGCTGCCTTGTTCACTTTACTTGTCTGTTAGAAAATAGAGTTTGGAGTGCCGAAACAAGGGAGGGGAATTAACTGCCTCGGGGTTCGACTTAGATCTGCACTCAGTCATTAGGATAGGACTGTTAGGTTTCGTATCTTAGTTGTTTTGAGATAGTGTTTGAAAAATACTACTACATTCAACTGATTTTCTGTTAAAACTGAGCAATCTTCTTGTTTAAAAGATTTGTTGTGAAACCTGGGTATTTATATGGCTTCTATAATGCTTTTAGGGACTGGTTAGATGCATTCCAAAGATTTCACAAGCTATTATAACTGTGTAAATCTTTGGACCACCAAAACAGTCCAAAAAAGTGAGATAGCCGTATAAATAGCTATTGGGATTTGCTGCCTAGGAGTCGTTAGTCTGCTAGATTGGTAGGATAGCCAGGGTTCATGGGTTCTATTCATGCAATTCTTTGATTCTACTAGTCAGACTTGTATCTCTGTTTAGTTTTAGTTTTGCGCGTTGTTATTTTGTGTTTATTGTCGTTACACACTTGCATAAGCTGCTAAGCCTAACCCATATAAAGTTGCATACTGCTTAGAATCTGGTTAGATTTTCATTCAGCTTGATTACTTTTTTTTTCGTGCTTACTGCTACTATTCATCAGACCAAGGAATTAGGTTTGCTTATTTGCACTATATGGCTTGATTCAGTAGTTGATTTTTAGATTGGATTGTATTTGCATAAGAGTGCTTGCAACCTGTTTGCTTCCTGATTACCTGCTTGTGTTTTCAGTCATTTTGTTGTCCGAACTTTTGTTGCTTTCTGCTTGCTTAAAACACCCCCACAAGCCAACTGCAAGTGGGGGTTTTGACTGTCCAAAAAGAACAGATAACAAGAAGGAAAAAAAAGGATTCCAGGTCTGGGACTATTTTGATTCAAATTAGGGCATATTCTAGCCTAATTTAGACGAGTGTTTGTGTTTTGGTAAGTAGTAGTATCTGTGAACAAGTGGGGTAAAAAGAAAAAACAAAAAAAAAATATTTGAAATTTTTTGGCGTGGCCAGGACTCGAACCTGCGCCACCACTGCCAAAGCACACACACTCTACCGCTCGCCCTTTGGTCTTTTATTGTTAAGACTCTAACACATTTCCTATATAAGGTGTGTTTTGTTTAAGCTTATTTTTAAAATCAGCTTATAGATAAGCGTTTTCCAGCTTATTTATTAAGGGATTTTTCTTCTTTTCATTTTTTCTGCCTTGTTGCTATAGCTTAGGACTTTTTGGTATAAAAGTTTTATTTTTAACATTTTTAATTAATTTATTATCATTATTTTTAATTTAAATTTTAGAAAGTAATTAAAAAATAGTTAAAAGTATTTTAAAATTTTGGAAAAATCATTTTTAGGTTTTAATTAAGTATTTTGAGGTTTACGACTTTTAAAGTTTTCATTTTAGTTAATTTATAATTTAATTTAATTTTAAGATTTTTCTTTAACTTTAAAAATTAATATAAAATTATTAAAAAAGTTTTAGATAATTTGGTTTTCAATTTTGTAATCTTTATAATTTTCTTCATTTAAGTCAATTTTTTAGTAATATTTGGAATAGTTTTTAGTTTTGTCAAATTTTACGACTTTGCGTTTTTTACGTCTTAGGGGTATTTTTAGCATTATTCGTCTTTTCCTTTCTTTTCTTTCATCAATATAATCACAAACAAATCAAAAATTAATTCTTAACACAACACACTTGCCTCCTTGGGAAACGAACTTGAACTCATTTGGTCATTAGTGCTCGGTTTTCCTAAACCGACACTTAACGCTTACCACTATTTTGCCTCTCTTTTCCTAAAGGGTTGCAAAAAGCTACAATCAACTAGATTAGAAAAAAATACTTGAACACTTAATAAATCTAACACTTGGAAACTTTGTAAAAACAAGAAACTAAAACCATCGGAAAGTTGCCAAATCGGATTCTGATCGGAATATAGGTCGGAAAGAAGGCTAATCGGAATACAACCTGATCGGAATACTGGGAAATGTCTCTAATCGGAATATGGGAAACAAGGGTGATCGGAATGTTGTTGTCGGAAAGGCAAATCGGAATAGCCAAAAAACACCCAATCGGAATGTTACAAAATACCCAAAATCAGAATATCTTAAAATCGAATACAATCGGAATGTTACAAAAAAGATCCAGATCGGAATCCAAACTCCCTAATCCGATCAACACGATCGGAATATTAAGGTGCTCAAATCGGAATGGGTTAAAACCCTAATCCGATCTATTGATCGGAATAAGGGGAGGAGGTGCAGTCGGAATGTACCAATCGGAAAAGGGTTTAATTCCTTTTCCGATTTATGTGGGATTCGAGAATAAGCAAAGGTGATAAGCTATTTGGAATAAGCTAATACCCAAAACTTGAACGAATCTAATATGAAACGGATTAATTAAGCACAAATAACAACTTTTTCAACTTAAAATAAGCAATATTATAAATCAAACAATAAAAAGATGAACTTTTTAAGAAAACTTTTATAAAGTAAATATGCTAAACATTTAAATAGGCCAATAAGCACAAAGATCTTAAAGCTTATTCGTATGAAAACTTAAGTAGGAACAAAAAGATTAACTTTTAAGCACGAAAACATTAAGAACAACACAGATCAAATGTAATTCGCACCAAAAGTAAACTAAAATCAAAGAAAGGTAGAAAGAGATGAAAGATTAAAAGCTTAACTTGAACTTGATTAATGAAATCAACAATACACAAAGGTTTAATCTTGAAAGATTAAAAGAAAAGATGAAACTTAGTGAGAGAAAGTTGAGAACTTTCTCTCTCTAAAACTAGAAAGAAAAATGGAAAATGAAACTAAAACTAAAAACTAACCACCCTCCTAATGTGTATTAGGAGGGTATTTATAGGGAAAAATGGGAAGGAGTGCATGTGTTGCCTCTTCTTTCTTTCTTTCTTCACGTCTTCTCGACTCGATTTAATTCTTTGTCTTTTCTCGACGTCGTCTCGGGATTTGAACTTGTCTTGATAATTTTCTTCTTTAATTTAGACTTGAGTTCTTCGACTTCATTAAACTTCCGTCTTTAGACTTTTTCTTCGATAAATCTTCAGAATAGGCCTTGGACTTCCGTTCTTTTTGCACTCTTGATCTTTTGACTTCGTCTTTTCCCGTTTTCTTTGATAAAAGCCCGTGAAAGCCCGTGTTTTCTTCCTTTTTAATCTTTTGGTCCTAAAACACAATAAAAACACAAACCACACATAATTCCGACTTTTACGACATAAAATACACGTTTTGGTCTTGTTATTATTGGAAATAAGTGGTAAAAGGATAAGTGTTTTCACACTTATTAAATCCCCTACACTTGACCATTGCAATGCCCTCATGCAATGCATTAATTTTAAAGCACGGTTTACATTTTCTATCATAAATAACCCACCTTGGCCTTTATTAAATACTAAACATAAAAAGATAAAAACAAGTAAAGAAATTAAAGACTTACATTGGGTTTTGGCTGCCATGAACGTTTCTCATCCTCAAGTTTCACGTTCCCCATACCAAGCTTAAAAACGAGATCATTGTTATTATATGTTAGCAGACTAACACGAATTCATGTGGGCCAATTATTTACTTAGACTCCCTTATTCCTAGGTGTATCTCTTATATTTTATTTTTGTCTTGAATGATCACGAGGATGCATTGTTTGACTTATTAGTCCGAAAATAAAGTGAACGATTTAATCAATAGTTAGTTAAAGGACAAAATCTTTTAAAACTGCTTCTCGGGACCTCATAAAGTTCATATCTTGGCATAACTCGCTTCACGATTTGAGACCTTTCTCGGACCGATATTTGGCAGCGACTTCATACTTCGAATCTTTGAGAGACGTTCTTGAAATTATGGTCTTCTCTTCATAAGAGGAATTTCTTCACTTGAAGTTTTGAGAGATTCTTCATCTTTGGACCACGACTTCTTCATTTTTCTCCAATCTTTATTTTGGACTTTGATATACAACGATCCGCCTCCTTTTAGGACTTGGATCTATTTATCCTCATACCTTGTTAGGGCCTTTTTGGATAGACTTCTCCATGATCTTTTGGGGAGTTTTTGCTTTTCGTCGTGTGTCTAGATCCTTCATATTGATTTTCGACAAATGATTCTTCACATCACTTTTGGATCTTTAGCAACAAAATGTAGCCCTCATGCCTTGTTAGGGCCTTTTCGGACTCGCCAATCTTCGCATCCCGCTTCAATAAGTTATGCCTTGGCTATGAACTCTAATCCGTACCGAGCAACTTTTAAACGATCTTGGGCTAGAAGCTAAGTAACTTTTCAAATCGTACAACCTTATTTATTGCAGATAAATTTATTAACAAGCGAAGGGAGAATAGGCTTATAATTAACTCACATAAATTCACGAAAGAATACCAAACTTATAATTGACTCTATCATCTCTCGTCCTCCACAGTTTAAAATCTCAAGGAATGAGACTCGTGGATGCTTAGCCTATTAAATCAAAGTTTTGGGTATTCGAGTCATCTATAGGATCTTGCAAATTCTTAGGCTTTTTCAAATTTAGAATTCTCATTTTAAAGTTCCCTTGATAAACAACTCTCTAGGATCAATTATAGGAACTTGCGAAAAGTTCTTGTTTTTAACCCGTGAGAGTTAAGACTTTCGCGTTTTATAGCTCCCTATATAAAAGCCTAGCAAAACTTGACTTAAACACGTTAAGGATACTAGCTAGAGTAGATTTAGATAAGTAAACTCGGGTTGAGTCAAAATGTTCACGACTAAGAAAAATTTAAAACCACTTTATTGAAAATTTATTCTAGCAAGGAAAGAAAATAAACATAACAAATGAAAAAAAAACAACTATACATGTAAAACCCGCATGCTTTTACCATGCATAGTACCCTTAGGATCGTACGTACTAGATTAAAACTTTCCTAATATAGCATGATTACGATTACGTGTTAGGAGTTCACGTATTACGTACGTGTTAGAACATGATAAGTATTTACTATGCACGATCACGTAATAATTATTTAACGATAATTAATCACGAACATGCGATCATGAAATCATGAACGTAATTAAAACACGAACTATTATTAATTACAAATATATATTTATTACGAGCGTAATTAAATATATTAGGTCACGGTAATTATTTAACGAGAACACACAAAACGCGAACACAAATAAACACGAACAAACACGTAAAACATGAACACGAGAACACACTTATTAATTAGACACGGAAAATGATCGGGTTACCCCTTGCGGGCCCCATTACCACGAAATTAGTAGGGAGGATGGGCTTAGCCCGTCAATTTTTCACTAAAAGGGGTTAAATAATTTTTCACTACTCATTTTTCATTCACATAAGATTTTAGAAAAAACCCTAAAACCCTCCTTCCCTTCTTCTTTGTGCCGCCACCCTAAAACACCACAAGGAGGTGATTTTTGATCTTTGATCTTGAAGTTTTGGTGATTGATCGTGTTTGTTCTTCGTCCTCTTGATCCATGAATTCGATAAAACCTTTTTAAACCTTTTCTTTTGATTTAATATTTTTATAAATTATGAACATGAGATGTTTTTACAAAAACATAATAATTAAGCATAGATCTAACATGTTTTGGTGTTAAATAAAATCAAAAGGTTGTTTTAAGGGGTGTTTGTTTTGGCCGCAGGCTGCAACCGAACCCGAATGGGTTTCGGTTTGCCAAGCCGATCACCACCAAGACCATATGGTCTTGGTTGGTGCGTGTGGGTCCCACGGCAGCAAGGTAAACACGGGGTACCCCGAGTTGGTTCGGGGTACGGTGTCAATTTCATGTCCGGTTCATGTTTTTAGCTTAGATCCGGTTCATGGTGTATGTTAGTTTTTTTTTATGTTTATGAACTTATGTTAAAATTAAATTAATAAAATGATGTGATTAATTTAATAACATGACTTAGGTTATTTAATTATTAATGATCATGAAATTATTTTAACCTAAGTATTTATATATTTAAGACTTATAATTAATTAATTAATTTAAAACCATGGATATAATTAATTAATTAATATGACTTAGGTTATATTATTAACATATAATAATACATATTTTAACCTAAGTATTTAACTTATTTAATTAAAAAACATGTTATACTTTAATTAAATATTATAACCTATAGTTTAATTAAATTACATGAAATAATCATTAAACTATACATTATATCATATGACTTAGAAAATAATCATGAAAACACTTAGGCTTATATACTTAGCTTATTTAACCAGCTTATTTCTAATTATGGAAACTTTCTATTTTTAGAAACTTAATTAATTAAGGCAGCTAATTTGTTTATGGAAACCAACTATTTTTAGAAACTTATTTATTTCAGGCAGCTAATCTATTTATGGAAACTTATTTAATTAAGGCTGCTAATCTATTTATGGAAACTTTCTATTTTTAGAAACTTATCTATTTTAAGCAGTAAATCTATTTTTGGAAACTTTCTATTTTTGGAAACTTTCTATTTTTGGAAACTTTCTATTTTTGAAAACTTTCTATTTTAGGAAACCTGCTATTTTTGGAAGGTTACTTATTATTACACAGTAAGTATAATAACACATGAAATACCAGAAATACTTAATCAGATTAAACAGAATATAAGATAAAACACAATTTAAGGCTTAGAAACAGTAAAACATGGTAAGAACACATAAAATAAGCTAAGACATGACATAAAACCAGCTATGTATTTAGTAAGCAGATACTTAATAATGTACGTATTTATGTAGCACTAGTGTTTCGGAAGTAGGATTCTCGCAGTTCGTCTTTCTCGTTCACTGGACATAAGGTACGGATTCCCGTCCTTTCAGTATGGACATTCTTTCCTTATTAGGATTCCCCGTATGCAGCCAACTGTTTTCCCGTAGTATAAGTTATGAGTTTGATTGCTTATGTTTAATTAAGATTACCTATAGCCATATACATGCATGACCAGTTTCACCTAGTTATGGAGGTACCATAACCATAACATTAGAGGCACTGATGTTATGACTTCACCACGGCGGAGTGATTGCTCGTGGCGTCCCTTCAGCTTTTGGTCATTTATATTATATTTATCATGTGGGGCGTATGGGTGCATCCTAGTTACATGTTTTCAGTCAGGATTTCATGGTGAATGTGGTGTGTGCCTTGCATCCTTCATAAGGAGCTGATCCCTCCTACCCAAAGCCAGTATATTAAATTAGAGGCAGCCCCTCTAATTTGCATGATGAGGTCACCCCTCCAAGTATTCATGCACGGTGGATTTTCATGACCTATATTGGCTAATGGTAAAATATGTTAAACAGTTTTCATAAGATAAACATAAGGCTTTTCAAACTATAAAACCAGTTTATTGAACATGTTCCAGGTTTTCCAGGACTTATGCATTTCCGCTGCTATTAAGTCTTTATTATGCTTAGTCATTCATACTATGTCTATATCCGTGCACTGAGCGTTTTGCTCAGCCGTTACTTTCCTTTCCATGTCCCAAAACGGCAGGTACCCTAGGAAAGACTCGAGCATTTGGAGGACGTGCATCAGATGGAAGCTGCTAGAGACTTCTTTTCCTGTTGCCTTCATATATTTATGCTTATGTAGTCTTTCATTCATTTCTTTTGCTTTATTATGTTTTGGGCTTATGTTTGGGAACCGATGTTTGATTCCGGTTATCCCTATGGTCATGTAATGTTTTATACATTTATCCTTGTATGCTTTGATGACACGCCATAATTACGCGTGACATTTCCATTGTCAAAATGGGGTGTTACAATTATGGTATCAGAGCCAAGGCTTTGACCTGTAGGCTCTAAAACTCGACCTATGACTAGTGGGTAGTCACCAGGAGCTTCCTAAGCCAACGTCTGTTATTCTACGTATTGATGTTTTCAGCGCATTGTTGTTTTAACCATGATGTTTTCAGCACCTTGAGGTTTTAACCTTGATGTTTTCATCGATATTGTTTTGCTAATATGGATGGACAACCGTCATTCATATTTAGTTATGTGTCATTGTTTCATGCATAATGTTCCTCGTGAACTGTGGCTATGTGGAATGAACCCCAGTAGTTCATAATTAGTCACATAAAAATTTTTTCTGATAAGTTTTGACATATGAGTTTCATTTAGTTATGTTTCATGTATCATTGTTGCAGGGATTATGACTAAGTAATGGTTGGTACAGGACTGGCCCTATTTAGTCGCATGTGCTTTTATCGAAACTTTTAATTTTGGGACCGACCCATAGGCGTCCCCTCGACATGTCTTTTGTTTTGGGACCGACCCATAGGCGTCCCCTCGCACATATAAAGGTTTTTATAAACTACAGTACGCATTCATGCACTGTTTTTCATGCATAAAATTTTTCTCATGATTTAAATTGGCTTAAATTTTTATTTTTTTTCATGTCCCCTCATAAGTTATTATGTTTTATGTCAAGTATGTTTCATATACTGTCATGGTTAACTTCAGTTTCATGCTGATTATGTTATACATTTCTTCGTGATAGATGGTTTCATGTTTCTTCATGATAATTCCGTCTTCATGTTGATTATGTTTTACGCCTCTTTTGTTATTTACGTTGTCCCGCAAGACATTGTTGGATTTCATTGAATTCTGCTTTCATGATAGTCATGGTTGGTTTTCATTGATCATGCTGTCAGGCAAATCATCGTTGAATTTTGTGTAACCACACTTTAGCGTTTCTCTATGTAACCAGAATGAGGTATATACTGGCATTGCCAGGTTATCATGATGGTTTTCCTAACCGTTTAAATGATATACTTTCTTTAGATCATGATAAATGATCGACCCCATACCAATCATTTCATGTGCATTCAACGTGTACTCCATGTACCGTATTCCATGTGTATTACACTTACCTAAATCCATGTGTATTTCACTTGCAATACTGCACGAGTATTCGCTAGTCGATTCTGAATCACCTCAGGCGTATTTTTAATTGCTGATGTTCTACAAGACTGCCGATGTCGCTCATAACTAGGAGATGTTACTAAAGGTTGATGTTGCTGACGTTCAGAGACGCTACGAGATGCGGATGCTGTTCACAACCTGGAGATCCTACAAGACGAAGACAAAGGCGTCGGAGCAAAGCAATTGGACGAGAAGATGCTTCACCATCAGACGATTTCCATCAATCATTGTCCCTAATTCTTAGTTACATGTCATACGTCATTCAGCTGTCATTTCAGCCATATGAGTGCAAACCGGTACCAGCCGGCCACTCAGCTGAATAGTTACATGAATCACGGTCATGAGAATGACCGTCATGGAACTGACAGACAGGACGATAGTAACCACTACTATGACAGAAACTGTCCTAGAAATCGCAACCGAGGCTCCGGCCGCGGACGTGATCAGACATACAAATGATCAGTAGTCCAACCGATCCGCCAATTCTGGCATAATAACCTTATATTGTGGTTATATTTGTTTCACATCTCGAGACACATGTCAAGACATCAGTCAAGACACATGTCTCACGTATACTTTCTGAAGACACATGTCAAGACATCAGTCAAGACACATGTCTCACGTATACTTTCTGAAGACACATGTCAAGACACCAGTCAAGACATATGTCATGCTTATAGTTCCAAGACACGAGTCAAGACACATGACTCACGTCCAACTATGGAACATTTCTAAGAAATTCAGGGTACCCTCCAAGGGTGTATCCATTTTGTTGTGCCATGTATTAATCAGGCCACAAGAATTTCAATACCATTATCGGCGTATCAGTGAGAACTGTCACGTTGCCGATGTCACTTTCATTCTTTCACCATACTTCATATATTCATGACCATGAAGGACGCCTTTCGTATTCCCACGTATACGAAGGCTTTCCTTCAGCTTAATGATGAGATCCAAGCTTCTAACGCATTCCCTCGGACATACACGAGATGAATTTTATCCTAATTATGTACTATGAACAGCACACCATGCTACGATTCATAATTATGTACAGTAATATTCAGGCTCCTGAATACATTCAGCTTGATTTTCCATCGGGAAAATCGGTACAAATTATCTATGCTTACAAGCATGTGCGTTGTTAGCCATGGTCGCTAAAATAAACTAGCTGTCAGTAAGACACGACCACTTAAGTCTTCTACGCATAGCCAGTTGATTATTCCAAAATCTTCCCATACATTCCAGGAGAACCTACAAGGAGAAGGATGGTACCATGAGATTATGTGTCGACTACCGTCGACTTAAACAAATCACCATTCATGACCGTTATTCTCCTCCACATATTGACAACATGTCCAATCAACCGTATGGTGTTAATCACTTTTCCAAGATCGAACTCATGATCATGCTGCCAACAGTGACGAATGAAACAACAGGACATGTCCATGACTGCTATTCGTACACGACTCGGTCATGCTAGATTTATAATTTTGAATTAGTCTCATCAATGCTCCAACGGTATTATAAGAATGAGTTTCCATGAACTCATAGCAAATTCATCAGTGTTTTCATTGAGGATAACCTAATTTCCTTTAAGCCTAGAAGAAGAACAGGAAGACCATATTTGCACTATGTTGCAAATTCTATGACAAGAGAAATTTCACCCTGGAAATTTTTCCAATATCAATTTTGTTTGATTACAGTGACACGCTGGATCACATGGATTTGCATGGTTAATCTTACCATGACTCTGCTTATGGCGTAAAGGAGAGAACCCTACACTACATTAGGTGTTCTAGAAAATCCTACGCTAGGAGAAGTCTAGATTCAGAGACTCAGAGTTTCGCAAACTCCTATGTATCAAGTTCTACGAAGCAAGATACAGTAACGTTCATATCTAGGTACCTGACATACCAACAGGTTAAGATAGGACACCAACAAACTGGGATGGTTTTCATCATCTGAAATGGTGAATTGAAATGGGACAAGATCTCAACGGATTTTGGCTACCAGTTTAACGCAAACTCCGAAGAAGCATGATGCTATCTGGTTTATTGCAAACAGTTTGATCAAGTCTGCAGAATCCTTACATTCGCAAGGATTTCAGAACCAACAGATCGATCGGACATGTTCCAGCCAAGGCTCATCCGATCACTTGGCAATTCCCCAGTTATCAGGACAGACAAATATTCATAATTATGCTCCTTATTTACTTCACGTCCTTGTTCTAATTCCACGCCTTGATTTCGCGCTCGCGTTCATGGCACTATTCACGTTCATGATCGTATTTTGGTTTACAATTTTACGTTCATTTCTTTTCTCATTATGGGTAGTTTGCAAGAACTTGAGAGATCAGACCCAAGTTTAGTATAACTCCCTATCCTCAGATAGACGTTTCTCGTCATAATCTATGTCTCACCTTCTAGCGTTTGTCGTTACCGCCATTATATTCTATGATCACGATATGTTTCACATGTAATGTTCATTCCACGTTCCTCATATCATGATCAAGATATGTTACACGTATCAGGGATCACGATATGTTTACTCATACTACACTCGCCATATCTCCACGTAGCACGTTCAAAATTTTTCACGTATCACGTTCAAATTTTTTCACGTACTACGTTTCTATATGTCTCGTGCATCGTTGCTAGTTATCGGTTAAGTCGGATTGTTTTGCACCGTAATGTTTTAGTTACTCTTACACGTTAATTCTTATTCCCTCGATCGAATTTAGGGGATCTACCTTACGTTGATAACCAGGAACTTCTTCGTATTCCAAGTCAAGGTCAGGAGGACCAAGACTTATCATTCGTGTCAAGATCTTATAAGGAACCGTTCCAAGAGGGAAGCCACTTGGAAACGGACAAGTTCATCTGGACTTCTTATCCGTTTTCTCTTATCAATTAGATATGTCCTTTCAGCCACGTCACGTTCCATGTCCTTTTAAGACATGTCACGTTCCGCGTTCTTTCTGCCAGGTCACCTGCACGTTAATTTATCTTACATACCCTCTCAGTTTGATTCGGGTATGTTTCTCTTTCAGTTACGTTATCTATAATTCGGGGACGAATTATTCTTTTTAGGGGGGAAGAGTTGTAAAACCCGCATGCTTTTACCATGCATAGTACCCTTAGGATCGTACGTACTAGATTAAAACTTTCCTAATATAGCATGATTACGATTACGTGTTAGGAGTTTACGTATTACGTACGTGTTAGAACATGATAAGTATTTACTATGCACGATCACGTAATAATTATTTAACGATAATTAATCACGAACATGCGATCATGAAATCATGAACGTAATTAAAACAAGAACTGTTATTAATTACGTATATATATTTATTACGAGCGTAATTAAATATATTAGGTCACGGTAATTATTTAACGAGAACACACAAAACGCGAACACAAATAAACACGAACAAACACATAAAACATGAACACGAGAACACACTTATTAATTAGACACGGAAAATGATCGGGTTACCCCTTGTGGGCCCCATTACCACGAAATTAGTAGGGAGGATGGGCTTAGCCCATCAATTTTTCACTAAAAAGGGTTAAATAATTTTTCACTACTCATTTTTCATTCACAGAAGATTTTAGAAAAAACCCTAAAACCCTCCTTCCCTTCTTCTTTGTGCAGCCACCCTAAAGCACCACAAGGAGGTGATTTTTGATCTTTGATCTTGAAGTTTTGGTGATTGATCGTGTTTGTTCTTCGTCCTCTTGATCCACGAATTCGGTAAAACCTTTTTAAACCTTTTCTTTTGATTTAATCTTTTTATAAATTATGAACATGAGATGTTTTTACAAAAACATAATAATTAAGCATAGATCTAACATGTTTTGGTGTTAAATAAAATCAAAAGGTTGTTTTAAGGGGTGTTTGTTTTGGCCGCAGGCTGCAACCGAACCCGAATGGGTTTCGGTTTGCCAAGCCGACCACCACCAAGACCATATGGTCTTGGTTGGTGCGTGTGGGTCCCACGGCAGCAAGGTAAACACGGGGTACCCCGAGTTGGTTCGGGGTACGGTGTCGATTTCATGTCCGGTTCATGTTTTTAGCCTAGATCCGGTTCATGGTGTATGTTAGTTTTTTTATGTTTATGAACTTATGTTAAAATTAAATTAATAAAATGATGTGATTAATTTAATAACATGACTTAGGTTATTTAATTATTAATGATCATGAAATTATTTTAACCTAAGTATTTATATATTTAAGACTTATAATTAATTAATTATTTTAAAACCATGGATATAATTAATTAATTAACATGACTTAGGTTATATTATTAACATATAATAATACATATTTTAACCTAAGTATTTAACTTATTTAATTAAAAAACATGTTATACTTTAATTAAATATTATAACCTATAGTTTAATTAAATTACATGAAATAATCATTAAACTATACATTATATCATATGACTTAGAAAATAATCATGAAAACACTTAGGCTTATATACTTAGCTTATTTAACCAGCTTATTTCTAATTATGGAAACTTTCTATTTTTAGAAACTTAATTAATTAAGGCAGCTAATTTGTTTATGGAAACCAACTATTTTTAGAAACTTATTTATTTCAGGCAGCTAATCTATTTATGGAAACTTATTTAATTAAGGCTGCTAATCTATTTATGGAAACTTTCTATTTTTAGAAACTTATCTATTTTAAGCAGTAAATCTATTTTTGGAAACTTTCTATTTTTGGAAACTTTCTATTTTTGGAAACTTTCTATTTTTGGAAACTTTCTATTTTTGAAAACTTTCTATTTTAGGAAACCTGCTATTTTTGGAAGGTTACTTATTATTACACAGTAAGTATAATAACACAAGAAATACCAGAAATACTTAATCAGATTAAACAGAATATAAGATAAAACACAATTTAAGGCTTAGAAACAGTAAAACATGGTAAGAACACATAAAATAAGCTAAGACATGACATAAAACCAGCTATGTATTTAGTAAGCAGATACTTATTCATGTACGTATTTATGTAGCACTAGTGTTTCGGAAGTAGGATTCTCGCAGTTCGTCTTTCTCGTTCACTGGACATAAGGTACGGATTCCCGTCCTTTCAGTATGGACATTCTTTCCTTATTAGGATTCCCCGTATGCGGCCAACTGTTTTCCCGTAGTATAAGTTATGAGTTTGATTGCTTATGTTTAATTAAGATTACCTATAGCCATATACATGCATGACTAGTTTCACCTAGTTATGGAGGTACCATAACCATAACATTAGAGGCACTGATGTTATGACTTCACCACGGCGGAGTGATTGCTCGTGGCGTCCCTTCAGCTTTTGGCCATTTATATTATATTTATCATGTGGGGCGTATGGGTGCATCCTAGTTACATGTTTTCAGTCAGGATTTCATGGTGAATGTGGTGTGTGCCTTGCATCTTTCACAAGGAGCTGATCCCTCCTACCCAAAGCCAGTATATTAAATTAGAGGCAGCCCCTCTAATTTGCATGATGAGGTCACCCCTCCAAGTATTCATGCACGGTGGATTTTCATGACCTATATTGGCTAATGGTAAAATATGTTAAACAGTTTTCATAAGATAAACATTAGGCTTTTCAAACTATAAAACCAGTTTATTGAACATGTTCCAGGTTTTCCAGGACTTATGCATTTCCGCTGCTATTAAGTCTTTATTATGCTTAGTCATTCATACTATGTCTATATCCGTGCACTGAGCGTTTTGCTCAGCCGTTACTTTCCTTTCCATGTCCCAAAACGGCAGGTACCCTAGGAAAGACTCGAGCATTTGGAGGACGTGCATCAGATGGAAGCTGCTAGAGACTTCTTTTCTTGTTGCCTTCATATATTTATGCTTGTGTAGTCTTTCATTCATTTCTTTTGCTTTATTATGTTTTGGGCTTATGTTTGGGAACCGATGTTTGATTCCGGTTATCCCTATGGTCATGTAATGTTTTATACATTTATCCTTGTATGCTTTGATGACACGCCATAATTACGCGTGACATTTCCATTGTCAAAATGGGGTGTTACAATACAACTAGGCCAAAATAGATTAAAAATTTATAAAAATGTCGAAAAATCAAATTTTCCGGTTAAAATGAGGGCAAATTCATGGAAAAGACCACTTACTTCGATAGAAGTCCCCCCTAAACTTGATATAAACATTGTCCTCAATGTTTAAGCATGTGGGAGTAAACTCCCCTACACTTATGACATTGTGCACTTTGTTTAAATCTTGCTAAGGAAAGGACAACTATAGTGAATTCAATGTGAACATATAAGATATGAAATATTGAATCACGACAGGTTAGGATAGAACCGGGAAGATGGGAACACGGTATCATGGTTCGGCAAAAGTCATCAAGATGCTATTTGAAGCTTTAATCCCTGCACATCACAAGAAACAAGACAACAAACACATACGGGGCTCCCCCTACACTTATTATGAAAGCAGTAAAGGATAGATCACGGGTTGCCTCCCGAGAAGCGCTTGTTTTTGTTCACCGAGTCATGAGCCTGACTCGACCCAAATTTAGTTCATGGGAAACGTGGTGAGGGATGGAATCATCTCATGAGAGATGTCCTCACCAAAGTACAGCTTCAAACGTTGGCCATTCACCTTGAAATTGGGCCCATTTGGCTGAGAAAGCTCAATGGTCCCATATGGAAAGAGGATGGTGAATGGACCAGACCAGCGGCTCTTCAACTTACCAGAGAAGATCTTCAACCGAGAGTTAAAAAGTAAGACTTGATCACCAACGTGGAACTCTCGGTTCTTAATTCTTGCATCATGGATGATCTTGGTCTTCTCTTTATAGATCAGTGAGTTCTCATAAGCTTCATTACTTAGTTCATTAAGCTCGTTGAGTTGAATCTTGCGAAGATCACCGGCTTTGTTGATGTCGAAGTTAGCCCACTTCAAGGCCCAGTACGCCTTGTGTTCCAGCTCGATGGGGAGGTGGCATGCTTTCCCGTACACAAGACGATAAGGTGTACAACCGAACGGGGTCTTATAAGCAGTACGGAAAGCCCACAGAGCATCATCTAACTTATCGGCCCACGCGGCACGATGCTCTCCCACAGTACGCTCCAGAATTCTCTTCCGTCCGCGGTTGGAAATCTCGGCTTGACCATTGGTTTGGGGATGATAAGCAGTGGAAAGACGATGATTAACACCATACTTAGCCATGACTCTTGCAAATTGATCATTGCAAAAATGAGTCCCACAGTCACTGATGATAGCACGAGGAACGCCGAATCGAGAAAAGAGCTGCTTCAAAAAGTTCACAACCACCCTCGCATCGTTCGTAGGGAGAGCCTTGGCTTCAACCCATTTGGAAACGTAGTCAACGGCTACGAGGATGTACTTGTTCCCTTTGGATGATGGAAATGGCCCCATAAAGTCGATGCCCCATACATCAAAGATTTCACATTCTTGTATGAAATTTTGAGGCATCTCATCTTTATGTGTGATCTTGCCTTGTCTTTGGAAAGCATCACAATGTTTAACCATATCGTGAGCGTCACGATAAATGGTGGGCCAATAGAATCCAGAGTCGAATACTTTCTTCGCGGTGTAATTAGGACCAAAGTGACCACCAGTGGGTCCTTTATGGCAAGCATCAAGGATTTGAACCACTGCCGGCCCATCAACACATCGACGAATAATCATATCAGCACATTGTTTGAAAAGGTAAGGGTCGTCCCAGAAATAATGTTCAATATCCTTAAATAACTTTTTATTTTGTTGGGACGTGAGCCCTTCCTTGAGAATCCCACCCGCTAAGTAGTTTGCAATGTCCGCAAACCACGGGGTGTCATCGAGATTAGAATGTTGATCCCAAACTTAGATCGATTTAGCTTTATGTATACGAGATTAGATCAAGTAATACACTTAGAGAAACCTTTGTATATGTATATAACAATCTAAGTGTTATGCGGAATTAACACTTAAATAAGAACACACAAGATGTAAACAAACTTTCACTTTGATTAATGATATCAAACTTGCTTACAATGAAAGTAGTTTACGTATGAAAACTTATATTGAACATTAACCTAAAGGTCTTCTTTTATAGACATAAGAAGCCTTGTACAATAATCTACGTATCAACTATTCTAGGTAAAGATAAATATAGAAAATACATTGTTGTTCCTATCTTTACTAGAAGTAATCTAGAATACAATAAACGCGTAGAGTATATCTTCCCATCAGTGCTTGTCTTCAATGTATCAACGCTTGACTTTGTCTTGTCAACGCTTGAGCTGTCAGCGTTTGTTTTACTCCTGTCAACGCTTGTTTTACTCTTGTCAGTGCTTAAGTAGACTGGCTATAATTTATTCCCAACAATCCTCCCTTAAACTTGATATCTACTCCAGTGATCAAGTTTCTGAATAAACATTAAGAACTAGGAGGAATCTTACAAACCTTCTCATATTGGTAATACATAAATCTGATCAAGTCTTTTGCCACATCACTTGAATAATCAATTTCCAGCTGAGTGTTCTTCATCTTCTCCAAGATTTCCTTGGACATGAAATACTGACCATCCACGAGTAGATACTCAGCAAACTTAGTAGAACTCAAATAATAAACACCAGCAGCTGAATACAATCTCCATTGAAGACCACTGAGATCATCTTCAAGATCCTTCCAAATAGCTGGATCCTCATCTTTGATCCGCACATTCTCTTATGTGGACCATAGTTTTATTCCATTTACTGAAGTTGGTGCTTCAGCCTCATACTTGGCCTCTAATAACCTCCATAGGTCTACCAAGTCTTCTCTGTCAAAACTTGCAAACAAAGATATAAGGGTGGTAAAAGTGTGAACCTCTTTTCCATACCTGCCAATCTTCCAAAACCCACATTCATCTTCTTCATAGCTCACAATTGGGTTTCTGGAATCTAGTGGTAACACTTGTACCATATCTGAAGCTTCTAATGGTGAGAGCTTGAGGCTCTTTCTTATGACAGCTTCACTTGGATGTAATGGATCCATATCTTTGGGAAACTCAAGAGAAACTCCCTTTTTCACTGGTCTGGGAACAAACAGTGCTTTCTTGAGCTCTATTTCCTTTGCAAGTTCTTCTTTTCTTTCATCAGAAAGAAGTCTTAGAGTGTTTGCTTCCTGCACTCTAACCCAAATGGGATAAGCTCTACATTCCAACTCATCAAATGTCAATGCATTCAATTTCTGATAAGTCTATCCTGTTCCATGGCACATGAGCAACATGCAGTACAACTCCCTTCTATCCCTTTTCAACTCTGAGAGAACATTGCTTGCTTTGTGTTTCAAAATGACCTTGCAATCCTTTTGTACTATGAGAAGAATCTCCAAACCCCATATCTGATCTGAAATGGTCAAGTGTGGATTCTCCATACATCTTTCTTCCCAAGCATGATACATTTGAACCACCTCTGGCATATCAAAATCAACCTGCAATTTCAACTCTCTCAATTTCTCCTTGGCCAACTCATCTCCATACTCAAGTCTTTCTGGCAGTTCTATGATCATAACACTTGAGTCTGAACTAGCTTCATCACTTCCTTCTTGCTCTTCTGAAGTGACAACAAATGGTGACTCTCTCACCTCCTTTCTTTCTTGTTCCACAATTTGTGCAGCCAATTTTCTATCAAACTCAATCTGTGCTGCATTCTTTGAAACAATCTCTTCTACCATAATACCCTTACCTTTATCTAGTGGATCAATTGTTGGTAAGGTAGATGGTAATACCTGTGAAGAAACCTCTTTGATGATGGATGATGACTGGGATACATCAACCTCATTTGCAGGTCTGTCAACGCCCAATTTTGCTTTGTCAGCGCCCAAAATACTCATGTCAGCGTTCAAATTCTCCTTGTCAACGCTCAAATTTCCTGCCTCAGCGCCTTTTGCAATTTCCTCCAACATGGCTGTAAATGATAAATTTAAGTTTGTAGGAGAGACTAGAGACGTATCAAAACCTGTCTGTTTCTTCAAACTTGTTAGGGCCTCAACAACATCCAAAGATTGACCATCATGGCTGCCCTTATCACTCACATTTATTTGTTCATCCTCCCCTTTGGAAGATTCCTCCATCCCTCTCCTTGTACTAGCAGTCTCCAAAATAAAAATCCTCTCCCTCAATTGCTTGAGTTCAAGGCCTTGTGTGTTGACAACTTGTACCAAGTCTGCATTTTGCTTTTGCAAGCTCATGCAGACTGCCGTCAATTCCATCAAAGTCATTGGTTCCAATCTGCCCTCTTCTAAAATGGGTATTTGACCTCCCAAGTTAGATTCATTAGGCATGGATGAGGTCTTAATTATGGTGGGACTGCCTTGGCCAGCTTCTAAGCCAGAACCAATAGTCCCAGCCTCATCCATAACACCAACCACACTTGTGGTGGTGGTTCTCTCTGCTACATGGCTAGGACCACTAGAGGAGAACACTCCAGTAGTCCTTTGGCGTTTTTGTAACCTATATTGTGTTGGTGGAGATGATGAGGTGGATTGGGTGGATGTGGGTTGGTTAAGGGGTGTTTGGGTCTGTGAAGGTTGAGTGTCAACGTTTGAAATAGGCACATCAACGCCAACATTTAACGTGTCAGCATCGAAGGGTTCTTGATCAATTTGCATATGTTGTGGTGAAGGTAAAGGTTCAGGGATTGGGTCAATTTGGGGTTGGGGATCTGGTTGGGGTTGAGCTGCTTCAATTACAGCAATCATAGCTGGGGTTAGGGGTAGGTCATGATGTGGGGGTGAATTCATCTTCATAAAAATTGCTTTCTTTTGCACAGGGATCTCATAAAAATCATTATGATCCCTTGTGCAGTATCCTTGGACATCAAAAACCATTTGTAAAAATCTGGGATAAGCTAAAGTCATTTTGTTCCCTTTATTTTTACACATGCCCTCAAAAATCATTTTAGAATAATTAAATTTTTGCCCAGTAGCAATGCACACAATAGCACTTGCAATAGATCTATTGATCTCATTGTGTGCAGTACATTTGGGACTTAAACATTGTAGGAGGACATGTATGAGGTACTTCCAGGCTGGGGGAAATTCCTGTTTATGATATTTATTTAAAGTTCCTTCATCAGGAAAAGGATAACCCAAAGCCCTTAGTCCTTGTTCTATTTCACTAATGGGAAGGGTGGTTATACCATCAGCATCATCAAGATGCAAAGCTTGGCGTACCAAAGCTTCAGTAACCACCCAAGTTCTCCCATGAAAAATAGAAGATAATGTAGTCACTCTATTAACTGTTGAGGAACTGACATTGTTCCAAAACTGTTTAATATGTGTGACAGGAATGAGTGGTGCATGAGAAACAGCATACCTAAAAGGAGATGCGTTCAAATACGCCACCATTTGTGTGTATTGGGGAAACAGAGCATCATCAGCTTCAAGATACGCGATCATGTTGTGTTGGCTTATGAACCCTAATTCCAAATCTGATGGTTTAAACTTTGGTGCCATTGTTGAAAGCTGTTAAAATGATTGATGAAGATGAAGTTGATAAGAGAAAATTGTGTTAGACAAGAATAATAGGTACCCTGTTTAAAAATAGGAGCCAAATTTATAGGAGCCATGTCAGCGTCTAAATTGGTCACGACAACGCTTGGAAAAATACTTGTCAGCGTCCAAAAATAAAAATGTTTAAAAATGAAAAATGACCTTAACAAAGTAATTTATCCTAGATAAGATAACCAAAAAGCTGATAATTATTATAGGGCGGCAAGCACTGTCCAGTTATGCACACTTGCTTATGCAAGATAGACAGAACAGTCCTCTAGTGTCCCTTGCTATCCAAAACTCTTAACAACCAAGTTACCTTATAAAATCCCTTGTTACTCCCAGGTAAATCCCATAACAAAATTATTCCCAATTCTCCCAACAGACCACAACCAATTCTAGGCCAAAAATGTCTTGGCAGCATGCATAGTATATCAACTTTGCATGCTACAGTGCCTCATGATTTAGTAAAACTAACTCATACTCACCTGTGGACACAATCTAGAATTGTGATAAAAGTATCATATGGATACCCAAACATCCTAAAGGTTCCTAAAACCTCCCCTTAAACTATGATACATAAGTTGCTAAAAATATGCATGAACATAAAAATTTATGTCAAGATAGGAATTAAAAATTCCAACCATCATCCATAAATAAAAACTTGTCCAAATGCTTCTCCAATGATCCATAAGCAACTCTGTATCCATTGGTATACTGCTAACATCACCTGCACATTTAGATTGAAAACCACAAAACTAACATTGTTGCTGACAACGCCCCGATAACACATGACAGCGTTGAGGGAAGCTTTGTCAGTGTTAGACAAATATATTGTTGACAACGTCACAGAAACACTTATCAGCGTTCAAGCAACCTTTGTCAGTGTTAGAAAAATATAGTGGAGAATCTAAATCCTCAAAAAGACTAATAACAATGCATTATCCTGTACATACTTTTACAAAAAGACTCCAAAACACATATTATGTGAGACTGACCATCCCAATACTTGTTACCAAGTATTGAAACCTCCCAGCATCAAAAGGTTTAGTTAGTAAATCTGACACATTTTCTTCTGTGTCAACCCTATCTGGTTGTATTAAACCCTTTTCAAAACAATCTCTTATAAAATGGTGTCTACTTTCTATGTGTTCAATTTTAGGATGATGTACAGGATTTTTAATAATGCATAAAGTGCTGTTATTGTCAACAAATATCTTGGTATGCATGAAATTATACCCATAGTCTAACAGCTGGTTTTGAATCCACAAAACTTGTCCACAACAAGCAGCTGCAGCCACATACTCAGCTTCAGTTGTAGAATTAGCCACCACTGTTTGTTTCTTGCATTGCCAAGATATCAACCTGCTCCCAAGAAACTGACATCCACCAGTTGTGGATCTTCTTGGGTTCCTGTTGTGACAGAAAACAGGCAAACAAACATGCTTGCACAAGAGGGGTATCAACCTTCTTGTGAATATTGGCAATAAACCCACCAAGACCTTGATGAGATCTTCTAGTCTGAACAGGAGTCATAATATCACCAATGATTTGAGAAGTGGGGTGATTCTTCATAGTAGAAGTGAGAACTCCTCCTTCAAAAATTCTGGTGTCCTCAACCTCATTCTCCATGTTGCCAATATCTTCTTCTTCAGACTCTCTTTCATCAACATGAGGATGAACCTCTTCATATAAATTGGAAGGTTCACCTTGTTCAAAAGTGGAAGAGAAAAGATGTGCAGAAGTGTTGTCAACGCCTGAACCTTGTTTGTCAGCGTGAGAGCTAACAACGCTTGAACTATTGTTGTCAACGTCTGAGCCATCAACGTCTGAATTGGTCTTGTCAGCGCTAGATTTGCCTTTGTCAGCGCCTGAAGGACCATGCATGTTGTTATCTGGTGGTACTTGGGGACCATCATTATCTTTACCAGCAGCAGCAAAAGCATATGTCCATATAGGGATTGTAACATATTCTTGTATAGGAGATGACTTTTCTGCTTGTGATCCAACCTTTTCATGAACCTGTGTACCTGAAACATCAACAACTTGTTCTTCCACAACATTTGAAGTTACCTTCACAATGTCTGGATTAGCGACATGCATATAATTTAAAGTTCTAGATAAAGGTTCCAAGTCAAACAACCAATTTGGACCACTTTCAGGATCACTGGGTTTATTCTCTAACAACCTAACATGTACTCTTTCAAGTATACGTTTTTCCTCTTTAAGATAAACCCTATATCCCTTGCTCTGCACTGAATACCCCATGAAGTAGCCTTCATCACCTTTTGCACTAAATTTACCTAAGGCATCACTAGTGTCTAAAACTACTACATGACAACCAAAAGGTCTGAGAAAACCAATATTAGGTTTTCTTCCCCAAAGTAACTCATAAGGTGTTTTGTTCTGAATTTTGTTGACCAATACTCTATTTTGAACATAGCAAGCTGTATTAACAGCCTCAGCCCAAAAGGCTATTGGGAAATGAGCATCAGCCAACATGGTTCTGGCTGCTTCAATTAGGGTTCTATTTTTCCTCTCAGCAACCCCATTTTGCTGTGGGGTTCTGGCAACACTAAATTGCCTAGTAATTCCTTTCCTGGCACAAAAATCATATAGCTTTTTATTCCTGAATTCACCTCCATTATCACTCCTAAGTATTTTAACTTCATTACCAGTTTTCTTCTCAATCTGAGTGATAACATCAATTAAAGTGCCAGCTGTGTCACTCTTCATAGCTAGAAAGAAGGTCCAAGTAAACCTAGAAAAGTCATCTGTGATGACAAAGCAGTAGGACTTCCCATTCAAACTTTCTATATTGGTTGGACCAAAGAGGTCCATATGAAGCAAATGAAGAGGTCTAGTACTAGAGTGCACATGTTTGGACTTGAATGAGACCTTGTGTTGCTTGCCTTTAAGACATGCAACACAAGAGTGGTCATTGTGGAAGGCCTTCTCAGGCAAACCATCAACCAAGCCAAGTCTCACAAGCCTGTTTATATTCTTAAAATTTATGTGCCCTAGTCTCCTGTGCCACAAATTACTTTCATCTACTGAAGCTTTAGCATAAAAACAAGACATATTGTTATTCATTCTAATCCCATTCAGATTCACATTGTATATGTCTTTATGCCTAGGTGTTCTATTGTCAATATATTTCTCATCAGGGATCTTATAATCCTTTCTTAACACCAAACATTCAGTATCAGTAAACAGAACTTTATTTTTGTTATCACAAACTTGTGATACACTGAAAAGATTGTAGTCAAGTTCCTTTACCAAAAATACGTTTTCAAAACGCAAATTCTTGGTGAGAAGGGTTCCTTTGCCTGTGATAGTACCATATCCGCCTCCAAAGTAAACCTTATCACCATCCTTAATGGGAGTGAAGTTGGTCAAATAGTCTTCCTTCCCTGTCATGTGCCTTGAGCATCCACTATCCTAATATCCAAAATCATTGACCTGTCTTTGAATGCCCTACACATAAAGAAAACAAGTTAGTTTTCTTTGGGAACCCAAGCCTTGGAAGACTTGGATTCATCTGGTTGTTCAATAAGAACAGACTTAGTTCTCACAACAAACCCATTTTCGTCCTTCTTAGGATGAAATACCCAGTTAACCCCAATAGGTTTTGTAATGACCTTTGAAATATAATTAAATCTGTTTCAGGTCATTGAAATCCTATTATCATTAGGGTTTTGATCTTTCTTTGGTCTCCATGTCAAGCTTGAAGAAGCTTTAGACCCCTTACCCTGTGGTTGCAAATATTTAGGTCTGGTCACGTTTCTGTCAGCGTTGGAATTGGTCGTGTCAACGCTGAAATTACCTTTGTCAGCGTTGAACCTAGGGTTTGCTACAGAAACCCATTGCCTATTAGAACAAGTGTTTGTATTTTGAAATGGTCTTTGTCCATGAGTGTTAGACCCTCTAGTGAAGAATAGGGCAGGTCTAATCACTTGTGGACTTTTCTGCACACAAGGTTTGGGTCTGACAACGTTTGACTTTCTAACAACGTTGACTTTGTTCATGTCAGCGCTGAATTTGTTCCTGTCAGCGCTGACTTTGGGAGTGTTGACACACTTATATGCCAAGTGTGAAAAGCTACCACAAGTGTAACAGGCTTTTCTAGACACAACCCTGGGTCTAGAAGAGAAGAAGCCTGTTCCATCATTGCTAACTTGGCTCTTAGGGTGACCTAGTATTCCTATACATCTCTACATACTTAATGCTAGGTTTTCTAACAGTGTTTGAGCCAAGGTCAACAGCTTTACCAGTGATTGGTTTTGTAACCTTAATGGGAGTTGACTCATTAGGACTTTCACATAGTAAGCCACCCTTAACAAACAAGGTAGGGTTAGATTTCTTCCATTCATTTAGGTCAGTCAACTTTTGTTGATACTCTTCAACTGGGGTGACAACTCTTGGTGGAGGAATGAATTCCTCCTCTTGGAGTTCTGGCAAACCAGTCTAAGATAGGTCCTTTTGTTGGACACCATAGAAGTCACCAGCTGGTGGTGGAACCACAAAGTAGTCTTTCATCCCAATCCCAGTCATGTCCTTAGGATCCCTTTGTTTACTCACACATTCACCTAGGGTTTGTGTTGCCTTATCAAATCTCTGGATTTTAAGGCCAACATTATCTTTGTTTTTAATGGCTTCATCTAACTTAGCCTGTAACTCACCATTAACCCTTTCCATGATGTTTCTAATATCCATACTAGCATTTAACTCATGTTTTAAGATATTTATTTTATCTTTAAAGTCAAATTCCATTTTCTTGTATTCAGAAACTGTCTTCTCAGTTTGAGTGAGAGCTAGTTGGTAATTAGACAATTTGCATCTTTCAGTACTCACATCATCTAATAATCTTAACACCTCTTTGTTAAGTTTCTCAGTATTTAACCTACAACCTTTACTACAAAAAGCATCATCGTATACCTCATTATCAGATGAAGAGGAGGAGTGTGCCATGAGAGCATATTCAACATGCTCTTCTTCTTCAATTTCAGCAACCAAAGCTTTGTCCCTTCCACATCCTTAGCCAGATAGCTCCAATCCCATCCCATACCATACTGCAACCATGGCTTTAGGATCCTGAGCTTTAACAATTTGACTTGAGGGTTTACCAGCATCAGATCTTCTAGGAGATCTGCATTCCCTTATGAAGTGCCCCATACGATAACAGTTGTAGCATTCAACTTTAGATTTATCAAATCCAGCTGTGTCCTTTGCATTGAAGGTCATCTTCTTCTTAAACCTTCTGTTCCACCTGTTTGCTCTTATACTAGCAAGAGCCATGTTCCACTTAATGTCCATCTCTTCCAAGTGCTCATCACTTATCTGCTCAAGGTCCTCATAGGTAATCACTTAACCATTGGGCAAAGAAGCAATATAAGCACATACAGTATCCAGATCCAAGCCAGCAGGTTTAACTCTTGGTGAGTCACTTTTGAATGTGTCAGCGTCTGAAAAGGAGACGTTGACAGGACATGTTCCAGCGCTGACACATGATGATCAAGTAACTGGATGCATGTAGGAGTCCTTCTGATTAAATTGACCTTCACTATGAGAAAAGAAGGCCA
Source organism: Glebionis coronaria (assembly GCA_025667525.1). Taxonomy (NCBI): domain Eukaryota; kingdom Viridiplantae; phylum Streptophyta; class Magnoliopsida; order Asterales; family Asteraceae; genus Glebionis; species Glebionis coronaria. Next base: position 640,956 of record JANFOE010000656.1, on the reverse strand, counting down.
TGTTACTGTTGGTAGACTTGCTACCATGCTCTAAGAGAGTTTCATCTTCCAACAGCCTCAGTTTGTTGTAGATATCATCAAACGTGGAACTTTTGTAAGTATTATTGGCAAGAATAGATCTTGCCTCAATCTTCCATGCCTCACCAATACTTTTAAGAAAAGTAGCATTGATGTCAACATCACCAAGTTGTGTCCCCATGAAGGACAATTTGCTTGTAATATCAAGCAATCTGCTTCTCACACTACTAAGCTTCTCATTGGGTTGAGCTTTGAAAACAGCATAATCATGCATGAGTTGTTTCTTCTTTTCTTCCCTAGTATCTTCATTGCCACCATATGCAACTTCAAGGGCTGCCCAAAGGTATTTAGCAGAATCATAACCTCTGTATTTATGCTGGTTCTCTTGTCCCAAAGAGACTTTCAGAATATTTAGGGTTTTCATATCAACCCTTCTCTTAGCTATATCTTCAGCAGACACAACTCTACCATCACCAGGTTTTTCTTTCTTATCTGCTTCTGAACATCCAGCAACAACAGTTCTTGTAGCAATAGCAGCAACAACCTTTTCCGCTCTATTGTATGTGTTCTCATATTCAATGATCTCCCAAAGAGTGTAGTCATAGATCCCCAGATATTGCTCAAAGTTGAATTTCCACAATTCAAAGTTGGCAGCATCAAGCATGGGAATCTTGATGTTTGGCAAAAGTTGGGAGGAAGAGGTTGTTTCTGGAGTTGACATGATGTTGTTTAGGGTTTTGAGAAAATTAGGGTTTTGGTGTTTTTAGGGTTCTTGTGTTCTTTAAGATCAAAAGTTCCTCAACAAGCTCTGATACCACTTGTTGATCCCAAACTTAGATCGATTTAGCTTTATGTATACGAGATTAGATCAAGTAATACACTTAGAGAAACCTTTGTATTTGTATATAACAATCTAAGTGTTATGAGGAATTAAAACTTAAATAAGAACACACAAGATGTAAACAAACTTTCACATTGATTAATGATATCAAACTTGCTTACAATGAAAGTAGTTTACGTATGAAAACTTATATTGAACATTAACCTAATGGTCTTCTTTTATAGACATAAGAAGCCTTGTACAATAATCTACGTATCAACTATTCTAGGTAAAGATAAATATAAAAAATACATTGTTGTTCCTATCTTTACTAGAAGTAATATAGAATACAATAAACGCGTAGAGTATATCTTCCCATCAGTGCTTGTCTTCAATGTATCAACGCTTGACTTTGTCTTGTCAACGCTTGAGTTGCCAGCGTTTGTTTTACTCCTATCAACGCTTGTTTTACTCTTGTCAGCGCTCAAGTAGACTGGCTATAATTTATTCCCAACATAGAATTGATAGACATTAAGGCCTCAAGGGGAAAAGAGTCATTGATGTCTTTGTTCGGATGATCCCCTTGATAAGGATCCTCAAGTCTACTAAGATGATCCGCGGCTAGGTTTTCAGCTCCCTTTTTGTCACGAATTTCAATGTTGAATTCTTGAAGGAGCAAAACCCAACGAAGAAGTCTTGGCTTAGAATCTTGCTTAGTCATCAAGTACTTCAACGCAGAATGATCGGTATACACGATGGTGGTAGAAAGGACAAGATAGGGGCGGAATTTTCAAAAGCATAGACAACAGCTAAAAGCTCTTTTTCGGTTGTCGTATAATGCAATTGAGCCCCCGTCATTGTCTTGCTAGCATAGTGGATTGGTTGGAAGTGTTTGTTCACTCTTTGGCCCAAAACCGCTCCAATAGCAAAGTCGCTAGCATCACACATCAACTCAAAAGGTAGCTCCCAATTAGGGGTAACCAAGACCGGTGCCTTAGTTAGCTTATCCCTAAGAAGATTGAAGGATTCAAGACACTCTTTGGAAAAGATGAAAGGAGTATCTTTTTCCAAGAGGTGGGTCATCGGGCGAGCGATTTTAGAGAAATCTTGGATGAATCGACGATAGAAGCCCGCATGACCGAGGAAACTTCTCACACCCTTCACGGTCGAAGGTGGAGGCAATTTAGCAATAACATCAACTTTAGCACGGTCCACTTCAAGACCGGCTTTGGAGATTTTGTGTCCTAGCACGATGCCCTCTTTTACCATGAAATGGCATTTTTCCCAATTTAGAACAAGGCGAGTGCCTTCACACCGCTTAAGCATACGTTCTAAATTGGCAAGGCAGGCAGAGAAAGAATCACCATAAACCGAGAAATCATCCATAAAGACTTCCATAGTTTCTTCAACCATGTCATGGAAGATAGCCATCATACACCTTTGGAAAGTCCCAGGAGCATTGCATAAGCCGAAAGTCATGCGTTTGTAAGCAAATGTTCCATACGGACAAGTGAATGTGGTTTTCTCTTGGTCTTTGGGATCGATGGGAATTTGGAAATACCCGGAGAAACCGTCTAAAAAGAAGTAATAATCATTACCCGCTAGACGTTCAAGCATTTGGTCCATGAAAGGAAGGGGAAAATGATCCTTTCTCGTAGCATCATTGAGTTTGCGGTAGTCTATACAAACTCTCCACCCTGTAACGAGACGAGTAGGAATCAACTCGTTGTTTTCATTGGGAACAACGGTGATTCCGCCTTTCTTAGGCACACAATGGACGGGACTAACCCACGGTGAATCCGAGATAGGATAGATCATGCCCGCATCAAGAAGTTTGATAACCTCTTTTTTATTACGTCATGGATCTTAGGATTCACCCTTCTTTGACTTTGAATAGTGGGTTTGAAGTCGTCCTCCATGAGAATTTTGTGTGTGCAGAAGTGAGGATCAATTCCATGAATATCGGAGATCTTCCAAGCAATCGCTTTCTTGTGATTCTTCAGCACGGCGATAAGTCGGGATTTTTCTTCTTATTTCAAGTCCTTAGCGATGATGACCGGTAACGTCTTGTTGTCTTCAAGGAAAACGTACTCGAGATGAGACGGAAGATCCTTAAGCTCTAAATCCGGAGTATTTTCGATGGACGGCGTAGTCAACTTCGGATCATCGGTAGAGATATCTTTAGGAGATGGTGGAGAAGTTTGGTCCTCATTGAGAAGTTTCTCAATGGTACGAATGTCTTCATCCCAATCGGTGGGAGAACCATCATACTTAAGATCAAGAGGACCCAAGCTAGCTTCAAAATCATCTAAGTCACTTTCTCCAAAAGGAGTCAATGACGGAGCAATTGAGGCCACGGTCTCAACAATGGGTAGAGAAGAATAACCACTTTTACAAACGTCTTTGAAATGTTCTTCACAAGCCTCATCAAGAACATCAATGAAATTAACACTCTCGTTTTCCGAAGGCTGCTTAGAAAGTTTACCCATGTTGAAGACGATTTTATCGTCACCAACTCTCATGATTAATTCGCCAGAGGCTACATCAATGAGAGTGCGACCGGTCCTCAGGAATGGACGTCCAACGATTAATGGAACACGGGGATCCATCTCGTAGTCAACGACAACAAAATCCGCCAGGAAGGTGAATTTGTCAACGCCAACGAAAACGTCTTCAGCTATCCCCACTGGATAAGCAATCGTACGGTTAGCTAATTCCAAAGTCATTCGTGTGGGGACTAGCTCAGGGAGAGATAATTGCTTCCAAACACTTAATGGCATTAAGTTAATGCTGGCACCTAGATCGGCTAGGGCCATGCAATTCTCTACTCCCGGGAAGTTGCAAGGAATCAAGAAACGACCCGGATCACCAAGTTTGGTGGGCAATTTCCTTAAGAGCACTATAGAGCAGTTCTCATTAAGTTGGGTCTGAGCAATGTCGAGAAGTTTCTCCTTATCACTGAGAAGATCTTTAAACATTTTAGCGTATTTGGGCATGTGAGCGAGAGCCTCAGCAAAGGAGATATTGAAATTCAGTTGTTTGAACATTTTAAGGAAGTTCGAAACCTGAATATCATCTTTGTTCTTCAATTTCTCTTTCCTTAACCTCGAAGGATAAGGTATATTGGGTTGAGATGAAGGCTTTGGGATAGAATTCTCACTCACGTCCTTGGGTGGAGGAGGGGTAGAAGTAGAAGGTGGTGGGATTGGAGAAGTAGAAGTTGGAGGGATAGAAGATGGAGGATTCGGAGAAGGAGACTCGTTTTCCTTTGTCACAATCACCGGTGTAGGTGTAGGAAGCTCGGGTTCCTTTAAACCTTTTCCACTGCGAGTGGTGATTGCTGTCATCTCAGGATTAGCAACGGTGTTACTCGGCAGAGAACCCGATCCAGAGGCTTGATTACTAGGGAAGAAACTAGCCATCATGTTCCTCAAGTCATTCGTTTGACTTGCCAAAGTGTTTCACATATCAGCTCGAAGATCATTTCCTTGCTTAACCATATCTGCTTTCATGTTGGCCATTTCCTGCTGAAGATTTTGCACAATCACATCGTTCGTCCTCATGTAAGTTTCAACATCTTGGTGTAAGGCTGTGGGTTGGTTGAGAGGAGGAGCATGGTAGGCGGGTGGTTGATAAGCAGGTTGTTGGTAAACTTGGTTGTTTCTTTGAGGTAGATATGGATTTCATTGGTTTGGATATTGATTTGGAGCACGTGGTTGGTTTTGATTGTTGCGATTGAGGTTGTTTGGGTTTTGTGGGGGAAAACCGGGAGGTGAAAGAAAGTTGTTTGAGCGATAGCTGAGCAAGTTGCGGTCACCTTGAGGACGTGCTTGATAGCTTCCTGTAGCATAGGTACCGTTGGCGGCATACACATTTTCCGGATTGTCGTGAGTCGAAGGACAATCGGTGTATGAGTGAGATCCCCCGCATATATCACATGATTGGCTCAAAACATTAGCTTGGGCATTGAATTGTTTGGCATTGTTGGCAGTTTGTAAAGCAAGCGATTCCACAAGCGAAGTAAGCTTATCAATTCTTTTGTCGGCATCACTAGTACTAGCACTTGCTACATTAGTTCTAACGCCCTTGGTTTGTACTCTAGATTTGTTCTCAATAATATCCCAAGCAGCATTAGAAGACTTAACCAAAATATTACCCCCAGAGGCACTGTTTAGTGAATCTTGGTCATTCATGCTTAAACCATTGTAAAAAGTATTGATTTGATGTACTTTTGTTAAACCATGTTGTGGACACTTTCTTAAAAGTTCCTTAAAACGGTCCCAAGATTCACTAAAACACTCACCGTACTTTTGTTCAAAGGTAATAATTTCATTCCGCAAAGCGGTAGTACGTGAGGGTGGAAAAAAGTAATTGATAAACTTGGTCTCTAAATCCGTCCACGTAAGAATACTTTGTGGTGGTTCCTTATCAAGCCAATTACGGGCTTGTCCCTCTAAGGAGAAAGGAAAAAGTTGCAAGCGAATCACTTCTTGTGATACCCCATTGTACTTAACTGTATTGGTAAGCTGAAGAAACCTTTTAATGTGGTCATGAGGATCATCAAGTGAGCGGCTCAAGAAGGGTTGAGCAGAGACCATTTGTATAAAGCCAGATTTGAGTTCAAAGTTGTTGGCTCCAATCTCAGGGATGACAATTGCATCGGTGTTGCCTTCTACGTGCGATTGCAAAAGCTCGATCATTGGTTGATTGTCCATGGTGACAATTGGTTGAGTAATGACTTCGGCTTGAGCTACTCTCTTCTTACGAGCACGAGTACGCATGCACACCTACAAAAGGATTAGAAAAATAGAAAGGAAATATTTTTGGTTTTTGTGGTTTTTTAATTTTTTTTTATTTTTGAAAATTTTATATTTTTTAGGATTTTTGAAATTTTTAAAGCAAGGAAAATAACGTTCAAAGATGAACGGATCCTAAAATCCAATGCGTCTCTCACTAAAAACCTTTAATCTTAACGAAAAGAGCCGACAGCGGCGCCATTTAATACATGGATTTGACCTTGTAGGAAAATCTTATCATCCGAATCTTTTCGAATTGACTATTGGTTCAAAGTGCGACTCAATTGTTCTTGGTGGAATAATAAATGGTTTGATTGATTATCTATTTTAAACTAAAAGCAAATAAATGTAAATGTCGTTGAGTAAAGTAGAAGTTTAAAAATGAAACTAAAATGACGAGTTAAAAATAAATGCTTGAAAACTTAAAGACTAGATTAGAAAAAAAATACTTGAACACTTAATAAAACTAACACTTGGAAACTTTGTAAAAACAAGAAACTAAAACCATCGGAAAGTTGCCAAATCAGATTCTGATCGGAATATAGGTCGGAAAGAAGGCTGATCGGAATACAACCTGATCGGAATACTGGGAAATGTCTCCAATGGGAATATGGGAAACAAGGGTGATCGGAATGTTGTTTTCGGAAAGGCAAATTGGAATAGCCGAAAAACACCCAATCGGAATGTTACAAAATACCCAAAATCAGAATATCTTAAAATCGAATACAATCGGAATGTTACAAAAAAGATCCAGATCGGAATCCAAACTCCCTAATCCGATCAGCACGATCGGAATATTAAGGTGCTCAAATTGGAATGGGTTAAAACCCTAATCCGATCTATTGATCGGAATAAGGGGACGAGGTGCAGTCGGAATGTACCAATCGGAAAAGGGTTTAATACCTTTTCCGATTTATGTGGGATTCGAGAATAAGCAAAGGTGATAAGCTATTTGGAATAAGCTAATACCCAAAACTTGAACGAATCTAATATGAAACGGATTAAATAAGCACAAATAACAACTTTTTCAACTTAAAATAAGCAATCTTATAAATCAAACAATAAAAAGATGAACTTTTTAAGAAAACTTTTAAAAAGTAAATAAGCTAAACATTTAAATAAGCCAATAAGCACAAAGATCTTAAAGCTTATTCGTATGTAAACTTAAGTAGGAACAAAAAGATTAACTTTTAAGCACGAAACCATTAAGAACAACACGGATCAAATGTAATTCACACCAAAAGTAAACTAAAATCAAAGAAAGGTAGAAAGAGATGAAAGATTAAAAGCTTAACTTGAACTTGATTAATGAAATCAACAATACACAAAGGTTTAATCTTGAAAGATTAAAAGAAAAGATGAAACTTAGTGAGAGAAAGTTGAGAACTTTCTCTCTCTAAAACTAGAAAGAAAAATGAAAAATGAAACTAAAACTAAAAACTAACCACCCTCCTAATGTGTATTAGGAGGGTATTTATAGGGAAAAATGGGAAGGAGTGCATGGGTTGCCTCTTCTTTCTTTCTTTCTTCACGTCTTCTCGAATCGATTTAATTCTTTGTCTTTTCTCGACGTCGTCTCGGGATTTGAACTTGTCTTGATAATTTTCTTCTTTAATTTAGACTTGAGTTCTTCGACTTTATTAAACTTTCGTCTTTAGACTTTTTCTTCGATAAATCTTCAGAATAGGCCTTGGACTTCCGTTCTTTTTGCACTCTTGATCTTTTGACTTCGTCTTTTCCCGTTTTCTTCGATAAAAGCCCGTGAAAGCCCGTGTTTTCTTCCTTTTTAATCTTTTGGTCCTAAAACACAATAAAAACACAAACCACGCATAATTCCGACTTTTACGACACAAAATACACGTTTTGGTCTTGTTATTATTAGAAATAAGTGGTAAAAGGATAAGTGTTTTCACACTTATTAGCAGGCGAGTTGTTTTTTATGAGTTTTTTTCTATACGAATGGTATTCCTAGTTTTTCTGTACGAATGGTATCCAGGCTATGTATTCCTTTTTATTGATTGTGAATTATGGATTACCAAAAATAGTTGGTCAAATAATAGGGAGTGATTATAGGAATAGTTTAAAAAATTTAAAAGATATTGATGTAAAAAATATTTACTCAGTTATTGAAATCAATCATTTTTATTTTTAATGTTTTGTTGACTAATCCTTCATATCCTAATGACCAAAATTTTGTTTAGTTTTTATTTTGTTACAAAATAAAATTAAATTTAACGACACAAATACTTATAAAAGCATATATTTATTAATAAAATTTAGAATAACACAAAAAAAACATTAAAAAAAAGTTTAAACTAAACTTCAAGATACGCTTAACAGTAATGATAATTCATGGATTAGTTATCATCATCGGAATAAGAATCTTCATGATCATTGTCCAAAGGGCCATCGTCAATGAAACTGTCCGTAAGGTCGTATTCATTAGTAGACACATCAAATTCGTCCGAGAGTTGTATCTCATCAGTAGAGTCGTCCTGTAATTCCACAAATTTTGGTAGAACTTCAACGTTTTTTTCTTGAATTACTTGTAAACCTTCATGATCACTTAAGTCAATCAAGTCATCTTGAACAACAGAATTCGATTTCCTGACTTTACGGTTTTTTGAAGATTTGAAGCTGACTCGGAACTCATCATCAGATTCCTAAATAATAACAAAACACCATTAAAAAATGGAATACTAATAAAATGTAACATTTTTATAGTGATTTAAAATATGGTGATATATTTTACCATCTTATCATCGGATGGATTGATTTGAACAGCGTCTTTAGTCACTTTAATATTACTTCTTATCGATAATTTACGACGTTTTGATTTTGAAGAAATGTCCTGTTTGGTAAATGAAACGGTGTTTAAAAATAAACAGTGTTTATAAATTGATACGTAATAGAGATTTATAACTATATATCATAATACCGAATCATCATCTGACGACACATGAATGACATTATTATCATTCTGTGGTGGAATAGTAGTTGTTCCGACGACAATATCTTCTTTTAGTTCCTATTACGAAAGTATGAAAAGGGTAACAATCTTTAATACAATTTACAATGAACAAAATAATATAATGATAATTTTGTACCTTGAATAGAGTTTTGGGAGGCATTTTTAGGATAATTTTATTGTGAAGTTTGTTTTATAATCTGTTAGTATTTATAGATGTTCAAAATTAGTTGTAAATATGGATAATATTTGCTTTTAAATGTAGATTGAAAATTTTGTTGATAAATTTTAAAATTTTCGATTCAAAATTTAAAACATACAGATAATTGTTGATTTAAAATTAAAAAAAAATTTATATTAGGAAATAGTTTTGTTGTAACGATTGACCTTTTGAATGTGTAAATAATTGTTCAAATTTTTTGATATTGAAAACTGTAATTTATCCTAATGTTGTTAATATAAAATCTATCTATTATATAAACATGTTTTTTGTTGTTGGATGTGTTTAAACTTTATATAATGGGTATTTCAAAAGATTTTTGTAAAAAATGTTAAAGATGAAGTTAACTCAGGAAAACATTTGAATCAAAATGTTTAAATAAAATAAAAAAACATTATAAGGAAAATGTTAATTAAAGTTTGAATTCGTATTATTACACACGAAATTTAAAACAGTTTATTTAAAGTTTAATCTTAATAAGAGAGTACAGTGTTAATAAAATAAAACATGATATATCATCCATAATAAAAAAATCACCAAGTCATGTGTACATGGGAAAACTTCCCAGAAACATGATTATTACAATGCATTTAAAAAAACTAAGACCATAATTACCAAAACCAACAAACCAATCCAAACATTGTTTAAAGCAAGAAAATTACTGAAAATGAATATGCAAAAAAAAAAGGATGGATGATATTAAAGTGACTGAAAATCAGTCAATTTTTTCAAGCTTCATGTAACACCCCAAAATGTGATATGCGGAAGCGGTGAAGCTCGGGGGCTGTTACGTCATTGTATCATAGTTCAAGGTACAAGAGAACGACTCTAAATGAGACGTTTTATAAAAATACCTCGTTGAATTTAAATTAAAAGCATCACAGTACAAAAGGTCTCAGTTTCAAAAGATAGTGCAGCGGAATATAAAAGTTTTAAACATCAACGAGATAATAGTTCAAAAGCATAAGTAAATAAATGTCCGAAGATAGCTAAGAAATGCATGCGGACTCCAAGTACTTCACACAGAGATACAACTCATCATCAATTACCTGAGATAAATGCTAAATTGGGTCAACATAAAGTTGGTGAGAATATAGGTTTCAAGTAAAAATTCATAGCAGTTCAATTTCAGATTTCATTTCATGTACACATGCAACTATAGGAGGTATAGTGCCAAGTGTAGGATAAATTGGGTGTTCACAATATTTATGATAGCTAAGCTCGTGACATCGAAACTAGTGATCCAGTGCATACAATAGATTGCATACATAAATTTTGCCCCAATGGAGTACCTAGCCAAGATAACTCCGTTCATACAAATGGTACACACTCGTCCGACGTCAGAATGCCCGAGTGGAGGTTGTCAACCCTCAATAGATCTATCCGTAACATAAGAGCTTACTCCAGCAGAGTAACTAACGATTCACGATAGTGGGGACTATGGCTAAAGCAACTTAAGCTATCTCATAAATAGTGTTCACAAAGCGTTCACAGAAATCAAGTTTTACTTGCGTCTAGAAGCAAGCATCAAAGCATTTATCACATCCCAAAACATTAAACATAGAAAGCAGTTTAATAGGGATCTATAAACTCACCTCAAGCAACGATTCAAACCGCACAAGTAAGATCAAATAGTAGCGAGCAACTCTAGCAACAACCTAAATATAATACTATAGTTTAGGCGCACGGTGTCTTGCATCTTATTAGGATAGTTCCCATGGTTGTTCCTTTGGTTATTCCCCCATTTTCTCTTGTTGTCTGCGGCAATTCCCAGCATTTGCTCGAACAACTTGGTCCATCAGACTGTGAGCCATCCTTATAGCATCACTAACTTTTGTCGGTCCAGACGATGTCACATTCCCTTGAACTCTACCAGGTAAACCCCAAATATAGCGCTCAACCTTCTTTTCTTCATCCGGAACCATTCCAGGACATAGCAAACACAATTCTTGGAACCTCCTAGTGTACGTACCAATGTGATTGTTCTTCACAGTCAAGTTTCACAGTTCAATTTCCATTTTCTGAATCTCATTACGAGGACCAAGGAAAGATTGCTAAAGCCGGGGAAGCTCGTGGAAGGGTCTATGTGATAGGAGGAGGAGAAGCGCAACAAAACCCCGACGTCGTGACGGGTATGTTTCTTCTCAATTGTCGTTATGCTTCTATTTTATTTGATACTGGAGCTGATAGGAGTTTTGTGTCGACTGCTTTTAGTGTTTTGCTTGATGTGACCCCTTCGCCCTTAGACACTAAGTACACTATCGAGTTAGCTAATGGGAAGTTGATAGAAGCCGACACTATACTTCGTAGATGCACTTTAAATCTTCTAGGTCATCCTTTCGTAATAGACCTTATGCCTGTTGAGTTAGGGAGTTTTGACGTGATTGTCGGAATGGATTGGTTGTCGAGATATCGTGCTACGATTGTATGTGACGAGAAGATCGTTCGTTTACCATTTGGTGATGAAGTTTTGGAGGTACAAGGGGATACAAGTAACGGAAAAGGGAAGTCACGACTGAACATTATCTCGCGTGTCAAGGCTCAGAAGTTGTTGTCGGAAGGTTGCCACGTATTTTTAGCCTGTGTTACTGAAAAGCAGACGGAAGAAAAATGGTTGGAAGATGTACCTATCGTACGGGATTTTCCGGAAGTCTTTCCTGAAGATTTGCCTGGATTACCGCCGGCTAGACAAGTTAAATTCCCGATCGATTTAATACCGGGAGCTGCACCTTTTGCTCGAGCGCCTTACCGTTTAGCACCGTCGGAATTGCAAGAACTAGCGACGCAACTACAAGAGTTGACTGATAAAGGATTCATAAGACCGAGTTCTTCACCCTGGGGAGCTCCAGTCTTATTTGTAAAGAAGAAGGATGGAAGTTTTCGGATGTGTATCGACTATCGTGAGTTGAACAAACTTAACATCAAGAACCGTTACCCGTTACCTAGGATCGATGACCTGTTTGATCAGTTGCAAGGATCGAGCGTTTACTCGAAGATTGACCTTAGGTCTGGTTATCACCAATTGAGAGTCCGTGAGGAAGATGTTGCAAAGACTGCTTTTAGGACTAGGTATGGACACTATGAGTTCCAAGTGATGTCGTTCGGTTTGACAAACGCACTTGCTGTGTTTATGGACCTCATGAACCGGGTGTGTAAACCGTATTTGGACAAGTTTGTCATTGTGTTCGTCAATGACATACTGATTTACTCAAGGAATGAGAAGGAACATGAGGAACATCTTAAGATAATACTGGAATTGCTTAAGAAGGAGGAATTGTACGCTAAGTTCTCGAAGTGTGATTTTTGGTTGCCCAGAGTACAATTTCTAGGTCACGTTATAGATAGCAAGGGGATTCATGTTGATCCTGCCAAGATTGAATCAATTAGGGAGTGGACTGCTCCTACGACACCGACTGAAATTCGCCAATTCTTAGGACTCGCCGGATATTATCGAAGATTCATCGAGGGATTCTCGAAGACCGCGAAACCATTGACGAAGTTGACTCAAAAGAAGGTGGAATACGAATGGGGAGATAAAGAGGAATTAGCATTCCAGAAGTTGAAACAAATGTTGTGTAGTGCGCCTATTCTATCGTTACCAGTAGGATCAGAAGACTTTGTGGTCTACTGTGATGCATCAGCAAAAGGATTGGGAGCTGTGTTGATGCAAAGGAAGAAAGTTATCGCCTACGCATCACGACAACTGAAAACACATGAGAAAAACTACACTACGCACGACTTGGAGCTAGGAGAGATGGTATTTGCCTTGAAACTGTGGAGACACTACTTGTATGGAACCAAGTGTGTCGTCTATACCGATCACAGAAGTTTACAACATATTCTTGACCAGAAGGAACTGAACATGAGACAACGTCGATGGATCGAGTTGCTCAGCGATTATGACTATGAAATCCGCTACCACCCTGGGAAGGCCAATGTAGTGGCGGATACGCTAAGTAGAAAGGAACAATTGATGACACGTAGAGTTAGATCGTTAGCCATGGTTATCAATCCGAACTTACCTGTGCAAATTCGTGAAGCACAAACTGAAGCCCTTAAGCCTGAACATGTTGAAGCTGAGAAATTAGGAGGAATGGTTGCTAAGAAATTGGAGACTAGCACTAATGGAACGCTATGTCTGAATGGTAGAAGTTGGTTACCACGGTTTGGAGGACTAAGGGACGTGATTATGCACGAGTCGCATAAATCTAAGTATTCGATTCACCCAGGATCTGACAAAATGTATCAGGATATGAAGAAGCTATATTGGTGGCCAAATATGAAAGCTGAAATTGCTACGTATGTAGGGAAGTGTCTGACTTGCGCTAGAGTGAAAACAGAACACCAAAAACCATCTGGATTGTTGGTTCAACCTATAATTCCTATGTGGAAGTGGGAAAACATAACCATGGATTTCATAACTAAGCTACCTAAAACGACCAACAGATACGACACAATTTGGGTAATTGTGGATCGACTTACGAAATCTGCACACTTTTTGGCTATGAAGGAAGATGATTCAATGGATAAGCTTACGAGACTTTATCTGAAGGAAGTAGTCGCAAAACATGGGATACCGATCTCGATAATTTCTGATAGAGATGGTAGATTTACTTCCGAATTCTGGAAATCACTTCAGAAAGCGTTGGGTACGCAATTGGACATGAGTACTGCTTATCACCCGCAGACTGACGGACAGAGTGAGATAACTATTCAAACGCTGGAGGACATGTTGCGTGCTTGTGTGCTTGACTTCGGGAAGCAATGGGACAGACATTTGCCTCTAGTGGAATTCTCTTACAACAATAGTTATCATACCAGTATTAAGGCTGCACCGTTTGAAGCGTTGTATGGTCGTAAATGTCGCTCGCCTGTGTGTTGGAGTGAGGTTGGGGATAGTCAACTCACTGGCCCTGAACTCATCCGTGAAACGACTGAGAAGATTGTTCAAATCAAGAGCCGAATTCAAGCAGCCCGTGATCGTCAGAAGAGTTACGCCGACGTTCGACGTAAGCCTCTCGAATTTCAAGTGGGAGACAGAGTGATGCTAAAAGTATCGCCTTGGAAAGGTGTGGTACGTTTTGGCAAGCGAGGAAAGCTGAACCCCCGTTATATTGGACCTTTCAAAATTCTGGCAAAGGTTGGAACTGTAGCCTATCATCTTGAATTACCGCAAGCGTTGAGCCGCGTGCACAACACTTTTCATGTGTCGAACTTGAAGAAGTGCCTATCTGATGAGACACTCGTTATACCATTGGAGGAACTCCGAATTGACGACAAGATGCAATTTGTCGAAGAACCTGTTGAAATCATAGACCGTGAGGTCAAACGATTGAAACAGAGTCGTATTCCAATCATCAAGGTGAGGTGGAATTCTAAACGTGGACCTGAATTCACTTGGGAGCGTGAGGATCAATTTCGCAAGAAATATCTGCAACTCTTTGACAACTCTAGAAACCGTGACACTCCTAAGCTTTGAGGATAAAGCTTCTCTATCAAGGGGATGATGTAACACCTGGTAATTTTCCCTACTTTGTAAAATGACTATTTTACCCTTTGACTTTTTATTTAGTCAACTATGTGATTTAACATGTGTTGGAACCGGGAAGTTATCCCGCGTCTTCTGAAAAACTGTTTGCTGACGAGTAATGGCCTGACACTGTGCTCAGTCATTATTCTGAACATTTTCTGTGAACCTGACCAAAGTGCTGAGACGGTCAATGAATTGACGATAATCCATGAGATTATTCGTTATCTGTGAATTATGTGCTTAACTGTTTAGTTTTTAACAACGTGATCGTATTTTCTTGAGCAGTGTATTTAAATATTTCTGTATATGTTTATATGCCTGTATTTTAGTATTTTTGCTATTTATGGTAATAAATCGTATTTACTGTGAATATTTAATTAACGTATCGCGTTTTCGTATTTTACGTCGTTTTTACGTTTAACCGTCGTTAGCGTGCATAAAATACTTTACCAATCATAAAATGTCAGTTTTCGTCGAAAAATCGTAAATTTAATACATTTCGTCAAATTTTTAAGTTTTACGTAATTTTAAACTTAACTATATACTTTTTGATATTTACCTAAAACTAACTAACTTTTTTACCTTAAACCTTTTAACTAGTTACCATAGTAAAATTTTTGAATAATTTACCCCATATGGGACCCCCCATAACCGGCCAAATAACACCACCATGTGCATGATACACCAAAATTTTACTCTTTGCCATTTTAAGCTTAAGCTTACACTCCTTACATCTTTTAACTTACTAACCTATTTTACCTCAAATAATTCACACATTATTCACTCTTCACTTCACAAAAAAAAACACACATCTCTCTCTTTCTCTCTCAAAACTCACGGCACACATACAAAACCATTTTCCACCATTGTTGATTTCTTAAAGCTTCATTTTAAGAAGAATTAACACAAAATAAATACACCCTAGAGTTTGTACAAGCATAAAGAAGAATGGTTATTCTTGGTTTGTTGATTTGAGTAGTTTTTGGGTTGAAGTTATAGAAGTAGAGTTCTTGTTGATTATTAGTGGGTTAGAGCGTAGATCGGGTCGTTGGGATTACGTAGAGTCGTTACTCAAGGTTACTTCTTAAACCTTTTTCATCTTTTCATTCTTCATGTATAATCTTTGTAGATCTATGCATGCATGTTACTCATCAAGTATTTTCTTGAAATAAAATGATAAAAACTATTTTTGGTCATGAAATATTTTAAGATCTATAGAAATTATGTGTGGATCTATTAGATCCAAGCATGAAAATGGTTTAATTGAAAGACTTGTGAAAATATAAGTATGTATATTTTTAGATTTGTGAACTTGAAGTAAAATCTTTGATTTTGTTGGTGTTTATGAATAATTGGAGGAAACTAGTAGTGTTACTACTAGTGGTTACGCTTGAAAATGGTCGAAAACGAGTTTTTACGAAAAACATATAATCTGTCCGATTTTTATAAGAGGCGTAGAGGGTCGTAAAAATTGTTTTGACACTAGTTTACTACGATATTATGAAAATATAAGTTAATACCTTCGTTTCGATATATTATGGGCTAAAAACGGAGCTAAAATGAGTAAGATATGGTCGTTTAAATTTCGTTGTCGGAAAACTTAACTTTTGTGAAAAACACTATAAGTGTTTGTTGTCTAGATTTTTAAAGTGGTCGAAACGACGTTTTCGAGTCAAACGGAGATGTTTTAAGTGTCGAAATGGTTACTAAAAGTTGTATATGAATGTTGGACTTGTTTTGTAAAAAGGGTATTAGCGCGAAATGTGAATACTTGATGTACCGTTAAAAGTTTGAACGTTGGAAGTGGAAATTGATACTATTGCGGAAAATGACTTGTTGAAATATTGGCGATTGAGAAAGTGTTGAAAATAGGGGTTTTAGGACGAGATTTGAGTACTTACTAAAAATGGCAAATTTTTACGTGACGCCGAAAGGCTGCCGAATTTTCGTTAGAAATCGTGCAGGAAAATTTGTTAAGATAAATTTTGGTAAATTAAAATTTACGCCGAAAGGCTGTCGAAATTTCGTCGAGTCAAAAATAAATATTTTTGCCTAAGTATATATATACTATAATGTTTATAACGATATAACATTTACAAGTCAAGATTTTAACAAAATATATATATATGATTGATGAGTAACGTACATGACGAACTAATGTGACTTATTTGCTAGCGCCTAAACTATAGTATTATATTTAGGTTGTTGCTAGAGTTGCTCGCTACTATTTGATCTTACTTGTGCGGTTTGAATCGTTGCTTGAGGTGAGTTTATAGATCCCTATTAAACTGCTTTCTATGTTTAATGTTTTGGGATGTGATAAATGTTTTGATGCTTGCTTCTGGACGCAAGTAAAACTTGATTTCTGTGAACGCTTTGTGAACACTATTTATGAGATAGCTTAAGTTGCTTTAGCCATAGTCCCCACTATCGTGAATCGTTAGTTACTCTGCTGGAGTAAGCTCTTATGTTACGGATAGATCTATTGAGGGTTGACAACCTCCACTCGGGCATTCTGACGCCGGACGAGTGTGTACCATTTGTATGAAGGGAGTTATCTTGGCTAGGTACTCCATTGGGGCAAAATTTATGTATGCAATCTATTGTATGCACTGGATCACTAGTTTCGTTGTCACGAGCTTAGCTATCATAAATATTGTGAACACCCAGTTTATCCTACACTTGGCACTATACCTCCTATAGTTGCATGTGTACATGAAATGAAATCTGAAATTGAACTGCTATGAATTTTTACTTGAAACCTATATTCTCACCAACTTTATGTTGACCCAATTTAGCATTTATCTCAGGTAATTGATGATGAGTTGTATCTGCTGTGTGAAGTACTTGGAGTCCGCATGCATTTCTTGGCTATCTTCGGACATTTATTTACTTATGCTTTTGAACTATTATCTCGTTGATGTTTAAAACTTTTATATTCCGCTGCACTATCTTTTGAAACTGAGACCTTTTGTACTGTGATGCTTTTAATTTAAATTCAACGAGGTATTTTTATAAAACGTCTCATTTAGAGTCGTTCTCTTGTACCTTGAACTATGATACAATGACGTAACAGCCCCCGAGCTTCACCGCTTCGGCATATCACATTTTGGGGTGTTACACTTCACACGCACTAACTGCTTCAATCTTTTTTTACTTGCCTCCTCTTCATCATAATCATCCAGGTCGATAATTACTCTCTTCCTAGATCCTGAACTGCCATGATCCCCACCAGAGCTTTCTTTTGAATTAGATTTGCTAAGACCGGTAGCAGAGCTAAGAATTTATTTTGTTGAACTTTCACCAGGCGTGGGAGTAGTTTCCAAGTTGAATGGTACACTTTCAGACAAAGTGAGCTTCAATGATTTACCATTGGCCAACAAAGGCGTTTGCATATCATCAATGTCTTCATCATCCTATATTGAATAAGATTATTTGAAAAACAGTTAGTTGTACTAAATCAAATAAATATTGTGCTTAAAACCATGTTGAGAAGAGAAGTGAAATTCATGTTAATACCTCTTGGAGGAAACCATTTTTGAACTGTTTTATCATATCTTCATCGTCTGAAATAGAAGCTACTTGATAAACATGTTTGTTGCTCTCAGTATCTTCTCTTTTGTACTTGAATCGGAAAAGCAATTGTTTGCCTTTCATGTTATCAAGTTCAGCCGGGAAGTAATCATCATATTGTGTTCCATTTTTCTTAATGACATCATAACATGTGGTACCACAAAGCTTAAAAACCATATCACCAAATAGCAACAACGATGCTGAACCAGTGTCATCAATAACACGTATGATGACTTTATATCTGATATGTTAAAAAAAGTACATTTAATATAAAAATATAAAACTAACATGTAATTTTTAAAATGACATAAAAATGAATTAGAGAACAATATAATACCTCATTCCAACAGCACCTTCCTTTAGTCCTGCATGAATGGTGTGATTCCACAACTTAGTTGTCTTTCCTTTATTTGCACCGTAAGACGACTCACCAACCTCTACTTCTTTTGCAGACCTACCACACTGCTTACACGCTAAGTATGTCCATCCATACTCTTTGTGTATTTTGTGGATTTTGGCATACATAATACAGTCAAATGGCTGGAAACATTAATAGAATCTCGTTAATAATAATAATAAAAATATATCAGATACATGTTATAGATTACAATGCAAGTGATGGATATAATCAGTTTTGAATGGGAAACATGAATCATAAACCAAATACATTATAGCCTACAAAGCTTAGTAATGTATCTGATAATAACGTTCAAATGTCTTATCAAATACTCTGAAGCCTAAGGAAACATAACATGACTTTATATACGCTATAACGTTCAACAGCAATCCATACGAAGTGCAATTTTTTTACGTCTGAGTGTTTATACAACATTACAACATATAACATGCTAATTTTTAACTCGGATGTTTAAATAGTTAAAAGTAGTTGCTAAACTAAGGAGAACATACTACTGAAACTGTTAAAATAAAAGAAAATTTTAATATTCTTGTTAATTAAAATTGAAATAAATTAACATTAGAATTAATCTATTTATTTAACATGTTAATTAAACGGTTATACCAAAAACAGTATAACACAATTATAGCCTAAACAGTATTGAACAGGAAACATATAGGTTAGCCAAATGACAATCCTAAATAATTAATCAACTACCTCAAAACAGTAGAGAAAATAAACATTCTATAAACACTAAATGTAGATGCATATAACGTGCCTATGATAAAATATAATATGAAAAAGTTTGACGAACATACTTTATCAGAGTCCCTTATGCCGCCCACAGTTTTTTTTTATGCCACCTTTAAAAAACTCTTTAGAGGTCAATTCTCTTTTGACGGGAGTATACTGAGCAATTGAATTATTTGGATCATATCCATCGTTCTGAACATACCTATACAATTGAATACAGTTATTTAACTGTAAAAAGGTAAATTATTGAATTGTGTATTTTTTAAACATTGTGAAAATTTATTTTACCTCTCTTTGAAAGCTACAATTTCAGGAAGGTCATCATTTATGTAGAACTTAGTGGAGTACATAGCATTGGTTACAGAATGTTTTGTGACATTCTCTGACTCTGAAAAACAGCAAAATTATATCAGATATCTTTTGTATTATTAAAAACAACTCTAAATAAAAATGAATATTTATCGTTACTTACGCTTAAAATACTTGGATTTACATAACTGAAGAATCATTACTACATGACCCATTGAACTCCTCTCATCAAATAGCTTTGCAAACTTTTGATCTCATTCATCAAAAAAACAACATTCAAGCTTTGCACCTCTGATATAATAATAAACATGAAAATACAAATATTTAAGGATCTAAATGCAAGAAGGAATATATATTTTCATTAACAAATAATAGTAATTGAAATCTTACTCAACGTCCTCCAAAATGATTGTCCATCTTGTTTGGTCAGTCCCCTTTTTGTTAAATGGGATAGAGTCAGAAATAGAGATTATAGTTCCAATGACGTCTGCATTTTTTAATTCAAAATATGTCAGAATAAAGAGTAGAAAAACTATTATCCAAAAAAACAGTTGATATAAATCACTCACCCACAAGTTCTGTTTCCGGGTATTCATGGGCAGTAAATGCAGAGAACGGTGTAAATTTAAAACTATGAGTGTTATTGTCAAAATCTGCAACCCTTTTGACGGTTGTGTTATTGTAGAAATTGAGCTTAAAAGGATGGTTTAGTAATGGAAACTTTTCTGAGTTATTTCCAACACTAAAGTCACCGAATATGTAACATTTCCCTTCATCAAGCAAACCTTGAAACTTGCTGATAAATTCAGGTTTGATTTTCGCTTGCATACGATTACCCTGCAAAAAAAATCATTATTTACCTTTATAAATAAAGTAAAGATTATATAAAAAATATATTTCAATATGTAAGAACTGTTAATAAAAATACCTCGGGATCTTGCATAACAAAGTCTAAACTCCAGACTACCTTTGGGTTTCCAACAGGATGGGACTTAAATATGCTGAGGCATCTTTCTAATACCTTGATATCGTCCAACATGGGATCAACATCAGCTATCTTAGTCACAATTGCATCCATGTTTTTTTTCTACAAAGTAAAGAAATCATATAATGTTCAAAATGAATTGATATAGATGATATTCTTAAAAAAACTGAATAGTAAATTAGTTACCGTATATCAAAGATGAAAGATAATAAAAATCTGTGAGATCTAAAGTGGCGGAGTGGCCATGCATTTATAGTGGTTCAATTAGGTTAAAACTTTTGTTTTTAAGTTTCAAAAGATCCGGGATATCAGATACATATTTTAGGATGTAATCAAAATATTTATTAATTGATTGACCAAGAAATCAGGAATAAACTGTTACCATTTTAAAGGGATATTTTTAGTTCTTATCATAAAATCCAAATAATTTTTGCTTTTTAAATTTGAAAACCATCCTTACAGGAAAAAACGATATAATCCATCATATCATAATTATCAAAATAATCGGATTAATAATTAAAATAACAGCTATAAATAAAAAATTAAAAATAAAAAATTAAAGAACAAACCTGTAGGTATGATGATTTGACATACAGTTGATGATACTCATAACATCTTTTGCACAAAAAATACCACAGCCCATCATGGTCTCAAAAAACGTTCGATGTTTTTTTGGGGGTTTTGGGGATTTTCGGGATGAACTGTAAATTGGATATGGTTCGGTTTAATTGTATGTTACACGCATGGGATATGGTTCGATGTTGATTAAGAAATCTAGAAATTTTTTGTTTTTGATCCGAATAACCAAACTTGTGTTTTGTTTTGTAAATAGATAATGGGGATCTTGATCCGTCTGTTTCATTGTTTAGAGAGAGGTGGTCAATTTTTTTGTTGTCAATAAATGTTCCAAGACATTGTCCCCACCTACTTTTTCTCCCATCCGTTGATTATTTATAAATTTACAAGTGTCATTCTTAGGGAATTTTGGGCAAAGATTGTTTTGAGCAAAACCATCCTTTATACATATTAAAGATGTGGTAGATAGTAATTGTCATAAATCTGACGCTGAATTTTTAAACCTTCAAGATTCCTATAATTCACTTTCAAAATGTTTTGATGCAATTCAAAAACATTGTATTTCGCTTGAATGTGAAAAACAATTTATTCAAGAGATTTTTGAAACGTCCCACGAAGGTGTTAATATAAATGATCCTAATTTTCAAAAGGTTTTCCGATTGAATAAACAATCAAAACAGCGCCAGACAAGTGACAAGGTTGCTAAATCATTGCCAATAGACATGGAGAAATCTAAGGAGATGCATCGTGTGAACGTACTTGAGGCTACTGAGAATTTAAAACTTGATTTAGATAATCGAGTTTCCAAACTTTTGAACAAAGTTGATCACTTAAAACAGAAAAATACACAACTCTTCGATTAAGTACAACCCGCATGTGCTAACCCCACTGCACAAAATCAATCATTGATTAAACGATTGAATCGAAAGTATGGGGAAATATCTGATTTGAGAGAAAAAAATTGTGATAAAAATATGGCTTTAGCTGAGTTAAAGGAAACACTTCGTACTCTAAAAGGTAAGAAAGTTGTTGATAACGCAGCCACCATCTCATCATCGGCCTATAGTGCAATCAAAAGGAACCGCATTGCCGTCACACCACTAAACAAGGGTTATAAGACTAAATAATCTCAACCATTGGTCACAAAAGATAAGGCAAAATCAAAACTAGCCTCTAATATTCCCGTGTTGCCTTCTACAGGAGTCAACAAAACTACTAAGGCTCAAAGATATAAGCTTAATAGAAATACAAAGAAAGATAGGATCTTGCCTTCCTCTAGTAGTCAAGTGAATAAGAAAGTAGAAGCCCGCCCTAGGAATGTTATTTCTGTTTTGAATAAAAAGAATCATGTAGTTAAAACTAAAGGCTCTACGGTTGTGCAGCGTTCTAAGACTACTATGAATTCTAATTTGAGATGTTGGAATTGTAATGAATGCATGTTTTCTACTAGTCATGATTCTTGCCTTATTGACCATGTGAATGAGATGAATGCCTGAAAGCACAATTTAGAATGGAAATCGACTGGGAAAGTGTTAACCCAAGTTGGATGGATGTGGCGTCCTACTGGTAGAACCTTCACTATAGTAGGAAATACATGCCCTTTAACTAGGATCACTCCCACAATTGCGAAGCAAGCGTGCCCTTTAACTAGGAGTACCAAGGCTACCAAAACACAAGTGTGTCATTTAACTAGGAACACCAACAGTACTGTAGGAACAAAGTGCCCTTTAAAGATGTCTACTCCCACTATAGTGCTTGATCACGAACCAATACCTCAGAAAAATAGAACCATAAAACTTGCAATTAAACAAACATATGTTAGAAAACGCAGGAAATCTAATGATGAAATACATGTTAGCAATTCTGATAATATATTTGTATATGCTAACACTACGAAACCCATATATTAATGCAAGTAATGCCTAAAAATATTATTAGTGTTAACTAATCTTTCTTAGTTTTGATCACGACAAAGTATAAAGATATTTATCGTCAAAGAAAATTGAAAGACGAATTATTCAACAAACACTATCATCAAGGTAATAATCATTTAAGTCTTACACAAACATATCTTAATCATGTTTAGTGATCATAGAAAGTGATTAGCCTTAAAACTAACACTTTGTCAAATGTGACAAAATATTTTAATAAAATTTCTTTTTAAGAAAATGTTTTATTAAAATAGAAAATATAAATTCGAATATGTCATATTCCAAATATCATAGGAATATCCTTTGAAGGTAAAACTTATTTTAGATAATACTTCCCCACAAAAGGACAAAAAGGAGCGGAGTCTATGATCCGCGGTTCCTTAAATAGGTATGCAGTTCTCTATCAATAAGGAACCGCAGTGACAATTAAGGAACCGCAGGCAGAGAGCCGCTGGATTTTGTCTCCTATAAACAGTGGATCAAATCTCCATTTTCCATGAACCTTTTTGGACATTCTTTATGTCTTCTTTCTCTTTTTCATATCCTAATCATTAGCAAATGATCACTTAATGTGTTAAGTATATTTACTTATGATTATCCTCTTGATCTTTTTCTTTACTTGTCAAAAGAGAATATCACTCATACATTTGTGGTGTGATTAAAGATGAAGCCTTGACGAAGATCATCCTTCCTTAGATCTAGTTATGTTCATTATTTTATTTTAGTCTTGTGTAGATCCAATGTATTTTTGTATACTTGGATTTGTGTTTGTGTTAATCCAATGT
Source organism: Glebionis coronaria (assembly GCA_025667525.1). Taxonomy (NCBI): domain Eukaryota; kingdom Viridiplantae; phylum Streptophyta; class Magnoliopsida; order Asterales; family Asteraceae; genus Glebionis; species Glebionis coronaria. The sequence goes on along the minus strand of JANFOE010000656.1, from coordinate 617,295 downwards.
ATTTGTGGATACTTGGATTAGTCTTGTGTAGATCCAATGTATTTGTGGATAGTGTTGCGTTAATCCAATATATTTGTGGATACTTAGATTAGTCTTGTGTAAATCTAATGTATATGTGTATACTGGATTTGTCTTGCGTGGATCCAAGTTACATGTGTATACTTGGATAAGTCTTATTGAGTTGTAATAAGTCTTGTGTGTTAGCTCTCACTAAACTATAAAGTGATGTGTGTATGTATCTTGTGAGTTCTCACTAAACTTCAAAGTGAAGAGTTGTGAAGATTGGTTCTAGCTTTCGATTAGAACTCGACATCTAGCCTTGTGTCGAAAAAGAAGATGGCCGACGAAGATTAGTTCTAGCTTTCTATTAGAACTCGACATCTAGCCTTGTGGCGGAAAATGGTGAAGTAGGCGACGTGTGTAGATTGGTCCTAGCTAAGATTAGGTCTTGACATTTAGCTTAGTGTCGGAAAAGAATGTAAGCAATCTTGTAAAGTTTTCTCCGCCAACAAGGGAGCTTGTGGATATAGTGAAAATCTCAAGTAAGGTGTACTCTAGGAGTGGAGTAGGAACGAGGATAGAGCTTCGTTGTCGAACCACTATAAATCATAGTGTCGTACTTTAGGTTGCTTCTTTCCTTACTCTTTACCCATGCTTTCATTCTTACTCTGCATTTCATTGTCACTAGATATTGTTAATGCACTAGAATTGAACCTAACAACTATGAAATTAGTTTTCAAGTAAAAGGTAGTTTTGGGACAAACCTAATTGAATTTTTTTTAATAGGACCTTAACCGAGAGAAACTATTCACCCCCCATCTAGTTTCTACAATTGGTATCAGAGCGATGGTCACTCAAGGTCTTTGAAGTATATTGTGCTTTAAAACTTGGATCGATCCACTGTCTCCTCAAATTAGAAGGGTTCGTTGTACTAAAGTTTCTCTTTGGTCAAAACTACTTTTTCAATAAAAATAGACCTTTTAATTGGTAATATATCATCATATCTTATTTAGTAGCCTATATACATTTTAGATTTACTCTTGAAATGTATTTGCTAGTTTGTATCTTTCTTTGCGTATGTACTCATGAAGACTAATCATTAACTTGATTGCGGATTGAGCTACTTACACTTGTAGAAGACTCGTCTCCTTTTGATCTTCAACGTCTAAGGATGATGATATCAAGATTTATGTAAGTGAGAATAGTCCTTGAAGACTTAGTATGCACTTTAGTCAAATTTAGGTGTTGCATTGGTCCTTAGAAGACTCGGGATGCACTTTGCGGCTAAGGTACGTTTTCGTCCTTCCACACGCCCTATTGATCATTCTTTTGAGCATTACTTGACTATGTGCTTGTTCTTGGCATCCTTGCCTTAACATTTGTTTGTGGTATGTGATTCTATTCTTGTACCCTCTCAAACCTTCATTGCTTGGATACTTGACTCACTCGGTGTTGGTGTGTGAGTTAGTAGTAGCTTAAAGTATCAAGCATGATTTACATGGTTTGCAACTTATACGGTTAGAGGCCCTACAGCATGTGTAATATGTGCAGTTGAGCTCATCTCTAAGATGATTTTTTAATCCTTTGAGATACCAAATTACATCATATGTTGTAGTTAGGATCCTACACATTTGGAATTGAAATATTCCAAGGATATTGTCATTGTATTCCTAAGCAATGATATTTGTCCGATCACTTGGGATAGAAAGTAAATCTATAATCTTGCTCATATTTTGAAATAGTTTAAGACAAATACTTTAAGTGATCTTACTCTATTATACAAAATTGCTTGGTATGGTTCATTACCAAAGTCGTTTAGACTTACGCCAGAAAGGCACGTCTTAAACCACTATAGATGACACAAGCTATTCGTTTCTACTACTTGAAGATTGTCACTCATCTTTTGAGCATTGAACTTAGCCTTGAGTCACTCCTCTTGGTTTCTCTCTTCTTTGTATTTTCTTACGAGTATTCTTTTTTTCGTATCGGTCTTATTCGGTCTTTTTCGGTCTCGATTTATCTCGTAATCCTTCATTAAAGGCATTGTTTCCTAGTATTGAAGTGGTCCAATGATTTCCAAAAGGCTTGATATATATTTTAAGTATTTTAGAAAAGCTTGGTTTTGAAAATTTCTTTGATTTTCTTGGTTTAAAACTGCCCACTGTCGGCGGTCTTTATTTGTCACGGTTCAAACATGCAGTTCCTTATCGATATCGAACCACGGTCCACTAGTGACTAAAATAATCAGATTTTATTAAGAAATCATTTTTTCATAAAACCCCACCCTTTCTTCTCCACAGGCGACGGGTTTTTCATCAAACCACCATTGTTAATCTTTCAAAAAGCTTCAATCACCCAAATTAATTGATTCCAAGACTAGGTTTCACTCATCTTTCATCTAACATCAATTAATTGTAAGTATTTTCATTCAATTTCAATCAATTTGTTCTAGGGTTCTTAATTTCATAATTGAGGATTTTTAAAATTAAAATTGAATTAAAACCTAATTAGGAATGTGGGTTGACATAGTTGTAATGATATGATTCCTTAGGTTTGAATTCATTGCGATTTCACTAAAAACCACTTATAGAACAAATCCAAATTAGCTAATATATTTTGGTTAAATGATGAAATTGATATGAACCCTTGAACACATTGGTAATTGCATTGTTAATGCTTACCTAAAAATGTATTTTGAAAAACCAATGTTCAATGCCATTGTTTAATTTTACATAATTCATATGTATTAGTCAAAGATGAAATAGGTACATCGTGAACATGAGAATGTTAAGGATTAATCCTTTGGTTAATCAAGTAATCGATTTATAATTTTGATTTTTGTTCATTATGTAACATAAGAGTGATTGGGGAAATATTTTTGTGTTGAATATAGGTACTTAATGATGCCTTTGGAAACTCGTAAAGATCATGAGAGAACTAGAGAATACATGCCCATTCTTTCTACTTCGTGTCAATCTCGTTCTCTCAAAAACACTCTTCGTTCTTTAGAAACTCGTAGCTTTCATGAAGAACGCATTGTCCGTTCTAACCTCTATGGACTTGACTTCATTCGATACATGTTCAAATCTATTAGTTGTGATTGTTTGCTTGACATTGATGAGCCAATATTTCCTTCCTTCTTATGTAGTTCTTTAGTTCCTTCTCATTAATGTGCATCAATAATGGTTTATCTATTTGAAGACCATTGTATACACTCTTGAAGAATTTGGAAAAATTCTCAAGGTACCATATAGTGGTCAATGTAGGTTCACCGATGCTTAGAGTCTTGACTCTTTAGAATCAGCCTCTATTGATGTGCATTATGTGACCGAGCTACCTTCTCCGTTGGTCATATCTAGTGTTATTGTCAAACCTCGTGAACATTATGTTCTTGGTGAATTTCAAGGAAACACTCGTGTTCTCACTCCTTGAGAATTACTTACTAGCGAAATTAATAATTTTATGATCCCTTGGATCGAAATCATTAGGGAAAATGCAATGTGTCTCGGTGATAATCACAATCGTATGCCCGCTTGCCTTGCACATATGTTGTATTGTGTTGCACCCCGTACAACCTTGCATTCTTCATAGCTAGAAGAATTAACTATGTTCTCTTTGGGTCAAATTCGAGTCTTCCCTTAGTTATGCTTCTCTCTCGTCTTCTTAGAATAGTCCTTCTTGTCTTCCCATCTTTAAACGCATCATCTTATTGCTCCGTTGATCGTGTTATGCTTCGCGTTGAAGGGAACCTTTCACATGAGCCTAAGATTGATTCAAATGAAGATGGAAATGATCATCGAGTGAAAACTTATGACGTTGGGTGCATTCCTCTTTCAACCTCTTGGTTAGACAAGATCGAAACTAACACCAGCATAAGTTCTTCAAGTATTCCTCTATCATCAATGCACCAAAGCATTGGTGACTCCTCTCTTGTATCCAATGACTCTTTATCATTCTCTAGTTCACTCGTTTCTTCTCAAGACATTGATCCTGATTATCGATTTTTCCTAAATCCTCATCTTTTGGAAAACCCAAGTGAAGGATCAAGGCACATTGAAGAAATGTTCATGAGAGAAAGTGAATGAGGTGTAATTGCTCTTGGTTAATGTCACGAGTGTAACTCTAACTTGTTACTTGTTTATTATATTAGACTTTGGTTTGTAGTACTAATACTTTGTGTTTGGATTAGCTACAATTTTAATCCTAATGTATTCATGTTATCGAACTTTCGATTTACATGACTTTATGCAATTATGTGTTTGTTAGTCATCTAGATTTTGGTTAGTAATCTATTTTGGCTTGTTAAACCTTTGCTTAAAATCTGGGCTTGTGAAAAATGCTGGAAGTCCATTTTATGAAGCCTTCTACCCGCGGTTCATTAATTCTGGGCGGTTCTTTATTAATATCGAACCACGCCTTTATTTAAGGAACCGCAGGTGGTGTCTTCGAAAGCATATATGCTTTACACTGTTTTCTCTAAATCTTTATAAACATGGCTGAAACCGAATAAAGTTTTTGTATTTTTGGACGGTTCTTTATCAATATCGAACCGCGCCTAACATTTTGGCTTGTTTTTTTTATTTTTTTATATTATTTTAAATATATATTTTTATGTAATAAAATGGTTTGGTTCGGTTCGGTATTTACGGTTCGGTTTTTGGATGAGAACCGAAAACAAACCGTAAGTTAGTTTTTGATTTTTGAAAAAGTATTCGGTCGGTTCTTCGGTTTTCGATTCGGTGTCGGTTTTTTCAGTTTTTGTATTTTTGGTATTAACTTGCCGACTTATAGAATTTGTGATTATATAGAATTTGGAGTGTGCATGTTTGTTTTTTTAGGCGGTATGTAAGTTGCCGACATACTTTTCCTATATATATAATCATCAACTTCATTATTAGTATCCATAAAACAAAAACGAACGAAGTAAAACCTTAATATCTATCGACAAAAATTATCAAGTGATAATGTCGTGGTCCTCTCGTTTGGAATCCGAAAAACGAAACACGATCGAGCTGAAGACCAGCGAGGGTAGTTTTGCTTATATCCCGTTCGAAACTTTCGAGGCTGCTGTTTCGGAGAACACTTACCTTCGAGGTTATACCACTACGTTGGAGTCTCAGATAAAACGTATGGTTCCTCGTTCTCAGTTGGATGAGTTGCAGTCTAAGATGGAACATATGGTTCCTCGTTCCGAGTTGGATGAGTTGCAGTCTAAGATGGAACATATCGTTCCTCGTTCCGAGTTGGATTTGGAGAAACGTCGTGTTGCTATGTGGAAGAGAAGGGCTGACGAGAGGCGAATCTGTGCTAACCGATACTACAAAGATGTTTGTTCACTGGAGGATCAGTTGGAGTCAAGCCGTCGACGCTATAGGAACCTGGTGAGACGTACTAATAAGTGCGTTCGAGGTTATCATCATCGTTCAAAGCTTGCTTGCGTGGCTCGTGCAAAGGAGATGAAACGTATGAAGTCTTCTTCCGATGAGCTTGTCCGTACTCGTCATAGTGTTTCTATGGAGAATCAACGGTTGAGGGCCGGAATCGCTGCTGCTTTGAAACTAGAAGGCACTACTCGTGCTAAAGGTGATGGTCCTCTTTTTGTTGATCCTAATGTTTTCTTGCAGATTGTCAAGTTGATTGGTTGATCCTTTGGCTCGGGCTCTCGGATGTCGTATCTTAATGTTCAGTTTTTGTAGGACAGGCTAGCCCTAATTTCGTCTATCGTGTACGATCGGATTAGTGTGTCGAACAGAACTGTTTTTTATTGTATCGTATCTTTTTCATAATGTAGTTCTTTTTTTGTATGTTATCTATTTTTGAACCAATAACATCAGATAAAACCATAAAAAACATTAACCAGCTGAACTATAAACTCGAAAATTATCATAAAAAGACTACTCCTTTAATGATGTATCTAAAGATGTTGTGATCAAGTCCAAGAACAGAATAAGTTAACGCGTAACATATTCACATCACATGCCCCCTCAGCTTCTGTTATTTCTAGGTCCATACCGACTGTTGCCTGAATCAAATGTCGTTAGCAGCTGTGGCATCGACATTCCCCCCGATACCACAATTTCTGCACCAACCAAAAAAAATAAATTAACAACGAATTATTTCAAATCTCTGATTTGAAATTTTGACCCGTTTGAGAAGTATAACCCAAACCGACCCATATAGAAATCAAAACTGACACTTTTAATAAAAGGGATGAAAACTTGCCTATTCCTTCACGAACGGATAAATTTGGCCTGACAACTTCTTTAGAGTTCACCAAAAATATATCACCAATATAAAGATGGTTTGTCGGAACATATACCGAATACAGCTCTTCCTCTGTGTCACTCTGTTTCACATAATTGCGTATGCAAAAGTTAAACAGATACATCAACGATTATATGGAAACATACAAAAGAATACGTATAATCAATAAATAAGATGCACCTGAAGAATGAAGGATGAAGTGATGAACCCAAATGCATATTCACCGGCACGAGGATGCTTAATGATGACAACTTCCTGAAAGGCTCTCGAGTTTTGATCTGCGTCAAAGGTGACTAAATGAGTTGTGGCTCCCATTGATTATTTGGTTATTAGGCCGGAAAAGTTACACTAACTGACCTGGAGATATGGCAGCGCTAATCTGCTTGGAGGCATCATAGATATGACGAACAAACGGCATACGTTTAATGAACCATTCACCAAGGCTTAGGACAGATGCACCCAACCATGATGACATGAAGATTCCCACACAAAATATGAATGTGACGGAAGTTACAAACCCGAGGCCTAAAAAAAGAAGTTGGTTGTTATGATTTAAGGGGTGTTTGGAAATGCGTTTAAAAAATGATAGCAGACGATCATGTTAAATGTATATTTCTAGAGTGTGATTATCAGATAAACACATGTTATGAATTTATGGCGAATTCTAATTATTTGAGCCTATCATACGTCAATTGCTTATTCAACCACTATAAACAATATGAGTAATTTAGCGAGATAAACTTTAGGTCGCCCATCCATGAATTTATACAACTTATTACGGTGACAGACTTTAAATATGCAAATCCCAACCGGAAATTATAATAGAAAATGAAGTACTATGTAAGTTTTGTAGACTTATTGGTCGGTTATAAACAAGTTCATAAAAAGCCAAACATATGAGCCCTGAAAGATAGTTCGTGTATGCTTACCGAATATGTTTATGCCAAGTTGAGCATAGATAGGAGAGAAAAACCCGTCCACAAAATGTATAAACCACCATGTTGTGTAGAAAGTAATAGCTAGCGGTAACAGGATGACACTGCGAGAAGAGTCAAAAGCAAGCAAAGTTTGATGCCAAAACATATGCTTATGCTTAAAAGTTTAAGAATACTAAACGAAGTAAAATGACAATGAAGAAAATTTGTGCATACCATCCTGTCATGAACTTTTTGGAAGCCCAGCTCCTAAGGACTTTGGAGAAGGTCTACATGAAAGAAATGACATGCAATGTTAGTAACGAGTGACGAGAATGCACAAACAAAGAAACATAAACCACATCAATACTTATTCTTTACAGGTTGAACAGTTGTCAGATTCAGTCGTCATAACCAACGATCACAGGTGATGTTTGTCATTGCGTTTCGGAATTAGAATCAACTATAACAAGATGTGATTTTGGTTCGGCTAAACTACTGTGTGAGTGTTTGGCATGTTCCGACTATATTAGGATTGATACAAATAATGACCTAGACAGTTTTGATGCTGCTACTCAAACTGATTACAGTCTTCAAATAAACAAACGATCTGCGACTTAAAACTTATTATCAGATAAGCGGCTTTCAAAACACAATGCCAACACTCCCTGATTGTGAAATACAAATCTATCCTTATAAACACTCCATCTAAATACATAATCAAGATTTAAGTTTTCCTATCGGTGAATAATCAGGCAAGTATGATCAGTTTTGCTGCAGCAACTACTGGATTATCCAAATTTGGCTATTTGACACCTAAATAATCACATAATCGAATCATTTTCACTATTCCCAAACACAAGTAAAACAATATAACACCAAACACCCATAATACAATTCAGAAATCAGCACGAGCACCAACCCCCACGGACGGAACCAGTGTGGGTCCTTGGGGGTCAAATTGTTTTAAACTGCTAAACCAATAAAAGTCAAATAAGAACCAACCTCCATCTAAAACCCCGATCAATACTAATAACCCATAAAAAAAATCAAAAAACCGGTAATCATACGAGGTCTTTCCCAGTTCAGTTCAGATGTAGGCAGCCTAAACAAAGTAACGTGACCATTTCTGACCCCTTTCCCTGGCCACCCCCCAAGATGTACCTACTACCTAGTGAGGATCAAATATGCCTGACCACTAGGCCACCTTGGTGGCGGTTACCAAAACTACAATAATACAAGGCAAAACACTCACACAGATCGTAAAAACTCGTTACACAACCAGACGTAAAAGCCTACAAAAACACCACCCCATCTTAAACCCTGATCAATACTTTTTAACAACCATCAATCAACCCATATAAAGAATGTAAACCTTGACGGGGGTTTTTCTTAAGCTTATTTTTTGACTTACGAGCTTATGTTTTTTCCACTTATCTTTCATAAACTCGTTTATTTAGACTTATTCTGAAACTCATGATCTTATATGCAACTCATGATCTTATATGCGTCTATTATGTCATAATAAGACTATTAAGTTTGAAAATAAGCCGAAAACATATAAGCTCAAAGATACGCCCCTAATTATAAACTCATGCATTTTAACCTAATCCTGATAAACCCGAATCAAGGTTCAATCTGTATACCAATTAGCCAAAACCCATTACACAATTCACCCCAATTACGAACTCCAAAACCCTAAAACCATCATAAACATAAACTATTTTTTAGGGGGGCGTTTGTTTTGGCATATATAGCCGGCTTATGGTTTATTTGGTTTTGTGGCTATGTTTCATAAGCTCACTTTTTGTGGCTTACTTTGAAACTTTTCGGCTTATATAAGTTTAATATGTCATAATAAGTTCATATATGTTTCATAATAAGCCACAAAACGTGAGATTATGAAACATAGGTCCAAAATCAAACACGCCATAAGCCGACTATATAAGCCAACTACCAACTCCAAAACCCTAAAAGCATCAAAAACATAAATTAATTTAATTTTGGGTGTTTGGATTAGCTTATTGTCTCGGGTTATGGTCTTATTCGAGTTCGGAAAAGCCAATAAGTGTAATATTATAGAGCTTACGAGCTTACCAACTTCAGGTTATGGACTTACTCAAGTCCATAATCTCATATAACTAAAGCTCATAAGCCCTAAAATATTACACTTATGGCCTTTTCCAAACTCGAATAAGCCCATAACCTGAGAAAATAAGCTAATCCAAACACCCATCACCCTATCTAAAACCCTGATCAAGACCCATTGCACAATTCAACCCAATTAGTAAAATCCCTAAAACCATAAAAAAAAATTACAGCCGGCTTATGGATTATTTGGTTTTGGGCTTATGTTTCATAAGCTCACTTTTTGTGGCTAAATTTAGAAACTTTTCATCTTATATAAGTTTATTATGTCATGATAAGCTTATAAAAGCCTAAAAGCTTCTAAATAAGACACAACAAGCGAGCTTATGAAACATAATCCGAAAACCAAATACACCATAAGCCGGCTATATAAGATGAAACAAACACCCCCTAAAACCCCTCTGATCAAGACTTGAATAAAATCACCAAATTCACAAAAAAAGTTGCAAATTTATAAAAAAAACTAACAATAACACATTACACAATTCAATAGCGGGCTTATGGCGTATCTCGTTGTGGACCTATGTTTCATAAGCTCACTTTTTATGGCTAAATTTTGAAACTTTTCGGCTCATATAAGTTTATTATGTCATAATAAGTTCACATAAGTTTCAAAATAAGCCACAAAAAGTGAGATTATGAAACATAGGTCCACAACCAGATAAGCCAAAAGCCGGCTATATAAGCCAATTACCGACTCCAAAACCCTAAAACCCTCAAAAACATAAATTAACTTATTTTAGGTGTTTGGATTAAATTATTTTCTCGGGTTATGTGCTTATTTGAATTTGGAAAAGCCAATAAGTTTAACATTTTAGGGCGTACGAGCTCTCTCATAAGAAAGACGAGAGCTAGCATAAGAGGGCACGGTATGGTGAGCCGTCGCTCGGCTCGCCACGACGGCGCGAGCTGACGACGGCGCCAACCGTACCGTTGCTCGCGTCGTCGGTTTTTGGCTGGCTACAACCAGCCGACGTCGTCGCCCACGGCGCGAGCCCGTGGCGCAACCAACCACACTGTGGCTCGCGCCATGGGGTTAAGTTATCGTTTTTTTGTTTTTTGTTTTTTTTTTTTGAAAATTTAAAAATCCTACCGTTATTCCAACGGCTACTTTTTCTTTTTTTTGAATTTTTGACCTTTTGAGGGCAAAAAAAACCCCATTTTTTCATCTTTTTTACCTATAAATCCCCACTAAATTTAACCAAATATCACACCTTCTTCTATAATTCTCTACATCTAATTTCTATATTTTTTCTATCCACCATGAGTCAAAATCCAAACCAATACCCGAATCAATGGTTAAACAATTACATTTCCGATCCTCAAAATCAAATTCCTACTACTCAACTACCAAATTCGTCTACTTCGTCTAACCCGAATACTCCCTCATCCGCAACATCTAGCACTTCAAGAACATTCGCCAACTATAATCAACTCCCAAATCCGTTCGCTACCTTCCCACAACAAAACCCGTTTGTTAATTGTACACCCGAGGGAAGATAGCCGATCTAGATGAAAACGGGAACAAGGAGTTTCCACACAAAAGCGCTTGGCTTGTTTTGAAAGACAAGTATAAATGGAAAAATCCCGATTCAACTCGAACACGCCGGGCCTGAGGGAAGATAACCGATCTAGATCCGGATCTTTTCAATGACGATGAGATCCCTAGAACGATTGGACCGACAGGTGGCGGCAAGACTAGAAGTGGCTGCACTTCAAAAAAGGAACGAAGATTTGCAAATCCTTCGATACGACACTACCGGATTGAGTGCACAAGACGTGGCGAGAATCGAGAAGCTCAAAGACGAGGCGCGCGCGAAATATTTAAATTTTTAAGTTGTATTTTTTTTAAGTTTTTTTTTTCGTATTTGTGTTCTTTTTTTAATTCGGTATTTTTTTTATTTTATGTTTTTTTAATTTCGTGTTTTTTTTAAAATTAGTGATTGCATTTTTTTTTATTAATGAAAAATTTAAGTTTATGTTAATTAATTGTTGAAAAAAAAAGAAAAAAAAAAGTGGTGGGGTGACGACGACACGAGAATGTTGGTGTTAACCAGGGAGGGGGTTGTGTCATTGTGGGGTGTTTTGGTGTCATGGGAGAAAAAGGTGACGTGACATCACTTTTTGCCCACGACACGAGCACGACGGCTCAACCGTACCGTGTGCTCACCAGGAAAGAGCAGCTATTATCAGTCCTAAAGAGCCAGTATCCGTCCTTCACTCTTAACTTAAGGAAATGATAGACCTTAGCACTTGAAGTCTGGCTAAAGGAAGATAGCATATCATAAAGAGATGAAAAAAAAATCAAAATGAAGGCGTTAGCGAGGGACCTCTATATAGTCATTATTTGATACTTACCGCTTATGGACTTACTTAAGTCAACAATCTCATATAAGTAAGCTCCTAAGCCCTAAAATGCTAAGTTATCGGCTTTTCCAAACTCGAATAAGCCCATCACCCGAGAAACTAAGCTAATCCAAACACCCAAAAATAAGTTAGTTTATGTTTTTGATGGTTTTAGGGTTTTGGAGTTAGTAATTGGCTTATATGGCCGGCTTATGGCTTATTTGGTTTTCGGCTTATGTTTCATAATCTCAGTTTTTGTGGCTTATTTTGAAACGTATATGAACTTATTATGACATAATAAACTTATATAAGCTGAAAACCAAATACGCCATAAGTCGACTACATAAGCCAAAACAAACATCCCCTTAAAAAAAACACCCCATGACCCCATCTAAAACCCTGATCAAGACTTGAACCAAATCACCAAATTCACAAAAAAAAAAAAACAACTTTATAAAAATTTAAACATAACCCATTACACAAAATCACAAATCAATCCATAAAATCAAATTCAAAAAAAAAGAAAAAAAAAAAAAACCTGACGGCCAGCGTGCTGAGAAAAAGAAGGAGAGGGTTTAGGTGAAGAGAGTTGATCATCATGATTGTTTGAAATTGGTATGAGCAGTTCGCGATCTCTGTTCATACTAATGGGTAATTTTTCATCACCCATCTTTTTTTTTTTTAACTAAAAAAGACAAGATTCTTACTGGTTTTAACTTTTAAGGTTGGTTAGTTTTGGGTTTTGATGTTTTTTAAGAAACTTGTTTTGGGGAATTGAGGTTGCGTGTCATGAGTTTCAATGAGTTTTTGTCCAAAACCCTTTAATACTTGATGCTATTTTTAACTAATTTTGTCTAGTTTGTGACTTTTGAAAATAAAAGTTTACTAGACGAATACCCGCGCATAGCGGCGGAAATTGTCTAGCAACAGATAATTAACACGATGCGATATTGTGGTAAGTGTTTCGGTGAAGTTCAAAATATAACGTCAAAAGATTAAACTTTTATTTCAAAGCGTTGTAACATGTTATAATTCAAAATATCTTATAAGTATGTTTCAATTGAATGAAAGGGTGTCATTTGTTTAATTAACGAAATTTTATATCTTTTTTAATGAATAAGATTTGCATGTAGTAGTTTTTAATGGGACCCACATTTTTCAAGCATTCAACATTTTCAACTTTCAACCAAAGGGATACACCATTTATAATGTAATATAAATATACATTAGTGGGACCCACATTTTTCCAGCATTCAATATTTTCAACTTTCAACCAAAGGATACACCCTTTATAATGTAGTATAGATATAGATTAGTGGGACCCACATTTTTCAACCATTCAACATTTTCAACTTTCAACCAAAATGATACACCCTTTATAATGTAGTATAGATATAGATTAGTGGGACCCATATTTTTCAACCATTCAACATTTTCAACTTTCAACCAAAGGGATACACCCTTTATAATGCAGTATAGATATAGATTAGTAGGGCCCATACTTTTCAACCATTCAACATTTTCAACTTTTAACCAAAGGGATACATCCTTTATAATGTAGTATAGATATATATTAGTGGGACCCACATTTTTCAACCATTCAATATTTTCAACTTTCAACCAAAGGGATACACCCTTTATAATATAGTATAGATATAGATTAATGGGACCCATATTTTTCAACCATTCAACATTTTCAACTTTCAACCAAAGGGATACACCCTTTATAATGTAGTATAGATAAGGTCGATTAATTATCGTTTAACTTAGGAAAACGGGTATCGATTGATGGTCATTTAGTTAGGGTTGGGCATCGGGTTTCGACTGGTTAAAATTGGATCGGTTTGAAGACTGAAATGATCCGGAATTTCATATTGAGACTGGATCGAAATGGTCTGATTTAGTTCGGTTCCGTTTGATCCTTGGCCCGGTCGTATTAGGTATAATCGATGAGATTTTTGGTAAGATCGAAACGGACTAAGAACCGAAATGGTCCAAAACTCCGGAATGAGGACCGAAACCGAAATTTTTCAATTCGGTACGGTCCGGTTTTCCTCTCCGAATCAGTTTTAGGTGTGTCATGCTTAACCATACACTTAACCATTATTGTCCGTCATCTTTTTGATTTATGTAAACAACCAAATAAATTGACGACAATCAATGATGGTCAAACTTTCCCAAAACTCATTGTACACTCTAAACTAATTTTACCCATATTATACTGTTATCTATTAAGTAGGGGCGATTATTATCGGATCGTCGGTCAAACCGGACCGGAGAACCGGAACTAAACGTATTTTGGTTCGGTCCTTTGTCCATGCTTTTCGTTATACTCGGTCCTTGATCCAGTTTTATCTTACAAAAAACACGACGATTATGCCTTATAAGACTAGACCGGACCAAACCATTTCAGTCCGGTTCTCGTCTAACGTTTTGAGCTGATTCAGTTTTGGTCCGGTCCGGTTTTTAGACCGTGAACACTCCTAATTACAAGTTTTCTTTTAATTTTGCCGAATATACCCGAGAATCACAAAGTTACCAAAATTCTATTCCGATTCATCATCGATTAATTATGTCTAGGCTCGTGACAAGCTGCAAAAAAAGTCGACCAACTGACTACTGGTCTGATTTTTGCAAACCTTGATAAGAAGATCACAAACCCCATTTACCATCATTACACCAATTTTTTACAGCTAATGTCACCGTCAATTTAATGTAATGAGATAATAAATTCATCTTATTACATACCTCACTTAAACACAAATATACTTCAACCAACAGACACAAGACTTAGTAATTCACTAAGTCTTTTATGTTCAAAATAAAAACGACACGTTCTCCAAGTCTGAAGGTCTTCGTGTCGTTATTACGCCAGGTCTTTAAAGTGTCGTGTGAAATATGTCGGGATATTATGAATTTACGATAGTCTCGCAGAAAAAAGGTTGTATTAAAATCTCAGTATGAAGCCAAGCCCAACAAAATATGGGTTTTGGGCTTACAATTGGCCCAAATATCTAAAATCTCTAAGCCCATTATTCACCAAGTTATATAATTATGGGCTTTCTATATTACCAAGTTATCCATCATGTTTTCATAATTTACAACAATAACAATACCCAATCCCGCGAAAGCATGGTTAGAGTAGGTTATGTTATATGTACCCAAGATTAAACCCGAGAGTAAATAGACTGCTTCCGGCATATGATTAATATAAATGACCTAAATAGTAAATATATACCACGTCGACGACGATATATGACTATTGTACATTTGTACCTGACCGAAACAAATACCACGTCGACACACATTATCGTCACGTCACATGTTACGTGTCGACCTTTTCTTACAAATAATGTGAAAAGGAACAAAAATCATGTACTTTGTAATCGAAAAGTGACAATCATAAGTCATGGGTGACATTTTGATAACAACTAACAAGATGGGTACACATGAATAGAAACAAAACATGCCAATGCATCAGAAGGTTCATGTTTGTTAAATGACAATGAAGTTTATGGCCCTTAATTTCTCATCCACAAATTATTTCATTGTCGGGAATCAGGACACAAAACGAACAGGTACACTTAAAATAAACAAAACAATATTATAAACGTAAATATTTAGAGACTATGTTGTTTAGCACAAATTTGACAAAAATCTAAGTTTTTAAAAAATTCATGGGTGTCCTGGGAGCTGGGACCCGAGGCCCACCCTAGTTCCGTCCCTGAGTATAGTAGTCCTCTATATATAAGCTTGGTTTCAAAAAAAGTGTATAGTGTATAAAATGTTGGAAGGCAAAGCTTATGTTAAGGATACTGATATGCCAATGAAGATGCAGGTTCATGCTATGGATTGCGCGTCGCGTGCTCTTGATCTTTATGATGTTGTTGAATCCACTTCCATTGCTGCACATATCAAAAAGGTGTGTTAGAGCTTATCGCC
Source organism: Glebionis coronaria (assembly GCA_025667525.1). Classification (NCBI taxonomy): domain Eukaryota; kingdom Viridiplantae; phylum Streptophyta; class Magnoliopsida; order Asterales; family Asteraceae; genus Glebionis; species Glebionis coronaria. The sequence goes on along the minus strand of JANFOE010000656.1, from coordinate 601,681 downwards.
TTGTCTAGATAAGGCGTTTTAGGAAGCAATAGTACTAAATATTTCATGTGTTAAATTTTTGGTTTCAGGAATTTGATAGGACTTATGGAGGTGGATGGCAATGTGTAGTTGGTTCAAATTTCAGTAGCTTCTTCACACATTCAAAAGGGTCGTTCATCTATTTCTCGTTGGAGACGCTCAGTTTCCTGATCTTCAAAGGTGCTTCGTCTTGAATTCGCTAATCAAGAGTTAGAATTCTTCATATGTTTAATTTAGATTTGCAGAATTTACGGTCAAATAATAGTAAGATTGATTTCGTACCATGTTACATTGGCCATAAGCCCACAGCCTTCGTTTCAGTGTAGTAGAACTAGGAACCGATATTTATCCATCATTTCATTGTACTTTAAAATGTTTACATGACAGTTTCCGTTTTAGTAACTTGACCGTGCTCACTTCTGTGTAAAACGGCGCATTAAAACCATCTGTCTTACAAGCAACCATATATCAAAATTTTCTGAACTTGGATGGTTGTTTGGCTTGTTTCCGGAGAAAAAAACAGTTAGGTTACACTTTTTTTAAAACCGGCACGTCTTGCAGAGGATGTACAATGTTTACAAAACAGAATAGTACAAGTTGCTGTAAGTTATAACATTATCGTGTCAGTTTTTTCCATTTCGACAAGCAGAAAATAATACCGTCAACTACAATATATCTACTGAACTATTATATATCTACTAGAATTTAGTAGCCGATTCATGATTTCATCATATCATATCATGCTACAAAACACTATAAAAAGAATTATTTGCAGAGCGTCTGCACGTGCATTATACCGGAGTCTTCTGCGCAAATCAGCCCTTGGTTACAAGTTCAATAAGCATTTCGTCGATTAGTCTGCTCAAAATTATCTTCTCCAAATCTAACACAGCTTCTTCGACTTCAATTATTGTACACCCGTCTTTCCAACCTGTCGTACACCACGCTCCTCCATGTGTACTTAGATATAAATCTTTTTCCAACAATACAGGAACTATGTCTGCTGCATCAGAATTATCCTTCGATAATTTACTAAAACTTCTTAGATTTTTTATTTTTTTCACGATGTCCCTTGTCATCTGGTCTTCAGAAACGCATACTCTCAAGGGGAAAATGATTCTCAGAAATGGATTTTGACTTTGGTTTTCATGCTCTAAGAACTCGGTGATGCAGTCTTGAACAAGCTCGTCAATGACCTGTTCAGAATCTCGAAAGTTGCTTATCGTTTTCAAGATTTTAGCTTTCTGTTCACTTAGATCAGAAACACTTCTTTCTTCATGATTGTCTCTAGTTTCAGACTGATCCATGCTCGAAACAGCGTCACTATCACGATCTTCAGATTGCTGATTTACATTCTCAACTTCTGTACATAGAAACCAACCATGTAAATAAACTCGACATAGTGCAGTTTGAAAATTTACAAAGTTGGCAGAAAAAAAAAACTTGTTACTTACAAACGTAAAGCATAAATATTTACGATTAGTTATGTAATTACCGTTCATTGTAACTTCAAATTCTTGACTTTCTTCCTGACTAGCCGAATCGTTGGGCAAATCTTCATTAATCTGCAGCAACATGTATCAAAATTAGACCCGAACTTCAGTACTAGAATCTTATTCCCAGTCTCTAGCATTAGAATATTCAAATAACTCACAATGGTAGGCAAGGGGTCTGCAACTGGCTTTTTGACCTTCACGTTCTTCTTTTGGTTACTCGACTTGCTGGCAGATGAAACTGAAGATAACGTTCGCTTTGGAACAGGATTCTGAATAGCGTTTCTTTGTGGCTTCACTTGCTTTGGAGAAGCAATTTTGGAAACTGAATTTGTCGATTTTGTGTTATCTACTGGTTTCCTCTTGACGGGTGATGCTATCTTTTGTACCTTGTCGATTTTCTTCTCAGTGTCTGGCTTCCTTTGTGGCTTTGTGACGACAGGAACAGATGCTTTCTGCTTATCAGAAGGTGGTTTCGGCTTACCTCTATTCTTAGCACCTTTATCTTCGACTTTCACTTTTTCTTGATGGATCTTTCTCATTGGATTTTCATAAACTTTATAACTCTGATTATCATGACCTAAACGCTGTGGTCTCATTAAAACAATAGGCGGTGAATCATCAATAGATTTATTGCTCGTTGGTTTCATTTCGCGCTGTTTGTTTCTCAAAAGTCCTTTAGATTGCATCATATCAATGATTTCATCTAATGACATATGTTCACGATTTATCTTCTGCATCAAAGACTGTGGTCTCTTTCCATTTGGTAAGTCAACATCGAAAACGGGCCTAAACTTGCTACTAACCTCCATCTGCTTTTGGGGACTAGGCGGAGGCGGTTTTGATGGAAACTCTTCTAATCCCATAAGTTTTGCAATCAAGTTTGAGCCTTTTGACTTTTCCTCAGTAGCCCTCGAAGAAAAAGACTCGGACGAGGTGAATTCGTGAGTCGAATACATCATTGAAGAAGATCTGCTCGAGCTCGTTGAAGCTATATCAGGAGATAACTGCAACTTCCTTTTACCTGCAAAACCAGAAAACCAATTAACCAGGCGAAATATATACTTCATAGCCATAAATTTTGTTTACCAAAATTCAAGAGGACTACCACACCTGCTAAATCATCCGAGTCTCGGCTTGCATATGCATTTTCGTGATAAGACTTGTTTGGCAACAGATTTTGCTTTGATAGACCGTCCCTAATCACATCCCTTAGCTCTGCATAACAATCTCTCGACGACCCATTTGCCAATTTTCTTTCCTTTTCATAACCCATATCATAAACTTTAAAACTTTCAAACCGATCCGAACCAATCCTGCCGGAAAGCTCCTCACTTGGTTTCTCCTTTTTCTTCAAACCCGTAACATACGTACTCTCTTGCAACTTACCAAGCATCATCAAACTCTCTTGAAGATCAAGAGCGCCTTTGAGCAAATCTTTCGCAATATCCTTTGGTTGACTTCTAAAACTAGCACCTTTCGACCACGAATCAATAGCTTCATTAAGCTTTAAAGCTCCATTTTTCACCTCAACAAGAGACATTTTCTCCTTCTCTTTCGAACTCTTTAGACATGACTCATTCTCAGCGCGTTTAGTACTCATTTTCGCAGGATCGGTTTTGGATATTCTTATTGTTTTTCCTTCAACTACACCTCTTGGATCTTCACAAGTGAGAAATGATCTATACACAACTGATCTCAGGCTTTCTTGAGGCATATTCTGTTGTTTTCACACCAAAACATTGATTAAGTCAGAAATTTTATAAAAAAACATCAAAATTCCATATGTATTACATTTGTGCTTACTATAATCAAAATTCCATATAAATACAAACATATCAAACAAAAATATATAACAAAAAAGACTCATTAAACCATCATTTGCCGCTTAAGAAACAATTATTTTAAGAAAAAAATCCGACCCCAGAGTTAAACCATCAAAACAGACAGGCCTCGAGACACGAACCAGTAGTAACAAGCCATTTAAGAAACAGTAACATAAGTACACACATTAACAGAGATCTAAACACATAAACATATGATCCAAGAAAAATAATACACCTTTCTAAATATAGTAAGTTACCTTATAGTATTTGCTACCAAGCTGAATTTCTCACCATTGACAAGCTAACCAAAGTTCAAAAAGTTAGCTAAAAAAAAGCCATTAATGATCACCAAAACATTAAGGATACTCACATGGTTTCTGTTAGTTATTTGGTGGTGTGAAAATGAAAAGATAGCAGACTAGATCCACACTAGTGATGAACAAAAAAAAAGGGTAAGTGAATCTTGACTTTATGTAGTGAACCCACCTCTAGATATTACTACTACAACAAATAACAAAAGAACACTAGGGCTTAATGCAAAGGTAGCTAATATAAGTGTGTGTGCATGTATGTGTCTTAAATGTGAGTTTTAGTGAAAACTAGTGTAAATCTTTTCAGGTGTCTATGAATCATGTTTAAAATTAAAAGCATGTTTGCAAATGAAGCAAGATATTAGATGAAGAGTTAATGGTTTGTTTCATACATATATGGGTGTAACTTGTAATGGTGAAATAGGTATTATTAGTTACTTACTTGAAAATTGTAATAATTTGTTTATTAAAACTATTTATTATAAAGTGGTGTAGTTTCAAAGTTGATATGTACATGATCGGTAATGTTTGTTTACGGTAAAAAGAAAATTGAATCTGTCAATAGGCATGATAATCCTATGTCTTGTATATGAGGAAACATAACCGGTAATGTTCATATCAACTTAAGATTATACTAATCCTTTTTAAACTCGATAGAACGTTTGTTATCAACATGGTGTTGAAGAAAAGATTTGCTAGGGCTAAAATACGACTTTTCGACACATAAAATTGTGAGGCGTTTATAAAATGACTTCGTATCATATTTATTGTTCATCTTTCTTTTTTTTTGAACTAAAGTATTTATCATGTGATGATAACCGTGACAGTTTATTATGAAAATAAAAGTTTTCAAGCATGAAACAAATTATTAAACTTACATAAAGAAAAGAAAAATATAAAACGTCTCTAATCGAATAAAACCCCCTCTAGGGTTAAGGATACATTATCGAAAGCTACATTTTTACTCGTCTCATTTTTATTATTTATCGGGTTTTTTTTAACTGTGAGTATTTATCACGTAAAGATAACCGTCACGGTTTATGACAGAAATAAAAGTTTCCAAGCACGAAACAAATTGTAAAACTTACATGAAGAAAAAAATAAAATAAAACGCCTCTAACCTAGTAAAACCCCTTCTAGGGTTAAGGATACATTATCTAAACTCACAATTTTTTACTCGTCCCATTTTTATTATCTATCTTTTTCGATCATATATAATTATTGTTTTTCTACTCAAATAAAAGATTTCTTTTTTTTACCATGATCTTTTGTTTGCAAGTAACTTTGAGACATATACTAAAACTCTATAAAGATGTACAAAGTGTTTTGTTCCAAGAAATTAAACAAGTGGGAATATGAAAAGAAGATTAGGTATAGTGAACAATAATTGTGAGTTTAAGGAAATCTGTGATTTATGTTCTCATGGGTATCATCATGAATTCAGAGCCCTTTCTATGGGTATCCCAAGAAGTTAATACTTTCTCGAATGAAAGCAATCTCATAATTATTTGTATAATCATGTTTACATGTGAGAAAATCATTTCCATTTGGCTCCTAGCATGTGATTATTAGGCCCTTCAATTATATTCAATGTACTAATTGCTTAAGATAATCTAGAAGTATGACTTGTGGTACCTGTATTTGACAAACAACCACTAATTTCATAATATACTACTCCCTCAGTCTCAAAATTATTGTCCAGGTTACTATTTTGGGACGTCTCAATTTAATTGTCCACTTCCAAAACTAGATAAGAAATGTGTATTAAGTTTACCATATTCTCTCACTTGAAGGTATTATTACAAACAATAAAGAAAGTGTAAATTAATTAGTTAAGGGTAAAACTATCATTGTGTAAAAAGTAAGAGAGATAAAACTGAAAAAATGATATTTTTATTAAATTACATGTTTTTTGTCGGTGGACAATAATTATGAAACGGAGGGAGTACTAGCTAGAGGTGGCAAAACGGACGAGCGGTGGGTTAAACGGGCGACGGACTAAACATGCGGCAGGTCAAACGGACATGACAAAACGGACGAGCTAAATGGGCGCAAGATAAAACGGGAAAAAAACATATAAAAACGTATAATTAAAAATTAAAAATATTTGTTTGAAAGTCGGAGATAAAAAAATTAAATATAAAATATCCCGAGTAGCCTAATTAGTATTTTACATGTGCGTCAATTAAGCCCATTTAATTTCTTACATGTGCGCCCGTTTAGCCCATTAATAATAAAAATGATAAAAATGACCCATCCTTTCTAGAAAAATATCAAAGAATGCCCATTTTATTAAAATGGACAACATTTGCGACCTTTACTATTAGCTAAGAGTGGTCATTTTTGACTTGACACGAAACCTGGCTTGAAATCGATATAAAAGTAACAAATTCAAGTTAAGCGCTATATATTTTGGGTCAAGTTTGAGTCGACTCATCTAACCTGTTTATTAACACGTTATGTTCAGGTTAAAATTATTTTAATTGAGTCGACTTAACAACCTAATTAAGATTTTTGTCTTTAAATTAAAAATTAAATATATTTTATTATACAAGTTAAATTGGTTAAACGAGTCAAACATACAAATTCTTTTAACATGTTTAATCCATGTAATATGTTAAATTGAATACAAAATGAATTAAATGAGTTCACTCGAACTTATTCAACTCAAGTAACTTAAACAAGTTAAGGTTAACATAAATGACTCAATTATTTAATAAATCAAGTTTTGGTTGAGATTTTCTTACCCATTAACGTGTTAACTCGAATCCGCTAACCTAAACTCGATCGAGATTATCACTTGTACTAATATAAAAATATGGGAATATTTTTATGAAAGGTGATAGTGTATTAATTTTGTTTTAAAATTTATAACCGAATCAAACAAATAATGCCAACACTCTTGAATTATTATATTCAACGTACTAATTGGTTAGATAATCTAAAGAAGTGTGTAACTTGTGATTGTGGTACTTGTATTTCACAAACAATCAAATGTAATTTAATAAGGACATGTGATAAATAGTATAAATTTCTGTCCAAGTATACGACGACTTTGTGTCTCGAATTTTATTTTTATAAAGAAGTTTGAGCAAGAAAAACATTAGGCATTGTCTTTGTGTTCATATACGTAGCTGTTAGACTATGATAAAACCTAGTATTATGTTTTATTGACCAACCATTTATATTTGTGATTATATGAAACCTTAATAGACTTAGACCCACAAATCGTTTCGGGTCATACTTATCTACTAATAGTAACCTCTATGATATCAAGTTATTTTTACTATAAATTAAAGATGGACTTAAAAAAATGCCATTATTTTTAAGACTTGATGGCTTGATGTTCTTTCCGAGAAGGTCAAGTGAACCTCTCGATAATGGTTACACATAGGGTCGATCAAGGTTTGAAACCCGAAGGAGATCGAGCGGAAATCATTTTTGTCCCAAATTTCAGACCGAGAACCGATCTATAGTTACACGTAGGGCTACTCACTCCGAGCATGTCTGGTCTGGTCATCAGTTCGGTTATGTTCAATAAAGCAAAACTAAAATGAGCAAACGGGTGAACCGAGGGCTGGTTTGTAATACGTATGGTTCGGTCCATATTCGGGCCATATAACCCACACCTACTTCTTTAGGTTTATGAATCTGATAGTCCTAAGGAAAATTATTTTTAAACGCCCAATTATTCAAAAAAGTAATTGAAATTTATAACTAAAATATCTTTTAAACAAAGGTTAAACATAAGTGGGCTCCACCATCCTAAATCTTAAATCATGGAAGCTTCATTATGAGCAATGTTTTAAAAATTGGGTTGACCTGGCCGGTTGAATCGTAAACCAGTTCGAGGTCCGGGTCGAATGTGACCGGGTTTTTACTTGTTTGAGAATCGGATTGAACTGTTGATTTTTCGTTGATCTGGGTTGACCTAGTTTGATAAACCCAACCGGGTCACAAATTTTTATAGAAAAATATTTTAAAAACTTTTTTTTTTATAAATATTTTTAAGTTTTAATTATAAATTAAAGTGATAATAATTAATATTAGTTAAAATAAAGTCAAAATTAACTTAAAACATTAACTAATATTGTTTTATTATGATCTATTATAAATTGTAACCATAAATTAAGTATTTTTGCATTCTTATACTATAATGTCATAAATATAAAATTAAAAACTATGAGTAAATAATACATATTTTTCATCCATTTAGTTGAACGGAAGAAAAGTTATAAGATAATTCAGTATTACATAAATATAAAAAAAATATACATATATATAGAAACCGGGTTGACCCGATGGTTCAACCAGTTGAACCGGTTAACCCGTAAATCGGTGACTAGACCGAATCAATTAAAAAACCGGGTTTTAAAACATTGATTATGAGGCAATATCAAAGAGGGTTATGTTATTTCCACCCTTAACATTTTTCTATTAATAATACTGTATCTCTTAATACTCGGTATACTGACATAAAAAAACAATTTTTTTATATTTTTTCTCCGTATTTTTTATATCTTATAATTTTTAAATTGTAAAATTTTATAATCTCAGTGCCACATATTTTTTTAGCAGTTTTACTCATTTTATTAACTGAAAAGACAGCTTACGGCTCTGCATTTTTCATGTTTTACTGCTTTTGGTATCAAACTTTATAATTTTCGTTCCATTTTTTTACTTCACAGTTTTATAATACAAACAAAATTATTAAAAAATTAAAAAAATTAGAAAAGATATTACTTGTAAAAATAGAAAATATGAGTATCCAAACCCTAGCAAAGATCTACATGACACATTGATTAATCATATTCAACACAAGAGAAAATTCCGGTTCTCGCCATGTCCCATGTGTGTAGACGACCTTTTCTAGCCAAACATTTATGTTTTTCCGGTTTTGGCCATACTTTATCAGAAAAATATTCTACCTATCCCAACGACTGACACGTGACATGTTCTACCCAAATTTTTCAGGCTCTACCTATCCCAACGACTGACACATATCATGAGTAAAGCACGTTTGGGTAGAGTAGAGTATGTTTAGGTAGAGCATGGCCATAACAAAAAACCTTTTGTTGTCTTAGCAAAAAAAGTCTACAACCATGAGAGAACATGACCAAAACCGAAATTTTCTCTTCAACACAATTACTCGTCAACTCGACAAAAACATTACGAAGTCTTAAATTTGAATAGACATTAGTCCTTTTTTTGACTAGCCTTCTGTCCAACTTTATACCGTATCTATAACCTGCATATATCATGTCCACATTTAAAGGCTCATGTTATAAAGACCCCCCCTAAAATACAATTGGTACCCCCCTGTTTTTTTGAATTTTTTTTATTTTTTTTTAATTTTTATAATTTTATTTATGTTATAAAACTGGGATCCTGAAAATACGGAATAAAAATTATAAAGTTTAATAGGTCTAAAGTAACAAACAGACAAAAATACGGAACCGAAACTGATAAAAAAACTGTGCAGAAGTGTAAACTGGGGGACAAGGGGACAAAAAGTACAATTTTTTTGTACTTTTTTGTACTTTTTTGAATATAGGGAGGGTATTAATAGTAGTACCCTTAAAGGCTCATGTTATAAATCATACATAGTACTAGCTATCTAGTAATCCTCAATGTTAAATTGATGTCTCAAAGGTAATTAAATACTTATATTTTTTTTAAAAAAATTAATTAAAATCACAAGAGCCTTGTTGGTCTAAATTTAGTATCTTTATTTGGTGGAAGAGCTTTAAATGTAATTAAATCCTCACCAATGCTTTTGTTTTCCTCTTGTCTGTTGGACAATGTCTTTAAATTTATGATATGTGTTGGGTCCATTAAAATTTAAATTTTGAAACATCATTTCCCAACGTATTTTGGTAGTACTAGAGTAGAAGTCGAACGTGTGACAAAATGCATTCATGGACAAAGATAGATAAACAGCTTTACGGACCGGACCTATGAGTAGGGAGGGGGACGGGAAAGGACGGTCGTCGTGGTCCGTGGTGTTGGAGATGATATGTGACTCGTGAGTGGTCTTAAGGACGGAGCTAATAATGTGACTAACGTGTGAGTGGTGTTAAGGACGGAGATGATATGCGATGTGTGAGTGGTGTTAAAACGAATTTAAAAAGAGAACTTTATTTGATTTGAGTTTGTATGACGGTTTATTTAAACTTTGTAAATTAGACGGAAAAAGTTGAAAAAGTATGATTACCAGAAAAATGAAAAACAAAGCTAAATATGCTATTAAAATAACTTAGGGGTGTTTGATTTAACTTATATAGTGAGCTTATAAGCTTATATAAGCTTATAAGCCGAAATCAAATGTTTGGTTAAACTTATATAAATGAGCTTATAAGTTTATATAAAGCAAGTTTGAGAAGCAAAAATTTGTGGCTTATATAGGATAACTGTGTTTATATAAGAATATTTTTTTTTTAAACTTTTATATTCTCATTTAATAATTACATTATTTTTATTTTTATATACTTTTATTTCATTTTACCTTATTAGCTACTACCTCCGTCTCATATTAATAGTCCATATTACTATTTTGGGACGTCCCAAATTAATAGTCCAGTCCAAAAATAGATAAAAAATGTAGATTAAATTTACCATATTACCCTCACTTGAGGATATTATTACAAACAATAAAGAAGTTGTAAATTAAATGGTTAAGGACAAAATTGTTATTGTGTAAAAAGTAAGAGAGAGAAAGCTGAAAAAGTGATGTTTTTATTAAGAGTTTTGCTACATCCACACAAATTTTACAAAAAATATCCCACACAATGATGTGTCAAATGTGTTGCACCAATTATAATGTTTTGTATTTTCTCTTTCTTATATTTATAAACCATAACTAATTGACATGTGTATGTGTGGATTTGTTTTTGTAAATATTGTGTGGATATATCACTCCTCTTTTATTAATATGTGTGTTTTTGGTCGGTGGACTATTAATATGGGACGGAGGGAGTATATAAGGTAAACCTAGGGGTGTAAATGATCCGAGCCGAGTCGAGTTTTGGCCTAAACGAGCCAGGCTTGTTTATTAACTGCCTGGCTCGAGTTCGGCTCGAGCTCGAACTCGAATGTTTTTTTGTTGTTCGAGTTCGAGCTCGAAGCTCGTTTACGATTTTTAACTTTTGTTTATACTAACTTCTATTATAACAGATATAGTTGGATATGCTCATTTATTAACTCAAGCTCGAGCTCGAAAGCTCATTTATGTTTAATTAAAATGATACTAATACTTAATGAGTAAGCTAAGGTGTATGTAACTTATATATTTATAGATTTATCATTAAGCTCGTTCGGCTCGTTAAGCTCGAATAACTTGTTCGGCTCGTTAAGCTCGCTCGGCTCGAGACAATTAAACAAGTTTTCGAACGAGCCGAGCTTAATATTATTTTTCAAAGCTCGGCTCGCCAAATTAAACGAACACAAATATTTGTTCGAGATCGACTCGAGCTCGAGAGTATTAAGTTCGAACTCGAGTTAAACGAGGTCGAGCTCGAATAGCTCGTTAAAAGCTAGACTCGTTTACACCCCTAGGTAAACCTAACACTTAACAAAGACTTATAAACTTATTATATATAAATCATAAATGACTTATATAATATACACATAAATTTAACCAAACACCCTCTTAATTCAATAAATATTCTTAACTAAAAAACGAATAGAACATAAAATAATATAATGACATTTTATATTATTAGCTAAAAGTTGACAAACTTAATTTATTTTTTAATGAGAATACACCTATTATCCATTAGCTTAATTTACAAACAACTTACCCAATCAACAAGAGACAAAAAAATATTCTCTAATTTTTTTAGTAGAATACGTACAAGATAATACAAGTATGAAATACGACTTTCTCAATTTATTTAATGTAAGAATCAAAAATGAACTTTTGTGTATTAGGAAACAAAAAAAGAAAAAATACAAATATAAATCCGTGTTTGACTAGTAGTTCCACCAACTGCTTTAAATATATTGGCAAGATTCTTTTCATTATTTACCATAATTTACAATGGGATGAAAAGTATATTACAAGTTTACAACTGAAACTATAAAACTGCTCGTAATAGAGGTTTTGGGTGATCTATTAGGAGCTGGGAACGGTTGGGGCTTAAAAGTGATGTCAAATGCGCCACATAAGGTTTTGAAGCTTTGGTTCCAGAACCCCGTTGACATCATATTTTTTGAGGAATGATTGGTACGAAAAAATAGTACCAAAGTGATATAATAGGTCCACAAATATCCACTTTATTACAAAAAAAAGAAAAGTTCATATAATCTACCGACTAGGCTGATCCGATTGACGCAAGCTGAAAAGTCGTGCGCCAATGATGGTCTAACGCCAAAAACTTACCATCCATGTGATCAACCACCATTCCCCTCTCTTAAAAATAAAATGCCATACTTTAGTTGAAATTCTCTATTTAAGCCAAACTTACTACCATACTTGAATTGAAATTATATTTAAGCCAAACTAAAAATAATGAGTTTTGCTAATGAATGTCAACTAAGCAGAAGTTAATATGCAATTAATAAACACAAAATTTTTTAAATTAATATTAAAATAGATTAAAGCACATTAAATAAACTCACAAATTACTAACATTAGAACATGATTTTTAATAAAAATAATTTGAATTTAATGCAATTTATTATTAATAAGGCCTAAGTCATATGGTCTCGGATAAATAAAGGCATGTTTATTAATGTGTGAGAGAGAAAATATGATGAGAGAGAATATGCACTTAGGAACTCGAGATAGGGTTAAGGGCATGCGATTCAGGACTAATTACGCTGGTGGCAAACAGAACTCGACGGTGTCGTTTATGTTTTTCAACTATCCGGAAGATTGGGGAATAGGCAAGCTATGGATGGTGTTTAAAAGCTATGGTACGGTTTTTTATATGTTCATGGTTCACAAGCGATTAAGAAATGGGTCAAACTATGGGTTCATCCAATTTAAATTTGTCCAAGACGCGGTGAGTCTCGAGGCACAACTCTAAAAAATCAAAGTTGGGGACAAAACCATTAAGGTGTACGTGGCTTACGATAGACGCAAACAGTGTACGAAGAAGAATAAAGGTTGGAGTAATGAAGATAGAACATGGAATAATAATTATGGTAATGATTTCCACGCATGCGGAATAACAGTAATAGAGATGCACGCAGCTTTGCGGAAGTAGTCCACAATGGCTTAGATAGGAGAGACTGGAAAGACATGAAGGAGCAACTCCACAGAGGTGCAGGGGATGAAGGCAGAACTTTTCCTCAAAAAGCCTAAGTCCGGAGGGATGATGAGTCGAGCTAGAAAAGAGAGATGGGACGCTAAAGTCATTAACATTTTGGAAAATAACACCGAGGTGATCAGTAGGAGGTATGTTGGGTCAGGTTAAAGCTCTATGTTTCATCCACAACCTCCCCTCCATTTGCGAGGAATTGCGAGATGTCAAAAGGCCGACCTAAACCTAACCTGATTAAGCTTAGGTTGGGTTATTCGAGTCAAAAAAATTATCCAGGCTATTACAGTCAACTGGGTAACCCATATTTATTAGATAATATCAGAGTATCAGGATGAAAATGTTTGACTAACTCGGGTTTGAGTTGACCCAATATACCAAAGTAAATATTTCTATTTTTGTTTTATAAATTTATTTTTTGTTTACCCGGGTAACCCTTTGCCAAAAAAATATTTTTATTTTTATATTTTGGATTTTACCCGAATAAAGAGCGGTTAGAAATGTACGAGTAATAAATGTAAGTTGAAAATATAAAAATACATATTTGTGAAAATTGTTATGTAAATTATTCTCAATTCTCAAAAAAAAAAAGTGAGAAAATGTGTAAAACCCGCATGCTTTTATCATGAATACTACCCTTAAGATCGTACGTACATGATTAGAACTTTCCTTTTATAGCACGTTTACGTTTCACGTACAAGAATTATTAGTATTACGTACGTGTTATAACACGATAAGTATTTACTACGTATGAACACACGATAATTATTCCAGTAATAATTATAATCACAAGCATACGAACATGAAATCAGGAACGTATAATTATTCCAATAATAATTATAATCACGAGCATACGAACATGAAATCATGAACGTAAATTAATCACGAACTAATATTGCGTATGTATATATATTTATTACAAACACGAATAAATATATTAAGTCACGATCGATAATTAATTAAAACACGTAAAACACGAACACGAGAACACACTTATTAATTAGACACGGAAAATGTTCGGGTTATCCCATGTGGGCCCCATATACCACGAAATTAGGAAGAGAAAAGGGCCTAGCCCATTATTTTTACTAAACATGGAAAAAGGAGGAAAACATGTTTCATATTTACAAATATTAGAAAACCCTAGTTCTTCCTTATGTCTTCCTTTTGGCCGCCACTTATAAACACCATAGATGGGTGTTCGGGTTGATTTTGATCTTGGAAATTTTGCAAGGATTCGTGTGTGTTCGTCATCATTTGATTCACGTATTCGGTATAACCTTTTTAACCTTTTCTTTTATGTTTTGATTTAATGAATCACATAAAATCATGATGTTTTTAATTAACTAATTAAAACAAGTATTTTTGAACATGTTAATGATCATGGGGTAAATCAAACAAGGGTTTTAGGGGTGTTTGTTCCTAGTCGACGCCTAACCGAGCCCCATGGGGGTCTCGGCTTGGCTTATTACACACCACCGAGACCATATGGTCTCGGTATGGTGGTGATGGTGTCACGGCAGCAGCAAGGGGCAAGGGAACCCCGACCTTGGTCGGGGTATGGTGTTTGTCACGGGCCCGGTTCATGAATCATTTTTTTAGGTTTATGATTTTTACTAGTTATGTTTTAGACTTAAATTAAATTAATAAAAATATGACATGATTAATTTAATGTACATGACTAATTTAATTAGTAATTCATGAATTTTAACCTAAGTAGTTATATTTAATTAGACTTTATAATTAATTAATTATTTAAAACCATGACTATAATTAATTAATTAACATGACTTAGGTTATATTATTAATAGTTAATAATACATTTTTTAACCTAAGTATTTTACCTTTATTTAATTAAAATCATGTTATATTTAATTAAATACTTTTAACCTATAGTTTATGAAATTTACATGTAATAATTAATAAACTATACTTTATAATTCCATGACTTAGAATAATAATCAGAAAAACACTTAAGCTTATATAATTTGCTTATTTAACCAGCTTATATCTATTTATGAAAACTTTCTATTTTTAAAAACTTATTTAATTAAGACAGTTAATCTATTTATGGAAACTTTATATTTTTAGAAACTTATCTATTTTAAGCAGTAATTCTATTTTTGGAAACTTTATATTTTTAAAACTTTCTATTTTTGGAAACTTTCTTATTTTGGAAACTGTCTATTTTTGGTAACTTTCTATTTTGGAAATTTTCTAGTTTAGGAAACCTGCTATTTTTAGAAAGTTACTTATTATTACACAACAAGTATAATAATACATGAAATACAAGTAATACTTAATCGGAATAGACAAAATATAAGATAAACACAATATAAATCTTAAAACAGTAAAACATGACATGAACATATAAAACAAGTTAAGACATGATTTAAAACTAGTTACGTACTTAGTAATCAGATACTTATACACGTATGTATTTATGTAGCGTTAGTGATACCGAAGTAGGACTCTCTTCCGTTCGTCTTCTTCGTTCACTGGACATAAGGTACGGATTCTCGTCCTTTCAGTATGGACATTCTTTCCTTATTAGGATTCCCTATATGCGGCCAACTGTTTTCCCATAGTATAAGTTTATATGTTTGATTGCTTATGTTTAATTAGAATACCTAAAGCCATATACATGCATGACTAGTTTCACCTAGTTATGGAGGTACCATAACCATAACACTAGAGGCACTGGTGTTATGACTTCCCCACGGCGGAGTGATTGCTCGTGGCGTCCCTTCAGCTTTTGTTCATATTATTATATTTATCATGTGGGCGTATGGGTGCATCCTAGTTACATGTTTTCAGCAGATTACTCAGTGTGAATGTGGTGTGTGCCTTGCATCCTTCACAAGGAGCTGATCCCTCCTACCCAAAACCAGTATATTAAATTAGAGGCAACCCCTCTAATTTGCATGACGAGGTCACCCCTCCAAGTATTTATGCACGTTGATTTTCATGACCTATATTGGCTAATGGTAAAATATGTCAAACAGTTTTTACAAGATAAACATAAGACTTTTCAAACTATAAAACCAGTTTTACTAAGATATAATCGGGTTATCCAGGACTTAGTTTCTTCCGCTGTTTCATGCTTATATGCTTATATTATTCATGCTTTACTTGTACATCCGTGCACTGAGCGTTATGCTCAGCCGTTACTTTCCTTTCCATGTCCCAAAACGGCAGGTACCCAAGGACAGACTCGAGCATTTTGGAGGACATGCATAGGATGGAAGCTGTCATAGACTTCTTCTCCTTTTGCCTTCATATATTTATGCTTGTTTAAGTCTTTCATTCATTTCATTTACTTTATTATGTTTTGGGCTTATGTTTGGGAACCGATGTTTGATTCCGGTTTACCCTATGGTAATGTAATGTTTTAGACATTTATCCTTGTATGCTTTGATGACACGCCATAATTACGACATTTTATTTATCAAAATGGGATGTTACAAAATGAAACTTCAAAAATTACACTACCAATTCCCATTAGTTCTTCACCTTTCTATTTCTTTGCCTTACCAAACAAATTTTTTTTGACTTATTTTCATTTCTCTTATCTCATTTCTCTCTAACAATCATGCCCTTAAATACTATTTACAACATTGATTCCATGAAAACTAGTTTCGAAAATTTATCGACTACTCATTCGATATTCATATATCTTTATACTACAACATCGTACTATGTCCAATAGTAAAGTGCAATGAAACAATAGTCGATTACTGTACCCAAATACATTTAAAATTTGAAAACCAACACACAAAAGTTACTGATATTTCTAAGTCAAGTAATATGGGATGGGCCATAAGACAGTAATTATATATGTGTAGTTGGGTTAGATAAATAAATGAAAATAGTATTGTATTGTGGACCCTAATTTGGGTTATTAAAAATGGAATTTTGATACTCCACCGTTTGGTAACGGCCCCTACTCACCGACGCTAATACTATCAAATCTATGTTCTGATTCGTTTCTTGACCCCACACCACACCAAGTTTGGTTCACCAAACCATTTAACAAACAAATTGTGTTTTTCTTATTCCAATAAATGTTTTTTTTTGGTATTTTAGAACCATATATACGTTTAACTTTTGTACTATAGAGAACCAAACAAAACACAACTGGATACAAACAAAAGTTATCTACTACTATGATCAACCAAAACAACGATAATAACCAACTTTGTCGGAACTAGGTATGAAGACGAGAAGATTTAGATAGAGGTGGCAAAATAGACGGGTCGGACGAGTATGAGGTGGGGGTTAGACGGACGGGCGGGCTAAACGAGCGTGGGTCAAACTGACGGACTAAACGAGCGCATGCTAAAATGGGGGAAAAAAACATATAAAAAACGTAAAAAGTTAAAAAATAATACTTGTTTAATAGTCGGAAAAAGAATATTAAATATAAAGATCCGTCGAATGTCAAATTTCATGTTTTATATACGTCAATTGAGCTCATCTAATGTCTTACATGTGCCCGTTGAACCTATCAATAATAATTGATGGCAAAAAGTGACACTCCTTTAAAAAAAACTAAAAAATACTAATAATTAGTAAAATAAGCAAGATTTACCACCTCTGACCTTCCCGAAAGTAAAAGTATTGCTTCTGTGTGCACAAGCAAAGAGATTCTATGTGTGGTGTACGTGAGAGTGAAAAAGACAATAATATAAAATAAAGCATACGAAAAAACCGTAACGTAAAGATAAATGCAAACCGATATACCGTAACGTAAAGATAAATGCAAACCGATATAAGAAATTGATTTTTTCTAAACCCTAAACCCTAAACCCGTAACCTTAAACGCAAATAAAGAACATGATTACGGAGAAATGGAGTCGGATGCATCCCAAATCTCAAAAGTTTAAAGGAATTTACCAAGGAGTAAATCGTACCCCTAGCTCCATTCCTATAACAATGGAGCATGCAAATATATAAGAAAATACAACACTACGCAAACACAAATACTGTACCATTTTGTAAACAGGCCATATTAAAAGATAAAACAATACTACTAAAAAGTAAATACAAAAAGTAAAAGAGCATAAAAAATTAAAAATGATACACTAATAAAAGCAATGTATTCGTCTATGAGATAAATAAACCGAAAAACATAAAAACATAAAATGTAGAGGCATAAAAAAACTTAAAAAAATCCTATATGCCAAAGATAATATTTTTGTTTGAGACAACTAGACACTATATTTATACGAGACAAGTATCCGTCTATATTTTTAAAAATTATCTAACAAAAATAGTTAACGATATGTTAATCAATCAATGATTGAACCGATAACTCAGCAACTTGACTGAATCTGATTATCGATTCCATAATCTAGTGACTTGACTTGGTTAACTCCATAGTAACTTTTAAGTGACATGTTCTTAGAATCGCGACTACCGAGTTACATACTTTGATTAGGTAGTTAAAGTCTAAACGTACTCTATTTAGTTTCAACAAAAGCTTTAAAGACTTGATTCAAATGATACATTTCAAAGAAAGGAAAAAGGTAAAGGGACAATAATTCATTCATTGGGCTATTTGTTGATTATTACACCCCTTTTTATCACCATTAAATGTTTTATTATCTCCAAAAAGCTAATTACACTTATGCTTTAAAATTATTTTAATCATAAGAGTCTTCTTTCGGTAATTGATGAGCAATATAAAAGATAATCCAACCTGGTCTTCACAATATGTTGACTCCACGACCAGGGTGGACCGAGGGGGTTTTTGGTGTTCACGAGAACCCGATAACAATTTGTTTAATTTTCGCTAAAAATATCGATTTATTTAATATGAATCCGATGTTAAATATGTGTGTTACATAACAAAAAAATTACTATCGGGCAAGGGCGGAGCTAGGGTTTTCGAGGATGCACGTGAACATATATATTTTTATAATAAAGTATATATAAAAAATATATATACTTCTTAGTTCTTATCACATAAACATATATATATTTTTATATATTTATTAGTTATTAGTTATAAGTCTTATGCACGTAAGATTACATGTAAATCAAATTGATTTAAATATTATAATTTAATATACCATTGTATGAATGTTTTTTTGTGATTAATGTTTTTTAATTGTGATATTAGTACAACTAATAACTATTCACGATGATGTATATATAATAAATCTTATTATGTATTAATATTAGTGTTTAAATAAATTTTATATAGTTTTTATGTTTAAGATATAAAGTCTAAAAGGGGTATAAGTGTAGAGACATATTTATTTATTTTTTTGAAGTTATTATTAAAATATTAAAAATTATAAATTTCACTAAGCTTATCTAATTTAATTAAATTTTAATCACTAAAGTTTATTAATTACTTTCTATTTTTTCAAGTTATTGTTTTTAAATTTTTTGACACATGTACTTTTGTGTTTTTCTTTCTCCATCAAAAATTTTCTCCAATTTTTTTTAATGTAATTTTATCTTTTTAAAACGAAATTTCAAAATATCTTAGTTTTTATTATTTTCAACAATCTAAAAAAAATATTTAGATAAAAAAATATTTCTAAGTAAAAGAAGAATTGCTTTTTGCAACATATAAAATTCTCACAAAATGTTTTGCTTTTACTAAGTAAAGAATATATACTAACTATTAAACTATTACAATACTTTTTTTTTAAGTTTGAAGTCTTTATGCAAATATAATTAAAGAAAATATTGAATTATGTAGTCGAGTTATTCGAGTCAACTTATAAACCGAACAAAATTTAAATTTGGTATTCGGTACGTCTAATGAATTCGACTTGAATTTGTTGCGGTCTGATTTTTGGTTTTATTTCGAAGAAAAATTAATCGAACTAAACTAACTAACTTAGATGGGCCTTTTTATTTTACTTTACTGGGCTTTTTGATGGAACTGAATGTGTACCAAACTACCAAAAAAGTTAACCTTAGTCTCAGATATCGAATATATATTGTGTAAATTTCAAACCGCAACACCTATGCGCAACTGCACAGTCCGTCCTATCATGCGAGAGGTCGCCGAGTTCATTTAACGGCCGCTACCGTGAATTAACCAATGATTCGTCTAACAAGTACAAATGCTTCGAATAAACTTTATGACGATTAAAACAGAAACAGTTAAAATTATGTACCATTGAGAAAATTAACATTAAAACATTAGTTGCGAAAATGTCACTCTTATATCACATCTTTGATCTCATTTCACTATGGACCGTAACAACAATATTAAGCACTTTTTTCCACGCTCAGCCTAACAAGGTAACACCATTTTCGGATGTCTAACGTATAACTGTTCAGCTTAACTTATTCGTCGTATGGGTGACCAAAAACCAATTTGACCCAAAACACCAAACCAAAATATTCCGTCTATCCACGTGTCGGTTCGGTGGGGTTCGGTTCGTCAGTCCGGTATAGTCTAACAAAGTATAATTAATGATTTTTAGTAGGATAAAATGAATGAGTCTAAAAAAATTTAATTAATTTTTTAAAAATGCTTTACGTCTGAACCATGTTATGCTCAACCCTACTCGTTTGCTATATGAATTGAAATGTTATTAGATTTTATTTTCAAATTATTAGTAAAACATATGAATTGAAATATTATTGTATTGTACTGTATGTCTGTATTATTAATAAATAGAAAAAATTTCACGTTTGGTCCCTATCGTTTACACCAAACATCAAGTTTGGTCCCTATCTCAAACTAAGTGCACAGATCGTCCCTATCGTTTACACTTTGGATCAAAAATGGTCCCTATCTTGGATGGACGTTAGATTTGCCAGTTAAGTATACTTATTTGAGGGGTATTTTTGTCTTTTCGAGCTCAATTATTTCTTTTTTCTTTTTTAAATCTAACTCTCTCTCTCTCTCAAACTCTTTCTTATCTCTCTCTCACACACATATCTTAGTCTCTCTCTCACATGTTTTCATCTCAACCCAGATTCAATCAAAACCAAACCAAATCCTAAGCTACATAAATCCACAACCTACAAATAAGATCTGTTAAAATCATTATCCTCATCCTCAAAAAAAAACCCACACCATGTTCCATCAGTATTAATACTGAACTAACCAACTGATTTTTTAATCAGTTCCAGCCCCCTTTCTTCATTCACAGCCACCAATTCCCATCTATATTCTCTCAAAACCCAACCTGTTTCTTTCAGCTTTTCTTAAAGCTGAACACACATTTCTTCAGTTTCACACGTCAACTTATTGGCTCGAGAGAAAACTCGCGACTGAGGTGAAAGTTGTGTTCGAAGAGTTTAAAACACGCCTTTGTTTCTAGCTGCTCATGCGAGGAACGTGACCCTTGTGCGAAAGTTACTGGTAATGTGATAATCTTTTAGTGCCTTCTGATAAGAAGATTGGCGATATTGGTATGGGTGACGCACCCAGTTTTATATCATAGAAAAACATAAAACTAGGGGTAGGTATGCATTGACACTTTCAAGTCATCTCTACTCTTTTCCATTACCCAAATATAAAACCCCCCAATCTCCCATTTCCATTTCCTCAGCTTGATTAAACCACTTCCCTATAAATAAAAGCCACCTCAAGAGGATACAACCAATGTCTTGATAGATACTCAAACAAAGCCAGTTCAAAAGGTTTTTGTGTGAGCATGTGGCAGCGAAGGTGATAGTGGTGGCTAGCGTGGTTGTGGTGATGTGGTGGTCAACGCGTGGTGGAGGTGTGATAGGTGGCGCCGACCATCTCTCATCATCATTTAAGTCCTCACCACATTACTTTCCTTACCAACTGATATCACTGCCACCACCAACCGTTGGCACCGGTCAGTGCCACGAACCACCACCAACTGTGGTTGCCTCCAACCACGCCACCACACCACCACCACTCGACTGGACGCCACCACAACACCCCTCAACCAGACGCCACCACACCACCAACTGCACCACCCCTCCACCACAACACTAAAAGCATTAACCATATCCACCATCGGCAACTGTAACCCACCAATACACATACATACCTTAAAAAAACACATATACGTACATGTGTATACATATATGTTTGTTCAATTATGAATCTAAGCTGGGCCCAGATCTAATTGAGTTTGTGGTACCTTCGCAATGTTTGGTCTGATTTGGATTTATCGAATAAATGGTGTTCTTTCTTTCTAATAAATTAACAGATAGATGGTAAAGAAAGAAAAGTGGGTAGCCACAATCTTCACTGATTTTGTGATTTGATTTCTGGGTTTATTAATGGTTTGAGGGTTTCGAGCTGTTGATGGTGTCGGTGATGATTTAAGGTGATGATTTTGGATCGTTCAAGTAAAGGTCTAAAAATGGTGGTGAACTGGTGATGATTTTGGATTGATTTTGAGTAGTTGGTGGTGTCTGTGATGATTTAAGGAGAGAGAGAAGAATGAAAAAAATAAAAGAAAAAAGAAAATGAGTATATATATATGTGTAGAAAAACAAGTAAATGTCTAAAATACCCCTCCATTCATATCATTTAACTGGCAAATCTAACGTCCATCCAAGATAGGGACCATTTTTGATCCAAAGTGTAAACGATAGGGACGATTTGTGCACTTAGTTTGAGATAGGGACCAAACTTGATGTTTGGTGTAAACGATAGGGACCAAACGTGAAATTTTTTCTAATAAATATAATTAATCTTAATTAGTCTACGGTAGTATCAATAGGTTGCAAACAAGCCGAGACGAGCCTGAGCTCAACAGGGCTTGAGTTCGGCTCGAAACATAAATAGTGGGCTTAAACTCGGCTCGATAGCTCGTCGAGCTTTTACCTTTAAGGCTTGAGCTCGGCTCGATTAGGATTCGAGCAATGCTTGTGCTTAGCTTGAAAAGCTCAAAATTATATATACGAAATAAATATATCACTATCGTTTATACATCACCACAAATTCTATGTTTGTAGTAAACTATGATAACGATTATCAATAAATTATTTAATTTTTTATATAGTTACTATTTATAATAAAGCTACTACTCAAATCAACGTTTGCTTACTTATATAAAAATATATTTATACTAAGGCTCGAAAAGATCGATAAAGGCTCGAGCCAAGCTATCAAAAGCTCGAGATTGGCTCATTATATGTTTCGAGCCATATTATTGGGCTTGAGCTCGGGCTTAGGCTCGATAAAAGCTCTACTCGATCGAGCCGAGCTTGAATAGCTTGATAAAAGCTCGGTTCATTTGCACCCTATTATTAGACGATCATGAAAAAAGGACTAAATAGTTACTGTCGTTTAATGGGCTACGTTGGGCCTAGTTATATGCTCAATTAGTTTAGCCCATATCTTTGCATAAGCCTTTGAAAAGTTTTTAAACTGAATTACTAAAGCATAATACGATTAGCGACTGGAAAATTAGTTAAATTTAAAGCCTCCGGATTTCGCATAAAACGAGCTCAATAATATTAACATGCTTCAGGCGTGTGCGCTTTTGTAAAAAATATTAAATTTAAGGGTTTTGCTATCAATCACCCATTGGGTAGTTGTTATTTTCGGCATTGTTAATAAGAAATTTTTAAAAAAAAATGTTCCTGCCCGGGATCGAACCGGAGACCTTTTGCGTGTAAAGCCAACGTGATAACCACTACACCACAGAAACTCTTGTGTAGTTTTAAAAATGTACATAATTAACTCAACTTTCTAAAAAAAAACATGCATTCCACGTTCCATAAGCTCAAAAACATCAACAACAATGGACACCGAGACCGTTTTATAGTTTTCGATGACTCTAGGCAAAAGCAACAAAAAAAATCTTATAAATTTGAATTATATCGCTAATAAATGTTAAAACTATACGTATTTGCATGCAAAACTAATAAAAATGAGGCCCTTTTTAAATGGATGTCTTGTGCGACCGCACCTATTGCACACTCTTCAGCGCTCCTCTAATGGACACTAAAACTAGTTCTTTTTCAAACTTTTCTCAACTTCTTTGTTGCAATGCAGAAACTATAAAAAATCTATACATTCTATTAAAACACACTTTTGGCTGACATCACTTTGCTGAAGTGTCACTCAATTAGGCCCTCAATAGACCAATTTATGATGTCATGTATGTATTTACCTTTTTTATTTTGTTGGAATCAAATAAAAGAAAATATACTGCATTATATCCTTCAAATACGTAGATAAGTCTGTATCCTTATTCAAACTTTTCACTGCTTTTTATGCATTGATACCATAAACTACTGTTTAATCAGGATTTGAATTTCAAATTTCATTCTACTTTTGATATTTACTTTCATATTTTCTACATATTTCAAGTTTTGGAGACAATTTTTTCTTTCAAACTATGGTACAAAAAGTGATTATAGTTGCTGCAATCTAAATGTTCATACATTCCGTAGCAAAACTTTCAGGTACTTTCTATTAATTTACTTTTTAGTTCAAAGTTTTTTCTTGCGTGTTTATATTTTATCATCACGATCTTGGTATTTGACATTTTTCCAAGCTAAACTATGTTTTATGTATATTAAATTCTAAACTAATAATTTGTATGTTGGGTTTTAACTAAAATTTGTTTTGTGAAGAAATATGCATATAAAGTGTTTGATGAAATGAATTAATGAAAATCTTTTTATTTTTATTTTTTTCAAACATGTGGATAAATTATTTTTTTGTTAAATAAATCAGTTTTAATTATTAACGGTCTTGGGTATTTTATGAGGATAGGAGTTTTTGAAGATGGTTTTTTGTTGTTGTCTTGATTTTTAGACTGTATTCATTTTTTATGTTTATAAGGTGTTTTATAAAACATGTTAAGTCTAATGTATATCTTAATTTGTATTGGTCATAGTCATGATTTTGACTTTGCTAATTCAATACACAGGTGAAAGAATGGTAAGAAATATGAGACATAATGAAGAAGTGATTTTGCAAGGTCATTGCCTCTTTGGTTAGGTTCTTGAAAACAAAATTTTACATGCTTGTTTTAAGGTTAGTCATTTTCCACATTTAGTATAACCATGCCTACGTTGTTGTTTATATAAGCATTGATTCTTCTTAACATGCTCTGTCAAGTGACTAACTTTAATATTTGCAGGTGGTTGAAGAAAGCTGGGATAGAACAATATGATACCTGAATTATTGCTACAATTCCCGGACCGTCCATGTAATATGGCTTTTAAATGAATTCAGGTTAGTTCATTTTGCAACTTGGTTCTGAGAATGATCAACTGTGATGACTTTACATATGTATTGTTTTTTTAGTTTTCTGTTAGATAGTAGTATGATTTTACATATGGATCCTTAATTTTGTGTCTCTTATTTTGTTTTCAGCTAATCGACGTTGGTTGAGAAGACCCCTAGATTTAAAAAAATAGGTATTTTGGCCATTACGCATTAGTTATTGAAAGCCTATTCAAGATTCTGGCTTATTTAATCATCTAACAAGACATGCTTTATGTGAACTACAATTTGGCTGAGGTTTCATTTAATTAGATATTTGGCTTAAAATTGCTTATGTAATTTATCTAAAATTTCATAAGATAAAAACTTTATACAATACGAGTATATGGTACTTTTTTCATTAAAAACAGATGTCTGCTGGAATTGGAAAGCAAAAAATTATACAGACACTTTTCATGTTTTCTCACTTTATCACTTTCTCTTCATTCGAGAATTCAAATTCAAAATTATATTATCTACTTTGTAGTCTTCATTTTCTTCATTCCTTTAATTCAAATTGAACGAAAATTTTGAAAAATAAATAGAATCAAAACTATGTCTGTAGGTTTTTCTTCAATCGATCTTTCAGGCTGGTGTGTTTTCTTCTTCCGTTCTAATACCTTTCTTAGATTTGTTGTGGAGTACGGGTTAGTTCAAATCTGTTAAAATAAAACAAATTATCTATGGGGTTTTCTCACGTATTTGTTTTTTTTTGTTTATTTATTCAGGATGCAACATTGAGGTTGGCATAACTTCGGTACTTATGGTTAAGAAGTAAGATTTCATTTTTCTTATGTCTTACTTGATATTGAAGACAATTATGTACTCCATATTATTTTTGATAACTTCTTAGAATGTTTGTTGATCGCCATAGTTAAGTGCTAATTGCTAATTTTGTCAACAATGTTGGTAATGGTAAAAAAATGTGGTCGTTCCCATTAAAAAAGGTTTATATTTTCAAGACACGTGGTTTTAGTTGTTCTCCATTATCTAATGGATACTTGGCGTTTTTTGTGATACTATTTTGCTGAGCAATTAAGCTTAAAAATATGGCCAAACGGTAAGGAATGGTTAAAAGGATTTTGAAGAAAGTGTTGCTTCGCTTAAAGCCACAAACCTGAATCTTTGTAGCCATAAGTTTTGTTAGTTTCAGTTTAGATGTATCAGATATGTGTTCGGACATTGTTTCTTTGTAGGTTAAAGTTTTGTTAGTTTTAGTTGCAGTAGGAGCTGCTGTTGCTATTACACTGACGACATACCAAACCAATGCTATTAAAAAGGTACGTCGACTTAAGTAGCTATGCTAAATGCGCCACTGGAATTAGAATAAACAGTTTGTTACTCTTAGTAGTTTACATACAGTTATAAGTTATCAGTTATGAAAAGAGTAATGACTTTTTTCCTATAGACTATTAATGCATCTTTGATTTTTCAATTCCCAATTGTTCTTGTACAGTTTTATTTCTCATGTTATCTCCATCATTATGTTATCACAATTTTTTCATTAATATTTAAAAGACAAAGTAAACAATGGTTTATGTTGAAAAATGCATATGCTAAAGGTTGTGCTTTTCCCCGTATCGTGCACTCAGCACCTTTTGGTTGTTTAGTTTTCGTAAGCATATCCATCTAATTCATGAATCATACCATGATAGCACTTTTAGAACGTTTTGTTTAGTTTATTTCAGCTTATGAATAGGAATTCGATCATAATTGTCATTGTTTATTTTGGATTAGCTCCTATATCTTAGTAAGAAAAGTGTGAGCAAAACATTGAAAAGATGGTAACCATAAACGTACCAAGCCAGGTGAGCAAAACATAACAAAATATAAAAATCATATACAAAAAAGCGATATGTTCATCCACATGTTTACGTAGTCACTAATGCCTTCTTCAGAAACAAAATGTGACACAGGCGAATAGTCAACTGTAATTCCTTAACCATATGCAACCCCTCGATATTTTAAGAAAATTTAATAGTAACAATGCTTTTAAAGTTAAAATGGGAAATAGTAATCCATAAATGCATAGCTTTTTAGTACCTTCTTGCAGGTATACAATGAAAAAAGACTAATTAACATGAAGCTAGAAATTTTATTAGTTTGTAATTTTTTATGTTGGAACAGGGGATTTGCTTTTGGAACTTTTGCGACAATTGACGAGGTAAAATTTATGAAGAAGCGCGTGGAAGAATTCCCATAGCTCTTTAACAGACCAGGCGTCTAAGATCTCGAACCTGCATTTGTTCGTTTATAAAAAGGAGGGAAAAAGCATGTTGGTAATCTGGTTCTCCTTAAATGATGGATTATAAAATTATGCAGATTTATGGTGGAAATGATGTGATTTTCTAATCCATCCCTGTTAAATTTTTGACACATTGGACATGGTAACTTTTAAGTTAGGTTTCTTTAATTCTTTACCAATTGTATTACTTAACCCATTCTTAAGTAAATGTGATTTTGATTCTTATATGCTATACTTGAGAAATATATGCTCAGTGAAATGCTATTATGTGTATAATCAAACAACTAATCATACACATAATCAAACAATTAATTAGAGTGTTTTCAGTACCAAAAAAGTAAATGATCTTATTCTACCAATTTTAGCAAAAACAATTTTGCTATCTAGAGATGACCATCTTAGGCCCAATTAAAATTTAAATTTTGCTTGAGGTGCTTTTTAGTGTATTTTTCTGCACAAATTTTATAAACATGGAGCTCGAATGGTTTATGTAACTGAATTAGTAAACTCATTAGACCCCTTTAGTAATGCTTGATCTATAAAGTGAAAATGGATGCGAATGGATTTAAAGAAGTCTACATACATCAAGGTTGCACCGAAACGGGAACGGAACGGGGATACGGGAACGATACGGGAACGGGAATCGGCAAAAATAAAAAAATCAAGATACGGGATCGGCATGGATACGGCAATAAAAATAAAAATATATAAAAAAAATAAATATATTATAGGAAATTCAAAATAAACATTTATTGACGTAAATTCTAAACTTCAAATTACTATCTTTCAAAAGAAAACTAACAATTAATTAACGTATTTATCTTTCGTGTCATGTCGGGTCGGATCTATTAACCGAAACATCGTATATAATAAATTGTTAACAGTTAAAGAGCAAGCATTTGCGAAAAGTTTTTCTATCTTTCATAACTAATAAGAATCATTAGTTGGTGTTTGAAAGAAGTAAATAGACCTTAGTAATATTTTTATCTAACATGAAAATCTTAAATCTTTTTATACAGCAAACTATTGAGAGCTTTTAATAAAAAGTAACAAATGTTTCTTCTAGTCAATATTTGTTGGCTTTTATGAAAAATGCATGTTAAACTTGTCACAAACACAAGGCCCAAGACTTCTCACAAGGCCCTAGGTGTGAACTATTGTACTGCATAATAAGTTTATAGGTGTAGGGGTCAAAGTAAAAACTTCTCACAAACACAAGGTTCTAATAAGAAATTAAAAGTCATCTTCTTCACAGAAAAAGACGCCGGTTAAACCTCCATTAAAACAAAAAGTTGATGTTTACGTTCTCTGTTGGGTTTCTTTCTTTTCTTCTTCTTTCTCAGACACAAACCCTAAAAAAAACAGGCTAATAAATCGGCTAAACATGAAGATCCGTTCCAGAATCGGTCAAGATTCGATCCCATGATTTGGGAGTCGGTCAAGATTCGATCCTCAGCCGAATCGCCAGCGATCCCGATCCCGAACCGCTCCCAAACGGATACGCCACCTTTCTGGGCGATCCCGTGCATCATAGACATACATGAGTAGGGGTGTAAATATTTTTGACTCGAACCCGATCCGAGCATATTCGGATCGAGTTACTCGGGTTGAAATTTCAATTCGGGTTAGTCGGGTCAACCCGACTAACCCGAATTTGAAACCGGATCAGACATCGGGTATAATATTTACGTTTAATTCGGGTTCGGGTCGACTCGAACCTGGAAATAGCATATTCGGGTCGGGTTACTCGGGTTGAAATTTCAATTCGGGTTAGTCGGGTCAACCCGACTAACCCGAATTTGAAACCGGATCAAAAATCGGGTATAATATTATGTTTAATTCGGGTTCGGGTCAACCCGATTGACCCGAGTAAGAAAAATCTTTATTATTAAAATTTTAATTTAATATAAATTTTATTAAAAAATAAAAATAAAAACAAAAAGTTTTTTTTTATAATTTACTCGAATTCGGGTTGACCCAAACCCGGCTAGACCCGATCCGAATAGACCCGACCCGAATAGATCCGAACCCGAGTAACCTG
This sequence comes from Glebionis coronaria, assembly GCA_025667525.1. Classification (NCBI taxonomy): domain Eukaryota; kingdom Viridiplantae; phylum Streptophyta; class Magnoliopsida; order Asterales; family Asteraceae; genus Glebionis; species Glebionis coronaria. The sequence continues at coordinate 572,300 of JANFOE010000656.1, read as the reverse complement.
AGTTCAAATTAGATCGGGTTCGGGTAAATTATTTTTAGCTTTGACCCGAATTCAACCTGACCCGATTAACCCAAACCCGACAACCTGGACCGATTCACACCCGTACAGTCATTAACATGAGTATCAAGGAAATTTGCTTAATCTAAATCCTGATGATCCTGCCTTATTCACAACATATGCATTGAGTGTTTTTATTTTCTATACTCCGTATTTGATAGTTTTGGTCCTTTTGGAGGTTCAAAGTCTCTATGCATACACATTTTTTAGATTGAAATATTAGGATTACTAAATAAGTAATTGTTTAACCAAAATCAAATTGTTTTTTATTGAAATGTCACTGTTCCTTTATGTGTATATTGTTCTTTTAAAAAAAAACGCTTGATATTTTAATGCATTTCTTTCATCTAACTTTCGATATTTACTTATTACTGCCCGTGTTGAACACGGGTTATGAGCTAGTTGTAAATGGCAATGAAGTTTGATGATAATGGGCCAACATTGCTAATTTCAAACTACACTATAAACTCAAGTTGTTCGTATAAGCACTTTCAATCATTATCTTACTTTCACGAAACATAGAGATTGTTTAGTTGCAGAAAATTTTTTATAATTTTTTGTTTCTAATTTTCAAGAGAAAGAAAATGTTTTCTTATTTAGAAAATAGTTAAAAATTTTGAAAACTTTTTTAGATGTGTTTTCTATTTTTCTATGTAAAAATGGAAATTTTTTTATTTTTATTTTTTGAAAAATATTGAAAAAATACAACTAAACAAGTTTTTTGTTTTTCATTTTTCAAATGAAAAATTTTCTAAAAAAATAAAAGAATTTTCTGTAACTAAACACACCCATAATATTGCTAAGTTCAATGCTAATAAGCTTTTAAATTTGATTAGGACAATTTTATCACGCAAGCATTCTGAAATAACATATATTATTCACGGTTTCATACCTGTAACACACACTCAAATAAATATGATTTCATAACATTATACTATATCTTATATCTAGGCTAAGTTGACTAAAAATAAAAATAAAAACGAGAAAGTGTTACATGTGACAAGTATAATATTCACAAAATACATAAACGATACAAATATCTATAACCAAAATGTGTGATATTTGTTGATCCTATTGGATTAAATAATGATAATATTTTAATTGTATGTTTGGGGTAGGTTACTCCTTTTCTTTTGAAGAGGTAATTAAAATATATATTAAATGAAAGACATACAAGATTTAGAAAACATTTCAAGATTCGTATTTTGTAATTTATCCAAAACATCAAGATTCGTCTATATCTCAAATTAACTCCAAGGATCGTTTTTAATTTTGAAACTATCATCGAATTTGGTCCATATTTTAAATGGGGTTAGTTTTGGCTATTAACTCCAAGTAAGTGAGGGGTATTTTGGTCTCTTCATTTTATTAAGAACAATAATTTTTATTAAATAATATTTTTTTGTAGATTTCTTTGTTTATTCAATCAACCACCGTCACACTCCAAAACCATTTAATATCCAAGATCCAAATTGAAACAACACCCTCCAAGATCCAACACCGGATTCACTCATATCACACACAATCCCACATCAAAAAACCACCCCTCGTTATAAACTTCAACAAGTCCCACTCACGAAAATCTAATCGAGAAAAAACAAGAAGTGGATTTCTTTCCTTTTGGCCACAAGAAGGGTGATACGATAAGGACTATTTGAAGCAGTCAATCTCCAAGAAATAGATTAAGAAGCGAAAGGATAAGGCCCTTAGAGCGAGCAAGACTCCATAGAACTAAGAGAGAAACTAAGCTTAACTTTCATTCATTTTCTTCTTTTCTATAAAAAGAGTTACAGTACTATATATAGGAAATAAGAAGCAGTTACATAATGCATGTGCTACATTTAAGAAACAAAAGAAAACATGGGAAAACAAGTGAGTGGGTGAACCAAATGCATGAGACTAGCAACTAAATTCTAACGTGAATGAAATGATCATAAACGTGCATGAGAGAAAGCAAAATCAAATGGAAATAATGAAAGACTTGGTCTCTTGTGAACACAACATGGACATGATCTTGAGCACATATCAATACTCCGCACCTCAAAACGAGTCTTGCCCTCAAGACTCGTGGTATTATCTCATATATCATGTGGCTTCCAAGGTGGTTTCGGTTCGGGTTGAAGAAAAACATACTTTGGTGGATGACATGGGTGATCTTGAAAAAATGAGTTCACGCAACCAAAGATGGCTAACATGTCGTTGATGCGCATGTCATGGTCGTAGGTTTGTTCAACTACCGGATGGAAGCTCGATTTGCTTGTTTGGTTTTCTGAAGATCTGCGAGCAATGTTCGAAATTAAACGGGGAGTTTGGGTGGTAACCTTGGTCTCGGTGTTAGGGACGGATGTAACACGATTTTTGGGTGGCAACGGAAAAGGAGGAATTTGAATTGTTATCTCGGTGTTGATGGGCGTAGATGTAGTCTTGGTGTTGTCTGTTATGGTGTTAGAGGTGGAATGTGGTTTCGAGGTGGCATCAATATCCGTGAAGTTTGACATATGACATGTTGTAACGGTGGTGTGAAGTGGGGTGATTCCGAGACGGGCTTGGAGAATATTAACGAGGGCATCGACTTTTGCATATAAGGCGGATAATTGATCTTGGATGTTTTTGGATGGTTTAGATGTTGGAGGTATGGAGTAAGCCGATGAAAGCACCATTGATACGATAGAGTCTACTTGAGGCAGTCAATCTCCAAGAAATAGATTAAGAAACGGAAGGATAAGGCCCTTGAGCGGACGAGACTCCAAGAACACTAGAGATAAACTATAGACTTTTCTTTTCATTCATCTCCCATTGCATAAGCAAGCTACATTTAAATAGTAAAGGAAGCATGTGAAGATATCCTAATATTTAGGAACTAAAAATGTAAACGTGGGAACATGGCTACTGATACATAAATTAAACAATGCATGAAACAAACTTCTAATCTCCTAAGTTAGTGCAACATGGTATTTCTACTAGTCCAACGTGGGATATTTATTATGAAGATGGTAGCCTTTGGTCTCTTGCACGTATCAATACTCCGCGCCTGAAAACGAGCCTTGTCCTCAAGGCTCATGCCTTTGTCGAGAGTGTTATGTAGTTTCCAAGGTGGTTCCGGTTTGGTCCGAAAGAAAACAACCTTTGGTGGATACGATTGGTGACCGACAAAAGTTGTACTCACGCAACGGAAGATGACCAACATTTCCTCTATAAGAAGAGGAGGGGAAACTCGAGTTTGTGGTGCCACTTCAGTTTGAATCTCGGTTATAATTGAAGCAGAGGCGATGAACAACTTCTCCTTGATGCGTGTGGAAAAGTCACAAGTTTGATGAAGGGTGGATAAATGGAGGATGGTTGTATCATGTAGGAATATTGGCGGCAATGAGGGAGGAGTGTAGGTGGATACCTCGCTGTCGGTCTTGAAGATGGTTGTATTAACATTGATGGTACTGGGGGTGACGACCTCTTTGGAGATAATTTCAGGTTTTATGGTATGGAAAGTGGGATGCAGGAAACAATTGGCCTTCGTAGTCGAAACATCTTCAAGGGGTGGCGGTTTATACGTTTTAGGCATAGCATGTGAAGTGTAGTTGGGGAAAGATTTAACCATGGTGGTTTCAGGTTTTGCGGTATTGGGAATGATAGTGGAGAGCCGTTTGTTATGGGTTGCAAGGTTTTTAATGGCAACGTGGAGTTTGGATTGTGACGCGACTAGCTTTTCATTGTTTACGATCATGGTATGGGCAAGTTTTGAGAGGTTTTCGGCTATGGCAGCCAAGGCTTCCAATACGGAAGGTGGGTATTGTTTCGGAGGCGTTGAGTAAGTTAATGAAAGCACCATTGATACAATAAGGACTACTTGAGGCAGTCAATCTCCAAGGAATAGATTAAGAAGCGGAAGGATAAGGCCCTTAGAGCGGGCAAGACTCTATAGAACTAAGAGAGAAACTAAGCTTAACTTTCATTCATTTTCTTCTTTTCTATAAAAAGAGTTACAGTACTATATATAGGAAATAAGAAGCAGTTACATAATGCATGTGCTATATTTAAGGAACAAAAGAAAACATGGGAAAACAAGTGAGTGGGTGAACCAAATGCATGAGACTAGCAACTAAATTCTAACGTGCATGAAATGATCATAAACGTGCATGAGAGAAAGCAAAATCAAATGGAAATAACGAAAGACTTGGTCTCTTGTGAACACAACATGGACATGATCTTGAGCACGTATCAAATGGATTAGACTAAAATTGAAGATCGATTTTTTTAAGAAATGGGTAAACGTATGAGTGAAGTTGTGAGGTTGATTTGTTGTTGCTAAATAGATGGGGATATCGAGAATGGTGGGTTGAAAATGAATGGTTATTATAATGCTTGTGGTCTCTGAATTCGTGGGTTGTTCACCTTCTTTAAGTGGTGTTATACCGGTCAACCCATGAAACGTGGACGCTACTGCAGAAGCAATGTATGATGCTATCTCGATTGCAGATTTTGAAAAACAGATGCGTCATGAGAAGCATTATAAATATGTCGGTAGCCATCATGAGGGTTATTGGGCACGTAGCTTCTTCCAAGATTTGGAGAGGACTTGTGTGCTGACAATTTCAGACGAAGATGTTGGGGTATAGGGTTGAGCTTTGGATTTATAGTTGTAGCTCTTGACCCATTTTTAGGAAGTTGACTTAAGGTGAACAAAAGGTTTTAATTTGATATATGGTCAGATCTGGGTTTTTGTTTGCTTTTTAGGTAGAAGAGTTTATGTAGATTTATGCTTTTGAAAATTTAAAAAGTTAATTAGATATATGTGAAAAATGTATGAATGAAGATGGTGATTAAGAGTTTATTTGTTATAAAGAGTTTATTTGTGGGATGAAAGGGGTGTGTTTGATCATGTGGGATGAAAATGGTGGATATTTGTATTAAATGCAACCAAAACAAAGGTATGACTAAAATATAACAGCCAAAACTAACCCTCATCTAAAATAGGGACCAAATTCGATGATTGTTTCAAAAATAGGGACGATCCTTAGAGTTAATTTGAGATAGGGATGAATCTTGATGTTTTGGTAAACCACAGACGAATCTTGAAATTTTTTCAAAGATTTATACCAAAAGATAAAATACATCAAAAATACAGATAATGAAAGCTTATCAAAGCTTAAATAACTAAAACAGTACACATAAAAAAAGAAGTTAAAAGATGTTTGTTCCCTGATATTTAAATCAAGTAGAACTCATATTTTCACACCATCAGAACTTGGCAAATTCACTAAACTTTCTTGTATCAATGAGTAAATTGAAACTTCTTGACTTTGCAAAAAATACGATTGATTTCCAAAAGATGAAGTCATTTTCAAAAGAAAGTTGGTTCCTCGATTGCCATATTCACCAAAACACGACAAATGCAATTGTAGGCCACCAAAGATTGAAGGGACTACCAGGAATTGGACAAGACACCAGGGTGAAGATTTTAAAGTTTTCTGAAATCATTTCTTTTACATTAATACTTGAATGAATGTGTTTGTATGCATGAGTAACTTTTTAATTTATTTATGCGTGATATGGTTTGAAATGTGATAGTTACTGTTTTGTCACGTATATTTAGGTATTTTAGTTGTTGTTGATGTGGAGAGCTTGTTTGCACAAGAGGGTCGGGTGTAGCAACGTCGGAGATGGCGTTGGCCTGTCAACACGCGTTAGGGGTTATATGTAAAAAGGAAAACTTTTCAAACTCTTTCTCAACATTGTAAATGATGAAAAGATGAAAACCGTTAAAAGTCTTGCCAGTTGATGTTGTTGCTGGTGAGTCGTTTGAGGCATCAAAGAAGAAAGAGCGGGCGAGGAGGTAAAGTTTTTATTGTTTTCTAAAGCTCAAACAAAGAAAAATGACCCAAAATAAAAATATTAATAAGAAATGGAATTGTTTATTTTGTTTTAAGGGTATTATGAAAAATAAATAATAATAGTGCTATTTGGTGTTATGATAAAAGGAGTATTGTCAGTGTTTGTGTTATGATGATATGGCGTCACTTTTTCAATGTTATAGTGTTATTTAGTGTTTATTGTTTTCAAGAAAAATAAATCTTGTCTTGCAACTTAAAAAAAGCTTATTTGAGTTGTGAGATGTAGTTATTTTCTGACCAATTAAAAACTCTTGGCAAAATAACTTTATGAGAACTTTGTATCATAAACTTGTAAATTTGTTTAACGATTTATGATGTATAATGTTCTAGTTAAGTATTAACTCCTTCATGATAATATAATTTTATTTTGATTCTATTGTAATTGGTTGTAATCTTCTTGCAATTATTTCTTCATTACAATTAAGTCAATGTTAAAGCTAGAATGTTATCTTATGACCAATTGTCACTTTCAATCTTTATTGGTAGGTATTAAGTATGGCTAATGATTTCCACACTTCACATATTTATTTGCATACTTAAAATGTTTGTTGTATTGCCATTTATACCCTTACATTATTTAGTGAAGTGTGCAAATACCAAGGATATAAATGGCATAACACACACATTTGGAGTGTGCAAATAAATATTTGGAGTGTGCAAATCAACACCCATTTAACCTATGTTGATATGAATTTGTTATATCATAATCATTGTAATATGAATATGTAGGGATTTGAATCCTTACAAGTGATATCAAGAGTCTTGTTCGAAGGTTTCTGGTTACTAGGATTGTTCTTGAACATTAGAGAAACAACCGGCTATCGATCGATTGAAAAGGGTTATAAACTTAATTAGAGTTGTTGGTTTTTGTTGGGAATAAATTAGTGTTGGTATATATTGCATTACTATTATTAATTATATTAATGTTGGCAGTAATATTTTTAGTGCTAGTTACAATAATACTGGATTGGACGTGGTTAAACCTTGATGCTGGTAAAGAAATATGAGTGGTGAGTTGAAGATAAAGACTAAAGACGTGTTGCATATAGATAGAAGATATTCTGCATATCTTCAAAGTGTTCAAATTTATTTGTTTATATCTCTGTCTTGTAAAGGGCTTCGTGCACTATAAAAGGAGGTCCCAGGTCTAGGTTTTAGATACAATTAATTTTTGTCTCTCTACATTGTAATCTTACTTCAAGGTTGTAACTCTAGTACTCTATTTTGAGGGTATTAGTATTTATAATATTGAAGTATTTGGTTTACATCTTTTGTTCATACAATTTACATAATCTTCATAATATCAAAGAGTAGATTCCACATACTATTTGACATCATTCAAAGTTTCTACTAAGTGTATATAAGATTTATCTTGTGTAGTCTAAGTCTCCAAGAAAGATTTACAATATCATAAAGGATCAACAAGTGGTATCAGAGATTTGTTGAGAAGCTTTGATCTTGAAGGTTATTCAAGAACTCTCTTAAGTAAAGAGATTGAGTCAGAATCTGCACTACCTAACACTATGAACAAGGTTCCAGTGTTTAAGCAAGGAGAGTTTGAAGAATGAAAATTCAGATTCACTTAATTTGTGCAGATGTACAACTGTGATCTATAGGAAGTCATTGTCAGTGAAAACACTCACACCAAACCCCTAGTAACTGATGGCAAAGCACCAGAAATATTGTTTGAAGAGAAGGAGAAGAGGTAAAATGATATGAAATCCAGAAGTATTGTTATGGTAGCAATACCAAATGAGCATATTCTTGCTTTTCAGGAATGTGAAGATGCTAAATCTATGTTTGATGCTTTTGTTATGAGGTTTGGTGGGAATGACTCTACCAAAAAGGCCAAGAAAGCATTGTTAAAATCAATGTTTGAGAACTTCAATGCCTCGGGATTAGAATCTATTGATTCTATTTATAGTATACTTCAAGGGAATGTGAGCAAACTTATTACTCAAGGAGGAAAGGCTGAGCAGGAGGACATAAACGCAAAGTTTCTAAAGAGTATGCCTATAGAAATGGCTATAGAGGTATCCATCTAGGAAAACAAGGGGGATATTGATCAATTCAATATTGATGATTTGTACAATCACTTCAAAGTGGTTGAGTAGAAACTCAAGAAGAAAACTGAACCATTCTCCAATGATACGAACTTCGCTTTATATCAAGTTCTAGTCATACTAGTAAAGAAAACTCAAAAGGTTCTCTTAATGCTGGTAGTGCATCTCTTAATGCTGGTAGTACATTTCTTAAGTTTGATGAAACAATTACTAGTGTGTGCTAGATCAAGTGATGGAACCATTCATGCATTCTTATCAAACCATGAGAATGTACCAGAAATTGTTGCTGATGATTTGCAAAAATTATGTGATGATATCTAGAAGAGTTGGAAATAAAAAATCAACTTGCTTTTCTCAGTATGAGAGCAAGAAGGTTTCTTAAAAGAACTGGAAAGCAGATCATTCTTAATGTTAGTGATAACACAAGCTATGATAAGTCTAAGGTGAAATGCTATAATTGTCACTAGAAAGGATGTTGGAAACTCACTTTATGTGACGACATTTAAGAATTCCCATTAGTTATCATAGTCACACACGTTTAGACTAGACTAGGAACGTTGTATAGTTTAAGCAGCGTGTGTGACTATATATACCCCTCCTTAGCTTCCAAGGAGGGGTGTTGCTTGTGTCATTTTCTCATTTTAATATATTTTTCTTTCTTTCACACAACCTCTCTTCTCTCTCTCTCTTTCAACAATGGCTACCACCACCATTTACCACCATATTAGACCACCGGATTAGCTTATAGCAAATCCACAATTGGCATCAGAGCCTCGGTTCCATCCTTGGATCGTGTTCATGTTTTTGATTTGGTGGTCTAAAATTTTTTTGGTGTCTCGTTCTATTATCTTTTTGGTCCGTATGTCTCTTTTTTGTCACGATGGTTTAATGTTTTCATTCATTTTTATGGATACATTTTGTTAACTGTGTGTCACGTCTTGTTATTCTTTTGTCCAAACAGTTCCATTGTTTTTATCATTTGTCATATCATTTTCTTGGTCCAAATCTGTCTAAACAATCACTTTATCAGTTTGTCTCACAGTCCATTTCTGATATTCTCAAACCCACAACTTTTCAAAACTGGTTTTAAGTCCCTGATATTGGGTCAAATGTCTACTGTTTCTGGATTTTTTATGATATCATCTTTTCTGGGTTTCTATTGTTCTTCATGATGTAGCTACCCAGAAAATTAGTCAGATTCACATGATCCTGAAAAATCGAAAGAGTACAACTTAAGGATAAGGTTTTCAGATTTTCAGATCGGAATATTGCGATCGCAAAACCATTGGTTTCTACATTGCGATTGAATATTCCGATGGTACGCATTCCGATGGAACGCATTCCGATGGAACGCATTCCGATGGAACGCATTCCGATGGAACGCATTCCGATGGAACGCATTCCGACGGATGCATTCCGACGGATGCATTCCAACGGATGCATTCCGACGGGGTGTAGAAACATTGCGATGGGTTTACACTTTGACATTGCGATGATTTTTTTTAGAAATCATTGCGACAAGACTTTGACCAGTTTAACAAAATACTTCAGACCATGTGGTATCAAAAACTGACCGAGACCCATGACAACATCTCTACAGCCTACATATTCAATCAAATCCAACAACACCGACTCGATCTATTTTCCCATCGTCTCATAAACACAATCTAAAATCCAAAATCAGTTGACTCGTAATATTAAATATATCTCAGTTTATTTTTTTTATCCAAAGATCTTTTAAAGATCTATTTCTTGAAAGTAGTTTTCATCACAGATCTGTGGAGGGTTCAACCCTCTTGTTAATATTCGAAAGTAAAGCCAGAATCATAACAAATATGTTACTTTCTCACTTTGTTTCGATTGAAAACGAATAAATTAATCACATGCAATCTATAATTAAAACCTACCCGTGACATATTTACTTGATCTTTGAATCCATACTAGATGAATGAATACATCGGAATACTGAATCAATTTGATTAGGGCTCGATTAAATATTTCTCTTGGGTAAAGGATTGCTTTGATTGAGTTTTTTTTTTCGGATTCATTTGTTGGGAACAGATTGCTAAGGCTACAATGATTTGGGATTAATGAACTGGTTTCATTTGATGGCTGCGTAGATGATGAGATGGGAGAAAGAGGATATGAACGAGGGCTTGATTGTTTCAGAGATAAGAGTGGCTTGATGGGAGATGAATGATAGATCTTGGCTTGATTGCTCGAAGTTTCTTTTGAGATGAAGAGAAGTATAAAAAACGGCATAAGTAAATTCTGATTAGGGTTAATCTTTTAACCTAATGATGTGCTATTTATATATCCCACACGTTGGCTACTTTTTGTTGGGTCTGGACATTCGGTTAGTGGGCTTTATCAAGATCGGGTATATATTAAGAGAGACGGGCTGAGATTAATTTAACATGGGATAGACATGTTTCGTTTTGGTCTAAAGGTGTAAAAGCCACGTGACATGTTGCATGTGACCGACAAAGACTTGATCACTTTCGTCAGATCTACAGTAGAGCTTGGTTTGACTTTGGCAATTGTGTTAAAAACATGCATGTATGGCGTATATGTGTTGGTTTATGAGCTATGGTAACACTTTATAGTACATATTTTATGTCAAATTTTATTTTGGACAAAATTTGTGCTATTAAGTTATATTTTGGTTATAATCGGGACGTGACATAGTGTCGTGACAAAAAGACGAGACAAAAAGACGTGACTAAATGACGAAATTTATTTGAGACGAGACCAAGAAAAAATGGGCGATTTTTTAGTGACTACAGATTTTTTTTGGATCGGGTATTAATTATTTGAAGATGAAGACGGATTTTTTGAAGGCGTGTACTTATTTTATCTTTCAAAGATAACTTGCTCGTGCTTTATCTTAGAATGACGACTTGTTTATATAGTTTCCGGGTTCGGGGTGGATGGTTGATGACTTGGATAACTATCACTTAAAGGGGTTACTTTGTTGTACTCAGTGTCACGCGCATAGTCGACGTGGATAATTTCAAGAGGTGTTGTGCTTATAGACATCTTCAGTGATGCATTGGGTACTTAGAGATTTCTCCACCGTTCTTCATTCAACAATTGTGCAAGCTTAAGTCACAAGATCGAAGGATTCTTATTCAGTTTCACGTTTGATGTATCTGGTTCATTTTATCAGTGGTCACTTCAAATTGCCGAAAAGGGGTTGGTAAAGATGGCCATGGAGAGTTTATGAGTAGAGATTTTCGATCAACAGCTGATTCTCACAAAATATATAATTCAGCTTATTTATTATTCTCACGAGATTTCAGGTACATGTGCGTATAATTCATTGATGGTTCCGAGTTTCGAAACCATCAAGGGGGAAGAAGAAGACACATTGAACGCACAACGAGTACACGTGATGAACTTCATACCTTCTTTTGATTTGAAGACATTCTCGGATGACATTTGTCATAGCCGCAGAGAAAATCAGTGTTTTAACTCGTAGCGTTATCAATCTATAAACGGTACACTACTGATTCGATGTTTAATTGTTTGGTTGTTGCAATTATTCATCATCATTATCCTATATGCACTCCCGGGACTTAATTGACTCTGGTGCATCTCCGGAAGAAGGTATGTGCATTTCCGGGACTTAATTGACTCTGGTGTTACGATGTCAACTTCATGAATGGGATAAAGTGTCTACTTCAGTATTTGAGCTTCATAAGTGGGATTGATTTACTTTCTTCAACTATGTGGGGGAAGAAATGTCTTGATTCTTTCTGGTATGCATAACTTGAACTCTCAGGGGGAAGAAAAATTCAGAAGAATTATTCAAGCGTGAGAAGAGAAGTTGTTGATCTACTTGGTGTGCCCCAAACTTTCAATCCCTCTTAGCAACGTTATCATGTTATATGATGGGATTTTCTTGTGAGATTCCGCTTTGCGCTTAATCATTCTAAGCTTTATTGAAAGCTTTGAAGTTGCTTACGAGGATTGTCAGTTTAGGGGGAAGCTATTTAAAAGCTTCTACATCAAGTTTATGTGGCATGAATTAGGGGGAAGTTAATTCAGAAGCTTCTCCTTAACCAGAAGTATATGGATTACTTAGCTCGTGCCGTTACAGTATTTCTATTACAAGTTAAAGATGAGTCATTTTAAAGTCAAAGGCCTCAGAAGACATCATCAGCATTGGACGCTTCATGAAAGCTCTTGTTCTTAATCATTATGTACTTGTTAGGAAAAATATTGTAAGGAATTCTACACGTCGTCCCATAGGGGAAGATTGTTGGAAACTCACTTTATGTGACGACATTTAAGAACTCCCATTAGTTATCATAGTCACACACGTTTAGACTAGACTATGAATGTTGTATAGTTTAAGCAGCGTGTGTGACTATATATACCCCTCCTTAGCTTCCAAGGAGGGGTGTTGCTTGTGTCATTTTCTCATTTTAATATATTTTTCTTTCTTTCACACAACCTCTCTTCTCTCTCTCTTTCAACAATGGCTACCACCACCATTTACCACCATATTAGACCACTGGATTAGCTTATAGCAAATCCACAAAGGACATTTTGCTAGAGAGTGTAGAACTCCAAGAAGTCTAGTAACTGTTGAAGAGCTTTATCCCAAGGCATTGATAGTTGTTGATGGAATTGGCATGGACTGGAAATTCATGGAGGAAAAGGAACCTATCACAAATATGGTACTCATGGCACTTTCAAACTCTGAGGTAATTCGTAAGAAAAACTGTACTATTGAATGTCTTAAAACTTATAATTAAAACTCATTGTGATGGTATTAAGTTGAATTATGATAAATCTACATGTGATTTATCTAGTTACCAAAGAGGTCTTAGGTCTTAGAAGAACAGATAGTTTGTCATAAGGAACAAGAAGTGTCTTTTATAAAGATTATATTATTCTTCTAAAAAGATAAATAACTGCTCAAACCCGTGAGATCGCCGATCTTATTACAAAGCTTGAGGCTTGTGAAATTCTTAAGCTTGAGAATGAATTAAAATTCAAAAATCTCAGTAATACCACTAAAAGCATGGATAAAATGATTGATAGTCGGGTCCCTGACTAATGAAAGTAGGGACTAGGATACAGTAATGATTATCATGATGTTGAGCCCATTCTTGTATATTATCCTACTATGCTAGATATTTCATATACTAGGTTACATGAGTTTCAAAAGAAGAAGGAACGAGAGTTTACTCCTATTAAGTTTGAAAAGGAAGGTGCTACTTCTTCTAGTGAAGCCTGTATTGACACTCCACATGTTAAACCATCTACTAGTACTAGAACTGGTAGTCAGACCAAGGAGTTTATCTCTAAACCATGTAGTTAAGAGAGCACAAACTCTTATACTAATGTTAAGCTAGAAGAGAAAGCTGCTTTCAAGAAAGCTAGTGAGTTGAACCCTAATGCCCCTAAATACCAACCTATTAATAAACTATAAACCTATCAAGTATGCTGAAATTTACTAGACTAACATACCTAGAGAAAATCAAAGGAATAGAAAAAAAATCTGCATATTCATAAAAATAGGAATAAATCTTGCTATATATGTGGTAGTTTTTGTAAAAACCCTTGGTTTTACCTTTTGGATACGTCACCGGTTTCATTATTATTATCATCCATCCTATAATATTTTTATCAACCACTTCTACATACGTGATCATAATATAGTAAATGTATTATATTTACTTATAAGACTTAAAAACTTGACGATTTAACAATAGCGCTATCTTTTTTAAAATTTATTTTAACATCCTTAGACACATTTTATGTGCATAAATGATTACCAATTATAATTAATAATGACGATCCAAAATATTACACATTAAAGTTATATACAATAACTTTTAGACATAAACTTTTAGTACAATCAACCGATATAAACCCGACGCAATAAAATATCTTAGAACATCTTGAGCATTTATTTACAAAACAAATAAACCTAAAACTTAGACGTATAACATAACAAGTAAACCTTTTCATTTCCTTGGATCCCCTTCTTTTTCTCAGGTTTCATATGAACTTAAACAAATAAAAAATGAGATCAAACTTTCTTTGGTAAACACCTCCTACACGTCGCTTTGTGTACAAACAAATCATCCCTAGATGCCTAAGTACATACAATATCTAGCCTAGATACACTAGGATCCTACAAGATTTACTAAGATTTGCACAAATCTTAACTAGTCTTTTATATATCCTACACCACATCCCTAACCAAACCCTTGTACTCTTTTGGTTACCCTCCACCACCGAAAATCAAACACATCACCTCATTAGCTTGGCTCTAAGATTTGAGGAGGTAGCACGAGTTGTTACCACATGTTGGTTATGCACCAACGTTACCAAATCCCTCCTAGATTCAATAGTGCAATCCTATGATATCTAAGAAATCTATCCCTTGATCTCTTTCTCTCTTTCTTGCGTGCCTAACCCCTCACCACAAAACCATTTCGCTCTCTTGGCTATAAGTAACACAAGTAAACACAAACAAAGAGACAATAAAACAGCCCACTCTCCTACTTCATTCGTGCTCCCTTCTTATCATCATGGCCACACAAGTCTAGCTTCAAGATGTGTCGGTTCGATGGTAAAGCTGGTTTGTTGGGTGAGACGAACAATGGTTCATTGGTTTCTCTTCCTCCTAGTCACAACATCATCACCACTCCGCAACCACGGTTGGTATCCTCGTCGTCACCACCAAGACTCGAATCATATGCTAGTACCTCCAACCATTTGTGAGTTCACGAACCCTCGTTCTCTTATATTCCTTTTCTCGTCATATGCATTCATTTCCACTCATTATCTTATGCCATAAATAAAATAGGAAGCAAACACACTAGTTTACCTAGCATAAATACCAAATGAAAAGGTTAAACAGAACTCCCTGATGTAGTATTACACCATAGGGAAACAAGCACTTAAAACGTGAACTGGGCAAAAACGTGTATACTAGGTCTTAAGTTATCCCTTAAATAGTAACTCTGCCAAATTTGAACAAAAACGGTTTGTTATGCTAAAAAAATAAAACATGAGCGTTATTTTATGTGTAAAACAAGCCCGAACATCCACTTTTGGAGCCCGTTTAGACCCAGTAGGACCTCGATTATGGACCTGGTTATAAGGGCGTTTCATAGATCACCTAGCCAGATTTACGTAGCCTCTTGAATCACCTATACCGAAACTATAACGAAACAGGAAACTGAATTACAAAATCTACGTTTGAATACTAAAAGCTGTCAGCACTTGTATAAAAGCTAACAACATTTACATATAGCCTGACCAGTCGACTTTAGCCTCGTTTTTTTAGCGAGTTAAATTTATAACCAGAACCCGACACCAACTAGGGTATTGTAGATCTCCTGGCTACCTTTCCATAGACACCAAGAACACTAAGAACGGATCAATAACGAATAAGTTACGTCCCTTTGAAAATCTGTCTCGCACACTTTTAAAAGCTGATGAAAACAATGAGTTTTGACCCGCTGACTTTACACTCGTTTTTACCCACTTTATAGCCGTTTTCATGAAAAACTTAAAGAACGAAACTCGTAGGCGGCATGTCCGAGAATACAAATATGTTTTCTGTTCGTTATATGGTTAGATAACAAACCGGAAATGAGTTTCAAAAATCAATGTTTATCATGTAAAAATGACAACATTTGTAATACAAGGACTAATCTTGCCATTTTCTAAAAGTAATATAAGCCCTAGGGGCTGTTTTGTAAGCATTATAAAAATCAAGGACTCGTGTGCAATTCAACTTAAGTTTTATTAATATTATTTAATTTAATAAACTATAAGGGTTATATTGTAATTCGTGAAACCCAGACGACTAGCAGTAAACATTTGAAACTTCAAGGACTTTTATGAAATATTATATTTTATAAGTCTTAATTAAATAAAAATCACTTTATTTAATTCATTTAAACTGTTACAATTCGAACGAGGTAAATACACTTTATTAAATTAAAAGTGTACATGTTTCGATAACTTACTATAAGTTTAACACTTAAAATGGTAACAACTTATTATATATGTGATCATGCATTTTCATCAACTGCATTTATATGCGCATTTTATCTGTACATTTACTAAGACCCACATAAATTACATAGGTAATTCTACTGCTTCGTGATCATACTGTGCCAGTTTATTCAATGACTTCATCACTACTTCATTACTACTAAGGTGAGTTCATGGCCCCATCTTTTACTGTTTTATAACTAGGAGAGAAAACATACTAAAATATTGTATATGCAAACACTTAGAGACAACAACTTATTTACTGCCTATTGTTTACCCCATTCCCGTGGACTGTAATAGTTAATAGTGTAGCGCGAAATGTTATACATAGATCTATTTGGGTATTGACAACACCCGGTCTGCGTGAGTCGC
This sequence comes from Glebionis coronaria, assembly GCA_025667525.1. NCBI lineage: Eukaryota > Viridiplantae > Streptophyta > Magnoliopsida > Asterales > Asteraceae > Glebionis > Glebionis coronaria. The sequence continues at coordinate 555,892 of JANFOE010000656.1, read as the reverse complement.
TCTCACGACCCGCTTAGGCCAAGCAACATGCTTATTTCATTGTCGGACTAGAGGGACACACATCAGGGATGATCCACATAGGCCTCAGAGACACATGTCTAGCTTTTATTACAGAGCAATAGGAACTACTATAGTATGTAGCTTGGTGCTCTACTATCTCCGTGGTGTTTTGCATATCAATACTTTTACTTTTTTGAACTAAACTATATGAATTCACCAACCTCGCGTTGACCCCTACATTTTACTTTATATGTTTTCTCAGGAAAATAAGCAGGTTCATATGCATTGGATTCCAGAATCATAGGAAGCATCATGTTTACCATCGGGCTGGAATATTTCTACAAATAATAATAAACGTTGATTTCAAGACAATTTACTTAATTTTCACAATTAAATTCATGTAATATGTTTTAATGACATTTGATGATCATTTCTCTATATACTGTGTGCTATCGATCCACCAAAGTAACAACCCAATTACTATTCCGCTGCATTTGACCAATTTGGGGGTGTTACAGTTTTGATCATTTCAAGCACATTGCAAGAGGAATAACATGAGGGGAGAGAAGACAAAAAATAAGGCTCCCAAAAATAATTAACAGAACAACACCAGAATGATCCCTAGGTCATTACTACTCAGGGATTGTCTTAAACCAATTAATAATGCTAGTCATTTTAATTCTGATAGACCTTCACGAGTTAATTTTGGTAGAATATTTACTTTTTGTAAGTCTTTTAATTCTGGTCACCCAAGGTCTTATAGTGGTAGTAAAATTCCAAGTTCTGATAACTCTATCAACACAAGGCCATACTTTGGTAACAACAAACAAAACCCTTTGTGTGACAACCACAATCTAGAGTATTCCCTCAAAAGAAAACAACTTTAGGTCGACAAAGTTTCTACCAAAAGAACAAAGCTATAAATTCTGGAATCTCTAAAAGTGAGTCCAAGCACATAGAGAGAGTGGAGACAAGCTGCAAACATATTTCACAGTAGTTCAACTCCCAAGTACATGGTTTGGAGACCTAAAAAGGTCCAGCCAGCAGTAAGCACTCACATCATTGAGAGTGAGAAAGCACGTTCTGTTAGTTCAGAAGAAGAGGTTAATGAGCATGTTATTTGGATGTTCAAGCAATATGAAGCTATGATGAAGTTAAAGTATGATGAAACAAAACCAAAATCTAATTGGGATAAAAAAACATAAAAAAATTGGGATCGTGCAACCAACACTAGAACCTATGAGTTCAGAGATTTGCATAGAGATCCATATTACAAGGTATATAAGTTTGTTAGGCCAACAAAAGAGAATTCTGATATGTCTTAGGAACTCATCAAAAACACTGTCATCAAAAGATACCTATAAAGTGTTTTGTAAATTTTTTGTAAAATATTAATTTTGTTAATGTTTTTCTTTAATTTTGGTATATAAATATTTAATGTTGTTAGTCATGTTTTTCAAATCTAGAGAGAAAATACTTTGAGCACATATTTTCTTGGTTTTGTACTAACATTTGCAGGATGAGCAAAGGAGCATGAAGGAATTTACATGTTGTATATTACTTATGGGATGCTGGTAACTCTTAGTCATATGGTTCTTTCTGGATGACTCACTCTTTGATATCTCATTCATGATATGTCATATAGAACAGCTTTATGTTGGAAATCTTGTCAAGAAGACTTCTTACACAAGTCTATCTGATCACAGGGAGTATTCTTGTACTAAAAAATGGTTTTCACAAATCACAAGCTAAAAACCTACAAATGTGAAGTATTTAGTAGGATTCTGGTTAAGCACACAAGGAATATTTAGTGTTAAGGAAATCTTTGAACAAGTAACTATACATTCCTCAATGTATATCTCATATGTTTGAGTGTGTATTATATTCTTTGACGACTTGTTTAGATATTGAAGTTATCTCATCTCTCTTTGTATGTGAGTTCATACTAGTGTGTGTGTTTAAATAAACATTTATTGTATATTGTTATGCACTCATTTATGTACATGTTTATGTATTTGGTTATTTGTTTAGGTTTTACTTTATGGGAAAATGGGTTTAATACTGGTTTCACATTGTTATATATATATATATATATATATATATATATATATATATATATATATATATATATATATATAGAGAGAGAGAGAGAGAGAGAGAGTCATTTGTAAGAATAATACTACAAAAGTTTTTTTTAATAATTAGGTTTGTATTGGGCAATAAAAATATTTAATTTTAAAGATATTCTATTGGACCAAGTTTAATTATTGGATTGGTTCATTTTTTTATAAAACAAAAGAAGGTGGTATTATTTTCAAGAGTTTACATAATGGGTTTTATTAATTTGTGATTATGAGATTTTTCGCAAGGTTTAGCAAATTAATAAAAGGATAAATAATGATGGGAGCCAAGTTTGACAACGAGAAATTCGATGAAACTGGTGACTTTGGTTATGGAGAACTAAGATGCGTGCTTTGTTAATCCAATTTGGATGTGAAGCAGTTTTGGGGTATTTACCCGCGAATGTGGAAGCTGTTGTGAAATTTAAGCTTGAAAAGAAAGGTCAGAGTGCCATGATTTTGTGTTTTGGTAACAAGGTTATGAGAGAGGTTACCGGGGAGACGAATTTGGTCAAAGCTAAAGACTTTTTACATGAAAAATCATTGGCCAACAAGTTGTACCTAATGAAGAAGTTGTATACATTCTACATGCTGGCTGGACGTAAGATTTTCGAGCATATAGATGAGTTCAACAAAATCGTTCTTGATTTAGCAAATATTGAGGTAAAATTTGAGGATGAAGATCTTGCTTTATAATTACTCATTTCTTTACTAGAATCATACGAACACTTTGTGGATACCTTACTTCATGGATGGGAAGCTTTGACTTTAGAGGACGTGATGACCATACTAAATTCAAAATAAGTCAAAGAAAAGTTCAAGGCAAAGGGGGATAATGGTGAAGGGTTATATGTGAGGAGAAGAACTGATCGTAGGGATTCGAATCAGTTAAAAGGAAAATCAAGATGGAAGTCTCGAGGCGTAAGACTCAAATGCTTTATTTGCCAATTTGAAGAGCACTTGAAGAGAAAATTTCCGAAGAATAATGGCAAGATGCCAACAAATTACGTCAAAAAAGATGATCAACTATGATCCAGTAGTTTGATTTATGACGATTCTGAGGTGATGATGGTGACGAGTGCAGAGGCTCCGCTATATTGGATCATGAATTAAGGAGGTTCGTATCACATGTCACCCAAGTTAGATGTATTTGTTTGATTTCTAGAATCTGATGGGGACATGATACTATTGCGCGACAATAAAGAGTGCAAGATCAGAGGTATTGGCAAGGTAATGGTACAATTTAAAGATGGGTCAGGTTATGTGTTACACAATGTCTTGAAAAGAAACTTCATATCACTAGGAACTCTTGAAAAATAGGGATACAGTAAAACTAAGTCGAGAAAAGTCTAGGTGATTAATGGTTCTAGGGTTATGTTACGTGGAACCCGGAGGAAAAACTATGTATACTATTTAGACGGCCATGCATTAACGGGTGAGCTTAATGCTAGTGTTAAAGAAAAATACAGACTTGCGCATATTTGACATAAAAGACTAGGACATATCAGTGAGACGGGACTACACGTGCTAGAAAAGCAGAGTTTGTTACGAGAAGAGTCTAGTAAGCTCGATTTTTGTGAGAATTATGTTCTGGGAAAGTCACATCAATTTAGTTTCGGTGTAGGAAGGCACACTACTCAGGTAGTGATATACTAAGTTCATTCAAACTTATCGGATTCATCTAAGGTGGAATCATTGGGAAGTAAGAGGTATTTCTTATCTATTGTTGATGATTATTCCAGAGCTTCACACGGATGATGGTCTTGAATTTTGCAACCGAGAATTTGATCAATTATGCATTGAGAGTAGGGTTACTAGACATTTGATAATTGCTGGGACGTAACAACATATTGGGTTATTAGAACGAATGAACATAACTCTCATAGATAAGGTACATTGTTTGTTAATTAAATCAAGATTGCCCAAGACCTTCTGGGCGGAAGCGACATGTACGCCCGCATATCTCGTAAATAGGTCACCATCTACAACGATTGAGAAAAAGACACATATGGAGATGTGTTCGGGGCATCGTAGTGATTATGGGATGTTGAGGGTTTTCGATTGTGTCGCATATTCATACGTTAAACAAGTTAAGCTCGATCCGAGAGCGATAAAATGCGTTCTTTTGAGGTATCATGAGGGTGTGAAGGGGTACAAACTATATAGGCTTGATAATGAATCATGTAAACTAGTCACAAGCAAGAACGTGGTATTCAATGAAAGTGTTATGTACAAAGACACGTTGAAGGATTCTAGTGTAGGTAATGATAAGTTTGTATATGGATTACATGTTGAGGTGTAACTACAAAGGTTAAATAATCATCCGTTTGAGGAAGATAACACAAATCAGGAAGATTAAAAAGATCAAGAAGTCCAGACATATTAGAAATATAGCTATGATGAAGATGCAGGGGACCAAGAAATTGACCAGCTACCGTATCTCACAGATTATCAATTGGTTGGAGATTGAGAGCCACATACAAGAACGAAACCGGCGAGGTTTTGGGATGAGAGTAATATGGCTGCTTACATGTTTGGTGCAACAGTAAGAAGATACTCATGAACCATTGACATACTATATGGAAGTTGTTTGTGAAGAAAACTCTAAGTGGAAAGCTGCTATAGAAGAAGAGACGAATTATGTGAGGAAGAACTAGACATGGGTATTAGTAGATCATCCAGCTGGGCAAAAGCTGGTGAGCTGCAAATGGTTGTACAAAATAAAGGATGAGACTGGAGGTGTTCAAAAGCCTAGGTACAAGGCAAGGTTCGTGGCTCGTGGATTCACACAAAGGGCATATAATGATTACTATGAAGTATTTCGCCGGTAGTTCAACACACATTTATTCGGGTTATACTTGCACAAACTGTGTTTAAATATTATGAGCTAGAGTAACTTGATGTAAAGGCGGAAATTTTACATGTAAATCTTGAAGAAGTGATCTACATGAGGCAGCCACCGAAATTTGAACAAGGTAACAAGGTATGTTTGAAAAAGAAATCTGTTTATGGTTTGAAGCAGTTACCCTTGCAGTTGTATAAATGATTCGATGAGTATATACTGAGCAACGAGTTTAAGCGTATCAGTTATGAAAACTGCGTATATTACAAGAGTTATGTTGGATAATCTTGATGCGTCATGGTTCACGGGTCAGTGGGTTCTGTTGAGAGAAGACCAATTCAAAAGAAAGCTGACAAACCCACGTTTTAATTAGTTAAAGTTGCATGCATATTAGTAGGACACCATGTACTACCATGTTTACTTTCATTCCTAGTCAATAGTATGTTGCTTAAGTTTAGGAGATCATGCATTTTCATTTCTAGCATTTAAGTGTACTTGTACTTAGTTATTTTATATATATGATATCAGTAAGGTCTGATTCCCACATTTGGTATCAAGAGCTTAGTTTGATCAAATGCGGTTTGAGAGTCAGTGTCAAGAAGAGGGTGTAGTCCTTCGCTCAAGGGCTGACACGGGAAGGAACCGAGTGAGGAGGAAAGAAAGGAACGAATGCCTTCTATGTACTAAGGCATCGAAAGAAAAAAGCAAGCTGAAAGTTTATGTGACTTTCCGAATGAAGTGTGAGACCGAGAGGGCCGACAAACCCAAAAGACCGATGGTATAAACCGAAGAAAGTTGACACCGAGGAGCCGCAAAAGACCGGGGAACACCTAGACCGACACAGGTGACAAAAGACCGAAAGCTCACCTGAGAAAGTATTAGACCGAAGACCGAAAGAGATAACCGTGACCGCAGGTTGCCCGAGAAAGAAATTAGACAAAAGTTGCAACAGTAAAAGACCAAAAGAAGAAAGATACTGTTGATCAAAAGACCGAAGACCGAAGGCCGAAGAAAGAAGACCGAAAGGCCCAAGACCGAAGAACGGAGACCGAAGGCTCATCTGAAAAGATTAGACTGAGGCATGAATGAGATAACCGTGATCGAGGAGTTGTCTAGACCGAATTATTGAATCAAATAACCGAAGATCCAAAGAAAGACCAAAGAAAGCTGATCATATTAGGTAATCTAAAGAAAGAAAGATAGCAAGACTATTTTCTTGAAAGTAGGAAAGTAGTAAGAAGGAGAAAGAAAGAAATAAGAAAAGAGTGAAAAGTTGCTTAGCAAGGATTAGGTAGCAGAAGGCAAGAGCATGGAAGACACATCAGGAGTAGCTCTCGTCGAACATGAATACATCAAAGTATGAAGAATTCAACACAAGTACGGTGGTGTTGAACAAGTTAGTTTGGTGTTGGAATTTGCATCACCAAGATGGCTTCGGATGTGACCGGGGTGAAGGTCGGGTGTCATGTAATGTCCTTCAACATGAAACATAACCGTGAAAGATACTCGGCCGAGATCATCAAGATTAAGGGGGTGAATGTTGGATAATATTGATGCGTCATGGTTCACAGGTCAGTGGGTTCTGTTGAGAGAAGACCAATTCAAAAGAAAGCTGCCAAACCCACGTTTTAATTAGGTAAAGTTGCATGCATATTAGTAGGACATCATGTACTACCATGTTTACTTTCATTCCTAGTCAACAGTATGTTGCTTAAGTTTAGGAGATCATGCATTTTCATTTCTAGTATTTAAGTGTACTTGTACTTAGTCATTTTATATATATGATATTAGTAAGGTCTGATTCCCACAAGTTATGCACCAGAGGAGTATATCTATCTATTGTTATATGTAGACGATATGTTGATTGCTTGTAAAAACAAAGATGAGGCTGGGTGTACCAAGTCTTTGCTTAAGAAGGATTTTGACATGAAGGAGCTCGGGGAAGCAAATAGTATTACTAGGTTGTAAGATTATGAGGGTGTCACAATCCGGGTATGTTTCTAAAGTTTTTAAAAGGTTTATACTAGACAATGAGAAATCGGTTCAGATGTCAGTGGGTGGGAATTTCAAGTTGTCATTGAAGGATTGCCTGGTTAGATATTGTAATTTTGAAAGGATGAGTAGGGTTCCATATTCAAATGCGGTTGGGAGCTTAATAGTGTATGCGGTAAGTATAGTTAGCAGATATTTGGCGAATCCAAGTAAATTTTAGTGGGAAGCACTAAAATGGATTATGAAATATTTCCAGGGCATTGTAAACATGGGTTTGGTGTACGGGACAAATCGTGGCAACCATGTGGACATAACAGTTTTTATTGATTCAGACTACGTTACGCTGTTGGAACAGTTGGGCGTGAAGCTTAACAATATTGTAGTTAATTGTGATAATCAGCGCACGAATCACTTATCGCAGAATCATTTTTTTCATGAAATGACTCAACACATTAATGTGCGTTATCACTTAGAGAGATTGGAAGTAAAGACGGTTGAAGTTCTAAAAGTGGGTACTGAATACATGTTGCGGATGCCTTGTCGAAGGCGGTATTTGGACTCAAGCTACAAAAATGTTTGGAGTTGTTGAGTGTTGGTGTGGGCTAATATGAAGCCTAAGGTGGAAATTGTTATATTTAGTTTTCATATTAGTGTCTTTAGTGCTAAGCTAAACTCAATAATAAGCCATGTAAGATTAGGAGTAGAATAAGGATCATTTGGATTTGTTTGTGTCTTAAGCTTAACTCGTGTCCTAATTAAAGTCAGTTACTTATCCCATCATTTTCTATAAATAGAGAGGAAGGGTAAAGGTACTGTACGTTATTCATTTAATAAAATCAGCTTACAATTAAGAATAATTACTTTGTGTGTTACTTTTCTATCAGTAGTTTTCATAAATCGTGATTTCTCCATCTAGTTAGCCCGGTTATAAGGACTAGCATGGCACCCGCGCAATGCAGCGGTGAATATTTGATAACTATTTTTTAGCGAACAAATGTTACATTTTAACTCATCAAATGTATGTTCAAAGTAAAATCAAATTAAAATAAACTCAATATCAATGAATAAACTAAATTTTAACAAAAATATATTAAAATGGATGTTAAATTAAAGAGCACGAAATTTTAAAAAATATGGAGAAATTAGATTATAAAAAAAAAAGATATTTTAATTTAAAAATAAAAAATTTTAAATAGTTTGTTACAAATATTGTTACAAAAATTTGTTTCAAAAAATGAATGGATGAGATTAATTTACCACATATTATCTAATGGCTTAAATCTAACATTCCTATATTAAAATTTGGCTTGAAGTTAGCTTTAATAATTTTAGGTTCAAGATTAATATCGGAGTTAAGTTTGGAATTAACCTCTTTATATAATAATTATAGAAGTATAGATATAGATTCCTTAAGTAATCCATTTAGATAAACACCAAAGATCATGATAATCAATAGACATGTACCAGTTGTGGATATATTGTTAAATTATTCTCACATGGCTATTTTTTTAATTTTTTTTTTAAAATAGGTGAGAAAGTTCCGATTAAAATAAAAGAAACACTGTATTGTTTAACTTATTGATCAGAAAACCAACTGATAATGCTGTCTATAAATAGACTAGCTAGCTTAGTTGTAGTAATACCTCACAAATCATAAAGGAAAACAATACTTGTCTAGCAAAAGTAGCATAAAAACATCATCATGAAGTATACGTATGCAATGTTTTTGTTTCTCATTCTTATTACGAGCATGATGAGCTCAGTTCTGAGCGTTTCCTTGAATCATGATGGCGATCAAGAAATTGCCATGGTTGTCGATGATTCAACAAGCATGAGGATGAGTAAGGTACGTTACTTATAATGTTAGTTACTCTATAATATAGAATTAGCGTTAGCTAAAGAAGAGCATGCATGCGCCAACTTAACATCTAGTATTTCATAGATTATTAGCAATCAATTCCTTTGAGATTGAATAATGTCCCTTTCTGCAGGCTAAACCGGTTGAGACGGTGTTGCCACTTTCACAGGATTCATCCCCGAGTAGGAATTGCGTTTCAAAAGAAGGTGATCCGTGTGGGCCGCCCTACAATGAGGACTGCTGTGACGGGTATAAGTGTTTTTATTGGCCAAAAACATTTGTTGGATTTTGTGTTAGAAAAACTTGAAGCGTGATGGCTTGCTATATATATGGCCTACGTGTGTGTGGTGTGACTGGTGGTAATAAGGTATACGTGCAGATATGGCGTGCAATGTCCCTCTACAATGGTTGATATGGGTTTGAATTCCTGTGGTGTGTTTGTTTATTGATATTAATGAAATGTTCATTGTACTTCAATTCGACTTTGGATTTTCAGCTTCACATGTTTGCTATACAAATATACCAGTAGTTTTTTTGTTGCCACGAACCATATAAACTAACATGAGAGTGTCCATCAGGCGTAGTTTTACTTTTTCCCGAGTTCGTGCAGTGAACCTTAATGTAGTCTGCATCACAATATTATCAAGCACCCAGTCCAAATGGAGACATATCGAACAAGTTGCAGGTCATTGTAATATATCAGGTTACTTTTAATCATATAAAAAACACTGATTATTCATTAAGTTGCTTAAAACGTACAAGTATTTACCCTGCAACTTATTTTACACATATCCCCAACTAGTCCGAGAACTCCTTTTTGCCTTGCCCGCCAATCGCAAGAAGCTTTCCATCGAACGAGATGTCCCAATAGTCACTACAACAATCGACCCAATCCCCAGCGACATGATGATGGGATACTATTCCCCAGCGTGTCGTTGGGGTACGCTCAAGGGCGGATTTCTTAAGGGACTGGGAGGGCTCCGGCCCTCCCAAAGTTTATGACGAGTAGTGTAAAAAATTTACTTTTCGTCTCAAAGTTGTTGTACTATACCTCGACGGGGAATGGGTGGATTGTTGTAGTGAGTTGACAGTAGTAGCTTGAATGCTTCCATTTTCCATAAATATGAAAAGTTTTCAAATGACTTTCTTCTTCATTTACTGTAATACGGAGTACAAATTAAAAAGATAAATGTTCCTGTCCGGGATCGAACCGGAGAACTTTTGCGTGTAAAGCAAACGTGATAACCACTACAACACAGAAACATTTTGATTTAAGTAAGACACATTAGTAATTAAACTAATCAACTTTTTTAAATTTAAAAAAACAATCCACCCACGTTCATAAGCTAAAAGACACCAACAACAATGGAAACTAAAACCTAGATTAGGAAATTCGACATCATTTTTCCTATTTACTTTCCTTTTTTAGTTTTCTCAAAAACTGTTCTCATATCATGGTTCCTTCAACTTCTTTGTTGCAATGCAGAAAGAATAAGAATTCATTAACAACATTTCGTCAAGATGAAACAAACATGACGTCGAGTGATGAACAAGAAATTATTGTAAATGGCAATGATCCTGTTTCTCTCATTAAGAGAAAGAGCGCCGGTAAGTAATATGATAACTGCCATGTTAAATCCACAATTGTTTAATTTGAGACGAATACATATTTTTATTGCTTGTGTAGAGTTGGAGCAAATGAAAGAAAGGTTTCGTGTGCTTTGGCTCTGTCAAATGCCATTACAAATCTTGCCGGTAATCTTAATCTTAAGGACAATATTGTTTACGTAAAACGTTTGTTAATATAATGGTGTTTGATTGTTTTTTTTGGTAATATACAGCTTTGCATTCGGAGAGCAACATAAACTGTTAGGAAAAGAAGACTGAGAAGAGAAGTTGGTTGGCTTTTATCCGTGACTGATTACATTGTTGAGTTCGTTCCATCTCAGCAAACATCAGAAGAGCAGTGATGAACTGCATTTAGGACAATGATGTCATCACGAGTACCATTGGAAGAATCTAATAGTCTAAAAATATCAGGTCAGACACCAGGTAAAGAGTGTCGAGCAAGAAACAACTAGTTCTAGTCCTAAATCAGAAGATAAAGAGACCAAACAGTATACAAGCAAATCAGCCAAGATTTTAGCAAGAACGAATAACTCATTATGTGAGATAAGAGATTTTAGCACATACAAAACTCTCAATTTTTTCATCAACTTTGCTTGTTAACTATTTTATGGCTAATGGTAGCCCATTGCTTATTTCAAATTAAATTATATATTAATTACTTATAAACACAAGTTGTTATAAGCACTTTCAATCATTATCTTACTTTCACGAAATCACATTTGAGGTTTCAATCATTTTTCTAAAATTATCATAATATTGCTAACTTCGATGCTAGTAAGCTTTTAAATTGATTAAGAAAAAATTTATTATGCAAGTATTCTAGAATAATATATTATTATTCAAACAATATTAAATCCCATAGGTTACAATGTATTATTCAATCTGTTTCAAAAATTTTCATATAGACTTCTTTGGTTTTTTTTTTCCAACTTTTACTTTAATTTTTTTTTTATTTTTTATATAATATTTGATGAAATTATAGCAATAAATATACATTTAAAAATCAATCAATTTATATATATATTTATAACACATACAAACATATTTCAGGTCAAAGTTTAGAATAAAAAACCGAAAAAATCAATAAAAATAATAATTTTAAGAAAAAAAATTATTTCACACAACATATAAAATAGCAAACCGTAATAGACGCATCCAGAAGCTTAGCTTGAGCCAATATATTAACTAATATTATTTACGGTTTCACACGTGTAAACATGATGGTTTATGACATTCATAACAATTTGTTAGTGCAAACATTACGATGCTTTGTCGATATAATCTCTTTGTGTTTTGTTGATGACAAACGTATAATTCGTAATACATTATGTAAAATGTTAAGGTACTCGTAATCACTCAAGAATACATTTGTATACTTCTCTCGACACCTCCAAGACCGCATTCGGCATGAATCACTCAAGGTATGTACAAACATGTCATTATCCTAACTAAGTGATCAAGGATTAATATTTTCTTAAAACTCACATTTTAATCAAATGTGATAAAAGATTTTAATTAACTTTATTTTTAAGAAAATGTTTTATTAAAAAGAAAATGGAAATTCAAATTTGGCATATTCCATATGCCAAAGGAATATCCTTTGAGGGTATAAACTACCCCAGATGGCATATCCCCACTAAAGAACAAATTTGCACGGACTCCGACGCGGAGGTTCCTTAAAGGAACCCGCGGTTCCTTATTGATAAGGTACCGCGGGTAGAGATAAGGAACCGCGGGTCTTTTTGACCGTTGCAATGTTGTCCTATAAATAGTGGATCATTTCCAGGTTTTCTTTCAACCTTTTTTGCACAGTTTCTTTCAAAAACCATCTTAGATCCTTGATTAGTTAGTTTTGATTAATCTTGTTTAAGATGTGATTCAATCTTTGTGAGACCCCCAAAATCAGGTATGGAACAACTAGGCAGCAAGGGGGCACCACGTCATGGTACAAGAAATAATGAAATATTACTGACATAAAGTTGACGTAATAAAAATTTATACATTAAATCATAAAGAATCAGAGTTTTTAAACAAAAGCCCCATGTTTTTATAAGCGGAAATATGTAATTTAATTATGTTTTTGTAACTTATAGTTACAAAGAATACATGATAAACTTCTGATAGTTTTTAGATAAACCAAAATTTAAGTACACACAGAAATCTCCAAGCTGCGATAATATCCTGCGGGCTCCCATCCAAGCAAAGCTAAGTATTAATACCTGAGATTAAACATGTAAAATCGTCAACATAAAGTTGAGTGATATTCATAGGTTTAGCAGTAAAGGTGTGGAACACAAGCATTCATTTGTAAAACAAGTAAATAGAGAAAATGGTTATGATAATTAACCATAGTCCGAAACCAATATTATTGCTGTTAAGTTCATGAACCGAAGCTTAACTCAAAGTAAGTTCCTCTAAGGAGTATTCAGCCTAAATACTCAAGTATAAACAAATGTAAGTGCGTCAAGGTAATCGGGACGGGGATTGTCAATCCCGATGGATCCACCAACAACATTCGCGCTTAGCGCAAAGCATACGGGACAATTAACGGTTCATGATCAAGAGAGGAAACTTAAGGCTATTAACTATAAGCAATAATATCAATGAAAACTGTTGGAAAGCATACAAGTCTGAATAGCATACAAGATCTGGATAGCATACAGTTTTTAAATGGATGTGTTCCACCATGTAAAATCTCACCCCGCGTTTAGAAACAATGTACAAGTAGTAAAAGGGGCTATGAACTCACCTTAGCTACGAGGTGAATCAATATGGAACTTGAGGGCTGAGTAGTAACAACAAGAAATCAAGAAACTTTAAGTCATCCAAGACCTACGATAACGGGGCGCGAAAACTTATAAGATACAAAAATAACGTTTAAAAAATGCTTTGGTTACTATTAGTACATAAACCATCTTATAACTCGCAAGGCATTGCAACCTATTGACTCGAACCAATTTTGACTTAAAAACACTACTTACCCACTGTATGATCATGTTTATAAACATTAACAATGCTCATCAAACCCATAAGTAGCAAACGCTTGTACACTTTGAGTCGAAAATTAACGTTAACAAATTGGCTGCACTAAATTTTCAAAAACATGCTGTAAAGATTGTATCATATCTAGAGTTCTATAATAGATATAAAGTCAAACTTTATGGCCCTGGAAAGATAAAATTATTACCTTTTCAAATCTTTAAGAAACACTATCAAAGCTATTACCAATCAACAGGAAATGCAGTTTTAGTGCAGACTACTCAGATTTGACTTTTTCGACAAAATTTGCATACAACCATTTTGACCATCATTTACATTCCGTAAAAGATTTTAACTTGAAACCAATTGGAAATGTTCACATTTGACCTATGTTACTGTAATGACTCATAAAAATACCCACTTTGGCTTTTTATACTTTGACCCCAAACACAAATTTTGCGCACATGTCGGTATTGACTAGTTTTGATAAAAATATCATATTTTACTCATCCGGACACTTCCAAAAACCACCCAACTCATCAATTGTACTACACAACCAAGGCTATCCAAAAATCAAGAAAATTGCAGGTTTTATTTGCAGAAAAACTTAATGAATGGCTATAGCAATCTGCTATCATTCTTAACCTTATTTTTGACTCTAAAATTTACTTCTAACATCACGTAAACACTTGCACACCCTAAGCAATGCCTCTACAAGTACACAAGACATATCATGATCATAATAACACCTTGACATCAGTAGAATATGGTCTAAATACAAAAAATCCAATTTCATAATCAAGGTATTTAATTAAATAGAAATTAAAGCAATACAATAATGGCAAGAGTACCTTAGTACAAGTGTGACAGATATGAGAACCGGGCTGTAGATGGCAATGGGAAATACTCCAAGGGTTACCCGCGACCTACAAGAGTGATCACGACCCTTAAGTATGCGTTTTATAAAAATATAAAACAATTGTATCAAAATATTTTGTAAAAATGTAATATGTATATAACTTGCACAACCAACCGAGCCTAAGTGTGGTCATGACCTTTATGACACAAAACCTATAGAAAATGCATAACATGATAGCCTAAGGTCTCAAATCAAGTAACCCAAGTGATTTGTACCTAAAAACGCCAACAATTTACTTAACCGTAGGCGTAAAGTCACATTTTCCGGTATAACTGTTTTGTAAAGGGCGGATCTCCCAATCCATAAGTCCAACAACTATGGGATTTTCACCCCTGGAACGGGTCTCTCATGAGTTTTCCAGAATGTCCAACCATTCGATCTAAGAGTTTATGAAACTTTCTAAAAGTCCAAAACACTAACAGCCACCCCGTAAGCACTTAATGGTCAAACTGCACTAGTCAAACTTGGGACAAAATAACCCGTTAACCTGTAAGGTTTAAGGGCCTGAGATTCTCACCATTGGAAATCCTCAAGACTCTACTTTCGGCCCGTTCTAACCACGAGTAAATAGCTACTACCAATTACCGGGAAAATTGCATTCTTTGAAGGTTACGAAATCAGAATTTAGGTTTTCAAACTCGGGTTTACCGTTTTAGCCATAAAAACCATTTGGTGATAGCTATCGACGCGAGGTCAGCGGCACTTGTTAGATTATAATGTATACTAACTCACAAGATCTTAAAATGTCAAATATATTGTCCATGACCTGTAGAAATAGCTATACAAGTCTGTTGGGTCAGATTGGGTTCACAACCGTAAATCGACCATAACTCACTCATCCGGAGGAGTTGATCGCCCATCCAACTCGCTACTAACATGTATAAGGCATAAAGAACCCATTTAAGCGATAAAAAGTGCAGGTAACAATGAAAAATGTGGGAGTTTTGGACTGATATACCTGCTGTCCGAATTTAGGCACTATAAATACTAATCAAAACAACTTCAATCCTACTCATAAAAATCAAAATCCTCATCACATTAACCAAAATTTATCAAAGCACTTTCAATCTATAACATCCATGGTCAAAATTAAATCTTAGCCAAAAACAAAGAAATCATAACAAAGGTTCTAACAAAATTATCAATGTTTAAACCCTAAATAACACAATACAAACCTAATTGTATGATCAAACACCAAATAATTCCAATTCTAGTGATTCATGATTTTATAAAAATCATTGCATGAGGTGCTTTTTAGTGGGTTTATGATTAGAATTAATCAAGGATTGATTTGGTGTAGTTTAATTGTGAGATTGATGAAAAAAAAATGATAGATTGAGGTTGTTTTGATGATGTTAGTCGTACCAAGAGAGAAACAGGGAGATAATGATACTTTTGGTATGAAAAAAATGTTTGAGTATGTGTGTTGGTGTACTGCCGTAGTAAAAGAAAAAAAAAGGAGTGGGCTTTTTGGCCCAATTGCATATTCTTATTATTAACTTAAGCCCAAAGTAAAGATGCATCTAGTTCTAGCCCGACTCGATTTCTTAAAACGCTAATCATTCCGACTCGGTGCAAGTTATAATACGTAAGTAAAATATTTATAGAAACATAGTATTTTGACTTCATAAAGTCGAATATATAGCCATCGGTTCTCGTTCCATCGAATCGGTCAAACTTTTTGTATAACGCGTACGGGTGATTTTAAATCAAATTTTTTGACTTAAATAAATATGGAAAAATAAAATAAAAATTTTATAATTCCAAATAAAATACTTTCGATGATCAGAAAAATAATTAAAATATGATTTAATTAAAATTCTCGAGATATCAGGATTTAAATATGAAGAATACAAGAAAATATAACATGTTAGAAAATTCAAATAGCATGAATAAAATAATACGGGGAAAAATACGAGTTCTCACAGTCGACCCCCCAAAAGGAACTCTGGTCCCTCAGAGTTTAACTGGAGACAGAAGAAGATGCAAACAAAAGGAGATACATAGTTTAGAACTGATACATTGCTTTCCCGGTAATTTCTGCATCACGGCATACCTTAACATTTGGAATTCCAACTACGCTTCGGCTTCTTAATTCCTTTTTAAATTAATTTCAAACTCGGATTAAATTAATAACTTTTCAGTACGAAGAAATATAAAGAGATATAACGAACAATAGAATTGCTTAGACAGACAAGGTGCACTAAAACGAGTTAAGAATGATAATTGACAAGGAATCGCAAATCGTGCAAACTGTAAAACATGACAAAATCTTAAGATGTAACAATCTATTTACTAGAAAAATAGAGGGGAAATATGAATTACATATAAACATTTGAAATACGAGCTGCCATAATGGATTTGGTATTACTTTAAAATTAAGCTTAGTTGCTTGCTTGATTTTAAAAATACAAGGGTTGTTTGCTTGTGGTTTTAAAATGTTACGACACTTTCAAAATGGTGTCAATATAGCTAAAGTTGCTTATCAAAGCGTTTTGTGATTTGAAATCATAACTACTAGTAAAGAAAAATTGTAACTATGTTATATATGGATTAAGAAGAAATTGAATATTTAGTAAGTAAAAATACTAACTCTTTTTTTTATCACGATTTCAAAGTAAAACTAACTCGGTTTTAAATAATTATTTTGATCGGCTTAAGATCTTTGGATGATTGTATGAAATTGTTATAAAAACTTGGGTTCATTGTTACGATAGAGAAAATTAAATTTCCAAATTATTTAGAATTATAATAGAAATATAAGTTACCTCGATAATTTCATTAACTTGAAAGTAAAGTATGATAAATCAAATAGTTTAAAAGATAAGGTATGACGTCCTTTTAAACACTAGTTATAAATTTACCAAAGATGATGCATAGATCCGACATTTAACTTGAAACAGATTTTTGGTAATTTAAACACTTGTTAAAGTGTGTAAAACGTTCTTAAGAATTTATAATAAGAAGGTGTTTAATGCATCGAATAGTAAACATGTGACATGTTCGGATTTTCAAAAGGTGACAAAATAGTAAACGAGTATGAAACGAATAATAATCAATAATGTATGCAAGCAATAACACGAGTGAATAAAACGAAACGTGTACCAAATTCTTAACGAACATGATAGAATAAATGCATCGATGATAAGGACAATGAGAAAAAGAGGATCTAGCAAGGGATTAAATCACAAGAGCGGTTGGTGTCACCAACAACGGTTTATTAAGTTCTCGGTGGTCGATACATGATCAAAAGAGAAAAGCCACACAATAAATTTTTGAATCAAAGAAAAATAATAAGAAGTTACTTGAGAGAAATTCCAATAAGATGAACAACATTAGTAATGAAAGGCGAAATCAACACATGATTCACGCGAATGAATTACAAGACGATAGAGTGTAACACACATCATGACAAATACACGAAATTATCGTTCACGTTCAGTCATAAATCATTATCCGCGTCCAGAGACATTTCGAAGGTCTACAAAAATAGATAGAGAAGGTTGGTCGATGAAGAGGCACAAAACGTTGACACTTTCAAGTCTGGTATCAATGGTTAGTAATTAGACGAGTGGTAAAGGGAATAATATCATAATAGAAAAATGAGGTAATAAGTAGAACATATATCATTTAATAAAGAAACATGTACTCGTAGACTCATAATTTGTTCAAGAAAAGACAAGGAAATATATGCTTATATCATGAAAGGGTGCTACTCGCATAATATGTAAAAGTTTTCAAAACTTTATTTCATCTAACTTTTTTTAGAAAGACATGTAAAAAGTTGGTTCTGGTTAAAATATTTAAGGTGACTACTGATTTAGCCTCGCATGGCTCCTTCTAAATTACGCATAGGTGATCAGGCCATGCATAATTTAGGACTAGCAATGCGATGCACAGTTTCGTCAAACCAGTATTACATGTCATATATTTAAAATATATATATGGTACCAAAAATAGAAATCGGAATAATTTATAAAACTTTTCACAAGTAAGTAATTCGCTTGGTATTTAAATCAACACCTTTAATGTTACATGAATTCTTTTATAAGATCAAGGTAAAATAATTTGTGAAAATACCTCGTAAAACAATATTACTTGACGTTATAAAGTAACATTCGAGTATTTTATAAAGTCAAAGTAGAACGATTTGTAAAATGATTTGCAAACAATACGAGTTTGAGTTTATATGGCGTCATTATAGCAATGTATAAATAGCAAGTGGGTAACACGAGGGTAGTAAAGGGTAATTAATAAGAAATCGATGAAATGGTTACAAGGTGATAAGGTTTAAAAATCTTAGCCGGAATCGTCATGAGACACGTGTCAAAATGATAACGAACGATGTGAAAACAAGAACTTCAAATCTCGACCCAAATCAGTGGTACGATGAGAGAAAAGAAAGATAATATAAAATGACAAATAAGTCATATATAAAAGAAAGAAAAAAGGAGGTCTGTATGCGTTCACATCTTAACTAATTGACATAAAAATGTACAACTTTCGACAAAATTATAGCTCACCAACAGTTTATCTAAACATTCGGTTTTAAAAGTTCACGATATATGTATGTAAAACTCGTACCCAAAGTTACTATTTTTAAATGTCTTCAAACGTAACTAATGTTTGTTAGTTGTAAAATATCATTTGTTAAATTTCTACAAGCTCAAACGAACTCAAAAATTTCTAAAAAACCATATTTCAAAATTCTATCAGCTTTGACTTTTTTTAGTCAACTTAGACTTTTGGGTCTAACCCGATCAATTATCCCGTAATATGACATGTTCAAGACTCGGAGTGTAAAGCAATTTAGTATAAACAATGTTTCGAACAACTTTCTATTTCTACTCAAGATCTGAAACCGAACGTAAAATGACCAAAATGCCCCTGCACGTTCTGCGCAGGTTTGACTATATTATCTTAAAACGCAGGTTTTTATTTTTAAGATTTGACCCGTTTATACTAGTTTTCGGACTTGGTTACCTATATGGGAAAGGCAAAACGGCATTTCAGACAACTTTCGTGTTTTGGCCGAAAGCCGAAACGGACCAGAAATGACGATTCTACCCCCTGCAGTTCTGCATAAAGTATATTTTTCGACACCTTGAAATTTAATCAAACTTCATAACGACCCGTAATTTATATACACACATGACTTGTGGATTCCATAAAGACGAAAGAGAATAGATTATATAATTAAGCATATAAAGAAAAACATAGTATAAAATTGGTTTATGAATACCAACGATAATCTAAGAAATCAAAACAGCGCATGACATCCGTGTCTTCGATTTCAAGATGCAAGGTAGGAAGGTCTTTTGAAGGCACGATTTTCCAAAAACACAAAGCATACCAATAAAGATATGGAACATTAAGGAGTCGCACTCCCGGGCGAGGAGGTTAAATAAAAGGGAAGGATACAAGTTTATAGAAGTAAAATCGTATTCCAAACAAGCACCACGTATTAGAGGATATGAATTACAAGATGACGTTGGTGTCTCCAAGGTGCAAACGAACGTTGTAATTCGAAGTCAAAACGTAGAATGGTCACTTAAGTAATATTTAATCAATATACGAGTATCGTGTAAAACGGTGACGTAAAGGTCAATCAAGGTTATGAAAACCCATGATATTATACAACACCGAATCAAGTAATGCTTCGAGATGTGTGACTCACACGATGTCCTTTAGAATTTTTTTTTTGAGGCACATTAAGCCACACAATTGTCTATAGACAAATTTTCAAGGCATCCAATCACAAATGGTCGGAAGGCAATTTAGATATCTAAACTGATGTCTTAAAGGAGTTTAGCAATGAAAGTAACACGCACGGTAGTAGAATGAAAATCACAAGTTTCATTGAAAGCAATACTTATTTAATCCCGAACAGTGATATCACGAGAATATACACAACATGTAAAAGTATGAGTCGAGAAAAACAGACGGTTCAAAACGAGCGAGTATATGAGGTCAGTCGTATCACGCGTAAACAAGATAGGAACAGTACTAAGAAAAGTAAGTATGAAAAGTCGGCAGCATACACGCTCTGAATACACGTATGTAACGTCATAACAATAAAAAATTATTATAACAAGATCAAATTTACATGAACAAGAATTCAAGAAATACAGTAAGGGCAGATGTAATCACAGTAATATCCAATGATAATTCATTGAGCACAAAGGCTTTGAAAGGAGATAGTAATTATCTTCATGAGGGTAATGTAAATATTTCAAAATGTAATCAAGAGGTGAAATACTACAACGATAATAAAAAGTAAATAATAAAGATTAGAGAGTTACCCGCGCAGATATCGAACAACAATGGTAGATTCTGTGTTTGACACATAGAAACATGAAATATTTGAACTTTCGGTCATATACTAAGTTTTGAAAACGACTCAGTTCCCTATAACCATCGCTCTGATACCAATCTGTGAGACCCCTAAAATCAGGTATGGAACAACTAGGCAGCAAGGGGGCGCCACGTCATGGTACAAGAAATAATGAAATATTACTGACATAAAGTTGACGTAATAAAAATTTATACATTAAATCATAAAGAATCAGAGTTTTTAAACAAAGGTCCCATGTTTTTATAAGAGGAAATATGTAATTTAATTATGTTTTTGTAACTTATAGTTACAAAGAATACATGATAAACTTCTGACAGTTTTTAGATAAACCAAAATTTAAGTACACACAGAAATCTCCAAGTTGCGATAATATCCTGCGGGCTCCCATCCAAGCAAAGCTAAGTATTAATACCTGAGATTAAACATGTAAAATCATCAACATAAAGTTGAGTGATATTCATAGGTTTAACAGTAAAGGTGTGGAACACAAGCATTCATTTGTAAAACAAGTAAATAGAGAAAATGGTTATGATCATTAACCATAATCCGAAACCAATATTATTGCTGTTTAGTTCATGAACCGAAGCTTAACTCAAAGTAAGTTCCTCTAAGGAGTATTCAGCCTAAATACTCAAGTATAAACAAATGTAAGTGCGTCAAGGTAATCGGGACGGGGATTGTCAATCCCGATGGATCCACCCACAACATTCGCGCTTAGCGCAAAGCATACGAGACAATTAACGGTTCATGATCAAGAGAGGAAACTTAAGGCTATTAACTATAAGCAATAATATCAATGAAAACTGTTGGAAAGCATACAAGTCTGAATAGCATACAAGATCTGGATAGCATACAGTTTTTAAATGGATGTGTTCCACCATGTAAAATCTCACCCCGCGTTTAGAAACAATGTACAAGTAGTAAAAGAGGCTATGAACTCACCTTAGCTACGAGGTGAATCAATATGGAACTTGAGGGCTGAGTAGTAACAACAAGAAATCAAGAAACTTTAATTCATCCAAGACCTACGATAACGGGGCGCGAAAACTTATAAGATACAAAAATAACGTTTAAAAAATGCATTGGTTACTATTAGTACATAAACCATCTTATAACTCGCAAGGCATTGCAACCTATTGACTCGAACCAATTTTGACTTAAAAACACTACTTACCCACTGTATGATCATGTTTATAAACATTAACAATGCTCATCAAACCCATAAGTAGCAAACGCTTGTACACTTTGAGTCGAAAATTAACGTTAACAAATTGGCTGCACTAAATTTTCAGAAACATGCTGTAAAGATTGTATCATATCTAGAGTTCTATAATAGATATAAAGTCAAACTTTATGGCCCTGGAAAGATAAAATTATTACCTTTTCAAATCTTTAAGAAACACTATCAAAGCTATTACCAATCAACGGGACATGCAGTTTTAGTGCAGACTACTCAGATTTGACTTTTTCGACAAAATTTGCATACAACCATTTTGACCATCATTTACATTCCGTAAAAGATTTTAACTTGAAACCAATTGGAAATATTCACATTTGACCTATGATGTTACTGTAATAACTCATAAAAATACCCACTTTGGCTTTTTATACTTTGACCCCAAACACAAATTTGGCGCACATGTCGGTATTGACTAGTTTTGATAAAAAGATCATATTTTACTCATCCGGACACTTCCAAAAACCACCCAACTCGTCAATGGTACTACACAACCAAGGCTATCCAAAAATGAAGAAAATTGCAGGTATTATTTGCAGAAAAACTTCATGAATGGCTGTAGCAATCTGCTATCATTCTTAACCTCATTTTTGACTCTAAAATTTACTTCTAACATCACGTAAACACTTGCACACCCTAAGCAATGCCTCTACAAGTACACAAGACATATCATGATCATAATAACACCTTGACATCAGTAGAATATGGTACTAAATACAAAAACTCCAATTTCATAATCAAGGTATTTAATTAAATAGAAATTAAAGCAATACAATAGTGATCACGACCCTTAAGTATGCGTTTTATAAAAATATAAAACAATTGTATCAATATATTTTGTAAACATGTAATATGTATATAACTTGCACAACCAACCGAGCCTAAGTGTGGTCATGACCTTCATGACACAAAACCTGTAGAAAATGCATAACATGATAGCCTAAGGTCTCAAATCAAGTAACCCAAGTGATTTGTACCTAAAAACGCCAACAATTTACTTAACCGTAGGCGTAAAGTCACATTTTCCGGTATAACTGTTTTGTAAAGGGCGGATCTCCCAATCCATAAGTCCAAACTATGGGATTTTCACCCCTGGAAAGGGTCTCTCATGAGCTTTCCAGAATGTCCAACCATTCGATCTAAGAGTTTACGAAACTTTCTAAAAGTCCAAAACACTAACAGCCACCCCGTAAGCACTTAATGGTCAAACTGCACTAGTCAAACTTGGGACAAAATAACCCGTTAACCTGTAAGGTTTAAGGGCCTGAGATTTTCACCATTGGAAAGCCTCAAGACTCTACTTTCGGCCCATTCTAACCACGAGTAAATAGCTACTACCAATTACCGGGAAAATTGCATTCTTTGAAGGTTACGAAATCAGAATTTAGGTTTTCAAACTCGGGTTTACCGTTTTAGCCATAAAAACCATTTTGTGATAGCTATCGACGCGAGGTCAGCGGCGTTTGTTAGATTATAATGTATACTAACTCACAAGATCTTAGAATGTCAAATATATGGTCCACGACCTGTAGCAAATAGCTATACAAGTCTGTTGGGTCAGATTGGGTTCACAACCGTAAATCGACCATAACTCACTCATCCGGAGGAGTTGATCGCCCATCCAACTCGCTACTAACATGTATAAGGCATAAAGAACCCATTTAAGCTATAAAAAGTGCAGGTAACAATGAAAAATGTGGGAGTTTTAGACTAATATACATGCTGTCCGAATTTAGGCACTATAAATACTAATCAAAACAACTTCAATCCTACTCATAAAAATCAAAATCCTCATCACATTAACCAAAATTCATCAAAGAACTTTCAATCTATAACATCCATGGTCAAAATTAAATCTTAGCCTAAAACAAAGAAATCATAACAAAGGTTCTAACAAAATTATCAATGTTTAAACCCTAAATAACACAATACAAACCTAATTGTATGATCAAACACCAAATAATTCCAATTCTAGTGATTCATGATTTTATAAAAATCATTGCATGAGGTGCTTTTTAGTGGGTTTATGATTAGAATTAATCAAGGATTGATTTGGTGTAGTTTAATTGTGAGATTGATGAAGAAAAAATGATAGATTGAGGCTGTTTTGATGATGTTAGTCGTACCAAGAGAGAAACAGGGAGATAATGATACTTTTGGTATGAAAAAAATGTCTGAGTATGTGTGTTGGTGTACTGCCGTAGTAAAAGAAAAAAAAAGGAGTGGGCTTTTTGGCCCAATTGCATATTCTTATTATTAACTTAAGCCCAAAGTAAAGATGCATCTAGTTCTAGCCCGACTCGATTTCTTAAAATGCTAATCATTCCGACTCGGTGCAGGTTATAATACGTAAGTAAAATATTTATAGAAAAATAGTATTTTGACTTCATATATTCGAATATATAGCCATCGGTTCTCGTTCCATCGAATCGGTCAAACTTTTTGTATAACGCGTACGGGTGCTTTTAAATCAAATTTTTTGACTTAAATAAATATGGAAAAATAAAATAAAAATTTTATAATTCCAAATAAAATACTTTCGATGATCAGAAAAATAATTAAAATATGATTTAATTAAAATTCTCGAGATATCAGGATTTAAATATGAAGAATACAAGAAAATATAACATGTTGGAAAATTCAAATAGCATGAATAAAATAATACGGGGAAAAATACGAGTTCTCACAATCTTCAATCTCCTCATCCTCACAAGTGCAAAGAGAAGAACACTATCATTACCATGATGTGTTGGGTTCACTACATGATGAAGATCTTTCTTTCTATAGATCTAAGTTATGTTTTTAGTCTTCCTACTATGTATATGTAGAAGATCCAAGTGTTGGGTACACTTGGATGTGTTTGTAAGGGTAGAATATCCAAGTGATGGGTATCCTTGGATTAGGTGTTAGTTGTGTAGATCCAAGTCTTGTTAGTACTTGGATATATTGTTAGAGTTATAGATCTAAGTGTTGTGTGCTTAGATCTATATGGTTTATGTGTTTAGGCCATAAAACACAAGGTTTGTTATGTTGGGCCATAAAACATAACTAGTGGGTAGATTAGGTTGTGTCTTGGTAGTTCTCACTAAACTCTAAAGTGATGTGGTTGTGTCTAGGTAGTTCTCACTAAACTATAAAGTGATGTGGTTGTGTCTTGTGAGTTCTCACTTAGCTTTAAAGTGATTAGTAGTTGTGTTGTGTGAAGTTCTCACTTAGCTTCAAAGTGAAGAGTCGAGAAGATTGGTTCTAGCTTTCGATTAGAACTCGACATCTATCCTTGTGTCGTTAAATGGTGAAGTGGGTGACGTTGTGTAGATTGGTCCTACCTAAGATTAGGACTCGACTTTTAGCTTAGAGTCGGAAATTGGATAAGCGACGTTGTGTATGGTTTCTCCACCTTAAGGAGTTTGTTGACTAGTGAAGTAACTCTCGAGTAAGGTGTACTCGAGGAGTGGAGTAGGGCAAAGAGGAGCTTCGTGACCGAACCACTATAAATCATCGTGTCGGTACTTTCATTTACATTTATGTCTTTACCTTTGTAGATGTATTTATAATTGCATACTTGTGTTGTGTGTCTTTGTGTGCATCACATAATCTAAACATCTAAGTTGCGGAAAAGCTATGGCTAAGTACGTGTGTGCTTCATGTTTAGATTATGGTCAAGTGTACATCACTTAGTCTAAACATCCTAGTTGCGGAAAAGCTTGTGCTTAGTACGTGTGTGCTTAGTGTTTAGACTATTACTTGATGTACTCTTGATTTGATGTGCTTGTGTGCTTTCTTACTTGTAGTATTTATCTCTCAATCAAACACATCTCACATCTAGTCAAGATTCATAAGGAATTTGATACAAAGGATTGCTAAGGTTTCAAATTAACAATGTTGCTACGTCCACTGTCGGCGGTTCGTTATTGGACCGGTGGTTCCTTATCAATAAGGAACCGCGGGCAGAGATAAGGAACCGCAGGCAGTAGATTGAGCCGAAATGTTTTGAAAATGAACTAGAAACTATTCAACCACCCCTTCTAGTTTCTACAATTGGTATCAGAGCGAGGTTACTCAAGATCTTTGAAGTATATTGTACTTTAAAGCTTGGATCGATCTTTGCTCTCTTTTTCAAAACAAATGGTTTTTAAAAATGAAAACGGTTTTTAAAAATAGAGACGATCTCTGTATCAAATTGTTCATAAAGAGTGATTACTTATGAAATGTGTTTTGTTGTTTTATTCATACAAGTTTTGGTGTTAAATAAACTTTGTACAATAGCTTGAATTAAATATTTTCATGTTTGGAAGTATAAAAATCTTTTGTGTCATAATTAACTCTAAAATACGAGTTCTATGTGTCTAAAATGATTTTTTAGAGTCCTAAGTCCTTCCAAAAAGTTACCAAATGATTTTGGCCAAAAACTCATTTTTTGTTCTCTGACCGCGGTTCTTTATTGTTCCCCGCGGATCCTTATCAATAAGGAACCGCAGTCAGTCTGACTCAGATTTTTGAAAACTTTGAAAAATCATATAAAATCAACCGTAAGTCCGTAGAAGTCGTGCCACCCGTCATATCAAACGTAATTGAATTTTCTTTCAATTAAAAATGCTTCCAAACCTTTATTCAAACTTTAAAATTTGGATGATTTCTAAGTTCCATACTTTGTCCAAAGTATTGAGCGTCGGTTTGTCGTAAAACTTGTGTTTTACTCTTTTCTATTAAGTTGGACATCTCTTGGTGATATATCTTTGAAAATTCATATATTTACAAAGTGTTAAACTTAAATAAATTTTAAATGGGTCAAAGACTATTTTAAAATAAAATCAAGCTATGAATACTTTGTTGTATCTAACACTCAAAACATGAACGAATGATTTTATGCGTTAAGCTAATTGTTTGTGTGTGTTTCCTTGTGTGTTATTATTATATGTAGACATTATTAAGTGTTCCTTGCTATTTGTAGTAGTATTGCTTATATGTCTAGTCTCTTGTGCCTTGCTTGGTATTTGTTAGTATCTAGTTTGTCCTAATTAGGATGTATGCTAGATTTCTTGCATTTTAGTTGCAACATTATGTGTGCATTGCATATAGGATTAACATCTCTTGGTTTACAAATGTTACATAAACATCTTGTACACCTCGGCATGTTCTTTAACACTTTTAGGTTTGAAAGCTTTGGGAGCTTGTCAAATCTATTGATTTGGGTCGTCTTACTCGATCATTGTGTTATTAGTTCAAGTGGATAAATGTCTCACTATAAAACATGAAACACCCTTTGAAAATCTTAGCTGTTTCTCTTAAAAGAGTGTTTGTGGGAATCAAGAAAGATTTCAATTAAATATCAATGCATTATTCAAACTATGATTGGTATCATTATCGAATCTAATTGACATGTTTTTAGTGTAGACATGAATGTGGTTTATTAATAATATACATCGGATCATAACTCACACTTGTGTTGATGATGTTATATTGAATCTACTTGTTCAAATTGTTAGACATATTTTGTTTAATAATTACTTATAATGCACAATAGAGTCGGTTTGATAACTTGGATGTTTCATCCGAAATACTCAAGTAATTTACATTGCTATGCAATTTATAAATGTGTCATTTCTGAAAGACCAATCAAGAGTGTTCCTTTGGTTTGTGTAAACTTTGTTTATACACTTCAAAGTTATTGGCCTCAAGTTCTATTAAAGTAAATAACCTTAACTAGACTTGTTTGACAAGATATGCAATGGTGCATTCTTAACCCTCATTAGGTCATGCATTGTGTCACCATGCAAGTTTCATCCTTGCTAAACTTTATTAGGCAAATGTTGGAATTATATTTTGTCTAACTTGAGAATGACTACTAGAGAATTTATGCACTAGGATCTTAATTTGACCTAACGGTTGAATTACTTCCATGTGGGAAGTTGAGTTGGTGTATAACTCGTAAAAATGGTCGTGTTTGGCCTTAATTGAGCACCTCTAGCGATAGTCTCATACTCATTCTCTAAATTGGCTAAATGGCTCTTCCTATATATGACTAATGATAGTTTACTTGGATGAACGTTGTATGTCATTAGGATTCTTTTTCTTTTGTAGCCATTAGGTTTTTCTTAACCTTCTTCCTACGTGCTAATTGAACCTATATGTTTTTCCTTTGTATGTGTTCTAGTTTTTATTGCTCTTAAGCATGACTTTATGATAAGTTAGACTAGAACATTAGGATTTGTTGAATTGGAAAATCCCCCATTCACCACCAAAACCAAGCCTCTGTAGGGGGTTCTTTAAATAGACCGCGGCTCCATATCAATATGGAACCGCCGGTGGAGATAAAGAACCGCGGGCAGAAGCTCTCAAATTAGGGTTTTCTGAAACTTCCCAATTGTTCCAACACCCTTTGGAATCTTTGTTTCAAACCTTTGATCACTCCCAAAATATCTTGGGCTTTCCCTTTTTAACCCTTTACTAGTTTGGATCATTCCCTCACCCTTTTAAACCCTCCTTGTTAGCCTTGTTCTTCACACCTCAAACCATTCATCTTTACCCCTTAAACCACCCATTACTACCATGGTTTCTACAAGAACCTCCAATTCATCCAAAACCTCCTCTTCAAAGAGGCACCTCAAAATTAAGATTAAGTTTCCCAAACTTAACTCTTCACCCTTTCACACACCCAAGAATGAGATTGTTCCAATTCTCATCTCTTCATCACCCTCACCACCTCTTGCTCCATGCAAGACTACCTCAACCCATGGTACTAACCATTATCATGGTTCTACCTCCTCTTCATTCCAATCTAAAATGAATGAGCTAACCTCACCCCTCCCTCCAAGTACTCTCTTGGATGTGACTACCCAACCTCAACCCATCCAAAGCATTCCCATTGTGAATGACTTTGTTGAACCCTTGGTGACTTCACCTTTCACCCCACCAAATTCCGCCACCACCCTTGTCTTTCATTTAAGCATGTGGATTGCTTATTGCTAAGACATCTAATTTAAGCAAATCTTAGGATTCTAGTGTAACTAAGATTAGAATTATGCTTAATTTTTAGGCTTGTTATTTTTTTATATACATCTTTGTATGATCTTTATTCTCTTGTATTTCCTTTCATGTTTTTCAACATGATTTTTCTTTGAGTCTTGGATCTTGTTGTTAATATGTTTCTTTCCTTTCTCTTATTTTGAGTCCTTTTCTTAAACTAATAAGAATTAGGAATCTTTTTGGAGATTTACATTACATGTAACTTCATTTGTGTTATCTAAATAGATGACTTGCTTGTATGCTACTTGCTTATATATCTTCTTGCTTATCCGTATGCTATATGCTTAATTGATTAGTTAATGAATGCATGCTTATTATAAAGGTTTTGTCTTTGTCAAGCAATTCCGATATAATATCTCTTAGATGTGTCTAACTCATGCAAGTCCTTAAATGCTACGTGCTAACATGTTTTACTTAGTCTTCTCTTTTTAAGTAATCTGGTTTCTTGCATGCCATATGTGTTAATTGCGCACCTTCTCTACATTGGTTTATTGTAGACTTCATAAGGCATTGCATGAATTATCCTATGTGCTTACTTGATTATGTGTTAGATTTTGTACTAACTCTTCATGTCTTCTTGAGCTTCTTTTGAGTTTCTTCTCTCATTTTCTTTCGAGATTTTGCTATCAGCTTATAAAGTATAGTATTCATGAATTATTTTGTGAAGTTATCCTTAACTTATTTGTTGAGTCTCTCTCAATTCATTTTAATCATGCTCTTCTAAGTCGAGTCTCTTTCTTCTAGTCTTTCTAAACTAAGTTGAGTCGAGCCTTACCCTTTCCTCATCATGTAATTGTTCTTTGAACATCCATAATGATTGAGAAGAGCTACGAAACTTTGAGCATGTAGTTTATCGTATGCTAAACACCATTTAGTGTCTACATTCATACACATTTTTGCCTATAATGTCCTATATCCCGTTTTTTTTATTAAAGCGTCGATTTATCCGCTTTTGGTTTTCCTTTATTTTTTTTGGTCAAAAATGTCTCTAGGTTGAGATATTTTTGTTCCTATTTTTGAGAGTTGATTGCGGTTAAAATTTACAATTAGTATGGGTGATTCCATCAATTCTAAGTTTTTAACCCCTTGAGATGATATCTTCAAATTCTTGGATGTTTCTTTTCTACCTATATTCCAACAATTTTGAATTGATTTCCTCAGAATCCTCTCCTTGTTTTTTTTTGGGGTTGATGGTTAAATCTTGAATTTTCTTGGGTGATTCCAAAAATTCTAAGCTTTTTACCCTTTGACATATTATCATTACAACTGGTATGGATGTTTCTTTTCTATCTCTATTCCAACAATTGTGAATTGATCTTGTCACGATCCTCTCCTTTATTTATTTATTTTTTGTTGATAGCATCGCGTGCACACTTCTTTTTTCAATGCTTGTCATTGTTTGTGCAAACGACTTGTTTATCATCCTCTTTTTATATATGCTCTTGTCTACTAACCTTGTTTTGTAGGACACTTCTAACCCATTTTTGTAGCTCGTCACTATTCTTGCTTTGTTGGTGTCTCAAGCAAGGGGGAGCTCATATCAAGGGGGAGCATTTGAAAGAGTTCAAGTCATTACATTTGCGATCATTCATCGAATATCTTGCTAGTAATGAATTTTGGAATCTTGAAGATAAGCATTTTATTATGCATGGAGTTAGTTAACCTATTGTGATTGAAGACTTCACTAGGATGACGCAAGATCAATATCTTTGGATGATGGGTTTATGGTTTGGATTCTCGCCTCTCAACCGTCGACCACTAGTGATGATCTACCTTTTGGATGCAAGCTCGTGTGACGTTAATTCTTCTCCTCTTCAAAGGACGTGCTATCGATGACTACCACTTTAGATGTGTGCTCTCTCGACGTTGATTCTTCTCTTCTTCAAGACGTTGACTACCTTTTTGATTCGACAAAAGGGGGAGAAGTAAGTGTAAACGAGTAACTTATGCATTTTAATATGTGTTGCGGTTTACTTGTTTGTCATCATCAAAAAGAGGGAGATTGTTAGTGCAAACATTACGATGCTTTGTCGATATAATCTCTTTTTGTTTTGTTGATGACAAACGTATAATTCGCAATACATTATGTAAAATGTTAAGGTACTCGTAATCACTCAAGAATACATTTGTATACTTCTCTCGACACCTCCAAGACCGCATTCGGCATGAATCACTCAAGGTATGTACAAACATGTCATTAACCAACTAAGTGATCAAGAATTAATATTTTCTTAAAACTCACATTTTAATCAAATGTGATAAAAGATTTTAATTAACTTTATTTTTAAGAAAATGTTTTATTAAAAAGAAAATGGAAATTTGAATTTGGAATATTCCATATGCCAAAGGAATATCCTTTGAGGGTATAAACTACCCCAGATGGCATATCCCCACTAAAGGACAAATTTGCACGGACTCCGACGCGGAGGTTCCTTAAAGGAACCCGCGGTTCCTTATTGATAAGGTACCGTGGGTAGAGATAAGGAACCGCGGGTCTTTTTGATCGTTGCAATGTTGTCCTATAAATAGTGGATCATTTCCAGGTTTTCTTTCAACCTTTTTTGCACAGTTTCTTTCAAAAACCATCTTAGATCCTTGATTAGTTAGTTTTGATTAATCTTGTTTAAGATGTGATTCAATCTTCAATCTCCTCATCCTCACAAGTGCAAAGAGAAGAACACTATCATTACCATGATGTGTTGGGTTCACTACATGATGAAGATCTTTCCTTCTATAGATCTAAGTTATGTTTTTAGTCTTCCTACTATGTATATGTAGAAGATCTAAGTGTTGGGTACACTTGGATGTGTTTGTAAGGGTAGAATATCCAAGTGATGGGTATCCTTGGATTAGGTGTTAGTTGTGTAGATCCAAGTCTTGTTAGTACTTGGATATAGTGTTAGAGTTATAGATCTAAGTGTTGTGTTCTTAGATCTATATGGTTTATGTGTTTAGGCCATAAAACACAAGGTTTGTTATGTTGGGCCATAAAACATAACTAGTGGGTAGATTAGGTTGTGTCTTGGTAGTTCTCACTAAACTCTAAAGTGATGTGGTTGTGTCTAGGTAGTTCTCACTAAACTATAAAGTGATGTGGTTGTGTCTTGTGAGTTCTCACTTAGCTTTAAAGTGATTAGTAGTTGTGTTGTGTGAAGTTCTCACTTAGCTTCAAAGTGAAGAGTCGAGAAGATTGGTTCTAGCTTTCGATTAGAACTCGACATCTAGCCTTGTGTCGTTAAATGGTGAAGTGGGCGACGTTGTGTAGATTGGTCCTACCTAAGATTAGGACTCGACTTTTAGCTTAGAGTCGGAAATTGGATAAGCGACGTTGTGTATGGTTTCTCCACCTTAAAGAGTTTGTTGACTAGTGAAGTAACTCTCGAGTAAGGTGTACTCGAGGAGTGGAGTAGGGCGAAGAGGAGCTTCGTGACCGAACCACTATAAATCATCGTGTCGGTACTTTCATTTACATTTATGTCTTTACCTTTGTAGATGTATTTATAATTGCATACTTGTGTTGTGTGTGTTTGTGTGCATCACATAATCTAAACATCTAAGTTGCGGAAAAGCTATGGCTAAGTACGTGTGTGCTTCATGTTTAGATTATGGTCAAGTGTACATCACTTAGTCTAAACATCCTAGTTGCGGAAAAGCTTGTGCTTAGTACGTGTGTGCTTAGTGTTTAGACTATTGCTTGATGTACTCTTGATTTGATGTGCTTGTGTGCTTTCTTACTTGTAGTATTTATCTCTCAATCAAACACATCTCACATCTAGTCAAGATTGATAAGGAATTTGATACAAAGGATTGTTAAGGTTTCAAATTAACAATGTTGCTACGTCCACTGTCGGCGGTTCATTATTGGACCGGCGGTTCCTTATCAATAAGGAACCGCGGGCAGAGATAAGGAACCGCAGGCAGTAGATTGAGCCGAAATGTTTTGTAAATGAACTAGAAACTATTCAACCCCCCCCTTCTAGTTTCTACACAATTATATAATCATAACAAAGATCAAAGCACGTAATAGCGGAAGCGATTTAACAAGATCATAATAACACAATTATAATTAATCGATTAGGGTTACATACCTGATCCTAGAAAAGATCCACAAGATCACCGACGAATCACCAATTAGGGTTTGTGAAGAATAATACCAAGATATAGTTTAAAGCAAAACTATATTACGCTCTTGTACACACGTAATGCAACGGGCTAACCGTGAGTCTAGCACTTGCAAACCGGAACTTCAACACTTGTGGAATATTAGCTAAATCGAAATTCAAAGAACCCTAAAAGGGGTGTTTGGTCGCCGATCGCAAGAGAGAATGGAGGAGAAGGGATGGGAAAAATTATGAGGTTGTGGGGGTGTTTATATAGGGCTTGGCCAAACTTGGTTTCCAAGTAATAAACGAATAAGGCAACAAATCATTTTCCTTCCCCTTTTCTTCTTGTAGCCGTCGACCCATAAGCCGACCAAGGGTGGCTTCCGGAACTTTTCGTTTACTTTTTTTCTTCTATTTAATTCCATAACGTTCGTTTAACTTAACTCTTAATTTATTTAATGGTCGTTTAGTTAAGTTCGGTTGTTTTAATATATATATATATATATATATATATATATATATATATATATATATATATATATATATATATATATATATATATATATATATATATATATATATATATATATATATATATATATATATATATATATATATATATATATATATATATATATATATATATATATATATATATATATATATATATATATATATATATATATATAATACATATAATAAATAAAATTAACCCTTTACGTATTGTGTGCGATCCCGTAATCCCAAGTTCGATCCTATCACACGACTATTAATTTTATGTCCATAAACTTTCAACTCCCACTTGGACAAAATTCAAATATCGTGATTACATTGACTAGCGTCTAGTTACACTAGCAATGTCACTAGTACAACTCGAGTAAGGTCTCATGGAAAAACCTTTTAAATGATTCTTCATTTATTATTATCCTTTCATTTAAAATACAGCGTTAATAGGATATGGATCTCAGTCATTCCTTCATTAACCATTCTGTTTCTCGTTTACAGATATAGCAAGATTACCAAAACACATTTGGGTGTGGCCACACAAACATCTTACTACTTCCCCGAGGGGCCCACCTGTATTATACTTCAAAATAATTTGAAGGAAACAAATCACATTTTGACTACAAGCGAAACTTACCAACTTTGCAACACTTCTGAAAATAACCCTTATAGCTACCAGTTACGTTTAGCGTTAGGTTGTCTCACAGAAACACACTACATTCTATTCAGTTTCCTGATATCTCAGGTCTAAGGATAACTATTTATGATTTACTTAATGACAAAGATCCATAAAGTAAAATCATATAGTTAGGATAAGTCTAATATTTGATTGATCAGATATCATCCAAAATTGACCAATATACTTTCAAGTATACTCTGTCACTATTTTGAATTGTCTTAGTTTAATAATATTCCCATATTATTAATCGACAACGGAAATTTAGAACATAACAATTATTCATGGATTAAAACATGTAAAATATGATACAAAATCAAATAATAGAAAATAAACGAAACTCAATCTTTATTTTATCAATTCAATAATGTCTTAACATCTTTTATCCAAATACTAATCACAGATTTATTGCATGAATTCGCTATCTAGTTGCAGCCTAATCGCCTAGGCATGCTTAACTACCTTTGGTCTAGGCAAAGCCTTAGTAAAAGGACCAACTACGTTTTCGTCTGTGTGAACTTTAATTAATTTTATTTCACGAGCTTCAACTTGTTCTCGAACGTAGTGATATCTACATTTAAAGTGTCTAGCGCCTTTATGACTCCAGGGTCATTGGCAAATATTATTGCGGCAAAATTGTCACCATACATATCTATAGGTTCTTTAATTGCAAGCATCATCCCAAGATCTCCAATAAGAATCCTAATCCAAACCACTTTTAGTTATGTATATGGCTACCCTTTGAATACCAAAACATTTCTTTTCGTATTCCTCAAATACTACAGAAAATGTTTAATAGCAGTCCAGTGGAGCTTTCCTGGATTTTGTTGGTATCTACTGACCAAGTTCTGAGCAAACACCACATCAGGCCTTGTGCATCTAACATCATACATTATAGATACTACAGCTGAAGCGTAAGGCACCTTCTGCATATATGCCTCCTCTTTAGGAGTTGATGCATCCATCCCATGACTCAGATTATGCTTAACTTCCATAGGTTGAAAACCTTTCTTGGAATTATGCATATTTATACTTCTTCAATATTTTATCAATATAAGCATCTTAACTAAGACCGATTAACCGTCTTTTCCTATCTCGATAGATTTTAATTCCCATAATATATGCAGCATCTCCTAAATACTTCAAAGAAAAACATTTACCAAGATAATCCTTAACTTCCTTAAGTCTTGGAATGTTACTTCCCATAATTAATATGGCATCGACATATAAATATAGGAACACTACATCACTCCCACTAGCTTTGCGATATACACATGGCTCATCTCGATTTTTGAATAAATCCGAACTTTTTCATTTTTTAATCAAATCGTTTATTCCATTGACGTGATGCTTGCTTTAAACCATAAATATATCTTTGAAGTTTACACACGCGGTTTGGATATTTAGGATCAACATACCCTTCCGATTGTTGCATATATATATATATATCTTCATCTAAGCGACCGTTCAAGAAGGCAGTTTTAACATCCATTTGTCATATCTCATAGTCATAGTATGCTGCTATAGCTATGAGAATCCTAATAGCTCGTAAGTCTGCTACATGAAAAAATGGCTCCTCGTAGTCTATGCCAAAAGTTTGAGTAAAACCTTTAGCTACTAAACGTGCTTTATAGGATTGTACTTCACCATCCATGTCAGTTTTCTTCTTGAAAATCCACCTATTTTTCGCTACTTTAGCATTCTTAGGTGTATCAATAAGAATCCAAACATCATTGATTTTCATGGATTTCATTTTCTCATTCATCGCAACTATCCATTTTGACTTTTCTGGATCAAGCATTGTGGATCGATAGTTAGCAGGTTCACCAAGATCCCCTGCTTCCTCCTTATCATCCTCTATGTTAAGACATAGTTTGCTTGGCTCACGTACGGTTCTTTTATACCTACGTGGAAGAAATTAATTCCGGTGGAGCTCCCAGACTTTCTGGCTCTATTGAAATTTCTTCGCTAGTATTTTCTGAAGGCAATGTATCTTCTTGAAATTCTTCAAGATCATAATTTCTCCCACTGAATTCTTGATTTACAAGATCGTTTTCAAGGAAGTATCCATACCTAGCAACAATAACTTTGTTCTCAGGCGGATAATAGAAGTAGTAACCCATATTTTCCTTAGGGTAACCTACAAAGATACATTTTACAGAGCGTTGTTGGAGTTTATCTCCAGAGTCACGTTTCACATATGCCTCACAACCCCAAATTTTTAAATAAGACAAATATGGCCTTTTGTCATGCCATAGTTCATATGGTGTCTTATCAACCTTCTTTGTGGGAACCATATTCAGAATACGAACAGCAAATTCTAAAGCATAATCCCAAAAGGATAAAGGTAAAGTTGTAAGATTAAACATAGATCACACCATATCTAATGATGTACGATTTCTCCTTTCGGATACACCATTTTGTTGTGGAGTATATGGAGAAGTATGTTTCTGAACAATTCCATTATCACTTAAATAATCTTTAAACTCTTGACTTAAATATTCACCTCCTCGATCAGAATGAAGAGCTTTAATCTTTTTTCCTAGTTGCAAATCTAATTCCGCTTTAAATATTTTGAATGTTTCAAATACCTCATGTTTATGCTTAAGTAAATAAACATAACCATAACGACTATAATCATCCGTAAATGTTAAGAAGTAGCTAGCACCTTTCCTTGACACATGTCTAAGTGGTCCACACACATCAGTGTGTATCAAACCAAGTAGTTCAGTAGCCCTTTAAATATTGTTATTAAAAGGTTTCTTGATCATCTTTCCAGAGATACAAGACTCACATTTATCAAATGATTCATCATTGATATTTTCCAAAAGACCATCACGTTGAAGCTTTTGTATGCGAGTCTTCCCAATATGGGCAAGTCTACATTGCCAAAGATAAGAAGAGTTCTTGTCTAACTTTCTCATCTTATTCATGCTAAAAATAGAATTAATCTTTCTCTTGGAATTATTATCATGCATGTTAATTTCAAAAATATCATTCACAGAAATTGCATCAAAATAGAATAAACCATCTTTGAAAACAGAAATTCTATAATTATCAGTAGTGTGAATAAATCCAAGATCCAACATAAATGAAAAAAAATAACACCCCTAACAATTGTAGGTGCACAATGACAATTATTTAATCTCAGTACTAAACCCGAAGGTAAAACTAGATTAAATGTTCCTATAGCTTCAACTGCTACTTGTGCGCCATTGCCCACATGCAGAAATTGTTCCCCATAGGGAAGCTTCCTTTCCAACTCAAATCCCTGCATGGTATTACAAATGTTAATACCACATCCCGTATCATATACCCAGGAATTTTATTTGTATGTAAGATTAAATAACTCTATCAAATATAACTTACCGGAAGATGCTGCAACACTAAGCTCAGCCTTCTTCTTTATTTCTCGCAACTCCTCGAGATAAAGAGGGCAGTTCCTCTTCCAGTGTCCACTTGTCTTGCAATGGAAACAAGTCTCATCCTTCTGAGATTGATTCTTCTTGACAAAGTTTTGCTTAGGTTTAGAATAAGTCGCAACTTGTTTGCCCTTATCACCCTTGCCCTTGCCTTTGCCTTTCTTGTTGTTCTTGTGCGGTTTTGCCTTACTCACTCCACCCTTTTGTACATAAAGCACATGAGGAGTAGAAGTAGATGCCTTGTATTTTAACCACTTTTCAAAGTCAATGAGCATTGCATGCAAATCATTAAATGTCTTCCCCGTACAATGCATATTATATTTTCGAACAAAA
Organism: Glebionis coronaria; assembly: GCA_025667525.1. Classification (NCBI taxonomy): domain Eukaryota; kingdom Viridiplantae; phylum Streptophyta; class Magnoliopsida; order Asterales; family Asteraceae; genus Glebionis; species Glebionis coronaria. The sequence goes on along the minus strand of JANFOE010000656.1, from coordinate 517,897 downwards.
TCATTGAAGTCTTTCTTAAGGACCTATTGATCAAGTTGATAGCCATATTATGATCATTGGGTTGTCCTAATGCAATGAGATGTTCCATATAACCCCTCATCTCCATATAATGGGCATTTACAAACTTTCCAGGAGCTTGCTTGCAACTATGCAGAGCATCTACCAAGTCGTAGATTTCCACAGCTTGCGGCTTTTCGAACATAGCCTTGAGCTAATCAAGCATTCGCTTAGGAGAAAACAGCTCATACTTCTGTTGAAGTGGAGGAGCCATTTTCCCTAACATTAAAGCAGCCACCTCAGAGTGCTTCTTAACATTAGCAGCGTGTTCAAGCCTTTGCGCATCAGATGATCCTTCAGCAAGATCCTCCGGAAATGGAGTAGTCAAGATATCGATAGTATCCGCTACTCTGGGAACTATTCTTAGTGAGCAATACCAATCATTGAAGTTAGGGCCAGTAAGTTCAAGACGATCAAAGAAACCATTGAACGCAGAACTTATAGTCATATTGTTTTCGGGTTAAGCCATTTCTACAGACCTAAGTTCAAACATTAATATTTTCGATAATACCATTCAAGAAAATAAAATTACCCTGGTAATAAAACCATAGTATTTTCCTTGAAACTAGAATCCACATTGACATAAACTTATCACATCAGTTGATCTGCTAATGACAAATGTATTCAACATGGTAACTTGTCGAACAATAATTGACAAACAAATTTGCAATTTCTAGATACTTTTAGGGATTTACGTTGCCAAAAAGTTATTTTGCATCGTAAACATGTTTTATCCCTACTTTATGCCTTAAGTTTCCAGATCTCACTGAGTAACTCAATTAAGTTGACTAATCTAAAGAACGCAAAACCTTCATGTGCAATCTCATTCAATCATGAAGTTTTCTCTCCATTATAACATTGTACAAGATCTCACATGACAACATTGTAACTTCAAGTGTTCCTCAATTAAATGGCTTAAGATTTAAATTTAAGGGTATTGATTTTGTGTCAAAATCATGTATGAAGAAGCATGCATACATCTCCATAGCATTAGTTTAATAAAAACTATTAGTAAACCTTTTGGTGAGACTAAATATTTCGCCACATATTTGTAAGTTGAGGTATTGGTTAAACCAATTAAAAATTTAACCCACAACAATTCACGCCTCACGTTCCTAGAACTTGGCTAAAGCACAAAGCAATAACTTTATTCATTGTATTTCGGATGTGAATTTACGGTTAAATCAACCTTAAGGAATTATGTAAATAATAATCGTAGGTAATTCCAATTTTGACGCACAGGCAAGCCGGGAATTTGGTCAGCGCTGAAGCATAACACCTCCCTCCTTAACCGGGTACATGACCAGCGGTGTGTTATACCCACTTTATAGTTTGTCAAAATTGAGTTGGCCGTTAAGTTATTATTGTAATTCCAATCAACGCAAATCATATGTAAATTAGATCTCAAAACAATTCATTAATTTTTATATGATTTAGTCCATATTAATTTTTCTTGGAAAAGTTACCCTTGTTTACAACATACAATTAATATAAAACGTATGAAAACAAGTAGGTACAAAAAAAACTAAATCACATAGCCACATGCATAACAATTTATTCAAAGAACATAAAATCTAGGGTTTTTATAAACATAAAAAGTCTTCCCTAATTTTAAAACTTTGAATCAAATAAAGCAGATAGCATATAAAATCCCATAATCCGTGAAAAACATGCATGTTCATCACGGATCTCCCACATACTCTTAACAATTAAAATACTACGGATCGTAACCATACATGACATAACAATTAATTCATGCAATCATCTAAAGATTTATACCATGTAATTTTAGGGTTTACAAAAAAAATTTAAATAAAATTCGGCTAGGCCGATTTTTTAAAAAACAAAAAAACAAAACCCTAATTTTTGTTAAAACATAAAAAACAACATGTAATTTTAACTCAAATCATAATTAGTTAAAAAAACTTTAGATCTCAATAATTATAACATGTTAAAACGGCTCTCGATGCCACTGATGGTTTATGACATTCATAACAATTATATAATAATAACAAAGATCAAAGCACGTAATAGCGGAAGCGATTTAACAAGATCATAATAACACAATTAAATTAATCGATTAGGGTTACATACCTTTATCCTAGCAAAGATCCACAAGATCACCGACGAATCACCAATTAGGGTTTGTGAAGAATAATACCAAGATATAGTTTAAAGCAAAACTATATTACGCTCTTGTACACACGTAATGCAACGGGCTAACCGTGAGTCTAGCACTTGCAAACCGGAACTTCAACACTTGTGGAATATTAGCTAAATCGAAAATCAAAGAACCATAAAAGGGGTGTTTGGTCTCCGATCGTAAGAGAGAAGGGATGGGAAAAATTATGAGGCTGTGGGGTGTTTATATAGGGCTTGGAAAACTTGGTTTCCAAGTAATAAACGAATAAGAAAACAAATCATTTTCCTTCCCCTTTTCTTCTCGTAGCCGTCGACCCATAAGCCCACCAGGGGTGGCTTCCGGAACTTTCCGTTTAATTCTTTTCTTCTATTTAATTCCATAACGTTCGTTTAACTTAACTCTTAATTTATTTAACGATCGTTTAGTTAAGTTCGGTTTGATTTAATAAATATATATAATATATATTTAATAAATAAAATTAACCCTTTACGTATTGTGTGCAATCCTGTAATCCCGAGTTCGATCCTATCACACGACTCTTAATTTTATGGCCATAAACTTTCATAACACACACTCAATTAGATATGATTTCACAACATTGTATTATAGATAGAAATGATTAGTAAACCTATCTAATAGACTAATAAATGTGACTTTTGGAAACAAAAAAGTAATTGGTGTTTAATGATGATAATATTGTAAAATGTAAAGAATGAGAGTTTAGGGAGGAAGGAGATGATTTGAGTGGTGATCAAATGACTACAAGTGTCCCATATTTATATGGGTTTTAGGAGTGTAACATATAATCCTAATTAACTAGTAGTCAAAACTAATTAATACCTATTAAGGTGGATATTCATACATAATAAATATTTTATAACACTCCTCTATGGATATTCACTTTTTGTTATGCGCCATGATCTGCCTCTTTAAAAACCTTATCAAGAAAAATCCTAATAGGATAAAAACTTGATGAAGAGAAAAAAAGTGCATTACGCATAATGTTGCTCCTAAAAATAATGTCTTTCAAGCGTCGAAGGCCGATCTTCTGAACCACCTTCTCAAAAACTTTTGTCGCTAAAGATTTTTTGAATAAGTCAGCCAAATTATCACTTGATCGAATTTGGCGAACATCAATGACTCTATTCTTTTTTAGATCATATGTAAAGAAATTTCAGAGAAATATGTTTTGTCTTGTCCCTTTTGATATATCCTTCCTTGATTTGAGCTATACATGCCACATTGTCTTCATATAATAAAGTTGGATTTCCTTTTATTGACTCGAGCCCGCATTCTTCTTGAATATGTTAAATCATTTATCTTAACCAGACACACTCTCAATTAGCTTCATAAAGTGCAATAAGTTTCGCATGATTTGATGAAATAGCATTTAAAGATTGCTTCGTTGACTTCCAAGAGATTGTGGTTTCTCCATAAGTGAAAACATACCTTGTTTGTGATCGTGCCTTATGTGGGTCAGACAAATATCCAACATCAGCATATCCAACCAACTTTGATTTTGAATTCTTTTAGTAAAGCAGTCCCGTATCACGGGTACCACAAAGATATCGAAATATATGTTTGATTCCATTCCAATGTCAGCGTGTTGGCTCAGAATTGTATCTTGCTAGTAAGTTAACTAAAAATGAAATATCTGGACGTGTATTGCTAGCAAGGTACATTAAATCCCCTACTGCACTTAGATAAGGTATTTCAGGATCAAGAATGTCCTCATCATTTTCTTTGCGGCGGAATGGGTCAAGTTATCGGTTAAGTGAACGACTGACCATTGGTGAACTTAACGGATGAGCTTTATCTATATTGAATCATTTCAACAGTTTTTTAGTATACTTGGATTGATGGACAAACACTCCATTTTTTCAAATGCTCAATTTGCAAGCTGAGACAAAATTTTATCATACCAAGGTCTTTCATTTCAAACTCGTTTTTTAACAATTTTGTAGTATGTTCAATTTCTTCAGAATTCCCAATGATATTTAAATCATCAACATAAACTACAATGATTGTAAAACTTTTCATTGATCTTTTGATAAAAACACACGGACTAATTTGATTACTTTTATAGCCTTCTTTTGAAAGATATTCACTGAGGCGGTTATACCACATTCGCCCTGATTGTTTTAATCCGTACAAAGATCTTTTTAGTTTGATTGAGAACATTTCTCGGGGTTTTGATTTACAAACTTCAGGCATTTTTAATCCCTCATGGATCTTCATGTAAATATCACAATCAAGCGATCTGTATAGGTAAGCTGTAACAACGTCCATAAGGCGCATATGAAGCCTTTCAGCGTTTGCAAGACTGATTAGTAATCTTAGAGTTGTCGCATCCACAACAGGTGAATAAGTTTCCTCAAAATCTACCCCATGTATTTATGAGAAACCTTGTGCCACAAGGCTTGCTTTGTATCTTACAATTTCATTTTTCTCATTTCTTTTTATCGCAAATACCACTTATAGCCTACCGACTTCACATTATTTGGGGTTAAGGTCACACGGCCAAATACTTGGTGCTTTTGAAGTGAATCTAATTCAGCTTGTATGGCTTTTTGCCATTTTGGCCAATCATTTGTTCGTCGACATTCTATAATAGATTTTGGCACATAATCTTCATCATCTATTATTTCACTTGCTATAGCATATGCAAAAATATCATCAATACATGTTTCATTTCTATTCCATGTAGTACCATTTTGTACAAAGTTTATTGAGATCTCATATTCATTTGGTACATGGTTATTTTCAAGAGATTTGTCCATATTTTTTACGTCATTTTTAATCTCTTTTGGGATTTTATTGATAACAGATTCTTGGACTTTGCCAATCGTATTATGCTCTTTCCTTTTTCGTGGATTATTATCCTTGGAACCCGTTGGTCTCCCACGCTTTCTGTGTACATTTGACTCATTCAGAGTTTCCGGGAGATCAATATGAGAAGGTGCCCTTAAAGCTGGAATATATGACTTAGTAACTCTTTTTGAGTCAGTAAATGCATCCGGTAATTCATTCGCTATTCGTTGTAAATGAAGAACCTTTTGAACCTCTAACTCACATTTAGCACTTCGAGGGTCAAGTAATGATACCGATAATGCATTCCACGTTACATTTAGTTTGTCCAACTTTTTCTTTTCTCCTCCTAATATTGGGAATGTTGTTTCATCAAAATGACAATCAGCAAAATGTGTTGTAAAGATATCTCCAGTTAATGGTTCTAAATATTTGATGATTGATGGAGATTAAATCCAACATAAATTCCCAATCTTCTTTGAGGTCACATCTTTGTACGTTGTGGTGGAGAAATTGGGACATAAACAGCACAACCAAATATTTTTAGATGAGACAAACTTGGTTCTCTTCCAGAAACCTGCTGGAGTGGAGAATAGTCATGAGATGCACATGGTCTAGGATGTGTTTGATAGCTTCTTAATCATGTGACTCAGAGCCATCTAACGAATCGGTGCTGAATGATTCAATTCGCATCTTAATCATTTTGCACCAAAATGATGTTATGTCATTCAGTAGCAAATACCACCAAAAATGACCCTCACATTCATATATTTTAATTAAAACATTGATTATTTTCATTCAAATCATAAATATATCAAATACATCTCTCGTCATTCTTATTCTTATTTATCTTTACAAATTTGTCACGAAGATTTTTTTTCATAAGTTTAAATGAAACTGTGTTATAAGATTAAAAAAAGCACATAAATACTAATTTTTTTAACGATGATTTAATACCACACAACTAGCAAGAAGCTAGATTACAAAATTTAAGAGAAGGGTTTTTTAACCATTCGTTCCAACCAAACGAGTCTTTACATCTAGACTTACACCAATAAAAAGAACTAGAAATGACATTATCAAATATGATCGACTTCGTTGGAGTTTTCTTATCGAATAAGAGTTTGTTACGATAAGTCCAAGCAAACCACCATAGAGTATACCAAACACCCTCGAACACTTGCTTAAGCTTAGGCGCCATACGACATGAAGTTAACCATGTTTTCCATTTTTCATAGGAGCTCACCTCTTCATAGTTAATATTCTACCACCGAACTATTTTTTTACCAATATCCCGAATCATTATGCATCTAAAGAATAAGTGCTCCGATGACTCAACACCATAATCACAAATGGGACACTAAATAGCTTGAATATCAATACCTCTACGAGACAAATTCATTCTAGTAGGAAGGACATCATGCCTGATTTTGCAAGCAAGGATATTAACTTTAATGGGAACACACTTAACCCACCTAGTCGTATCACCGATATTCGGAAGACGCATCTCATCAATTTTCCTCCTAATAGAAGCCACTGAGAACTCTCACGTACTCTCCAAATTCCAAACCCAACGGTCATTCATAGGCACTAGGCTAATTGATTGAACCTGCTCCTCCAACTTACTAAATTGAGTTTGTTCAACTCCCCCTCTTGGGTTGCGCCGAAAAGAATCAACTAGATTATCGCCTTTTAATTTAGAACTGATAGTAATCTCCTTTATATTCTCAAAAGCGAACATCCGAGGGAAGAGATCTTTAAGGATACCGTCCTTATACCATCTATCCAACCAGAATTTAACCATTTCCCCATTGCCGAATTTAAGATTCATGAAATAAAAAACGTACATACCTTTTTGTTGAAGAGCCCGAACTTCATCCACAATAGCTAACCAGCATGATCGGCCACCTTTCACCCTGCTAGAACTTACGTTACCATTTACGCCATGAATCGTTGTAATGACTTTCGTCCAAAGAGAATCTTTATAAACAAAAAATTTCCAAAGCCATTTAAGCATCAACCCCTTGTTTAACGCGTATAGGCTTGAAACACCGAGCCCACCACGTTTTTTTATCCGTTAAAACATAAATACTAATTGGAATAGGGATAAGCACGGTACCGGTCTCGTATCAATTCTGTATCAAATTAGTGGTACCTATTTTTTCGAAGATAAAGTAATAGTAGGGTACCGGTACCATACCGAACGGGATTCAAATATCGGTACCGGTGCGAGTATCAGTACCGGTACCGGGAAATCAGGTTTTTATCGTTCATTTTTGGAATTTCCGGATTTGGTACCGGTCCCGTACCAAATTAGTGATACCGATTCTTTTCATGATATTTCATAGTCCCGGTATCGTACCGAACAAAATTCGAATACCGAGAATCGGTACGATCCTGAGACGACTCCAATTCGATTTATGAATTTGGGTCGAAATTTTTATCCCTAAAATGAAATAATAACCAAAAAATATACTAATAACATTGAAATATGTTAATTTTTTATAATAGCGTTGAAAAAAAAATACTTTATTTTTTCATGTTAGTTTTAAATACTCCTTTTTAGATATACATACATCATTTCATTATAATCGATCACTATGTATTTATATAATATTACTCGAGGTTAAAATAGTAATTTAATGTTATTCAGATCGTAATCCATGACATTTATCAAACAGTTTATTTATATCCAGTAATAAATTCATTTAGAGCTTTAGAATGATTCAGATCGCTAAATGATTCAGTGCTAAATCATTTCGTTTTATCAAACAGCCCCTTAATCTAATAAGAGTAGCAACATGTAAAATAGCGTGTCCCCATGCAGAAGATGATAATTTTGATTTCATGAGCAATGGTCTAGCTATTAGTTGTACTCTTTTTATTAAATATTCAGCTAGACCGTTTTGCGTATGAACATGTGATACAAGATGCTCAACCGTAATCCCAATTGACATACAAAAATCATTAAATGACTTTGATGTAATTTCTCCTGCATTGTCGAGTCTGATCTTCTTGATATGATGATTTGGAAAATGTGCTCTTAATTGAATTATTTGGGCTAACAGCCTTGTAAAAGCAACATTTCTTGATGATAATAAACATTCAAGTGACCATCGTGATGATGCATCAATTAATACCATAAAGTATCGAAATAGTCCACACGGAGGAGTAATTGGCCCACAAATATCTCCTTGAATTCTTTCTAAAAATAAAAGAGATTCATGTTCAACTTTGTTGATTGAGGGTCTAAGTATCATTTTTCCAAGAGAGCATGATTCACATGATAAATCTTTTGATACTAGGATCTTGAGGTTCTTTAGTAGGTGTCCATTTGAGCTCTTAATAAGTCTCCTCATCATTACGTCACCTGGATGACCTAATCGGTCATGCCAAAGGGTAAACGTTATTGGATCTACACATTTTCGAGTAGAAACTATATATATTTTTGCTTGGTTTATGTATGTAAAATACAAACCAAAAGACAGACCTTTCATTTTTTCCATTATGATCTTTTTTCCATTTATGTGGATGTGATTTGGAGATATTGAATGTTATTTTCAGACATGGTTTCAAGATGATAACCATTACGTCTTATGTCTTTGAACTTAGTAGATTTCTCCTAGATCTACTAGAATATAATGTATCATTTATGATTAACTTTGTACATTTAGGTAACATAAAACACGCTTTTCCATAGCCTTCAATCAAGTTACTAGTACCACATATGGTGTTGACATTTACACTTGCTACGTGAAACTCGTAAAAATAGTTTTTGTTTTTCAAAATGGTATTCGTTGTTCCACTATCTACTAGACATTCGTCTTCACCATTTTCCAACTTGCTTTTCATATCCTTGTTTTGGTTAGAGCAAAACTCGTGCTGATAACTTATTGTAAAATGTAAAGAATGAGAGTTTAGGGATGAAGGAGATGATTAGTATTAAGTGGTGATCAAATGACTACAAGTGTCCCATATTTATACGGATTTTAGGAGTGTAACATATAAGCCTAATTAACTTGTAGTCAAAACTAATTAACATACATTAAGGTGGATATTTATACATAATAAATATGTTTATAAGAGATTAAAAATTAGTGTATAACACCTGTCAAATAATGAGTGAAATAAGCTTATTTGTAGGTCAATTTAATAAGTCTATTTATCACTACTTATATTTTAAATCTAAGGCAAGTTGAAAAAACATAAAACTAATACATGACAAAGATAATTCAAAACACATAAACAATATATACTTCTTTAATCAAAATGTGTGATATTTGTTGATCATATTGATATAAATAAATTTTTGGGGTAGGTGGTCGTGTATAGTTGTGTTAGGTGCTCTTAAATAATAATTTTTTAATTAATACTTAAGTCTTAAACCAAGGTGTTGCTCTAATAATGTCTATTCAAAAAGGGTTATGATTTGCACACTCCATAAATTTATTGGCACATTTTAAAATGTGTATGTCATGACTATTATGCCCTTAATATATGCATATACTATTAAATGATGTAAGGTTATAAATGTCAAAATACATATAATTTGAGTGTGGAAATAAATTTGTAGAGTGTGCAAATGAATACACATTCAAAATGATTGGGTCATTTAGTCGATCGAATGAATGAGGTGTGTCTGTATGGTTGTAAACGAACTGAATATTCGATGAACATTTTATTAACTGTTCAGTTAAAAGTTCGCTTATACAACAACAACGACAACAATACACAATCCCGCCGAAGCAGGGTGAGAGGGAGATGAAGAGTAGACAAATCCTACCCTTACTTTCAGGCTAACCCGAAAGTAAAGAGATTGCTTCTAAGGGACCTCGAAGACAGTAACGAAGCAAGGAAAAACAAAAGGGCAAACGATTCAGCAAAAAGCGAAGGAGTAAAGACAACAAAAGTAAAAACAAAAAATAAAAAAGCGATACTAGACACCAAAGCAAGCAGCCAATAGTAGGGACGCAAACGAACGGAGCAAAGGAGAAAGAGTCAAGCACACAAGGGCAACAAGCAAACTAGCAAGCATACAAACAACCTATAACAAAAGGAAGCGAAGATACACCTATAGCAAAAAAAACCACCATAGACCACATACAAACTACCAAGACACACGAAACAAAGATAAAAGCCAGAAAAAACAAGAACAAAAAAACAAAAGAGCCTACGCAAAAACAGAAAAAACAAGAATGCAAAAGGGGCCTACACGACTAGCCATCTAAGGCAAAGTAAAAGGGATTGAAACCCAAAACTCAAGATCTAAAAATCAACAAACCTAGGGAGGCTCTAGCAAAAGGGAAAGGCAACAAGAACAAAGTCGGAAAGAGGCAGCACTACTAAAAGGCACCACTAAGACCTAAAAACAAGAAACGACCTAAGACCCTACTCACCAATCCTAATTATATCTCTCCACGAACGCCTATTAGAGGTCATGTTAAGAACAAGATAAGCTCCTTCATGTCCTACCTAAGTCTATCCTCCCATCTAAGTTAAAAGTTCGCTTATGTTCGTTTATTTATTAAATAAATGAACATGAACATCATTTTACATTCGTTTAGTTAAATGAACGAACATGAATAGAAGTCACGTCCGTTCATTTATGTTCTAAACGTCCGTGTGGTAAACTAGATGGGTAGATTCAATAGTTTTACCGATTAATGTTAATCTTTTGAAACTTGAGTAAGATCAAGGATGATTAGATCGTGTGTATTTTAAATTAAATGACAACACAAGCAATATAGTAAAGAGATAAGAAAAGCAAACCACAATACAAGCGATTTATAGTGGTTCGGCCTAGCAAGATCTCACGTATCTTTCCCCTACATCCACTCCACGAGTATCCAACTCGATATTTCAACTTCCACTAAGAAACAATCTCCATTAACAGGCGGAGATAAACCTTACACGTCACTTACAATCTTTATCGACACTTAAGCTAAAATGTCATGCTCTTTTACACGGGTAAAATAACTCCTTTCACCCTTTGAGGACTAAAACTTTAACCACACTACACACAAGGATTTATAATGTTTGGTACAACAATGGTGAATGTATAAGATATACTTAATACATACACACAACTAAGTTATGAAGGATCAAAGCTTTGAGATACTTCTTGGTGATGATATTCAAGAGTGGAGATCTATATCACAAGAGATTAGAGTTAGAAGAGATAAATATTCACATATATATAATGAGAATCTAGTGAGAAGTAAGAGAGAAAGATAGTAGATAAGTGTATTAAACTTTGTTGAGAGCTTTGCTATTTATAGCCAACTGGGACAGAGACCCACATATCTCAAAGACCTCTTTAAAAGAGCCCAGCCCTTTCAGCAAAGAGATCCGTGGGGCCTAACACCAGAACATCTATTAATTGCAAATTTCTTAACCAATATTTTGCACCAAGTAATTAAGGCATTGGATTTTTATCATATATAGAAAGTCAAAATGAGTTTAACTTTTGTATTTGACATTTTTGACTAAAATGTTTAATAAGAAATGAAATATGTGTTAGCTTTATATCATTTTGAAACACATATTTTTAGAAGTGAAGAGAAACATTTTAAGTGAGAATAGATATGTAAGGATAACCTTTCTAAAAATTTATTTTATTTGTAATGATTACAAAAATAAATTTTGTCTTTTTCGTTAACAAAACTTAAGTAGAAATTAGAGAATATAATAGAGTTTTTGGCGATATTTGTATTAACAATGTCCCCCTTGTTGTTGAGGAAAAAACACAAACTTATTTTTCGCGTTGTAATTAAAACAAAAATATAAGTCGCTAGAAATAAGATTTACATTTCTATTCTCCCCTTTTTTGTTGAAATAAAAAGGTTGTAGAGAACAATTATAAAGAAATACTTAAAATTTTAACAATGTGTAATTTAAAGACTTCAGATAGAATTGGTTAAACAAGTTTTTCACGAAGAAGACTCTCCCTTGTTTAATACTTCCCCTAGATGAGATAACCGAGAGATACAAGGAAGATGAGAACCTGCAAAAGAAGAGTTATAGAAAGAGCATACAAGATATAATAGAATGTGTTCAAGACCCGACATAAAGTCTTGAACTAAAAATGTACATGATTCAATTATACATGATTTTTGTATTTGATTGATACACAACACAAAGTCTAAAATCCATGATACCACACATTGCAAGGATACAAGTTTCATTACAAAAGTAAATTTACATGAAATACCAATGAAACCAAAAAAGAAAGTAAAAACTAATAATAGGTAACCAAAGACCTGGCAAACCCTTTGAAAAGGGTCTTTGGGATCTGTGATTCACTGACCCAGAAAAGAAACCAGAAAAGAAAGAAGAAGAAAAATAGAATTTTCTAGAAAAAAAGACTTTAAAGAGATGACAATGAAGAGATGCAACAGATGTGTCATTGTAGTTCTCCCTCTATTTTGAGCGAGGGTGCAAGAAAGTATTCATTCTCTCGAGGAAGTCATTCATATGAACCTCATTTCTTGTCGGAAGTCCGAAAATGAGGTTTTGTGTAAACAAGCAATGCTCACACATGTTAGGTTGCATGGAATGGTTGAGTTGGTGGCATGGTGGTTAGTAGAGTGGTGGTGTGATGGTTGAGAGGTTTGTAGATAAGGGTGTTTGCGGGTCGGTTCGGTTCAGTTAGTTGGGAGATTTTTACAATCCGTCGCGAGACGGATAATTATTTTTACTACTCGAAATCGAACTGTGCTAGGCGGGTAACCTGGACATGCGGGGTACCCGAAGAGACCTGTTACCCGCGTTTTGGTTCTCGATTAACCATGTTTTATATTTATTCGAATTTAACTGTATAAAGAATGACGTGGTCTAGAACATAATAGGTCATTGTGGTTAAATTAAATGACATTGAGTAGATAAAAGTCATATAAAAGTCATATAATTTGAAGTTAACCGTATTAAAGTTATTTAATTTGTATATTTGGATTATATTAATTAATTTTCACACAAAGATTTTTTTTAGAACGACAAATGTTAGTAGTTAGTGGGTCGAGTCGAGCAATGACATCCAAGCGGTAGAATGTCTCTTCGAACCTTCGCCTAGTTACGTTAAACTCCTTAATCCGCTTCGGCTGAGAGGCCTTTGGCAGGTCTTGAACTCAACACCTCTAGGAAACCTTCCCCAAAGAAACCACTTAGTGAAACTTTGGTTGCCAACTGAGATATAAAGTTGTTAAAAATAAGAGTATTCCATTAAATGATTAATTCTTGTACGATTATTTGAATATATAGCTAAAAACTCAATGTGTAATATGAACGATTCGCTTCGGTTAACCGGAAATATTTAAAAGCGAAAACCGAAACTGAACCATGATGAGCCGTGTTTTTTGGTTTCGGTTTTTTTGATTTCGGGTTTTTTTGATTTCGGATTGAGCGGTTCGGCTTGGTTCGTCGGTTTCTCGGTTTTTTGAATACCCCTAGTTGTAGAGTTGCCCGATCTTGAAGACGTTGGGCTTCAAGAATGTGGCTTTGGATCATCTTCGAGATGAAATGAAAGTGATCTAGTTCTTTGATACGTTGTCTCCTAGCTGGAGACGAGATGACACTAGTAGGGGAGAAGAGGCATTCTTCAATTCATAAGGACTCATCCAACCTCATGAACGAGGGGATGTATGGAGAGTTCCTGGATGATAAAGAAAGGTTGTCTCCAAAGGAGGGATCATAGTAACGTGGTTGTGATGGTAAAGACATTTGTGGTGGAAGAGACATAGGTGAAAGGGGTGGTAGCTGGCGGACGCAGGAAATTTTATTGTGGGGGACAAATTTTTTTTTTGACAATAGCAAGATGAAAAAAGTTAAAATCCGAATAAAAATTCGAGTATTATAACTTAAAATTGGAGATTTTTAGGTTTTACAGTGTTAAATAGTTGATTTTAATGCGTGAGTGGGGGCAATTTGAGTTTCGAGTGGGGGGCACTTTATAAAAACGCTCAAAATTAACGAAAAAATATACTATAATTTCGTATTTTTGGTCTAGCCATGGGGGCGCCGCCACCCCGTACCCAAAGGGTATGTCCGCCACTGGGTGGTAGTGATATTGGTGGTAGAGAATAAAGAGATGGTGCGGAAGGACGAGGTGGTATATCTTCATTGTTCACATCTAGCAGGTGAGGTGAAGATGATGGCGTGAAAAAGAGTTCCACGGCTTGAGAGGTGGTAGTAGCAAAGTAACAAGGACGGACCCTTATGCAGTTGGTTTTGCGAACATTGCTCTTAAGGGAGCTTGAGTGATTTGGAAAAAAAATAAAGAGTAAATGAGGTGTAATTAGAGGTGTCAGTAGGGTCGGGTCGACCCGATTCAAACCCGAACCCGATAAGGCTAATCAGGCTGGGTGAACTCGGGTTAAAAATCTTGTCGGATTGTTTTTTACCCCACCCGATAACCCGATTGTGTTAGCGGGTCAGGTTAGAATGGAATTATTTTTTTTATCGAGTTCGCGAACCCGATAAGACTTGTAATCAGTTTTAAATTTTGTTATAAGTAGTGTTTTTAGTAAATTACTATGATATATTACATGAATATGATGGTTTATTAGAAATATGTTGGTCATATTGCATGATTTGATCTGATAATTATCATATATGCCATTTACTTAATTACTTTCCGTGGTCTGCATACTCGATGCACAGTCAGTGATGTCAATATAAGAGTTTTGGTATTTGCTTTGTTAGATTTATTACTCGTGCAACAGCTACAATTTAGAAAAACGGAATACACAAGCCTTCCGACTTTTGGGTACCGGTTCTGTTTGATCAGTATTTTATTTTTAGTAATTAGATCATAGAAGTTTTTATGTATAGTATAACTTGATAACCTAATCATACGACACGATAAGACCTGATTTGAATATCACTCGAATCTGATAATCCGATTTCTTATCGGTTCGGGTTGCGGGTGAATTTTAAAAAATCAAAACCTGACTTAACCCGACCTGATAAGACCCGATAACCCGACCCAGCAACACCCCTAAGTGTAATGACGAGAAAGTTGGCAACTTTTCTATTTATGTTTAGAAATAAGTAAGAAAGAGTCGAATAAAAATAACGTGTTAAGAAAACCAACTAATAATGTTGTCTATAAATAGACTTAGGGCTGAGCATAGCAGACCTAAAACCGACCCGGACCGAAAAACTGGACCGAACCAAACCGGACCGTACAATTTCGGTCCGGTCCTCGGTCCGGGTTTTAGATAATTTCGGTCCTCGATCCAGTTCGATCCTCTTCGATCATACAAAAATTTTGTCGCTTTTTTTTAATACGACCGGACCGAGGGCCGACCCGGATCGGACCGGACCGGACTATTTCGTTCCAGTCTCGATATAAGATTTTAGAGCATTTCGATTCTTAGTCCGGTCCAATCTTAACCGGTCCCGTTCAGCCTTGGACCGATGCTCAACCCTAAATAGACTAGCTAGTTAATTAGTTGTAGCACTACCTCGCAAATCATAAAGAAACAATACTTGTCTAGCAACACTAGCATAAAAACTTCATCGTGAGTACTATACATATGCAATGCAATGAAATATTTTTTACCCTTTCTAGTGATTAAAAAAATGTTTATAGAATTTTTTTAATTTATATCTTTTAAATTTTTTTGTAATTTCTCGTAATTAAAAAGTTCACGTATTAAATTGGTATATTTGGAAGAGTTTGCTGCTATTATACGACTTAATCTCTAAAAAAACACGTTATGCATAATTTTTTTTTGGTTTTCAAATTTTTTAACCGGTAGCCTGTAAAACTTGATGCTAATCGACACAAAACTTAAAAATACGTTACAATAAATAGAAAAAAAATAGTTTCCGTATCAAAATGATATATTTGCGAAAGTGCGTGACTATTGTACACCTTAAAAATACTTGTGAATTGGATTTGTTATATCATGATGATTATAATCTATTTAAATAAACACAACTGATCGTGATAATGAAGAGAAATATATGTAGGAGTTGTGAATTTGTTGTTAAATTATTACCACATGGCTATTTTTTTATTTATGCTTCAGAAATAGATAAGAAAGATTCAGATTAACATAAGAGATATACTATTTTAGAAATACATTATTTAACGTGTTGAGAAAACCAACTGATAATGCTGTTGTGTATAAATAGACTAGCTAGCTTAGTTGTATCATAAATTAGTACTAACAAACAATACTTGTCTAGCAAGACTAGCAAAAAAACTTCATCATGAAGTATACATATGCAATGGTTTTGTTTCTGATTCTTATCACGAGTATGAGCTCAGTTCTGAGCGTTTCCTTGAATCCTGATGGCGATCAAGAGATTGTCATGGTTGTAGATGATTCAACAAGCATGAGGATGAGTAAGGTACGTTTACTTGTAATGTTAGTTACTCTATGATATAGAAAACTGCTTGAAGAGCATGCATGCGTCAACTTAACATTTATATGGTATTGCCACTTTCACAGGATTCATCCCCGAGTAGGAATTGCGTTTCTGAAGAACTCGGATCGTGTGGGCAAACGTATGAGGAATGTTGTGAAGGGTATACGTGTGTTCCTGTGCCAAGAACATTTTTTGCATATTGTACTAAAAATCCTTGATCGTGTCAACATGCATATCCATGTGAACAAGTCATTGTTGGCTTGCTATATAACGTGTGTGTGGTGGTAATAAGGGATACATATGCAGATATGACTTGCAATGTCCCTCTACAATGGTTGATATGTGTTGTGGTGTGTTTGTTATTAATTTTAATTATATGTTCATTGTACTTTCGATTCGGCTTCGGGTTTTCAGGCTTCACATGTTTGCTATAGAAATCAGTGCTGTAAAATAAGGTATACACGGTCGTTTAGTCACGGTCATCAACTTTGCCGACTTACGCAACAAGATCAAACAAATAGGTTAATCGTGTTCAACGTCGGTCAATGGTGATCGAACTTGTCGAGAACCCGCAAATATTGTGAGAAGTATCAAAAACTCACCGCAAACTTATTTTGATCACTTATCGTAACTATTTAAACCTATTACAAGTTGTTTAAAAAAAACTCTTACATAATATATTTAAAAATCGCAAGAAAATACCAAAGAATTTGCCCAAAGTACTCAAATTTTGAAAGAAATATCAATCTGATTAATCTCACCTGTAGTGACTACAAGCTACAAGGTGATCGGCCGCTTAGCTATCGACTCGCGATTTTTACAACCTTGATAAAAATAAAGTTTTTTTTGCGGCGAACCATATAAATTGTCATGTTTGAAAATTTTCACTATGTGCGGATAAATGGCGAACCAATATTAATAGGACGAATGACACGAAAATGTATTTAGAAATAGTGAAGCCTTCATATCTCTATAAATCCTTTGAAAAATAGAAGTAATTACAAAAAAATTAGTCAGTTTTGAGAATTAATACCTTAGATTTGACAAAAAAAACAAACACGGATCGTTTTGGAAATTAATACCATGGATTCGAAGCCAAAAACAACACTAGTCGTCTTGAAAATGAATATTGTGGATTCGACACCATAAAAAAAACCTACTCACCTTGGAATTAATACCATGAATTTGACACAAAAAACAAACACTAATGAACCCAATCCACAAGCCGGACTTGAGCTACTTTTTGACTAATATATCAATTAATAAAGCGACTCCACATTGTAATTATGGGTTTAAGAAACTATGGTTGTGATTGTCGGGTTTGGCGTGGCATATTTAGGGATTTGTGATTTGGGTTACGATTTGGCGTGGTGGTTTAGGAGAGGCGGCTCAATTTGGCCATGTTTAAGGATTAGACCCGCTTTAATACCATATTAGACGATTATAAAATTCTTAGGTTGAAATATATTATTTCACACAATATAAAGTAATAAACAATGGCAATTTTCATACGTTTTTATGTTAATTGTATGTTGTAAACAATGGCAATTTGATTTAGTTTTGAATAAATTGTTATGCATGTGGCTATTTGATTTAGTTTTTTTGTACCTACTTATTTTCATACGTTTTTATGTTAATTGTATGTTGTAAACAATGGCAATTTTTTTTACAAGAACAATTAATATGGACTAAATCATATAAAAATTAATGAATTGTTTTGAGATCTAATTGACATATGATTTGCGTTGATTGGAATCGCAGTAATAACTTAACGACCTATTCAACTTTGACAAACTATAAAGTGGGCATAACGCACCGCTGGTCATGAACCCGGTTAAGGAAGGAGGTGCTATGCTTCAGCGCTGACCAAATTCCCGGCTTGCCTGTGCGTCGAAGTTGGAATTATCTACGATTATTATTTACATAATTTCTTAAGGTTGATTTAACCGAAAATTCACATCCGAAACACAATGAATAAGGTTATTGCTTTGTGCTTTAGCCAAGTTCTAGGAACGTGAGGCGTGAATTGTTGTAGGTAAAATCTTTAATTGGTTTAACCAATACCTCAACTTGCAAATATATGACGAAATTTTAGTCTCACCAAAAAGTTTACTAAAAGTTTTTATTAAACTTATGCTATGGAGCTGTATACATGCTTCTCCATACATGATTTTGACACCAAAATCAATACCCTTAAATTTAAGTCTTATGTCATCTAATTGACGAACACTTGAAGTTACAATTGTCGTCATATGAGATTTTGGACGATGTTGTAATGGAGAGAAAACTTCATGACTGAATAAGATTGCACATGAAGGTTTTGCGTTCTTTAGATTAGTTGACTTGATTGAGTTACTCAGTGAGATCTGGAAACTTAAGGCATAAAGTAGGGATGAAATATGTTTACGATGCAAAATGACTTTGGGTAACGTAAATCCCTAAAAATATCTAGAAATTGCAAATTTGTTTGTCAATTATTGTTCGACAAGTTACCATGTTGAGTTCATTTATCACTAGCAGATCAACTGATGTGATAAGTTTATGTCAATGTGGATTCTAGTTTTCAAGGAAAATACTATGGTTTTAATTACCGGGGTAATTTTATTTTCTTGAATGGTATTATCGAAAATACTAATATTTTGAACTTATTTCTTTATAAATTGCTCAACCCGATAAGAACACGTTGAGTTATGCTTTCTAGACTTATCTTGAACGTCAGGAACTAACTGGCCCAAACTTCAACGATTGGTACCGCTCACTCAGAATAGTTCTGAGAGTAGCGGGTACTTCTGATTACTTGACCAGGGCGTTTCCTGTGCCCCTTGGCCCTAATGCTACTCCAGTTGAAAGACTGAATTATGAGGCAGAGGTTAAGAAGCACAATGATGTGGCTTGTTTAATGCTCGGAAAAATGGCTCATTTCTTGCAAAGGAAATTTGAGCTATTTACTCCAAAACAAATGCTTGAAGAGCTCAAGGCAATGTATGAAAAGCCTCAAGCTGTCGAGATCTACGACTTGGTAGATGCTTTGCACAGTTGTAAGCAAGCCCCTGGGAAATCCGTTAGTGCACATTATCAAGAGATGAAGGGTTACATGGAACAGCTCATCGCACTAGGGAAATCCTACGACAATTATATGGCAATTAACCTAATCAACAGGTCTCTTAATCGGGACTTTAATGATTTCGTTAGGAACTTTAATATGTATTGCGCGAGGAAGACAGTGAATGACTTGCACGCAATGCTCATTGACTACGAAAAGGGTCTAAAGGACAAGGCAAGTAAATCTGGTCTTACCCCTCTTGTGCTTTATGTACAAAAGGGTGGAGTGAATAAGCCAAAACCGCAAAAGAACAACAAGAAGGGAAAAGGCAAGGGTGATAAGGGCAAACAAGTTGCGACTTATTCTAAACCCAAGAAAAACTTTGTCAAGAAGAAATCTCAAAAGGATGAGACTTGTCACCATTGCAAAGCAAGTGGCCACTGGAAGAGGAACTGCCCTTTTTATCTCGAGGAGTTGCGAGAAATAAAGAAGAAGGTTGAGCTTGATGCTGCAGCGTCTTCAGGTAACTTATATTTGATAGAGTTATTTAATCTTACATACAAATCAAATTCCTGGGTATATGATACGGGATGTGGTATTAACATTTGTAATACTATGTAGGGATTTGAGTTGGAGAGGAAGCTTACCTATGGCGAACAATTTCTGCATGTGGGCAATGGCGCACAAGTAGCGGTTGAAGCTATAGGAACATTTAATCGAGTTTTACCTTCAGGTCTAGTACTCAGATTAAATAATTGTCATTTTGCACCTAAAATTGTTAGGGGTGTTATTTCCTTTTCTTGTATGTTGGATCTTGAATTTATTCACACTATTGATAATAACAAAATTTCTGTTTTCAAAGATGGTTTATTCTATTTTGATGCAACTTCTGTGAATGGTGTTTTTGAAATTAACATGCATGATAATAATTCTAAGAGAAAGATTGATTCTGTATTTAGCATGAATAAGAAGAGAAAGTTAGACAAGAATTCTTCTTATCTTTGGCATTGTAGACTTGCCCATATTGGGAAGACTCGCATACAAAAGCTTCAACGTGATGGTCTTTCGGAAAATATGAATGATGAATCATTTGATAAATGTGAGTCTTGTATCTCTGGATAGATGACCAAGAAACCTTTTAATATCAATAATGAAAGGGCTACTGAACTACTTGGTTTGATACACACTGATGTGTGTGGACCACTTAGACATGTGTCAAGGAAAGGTGCTAGCTACTTATTAACATTTACGGATGATTATAGCCGTTATGGTTATGTTTATTTACTTAAGCATAAACATGAGGTATTTGAAACATTCAAAGTGTTTAAAGCAGAAGTAGAACTGCAACTAGGAAAGAAGATTCAAGCTCTTCGTTCTGATCGAGGTGGTGAATATTTAAGTCAAGAGTTTAAAGATTATTTAAGTGAGAACAGAATTGTTCAGAAACTTACTTATCCATATACTCCACAACAAAATGGTGTATCCGAAAGGAGAAATCGTATAGTATTGGATATGGTGCGATCTATGTTTAATCTTACAACTTTACCTTTATCCTTTGGGATTATGCTTTAGAATCTGCTGTTCGTATTCTGAATATGGTTCCCACAAAGAAGGTTGATAAGGCACCATATGAAGTATGGCATGGCAAGAATCCATATTTGTCTTATTTAAAGATTTGTGGTTGTGAGGCGTATGTGAAACGTGACTCTGGAGATAAACTCCAACAACGCTCAGTAAAATGTATCTTTGTAGGTTACCCTAAGGAAACTATGGGTTACTACTTTTATTATCCGGCTGAGAACAAAGTTGTTGTGGTTCGGTATGGAGACTTCCTTGAAAATGATCTTGTTAATCAAGAATTCAGTGGGAGAAACTATGATCTTGAAGAAATTCAAGAAGATACATTGTCTTCTACAAATACTAGCAAAGAAATTCCAATAGAGCCAGAAAGTCTGGGAGCTCCATCGGAATTAATTCCTCAACGTAGCTCTTCAAGGACTATATGTGCGCCAAGCAAACTATGTCTTAACATAGGGGATGATGAGGAGGAAGTAGGGGATATTGGTGAACCTGCTAACTATCGATCCGCAATGCTTGATCCAGAAAAGTTAAAATGGATAGTTGCGATGAATGAGGAAATGAAATCCATGAAAATCAACGATATTTAGATTCTTGTAGATGCACCTAAAAATGCTAAAGTAGTGAAAAATAGGTGGATTTTCAAGAAGAAAACCGACATGGATGCTGAAGTACAATCTTATAAAGCACGTTTAGTAGCTAAATGTTTTACTCAAACTTTTGGCGTAGACTACGAGGAGACATTTTCTCCGGTAGCAGACTTACAAGCTATTAGGATTCTCATAGCTATAGCAGCATACTATGACTATGAGATATGGCAAATGGATGTTAAAACTGCCTTCTTCAACGGTCGCTTAGATGAAGAAATCTATATGCAACAACCGGAAGGGTACGTTGATCCTAAATATCCAAAACGCGTATGCAAACTTCAAAGATCTATTTATGGTTTGAAGCAAGCATCACGTCAATGGAATAAACGATTTGATGAAGAAATCAAAATTTTCGGATTTATTCAAAATCGTGATGAGCCATGTGTATATCGCAAAGCTAGTGGGAGTGATGTAGTTTTCCTAATTTTATATGTTGATGACATATTAATCATGGGAAGTAACATTCCAAGACTTAAGGAAGTTAAGGATTATCTTGGTAAATGTTTTTCTATGAAGGATTTGGGAGATGTTGCATATATTCTAGGAATTAAAATCTATCGAGATAGGAAAAGACGGTTAATTGGTCTTAGTCAAGATGCTTATATTGATAAGATATTGAAGAAGTATAACATGCATAATTCTAAGAAAGGTTTTCAACCTATGGAAGTTAAGCATGAATTAAGTCATGAGTTAGATGCATCAACACCCGAAGAGGTGGCTTGCATGCAAAAGGTGCCTTATGCTTCGGCTGTAGGATTTATTATGTATGCTGTAAGATGCACAAGGCCTGATGTGGCATTTGCTCAGAACTTGGTCAGTAGATACCAACAGAATCCAGGGAAGCTTCACTGGACTGCTGTTAAACATATACTAAAGTATTTGAGGAGTACAAAAGATATGTTTTTGGTATTTGAGGTAAACCATACACAGAACTGAATGTTACAGGTTTCTGTGTTGCGTCATGGCAACGTGATAAAGACGATACAAAGTCTCAGACGGGTTACGTGTTTGTCATCAATGGAGGAGCAGTTGACTGGAAGAGCAAGAAGCAGAAAACTATTGCTATGCATGCAACTCAATCGGAGTACATGGTCGCTTCAGAAGCCGCAATGGAAGCTGTTTGGATTAGGAAGTTTATTGGAGATCTTGGAGTGATGCCTTTAATTAAAGAACCTATTGATATGTATTGTGACAATTCTGCTGCAATTATATTCACCAATGATCCTGGAGTCATGAAAGGCGCCAGACACTTTAAACGTAGATATAACTACGTACGAGAACAAGTGGAAGCTCATGAAATAAAATTAATAAAAGTTCACACAGATGATAATGTAGCTGATCCTTTTACTAAGGCTTTGCCTAGACCAAGGGTAGTTAAGCATACCAAGGCTATTGGGCTGCAACTAGCTAGCGAATTCATGCAATAAATCTGTTGATTAGTATTTGGATAAAGGATGTAAATACATTATTGAATTGATGAAATAAAGATTGAGTTTCGTTTATTTTCTGTTATTTGATTTTGTATCCTATTTTACATGTTTTATATCCATGAATAAAACTGTTATGTTCTAAATGTCTGTTGTCGATTAATAATATGGGAGTATTATTAAACTAAGACAATTCAAAATAGTGACAGAGTATACTTGAAAGTATATTGGCCAATTTTGGATGATATTTGATGGATCAAATATTGGACTTATCCCAACTATGTGATTTTACTTTATGGATCTTTATCATTAAGTAAATCATAAATAGTTATCCTTATACCTGAGATATCAGGAAACTGACACAAATGTAGTGTGTTTATGTGAGATAACCTAACGCTAAACGTAACTGGTAGCTATAAGGGTTATTTTCAGAAGTGTTGCAAAGTTCGTAAGTTTCGCTTGTAGTCAAAATGGGATTTGTTTCCTTCAAAATTATTTTTGAAGTATAATACAGCTGGGCCCCTCGGGGGAGTAGTAAGATGTTTGTGTGACCACACCCAAATGTGGTTTGGTAATCTTGCTATATCCGTAAACGAGAAACAGAATTGTTAATGAAGGAATTACTGAGATCTATATCCTATTACGTTGTATTTGAAATGAAAGGATAATAATAATGATGATGTATCATTAAAAGGTTTTGTCCAGGAGACCTTACTTGAGTTGTACTAGTGACATTGTTACTGTAAATAGACGCTAATCAATGTGATCACGATATTCGAATTTTGTCCAAGTGGGAGCTGAGAGTTTATGGACGTAAAATTAAATAGTCGTGTGATAGGATCGAACTCGGGATTACGGGATTGCACACAATACGTAAAGGATTAATTAATTTTAATAAATATATTTATTATATTTATTAAATATAAATCGAGCTTATTTAACGATCGTTAATAATTAAAAGTTAAGTGTAAACGAGTGTTATAGAATTAAATAGAAGAGGAAACAAGAAACGAAAGGTTCTAGAAACCCCTTTGGGGGTTCTATAGCCAGCGGCTATAAGGAAAAAAAGGAAGGGGATTAGTTCCCTAATCTTGATTAGAACTTGGAGAAAAAGTATTGTTATCATATATATACCCCATAATCCCTTCATTAGTTTTTTGTCCCTCCCCTCCTTGTCCTCTCTTGTGATCGCAACAAACAACCCACATAGGGTTTCAGTTTATTTTCGATTTAGCTATAATTCACAAGTATTGAAGCTCCGGTTTATTAGTGCTAGCCTCACGATTGATCCATTGCATTACGTGTGTACAAGAGCGTAATATAGTTTCACTATAAACTATACTTGGTGTTCTTCATATAAACCCTAGTTCGTGATTCGTCGGTGTTCTTGAAGATTTGCTCTAGCTAAAAGGTATGTAACCCTAACTCGATTAATTGTAAATGTGTTATTAATTATGATCTTGTTAAACGCTTCCGCTATGTGTGCTTTGATCTTAATTAGGGTTTTACGTAATTGTTATGAGTAATATAAACCTTCAGTGGCATCGAGAGCCGTTTTAACATGTTATAATTATCGAGATCTAAAGGTTTTTTTAAACTAAAATTGGTTTGAGTTAAAATCACATGATGTTTTTTAGGTTTTCATTAAAATTAGGGTTTTGTTTTTTTAATTTAATCGGCCTAGCCGATTTTTTTTTAAAGTTTTTTTTGAAACCCTAAAAAGTTTACAAGGTTATTATCTTTAGATGTTTGCATGAAGTAATTGTTATGTCATGTTTTGGTTACGATCCGTAGAGAGATTTAATTGTTAAGATTATGTGGGGAGATCCATGATGAACATGAATGTTTTTTAATGGATCATATGATTTTATGCTATTTGCTTTATTTGATTCAAAAGTTTTAAAATTAGGGAAGACTTTTTATGTTTATAAAAACCCTAGATTTTTTGTTTTGAATAAATTGTTATGCATGTGGCTATTTGATTTAGTTTTTTTGTACCTACTTATTTTCATACGTTTTTATGTTAATTGTATGTTGTAAACAATGGCAATTTTTTTTACAAGAACAATTAATATGGACTAAATCATATAAAAATTAATGAATTGTTTTGAGATCTAATTGACATATGATTTGCGTTGATTGGAATCGCAGTAATAACTTAACGACCTATTCAACTTTGACAAACTATAAAGTGGGCATAACGCACCGCTGGTCATGAACCCGGTTAAGGAAGGAGGTGCTATGCTTCAGCGCTGACCAAATTCCCGGCTTGCCTGTGCGTCGAAGTTGGAATTATCTACGATTATTATTTACATAATTTCTTAAGGTTGATTTAACCGAAAATTCACATCCGAAACACAATGAATAAGGTTATTGCTTTGTGCTTTAGCCAAGTTCTAGGAACGTGAGGCGTGAATTGTTGTAGGTAAAATCTTTAATTGGTTTAACCAATACCTCAACTTGCAAATATATGACGAAATTTTAGTCTCACCAAAAAGTTTACTAAAAGTTTTTATTAAACTTATGCTATGGAGCTGTATACATGCTTCTCCATACATGATTTTGACACCAAAATCAATACCCTTAAATTTAAGTCTTATGTCATCTAATTGACGAACACTTGAAGTTACAATTGTCGTCATATGAGATTTTGGACGATGTTGTAATGGAGAGAAAACTTCATGACTGAATAAGATTGCACATGAAGGTTTTGCGTTCTTTAGATTAGTTGACTTGATTGAGTTACTCAGTGAGATCTGGAAACTTAAGGCATAAAGTAGGGATGAAATATGTTTACGATGCAAAATGACTTTGGGTAACGTAAATCCCTAAAAATATCTAGAAATTGCAAATTTGTTTGTCAATTATTGTTCGACAAGTTACCATGTTGAGTTCATTTATCACTAGCAGATCAACTGATGTGATAAGTTTATGTCAATGTGGATTCTAGTTTTCAAGGAAAATACTATGGTTTTAATTACCGGGGTAATTTTATTTTCTTGAAGGGTATTATCGAAAATACTAATATTTTGAACTTATTTCTTTAGAAATTGCTCAACCCGATAACAACACGTTGAGTTCTGCTTTCAAGACTTATCTTGAACGTCAGGAACTAACTGGACCAAACTTCAACGATTGGTACCGCTCACTCAGAATAGTTCTGAGAGTAGCGGGTACTTCTGATTACTTGACCATGGCGTTTCCTGTGCCCCTTGGCCCTAATGCTACTCAAGTTGAAAGACTGAATTATGAGGCAGAGGTTAAGAAGCACAATGATGTGGCTTGTTTAATGCTCAGAAAAATGGCTCCTTTCTTGCAAAGGAAATTTGAGCTATTTACTCCAAAACAAATGCTTGAAGAGCTCAAGGCAATGTATGAAAAGCCTCAAGCTGTGGAGATCTAAGACTTGGTAGATGCTTTGCACAGTTGTAAGCAAGCCCTTGGGAAATCCGTTCGTGCACATTATCAAGAGATGAAGGGTTACATGGAACAGCTCATCGCACTAGGGAAATCCTACGACAATGATATGGCAATTAACCTAATCAACAGGTCTCTTAATCGGGACTTTAATGATTTCATTTGGAACTTTAATATGTATTGCGTGAGGAAGACAGTGAATGACTTGCACGCAATGCTCATTGACTACGAAAAGGGTCTAAAGGACAAGGCAAGTAAATCTGGTCTTACCCCTCTTGTGCTTTATGTACAAAAGGGTAGAGTGAATAAGCCAAAACCGCAAAAGAACAACAAGAAGGGAAAAGGCAAGGGTGATAAGGGAAAACAAGTTGCGACTTATTCTAAACCCAAGAAAAACTTTGTCAAGAAGAAATCTCAAAAGGATGAGACTTTTCACCATTGCAAAGCAAGTGGTCACTGGAAGAGGAACTGCCCTCTTTATCTCGAGGACTTGCGAGAAATAAAGAAGAAGGTTGAGCTTGATGCTGCAGCGTCTTCAGGTAACTTATATTTGATAGAGTTATTTAATCTTACATACAAATCAAATTCCTAGGTATATGATACGGGATGTGGTATTAACATTTGTAATACTATGTAGGGATTTGAGTTGGAGAGGAAGCTTACCTATGGGGAACAATTTCTGCATGTGGGCAATGGCGCACAAGTAGCGGTTGAAGCTATAGGAACATTTAATCGAGTTTTACCTTCGGGTCTAGTACTCAGATTAAATAATTGTCATTTTGCACCTAAAATTGTTAGGGGTGTTATTTCCTTTTCTTGTATGTTGGATCTTGAATTTATTCACACTATTAACAGAATTTCTGTTTTCAAAGATGGTTTATTCTATTTTGATGCAATTTCTGTGAATGGTGTTTTTGAAATTAATATGCATGATAATAATTCCAAGAGAAAGATTGATTCTGTATTTAGCATGAATAAGAAGAGAAAGTTAGTGATGAGATGGCATTTATACATGATCTCATCGTTCTTTTCGGGCTTTAAATGCATACAAATGTCATAAAATACCATATATATGCTAGTGTTTGTTTACTTGTGTATTTTAGGTATGGATATCGTGAAAAAGACAAAAGATCACAAGTTACAAGGAAAAACGGACACGAGAAACGAAGCCGTACAAAGAACCGGGCCCTAATCATGGAATACTCAACAAATACCCTTGAAGACTTGAAGACATACAAGATTGATCCTCATTTATTGAAGAAATGACACTTAAAACCCTTGTATATTGATACTTACAAGTTTGGTCCCTTAAGTTTGTCAAAATTACACAAAAGGTCCTTCAACTTTGAAGAAATGGCAAGATTAGTCCCTCAACAGTTTCAAATTTTCAATTATGGTCCCTCATCAAGCCAAAGATACATTGAAGACCTTTGAATATCAAGAATGTCCAAAATCAGCCCTTGAAATATGCAAAAGTGTCAAAAATAACCCTTGAAACACTTTTTGGAAAGTTTGGTGCCAAAAGTGACAAAAGCTGAAAGATATTTGCAAAGGAATGGGAGTTTGTAAGCTAAAAACATGTTATACATATTTTGCCAAAGAACAAGGACCCAAGTTGCCAATTCCAAACTTTAAATCCCTAAACACGCGCCAAACAACTTTCTCCCTAAGAAAACGGATCAAACCTTGTTACTGTAGCAAGTAAGAACCCAGAATTAACTTTTTACCAACAAAGGGTGAAATGAAATTGGTTGTTCCCACGTTTGATTCACACACTCTAAATCCCATCCCAACCTTAAACCCTCACTCCCACTCTCAAAGGACCCCACCCCCAATTCCCTTTCCACCAATCAGGATACTACTTGCCCTCCAAGTCATCCAACGTGGCAAAATCAACAGCTATGATTCTTTGCTTCATATCAAAGCTAAAATGAACAGCCTTGATCAATTTGGACAGCTCAAATTCAGAAAACGTCTAGAAGGACTTAGGGCATTTAGGGAATTTCACTTCTAGGGTTTGTGAATAGTGCTAGCCTTGGCATTTGCCTATATAAAGACTCCTCAACCTGTGAGAGAGCTTTGTTCCAGTTTTAGGCTATTATCTTTGTAATTCCTTTTTAAAGTTTAAATAAAATTTGAATTTCTGAAATTTTGAAATCTCTTTTTGATTTGATTAAAAGTTGGTGTTTGAGTAGCCTAATTCTGAGTTCCATTTGATTGATTAGACCTTCCTTAACCTTGTGGTTAAGGCACGTCTAGGTTTGAAAGGTTTTCAAGGTTCAAAAGCCTTGAAGTCCTTGTTTCTGAATTTGGCTTATATTTGTGTACTAACCCTTAGCCATAAGCCTTGAGCTCTTTCAAGCTTGTTGACACCAAGCCTGAGAAGGGTTCTAAGCCTTTGGTTGAGTTTGTTTGTTGCTTGTGTTGAAGACATATCATAATCAAAGCCTTGTTCTGCTTTGAACATCAGCAGGCTTTGATCATCTTCATTGAAGTACCTTGGTCTTGTTCTAGTTGTTGAACAAGGTCCAAGGAGCATAGCTGGCCTTCCTAGGATGTTGTGGAAGGCAGGTATAATCTCTTGGTTAAGATTCCCCTAAAAATTTCATGTTTATGACTGTTTTGAATTTGGTGCTTTGATTTTGAGTATTTGTGTTTGTGCTGGTGATTTTTGAGTTTGATTGTGTTAGTTGCTATCTAGGAAGTGTTTTTGATCATTAAAATCAGTAGGTTATTAGTTGAAATCACAAGTTTCTTTGTTAAGTGGTAGATTAAGGAGTGTTTAGGTCTACTGCTTGAATTGGATTTGTGGTTTGCTAAGCTTTTGATTGTTGAGTGCAAGTGTTGGTATCTGTTTGTTAGGTGCATTTGTTCATCTGTTTGCAGGTTTTGTGGGTTTGAACACATAGATTCATAATTTGGCTTTAAAATCTTAAATACTTGGTAAAATTGACTAGGATTTTGAGGACACCTAGATCTAAGCTTAGGCTAGGGCTAACAAGTGCTAAACCTTAGTTAATCACACCAGGGAAGAAGGATTTGAGGCTTGAAATTGGATCAAGTGTCAAATAGATCAGCAAAACTTGTCTCCATATTGTTCATTGTTCATCAGATACATTTTGTGCTTTGATCTTGTTATTTACTTTGATTAAGTGTTTGATTCTTGTTGCTTTGTGTTTATTCTTAGTTTATATAGCTTGTGTATGCATCCTGTTAAGTTTGGTTGGCTTATTCAGTCTAAATCTGCTTATTAAGTGCTTAACTGCTTATTTCCATATCTGGTGCATATCTGGTGACTGTTTGGCTTATTGTGGCTTATTGTATGAACCAAATTTTGATTTTCTTGTTGCTATTGACTCCTTGTGATTCACTGATCACAAGGGTGCCTTTGTTTCCAATTGAATCAAACCAGAACTCTCAAATAAACTTGGTCAAATAGTCAAAGTAGTGGGAACTCCTTTCGCCTGCTAGTTGCCACTGATAGTGTAAAATTGGGTTCAGCTTATCAATAAGCTAAAATAGCTTATTTTAACCAGCAACAACTTTGTTTTTGTAATAGGTGCTCATATTTTGACCCATTTGTTCATACTAGAGCATTTGGTGGGTTGACTTTAGGGTTTGACTAGAAAACCAACTTCATTGACTTTTTCATAAGTTCATTTGTGCTTATTCTGGCTTATTGGTTGTGGTTATTGGATTTTTGTTGATTGATTTGGCTTATTGAGTCCATTTGTGATCTTTTGCAAGTTGAATCAGGTCATGAGGTGCCCTAAATCTCTAAAACGACTATTTTGTCTTTGGTTTTGGCCCATTTGAGGGCCCAATAGGGGTATTCTGGTAATTTCACTTTGATTTTCTGATTATTTAAGTTAAAATAAACTACTTTGCAAGTTTTTAGAATTTTTTATAATTTTTGGATTTTTAATATTATTTTATTATTATTTTTAAAATTTCACATTTTCCAACTTTTTACATTTTTCTTAGGTTTAATACATTAAAATAGGAATTTAGCAACTTTTAGAATAATTTTATCTCTTTTAGATTAATTTTTATAATTATTTTAAGTTTTAATAGTTTTTAAATCATTTTAAATAGTTTTTATTAGTTTAAAAATTTCTAAAAATAGTTTTTAATCTTTTTAGGTCATTTTAGAGGTTTACCAATTGAAAAATCTGTATTTGGGCTTTTTGATAATTTATTTGATTTTTAGGGCTTTAATTAGCATTTAAAAATTGAATATTTAATTATTTAAAAGGTTTGAAAAAGTTTTGATCATTAGAAACTCTTAGTTTATTTATTTTGATTTTTGGTGAATTTTTGGTAATTTTTGGAATTTATTTTTATTTTTGTGGTTTTTAAGGTTCTACGTTTTAACTTTCTAGTAGTACTTATTTTTATTTTTACGTCTTCGTCATCTTCTAATCTCGTCCCCTTCTAAACCAATCATTAATCACAAACATTTAACAAGTTTTTCACACACATATACCTCCTTGGGAAACGAACTTTGAATTCATAAGGGTCATTAGTGCTTGATTTTCCTAAATCATCACTCGATACTTACCGCTTTTACCCATTTTTCCTAAAAGGTCGTATTTTACCACAATCATTTTGGCGCCGCTGCCGGGGAGGTGTGTCGTGATTAATTTGTATTGTTGTTTTTAATATTAACCATAAATAGTATTTGTATTAGTAGAACTCTACTAATACGTATTATCGGTTTTCTTGGTTTTTCTTGTAAAAATATTATTACTATATTGTATTAAGTATCACAATAAATTCACAATATCTCCAAAAGTGTGAAAACACAACCTTAATTGGGATTTCATCACTCAATTATTATATTCGAATCTCAAACAAAAAGAAAAAGGCAAAAATAGATAAATACTTTCGTGAAGCTCAATTTTGAAAAATACGAACTATAAGGTGGGTATAAGGCGGGTATTATAAAATATACCCTAAGGAAAAAGGCTCTTAAGTGCTTCGCGCCGCCTCGTTTCCCCGCTTGCTTGTGAGTATTTTGAGATTGAAGGCTAATCGAGGGTTTTGCCGCCCAAAGTATTATTACGTATAATATATTTGCTTGGTTTCTTTGTGATTAAACCCTCTTGAACAATCTGGTTTTCACCAAAGTTCTAATGTCATTCGAAGGCGTTCACTCCACGTGATCGTTTTCATTCCTTTGAGGCTTCTTTAATCAAGAGTTTGATTCGAGGAGAGATTTTGTAGATTGTTGTCTACGAAGATACACCAAAATCCAAAAAAAATTAAATATCATCAAAAACACAAAAAAAAAATTGAAAATTCACAAAACACCCAAAAAGAATCTTCTTTGCTCACTTCCCATTCTTCGTGAAGTTTATGATCACTCGTAATCAAGCAAAACGAGCTCGTAAACGTCTTCAAAAGCAAGCCAATCAAGAGACGTTGATTGTAGAAGAACCTCCAATTGTTGAACCTATTGTAGAACAAGAAGTCGTCATGGCTAATCGTACTATGATGGAGTTGCTACAAGCACCCACCGAGGGTTTTGGAGAGGCTATTGTGATTCCCGCTATCCTTGCGGAGAATTTTAAGATTAAGACGGGTTTAATGTCGATGTTGCAAGCAAATAAGTTTAGAGGTCACGAGAAAGACAACCCGCACTACCACATTAGGAATTTTAACCGTCTCACCGCCACTAGCAAGTTTAAGGATGTTCCACATGATGCCATTAAGATGATGTTGTTTCCATACTCGTTGGATGGACCCGCAAAAATTTGGCTCGAGAAAGATCCGCCAAATTCGATTTTGACATGGGCCGATCTCGTTTCTAAGTTTGTGAACAAGTTTTTTCCACCATCTAAAACAACACACTTGAAAAATGAGATTTCACGATTTGTGCAAAGAAATAATGAAAGTTTTTCAATGGCATGGGAACGATTTAAAGAAATGTTACATGAATGTCCACACCATGATTTTATGGAATTGCATCAAGTTGATACTTTTTATAATGGGCTTAATGATCATGAACGAGATTATTTGAATGCCGCCGCGGGTGGTAATTTTTTGTGCAAGACGACAAATGAGGCTTTACAAATCATCGAGAATAGATCTAAGGTTTATAGCCCTCATAACACACCGAGTGTTGCCAATTTGGGTTCGTCTCATCGTCACAATCGTCTCGTAGCATTAATGCCTTACATGATGAAGCTAATGAGGAAAATCGGTTTTTTGATAGATTTGCTAATCTAATGTCCCAATTGGAAAGCTCAAGAAGCTTCAAATTCCGCCTCGGTTAAAGCGGTTGCTAAGAGTTGTTTATCTTGTGGTGGAGCTCATGATCTTTCCGAGTGCATTACCGCGGATGGTAACACTTCGAGTGCTTATGTAGCAACGGGAACTTACAACCAAAACGGTCAAGGTTCCCGCCCAAATCAAGCTCCACCAAATCAAAATGTTAACAATTATCGAAACAACAACCAAGGTAATTACCAAGGCAATTCACGCAATTACAACAAAGGGAATTATCAAAATGGGAATGGACAAATTTCTAATCAAAATCAAAACCGTGATTTTCAAAACACTACACAAGGTTTTCAAAGTGCTCACACTAAAAATTTGCAAGGAGAATTTTTGGATTATGCTAAAGCAAATGATGCTAAATTTGATAACATGCAACGTGAGATGATTAGCTTAAGATCCGAGTTGAAAAACGAGCTAAAAAATGAACTTGCTAATGAACTTAAAACTCATGCAAACAAAATGGAAGGAAATGTCCAACGTCTTCAACAAAATCAACAAAAGATGGAATTAGGACAACATGAGATTAAGCAAGAGTTATTAAAAGCGGATGATAGGCAATCAAAATTTGAGGACCGAATGGCTAAGATGTTTGAAGCAATCATGTGTAAACCCTCTTCCTCGGGTGGTCTTCCTAGTGATACCATTGCAAACCCGAAGGGAGAAATGAAGGTTATTACTACACGAAGTGGTAAAACTTTCAAGGAACCAATCTCTCGTCCAAGTACTTCTACGGAGAAGGAAATCGAGAAAGAACCCGAGGTGATGGTCGAAAAGGAGCACATTACAATCCCACGAAGTACCGCTCAAACCACACCTACGGTTGAACCAATACCAATTGTGAAACCCGAGTTTCCAAGGTCGTTGCCTAATGACCAACCCACACCACCTTTACCCTACCCTTCGAGACGAAACAAAGAGAAATTGCAAGAACGTAACAAACAACAAATCGAGCTTTTTATAAAAATGTTTCAACAAGTGCATTTTGATGTGAGTTTAGCCGACGCGTTGTTATACATGCCTCGTTTCGCTTCCACTTTTAAAAGTATGATGAGCGATAAGGAAAAGCTTTCAAAGCTTGCTAATTGTTCTTCGGTTTATCTTAACCGCATACCGGAAAAAGTTGGTGATCCCGGAAAGTTTCTCATTCCTTGTGACATACAAGATATGAAAGAATGCCTCGCCTTGGCCGATCTTGGTGCGAGCATTAATTTGATGCCATTTTCCATTTGGAAATCGCTTTCGCTTCCGGCTCTCATTCCTTCGAACATGTCCATCGAGATGGCCAATCATTCTACGATTATGGCATGTGGAGTAGCCGAAGATGTTTTCGTGAAAGTGGGGAAGTTCTACTATCCCGTTGATTTTATAGTAGTTGACATCCCCGCGGATCCTCAAGTTCCTCTAATTTTAGGACGTTCATTTTTAGACACTTCGAGATCGCTTATCGATGTTCATGCAAGAACTATCACTTTGAGATTCAACGAAGAGGAACTTGTTATAAACGCTACTCAAAACTCGAAACCTTCTCATGTTTATGCAATCGCTACCATCAATCACATCGACATCGTTGATGTGGTTTGCGATGAGTTTTCACAAGAAGTGTTAGGTTTTTCCGATAGCTCGTCAAGTGGCATTCCCACTATTTTGGATCCGATTCTTGCTAATTCCACACCAAATCTCACTCCATTCCAAGGAGGCGATCTCACTTCAAATGAAATCGACAATGAAGATGAGGTGTTGATTAGTGATGATACTTCTATTCCACCATTTCTTTCGCCGATGGAAGTTATGAGTGTTGAACCAAAATCTTCAATCGAGGAACCACCTATCCTTGAATTGAAAGATCTTCCTTCTCACCTTGAATATGCATTCTTGGAAGGTGATGACAAGTTGCCGGTTATTATTGCAAAAGGTCTTGCTAATGATGAAAAAACCGAGCTCTTGAAAGTTCTTAAGGCTCATAAAGGGGCAATTGCGTGGAAAATATCCGACATTAAGGGTATTGACCCAAAATTTTGTACTCACAAGATTTTAATGGAGGAGGACTACAAACCCGCAATTCAAAGTCAAAGAAGGGTGAATCCCAAAATTCACGATGTCATTAAAAAGGAGGTCCTTAAACTCCTCGACGCGGGAATGATTTATCCTATATCCGATAGCCCATGGGTGAGCCCAATCCATTGTATCCCTAAAAAGGGAGGAATGACCGTTGTGCCTAATGAAAACAACGAGTTAATTCCCACTCGTGTTGTGACCGGTTGGAGGGTGTGTATTGACTACCGAAAGTTAAATGACGCCACTCGTAAAGACCACTTTCCTTTGCCCTTCATGGATCAAATGTTGGAGCGACTTGCGGGGAATGAATTCTATTGCTTTTTAGATGGTTTCTCCGGTTACTTTCAAATCCCTATCGACCCTCGTGATCAAGAGAAGACTACTTTTACGTGTCCTTATGGAACGTTCGCTTATCGTAGGATGCCTTTCGGACTTTGTAATGCACCCGGTACGTTTCAACGGTGTATGATGGCGATTTTTTACGATATGATCGAGAAGTCGATGGAAGTGTTTATGGATGACTTCTCGGTGTTTGGCAATTCGTTCACGTCATGTTTATATAATCTCGAGCAAATGTTAAAAAGTTGTGAAGAAACCAATCTTGTGCTTAATTGGGAAAAATGTCATTTTATGTGTAAACAAGGAATCGTCTTAGGACATAAGGTGTCGAAGGCGGGGATTGAGGTCGATAAAGCTAAGGTAGACGTCATCGCCAAGTTACCTCATCCCAAAACCGTTAAGGGAGTTAGGAGTTTCCTAGGCCACGCGGGC
This sequence comes from Glebionis coronaria, assembly GCA_025667525.1. Lineage (NCBI taxonomy): Eukaryota > Viridiplantae > Streptophyta > Magnoliopsida > Asterales > Asteraceae > Glebionis > Glebionis coronaria. The sequence goes on along the minus strand of JANFOE010000656.1, from coordinate 482,293 downwards.
TTTTATCGTCGTTTCATCAAGGACTTTTCGAAAATCTCTCGACCTATGACACACCTTCTCGAGAAGGATGCTCCTTTTAACTTCAATGAGGATTGTGTTAAGGCTTTCGAAACTCTCAAAAGGAAACTTACCGAAGCTCCCATTCTTGTTGCTCCTAATTGGGAATTACCCTTTGAAATCATGTGCGATGCAAGTGATTATGCTATAGGGGCCGTCTTAGGGCAACGTTATGACAAGCATTTCTGTCCTATCCATTATGCTAGTAAGACGATGACCGAGGCTGAATTAAAGTACACCACAACGGAAAAGGAATTCCTTGCCGTGGTCTATGCTTTTGAGAAATTCCGACTTATCTCGTCTTGACTAAAAGTATCGTGTATACCGACCATTCGGCTATCAAGTATCTCTTAGCTAAGCAAGATGCTAAGCCGAGATTGCTTCGTTGGATGCTCCTCCTCCAAGAATTTGATGTCACCGTGCTTGACAAAAAAGGAGCCGAGAATCTAGCGGCCGATCATCTCTCTCGTCTAGAAGATCCTCACAAAGATGTTTTCGAGAACAAGGAAATCACCGAAACATTTCCTCTTGAGACTCTCGGTGTAGTGAATTCTAAAGACACCACCCCATGGTTTGCCGACATTGCAAATTACCATGCGGGCAATTTCATAATCAAGGGTATGACGACACAACAAAAACGAAAATTCTTTCGTGACGTCAAGTTCTATTTTTGGGACGACCCTTATCTCTTTCGGGTTTGTGCGGATCAACTCGTTCGACGTTGTGTGTTTGGTGCCGAAGCTTCTAATATCCTTAGAGCTTGTCACGAGGGACCCACGGGTGGTCACCACGGTGCTAATCTCACGGCTAAGAAAGTGTTCGATGCCGGTTTCTTTTGGCCTTCTATCTATCGTGATGCACACACACTTGTAAAGTCGTGTGATTCGTGCCAACGTCAAGGAAAATTGTCTCAACGTGATGAAATGCCGCAAAACGTAATTCAAGTGTGTGAGATTTTCGACATATGGGGAATAGACTTTATGGGGCCGTTCCCATCGTCTCATGGCAACAAATATATCCTCGTCGCGGTGGACTACCTTTCTAAGTGGGTGGAAGCTAAGGCTTTGCCTACTAATGATGCTCGTGTGGTAGTGAAGTTTTTGAAGCAACTATTCTCTCGGTTCGGAACCCCTCGTGCTATTATAAGCGATCGTGGAACCCATTTTTGTAATGACCAATTCGAAAAGGTCCTAAAGAAATATGGGGTTACTCATCGTCTTTCTACGGCTTATCACCCGCAAACGAGTGGGCAAGTCGAGGTTTCGAACCGAGCTTTGAAGAGGATTTTAGAGAGGTCAATTGGAGAAAACCGTGCTTCATGGTCCGACAAACTCGATGACGCTTTATGGGCCTTTAGGACCGCTTATAAGACACCTATCGGTTGCACTCCTTATAAGTTAGTCTATGGGAAGAATTGTCATTTGCCCATTGAGTTGGAGCACAAGGCATATTGGGCCATTAAGCATGCAAACTTTGACTTGAAGACCGCGGGAGATCACCGGAAAATACAATTGAATGAATTGGATGAATTAAGAGATAATGCTTATGAAAATTCATTAATTTTTAAAGAAAAGACTAAAACGTTTCATGATTCAAAGATTAAAAACCGGGTTTTTAACGTTGGTGATCAAGTGTTGCTTTTTAACTCTCGTCTTAAGATATTTTCCGGGAAATTGAAATCTCGTTGGTCGAGTCCGTTCACCATTACACAAGTGTTTCCTTATGGGACCATTGAGCTAGCTCAAGATGATGGTCCTAATTTCAAGGTGAATGGACATAGGCTTAAGCACTAATTTGGTGGGGAAATTCCTTCAATGGTTGCCCTCGACCAAGTCACCTTCCCCAATGATAATTAGCATTGAGGGGATCGAGTCGAGCTCATGACTCGGTAATCAAAAACGAGGTGCCTCGTGGGGGAGATCCCATGCTTATCCTTTATGCTTACTATTCACTAATAAGGGGACTTGTACCCTTTCAACTCGTTGTCTCGTGGTTGTTTGTGATTGTGTTATCTAGATCATCATCATCATCTACGATTGAAGACTCTCGTGTTCGTTTACCTGAGCCTCCATCGTTCGTTTGAAGAAGTTTTTCACGATTCCATGACATATCCTTTATTGTTCTAACAATTATCTTTTAGCATACTTAATAAACGGCTTTAGATATATTGTTGATCACCTTTTCCATGCTAGATCCTAAGCATTCGACTCTTCGTCTCTAGTATGGGGGTGCTCCACCCTTAGACTCGAAACATTGAGGACAATGTTTGCTTTTAGTATGGGGGGTGAATAGGTACTTGTTTTGCTGCGCCCTCACGCTTTCCAATTTTCAATGTTTTGTTTTGCTAATAAGGCTAAAAATGGCCAAATTTTAAAAATTTTCTTAGTTTTCATAAGTGTTTTTAAGACACGAATGTATATTTTCCGCTGGGTAGAATAAGAGTTAATTTTTGACTTGTTGGGCATTTGGAGCCATTTACATTCCTTAACCCGCTCAATTCAAGTTTTGCTAGACTTTTATATAGGGAGCTTTAAAACGCGAAAGTCTTAATTCATACGGGTTAAGAACAAGAACTTTTCGCAAGTTCCTATAATTGATCCTAGAAAGTCACTTATCAAAGGAACTATAAAACGCATTCTCTAAACTTGAAAAAGTCCAAGAAAGTGCAATATCCTATAGGTGGCTTGAAAACCCAAAACTTTGATTTGATATAGTCTTAATGAAAGCTAATCCAAATTTGGCTTAATTTTGACTTGCATGGCTAAGTATTCACGAGTCTCTTTAATTAGAGGTCTTTATATAGTGAAGAACGAGAAATGATAGAGTTAGACAAGTGATCATGCTAAACGTAGAACATGAAAAAGTTCTTTCAAAAACTCATATGTTTTTAATTGTGGCTTTTTCTTCCCATAAGATCAATGCATTAGGAATAAATCATAATTGCAATAAGTAAGGTCGTACGATTTGAAAGGTTACTTAGCCTCTAGCGCAAGATCGTTTAAAAGTTGCTCGGGGTTGAATAGAGTTCATAGCCAAGGCATAACTTATTTAAGCGGGACGCGAAGATTGGCGATCATCCAAAAAGTCCCTAACAAGGCATGAGGAGCTCTATTTTTTGCTAAAGATCCAAGATGATGTGAAGTATCATTATTCCTAAATCAATATGAAGGATCGAGACACACGACGAAAAGCAATTACTCCCCTAAAGATCATGGAGAAAGTCTATCCAAAAAGACCCTAACAAGGTATGAGGATAAATATATCCAAGTCCGAAAAGGAGGCAGATCGATGTATATCAAAATCCAAAGTAAAGATTGAAGAAAAATGATGAAGTCGTGGTCCAATATGAAGAATCTCTCTAAAACGTCAAGTGAAGAAATTCCAAATATATGAAGAGAAGACCATAATTTCAAGAACGTCTTCCCAAGATTTGAAGTATGAAGTACATGCCAAATATCGGTCCGAGAAAGGTCTCAAATCGTGAAACGAGTTATGCCAAGATATGAACTTAAGGAGATACACGAGAAGCCGTTTTAAAAGATTTTGTCCTTCGGCTAACTATTGATCAAATCGTGCTACTTTGCTTTCGGACTAATAACTACTCAAATAAGTCAATAGGAATCACTTGTGATCCATGACAAATAGATAAAAAATGCTAGTAACCCATTTCCTTTTATAATAACTAGGATTGCGGGGAGAAAAAGTATTACACAATTTGGACGTATGAGTAGTGTTAGCATTGTGACTTGTACCAACAATGATCTCGTTTTTGCACTTAGCATGGAATGTATGACAATCAAGGATGACGAATTTTACTCAAAGGGACATTTATTTGTTTCTATTCTTTGACCCTAAAAGTAACTTTTTGTGATGAAAATCATACATTATGTCTTTACACATCTTCGTAGTATATTGCAAGTCTTTTACTCTTCAATAAAGGTTAATAAAATTGAACTTTGGTGATGCTTAGATACTTTATCCTAGCATTACGTGAGGGCACGGCAATGGCTTAGTATGGGAGAGTGATGAGATGGCATTTATACATGATCTCATCGTTCTTTTCGGGCTTTAAATGCATAAAAATGTCATAAAATACCATATATATGCTTGTGTTTGTTTACTTGTGTATTTTAGGTATGGATATCGTGAAAAAGACAAAAGATCACAAGTTACAAGGAAAAACGGACACGAGAAACGAAGCCGTACAAAGAACCGGGCCCTAATCATGGAATACTCAACAAATACCCTTGAAGACTTGAAGACATACAAGATTGATCCTCATTTATTGAAGAAATGACACTTAAAACCCTTGTATATTGATAATTACAAGTTTGGTCCCTTAAGTTTGTCAAAATTACACAAAAGGTCCTTCAACTTTGAAGAAATGGCAAGATTAGTCCCTCAACAATTTCAAATTGTCAATTATGGTCCCTCATCAAGCCAAAGATACATTGAAGACCTTTGAAGATCAAGATTGTCCAAATTCAGCCCTTGAAATATGCAAAAGTGTCAAAAATAACCCTTGAAACACTTTTTGGAAAGTTTGGTGCCAAAGAGTGACAAAAGCTGAAAGATATTTGCAAAGGAATGGGAGTTTGTAAGCTGAAAAACATGTTATACATATTTTGCCAAAGAACAAGGACCCAAGTTGCCAATTCCAAACTTCAAATCCCTAAACACGCGCCAAACAACTTTCTCCCTAAGAAAACGGATCAAACCTTGTTACTGTAGCAAGTAAGAACCCAGAATTAACTTTTTACCAACAAAGGGTAAAATGAAATTGGTTGTTCCCACGTTTGATTCACACACTCTAAATCCCATCCTAACCTTAAACCCTCACTCCCACTCACAAAGGACCCCACCCCCAATTCCCTTTCCACCAATCAGGATACTACTTGCCCTCCAAGTCATCCAGCGTGGAAAAATCAACAACTATGATTCTTTGCTTCATATCAAAGCTAAACTGAACAGCCTTGATCAATTTGGACAGCTCAAATTCAGAAAACGTCTAGAAGGACTTAGGGCATTTAGGGAATTTCACTTCTAGGGTTTGTGAATAGTGCTAGCCTTGGCATTTGCCTATATAAAGACTCCTCAACCTGTGAGAGAGCTTTGTTCCAGTTTTAGGCTATTATCTTTGTAATTCCTTTTTAAAGTTTAAATAAAATTTGAATTTCTGAAATTTTGAAATCTCTTTTTGATTTGATTAAAAGTTGGTGTTTGAGTAGCCTAATTCTGAGTTCCATTTGATTGATTAGACCTTCCTTAACCTTGTGGTTAAGGCACGTCTAGGTTTGAAAGGTTTTCAAGGTTCAAAAGCCTTGAAGTCCTTGTTTCTGAATTTGGCTTATATTTGTGTACTAACCCTTAGCCATAAGCCTTGAGCTCTTTCAAGCTTGTTGACACCAAGCCTGAGAAGGGTTCTAAGCCTTTGGTTGAGTTTGTTTGTTGCTTGTGTTGAAGACATATCATAATCAAAGCCTTGTTCTGCTTTGAACATCAGCAGGCTTTGATCATCTTCATTGAAGTACCTTGGTCTTGTTCTAGTTGTTGAACAAGGTCCAAGGAGCATAGCTGGCTTTCCTAGGATGTTGTGGAAGGCAGGTATAATCTCTTGGTTAAGATTCCCCTAAAAATTTCATGTTTATGACTGTTTTGAATTTGGTGCTTTGATTTTGAGTATATTTGTGTTTGTTTTGGTGATTTTTGAGTTTGATTGTGTTAGTTGATATCTAGGAAGTGTTTTTGATCATTAAAATCAGTAGGTTATTAGTTGAAATCACAAGTTTCTTTGTTAAGTGGTAGATTAAGGAGTGTTTGGGTCTACTGCTTGAATTGGATTTGTGGTTTGCTAAGCTTTTGATTGTTGAGTGTAAGTGTTGGTATCTGTTTATTAGGTGCATTTGTTCATCTGTTTGCATGTTTTGTGGGTTTGAACACATAGATTCATAATTTGGCTTTAAAATCTTAAATACTTGGTAAAATTGGCTAGGATTTTGAGGACACCTAGATCTAAGATTAGGCTAGGGCTAACAAGTGCTAAACCTTAGTTAATCACACCAGGGAAGAAGGATTTGAGGCTTGAAATTGGATCAAGTGTCAAATAGATCAGCAAAACTTGTATGCATATTGTTCATTGTTCATCAGAAACATTTTGTGCTTTGATCTTGTTATTTACTTTGATTCAGTGTTTGATTCTTGTTGCTTTGTGTTTATTCTTAGTTTATATAGCTTGTGTATCCATCCTGTTAAGTTTGGTTGGCTTATTCAGTCTAAATCTGCTTATTAAGTGCTTAACTGCTTATTTCCATATCTGGTGCATATCTGGTGACTGTTTGGCTTATTGTGGCTTATTGTGTGAACCAAATTGTGATTTTCTTGTTGCTATTGACTCCTTATGATTCATTGATCACAAGGGTGCCTTTGTTTCCAATTGAATCAAACCAGAACTCTCAAATAAGCTTGGTCAAATAGTCAAAGCAGTGGGAACTCCTTTCCCCTGCTAGTTGCCACTGATAGTGTAAAATTGGGTTCAGCTTATCAATAAGCTAAAATAGCTTATTTTAACCCGCAACAACTTTGTTTTTGTAATAGGTGCTCATATTTTGACCCATTTGTTCATACTGGAGCATTTGGTGGGTTGACTTTAGGGTTTGACTAGAAAACCAACTTCATTGACTTTTTCATAAGTTCATTTGTGCTTATTGTGGCTTATTGGTTGTGCTTATTGGATTTTTGTTGATTGATTTGGCTTATTGAGTCCATTTGTGATCTTTTGCAAGTTGAATCAGGTCCTGAGGTGCCCTAAATCTCTAAAACGACTATTTTGTCTTTTAGTGAATTTTTACTTTGCTTATTTCTGGCTTATTGAGTGAGCTTTTTCAAAATTTCTTTTTACAGATCTCATAAGCATCCCAAAAGAAGGTTGTGTGTCAAATTAGAGCTTATGGCATTAGCTTATTGCTTAATGGGCTAAAAAGCCCAATAAGAATAAGCTAAGTGTTCAATAAGCTGTGATAAGCTCATTTTCAGCTTTTGGGCCTTTAGAGTTTTGTTCTTAGAATTGAATTTTAAGTCAGACAGGGCTTTTCTAAGTCAATTGGGCCAAGTTTGACTTTTTGGGCCCAAAAGCCTAATTTGGTTGACTGTTTTTGGTTTTGGCCCATTTGAGGGCCCAATAGGGGTATTCTGGTAATTTCACTTTGATTTTCTGATTATTTAAGTTAAAATAAACTAGTTTGCAAGTTTTTAGAATTTTTTATAATTTTTGGATTTTTAATATTATTTTATTATTATTTTTAAAATTTCACATTTTCCAACTTTTTACATTTTTCTTAGGTTTAATACATTAAAATAGGAATTTAGCAACTTTTAGAATAATTTTATCTCTTGTAGATTAATTTTTATAATTATTTTAAGTTTTAATAGTTTTTAAATCATTTTAAATAGTTTTTATTAGTTTAAAAATTTCTAAAAATAGTTTTTAATCTTTTTAGGTCATTTTAGAGGTTTACCAATTGAAAAATCTTTATTTGGGCTTTTTGATAATTTATTTGATTTTTAGGGCTTTAATTAGCATTTAAAAATTGAATATTTAATTATTTAAAAGGTTTGAAAAAGTTTTGATCATTGGTAAACTCTTAGTTTATTTATTTTGATTTTTGGTGAATTTTTGGTAATTTTGGGAATTTATTTTTATTTTTGTGGTTTTTAAGGTTCTACGTTTTAACTTTCTAGTAGTACTTATTTTTATTTTTACGTCTTCGTCATCTTCTTTTCTCGTCCCCTTCTAAACCAATCATTAATCACAAACATTTAACAAGTTTTTCACACACATATACCTCCTTGGGAAACGAACTTCGAATTCATAAGGGTCATTAGTGCTTGATTTTCCTAAATCATCACTCGATACTTACCGCTTTTACGCCTTTTTCCTAAAAGGTCGTATTTTACCACAATCAGTTAGAAAAGAATTCTTCTTATCTATGGCATTGTAGACTTGCCCATATTGGAAGACTCGCATACAAAAGCTTCAACGTGATGGTCTTTTGGAAAATATCAATGATGAATCATTTGATAAATGTGAGTCTTGTATCTCTGGAAAGATGACCAAGAAACCTTTTAATAGCAATAATGAAAGGGCTACTGAACTACTTGGTTTGATACACACTGATGTGTGTGGACCACTTAGACATGTGTCAAGGAAAGGTGCTAGCTACTTCTTAACATTTACGGATGATTATAGCCGTTATGGTTATGTTTATTTACTTAAGCATAAACATGATCTATTTGAAACATTCAAAGTGTTTAAAGCGGAAGTAGAACTGCAACTACGAAACAAGATTAAAGCTCTTCGTTCTGATCGAGGTGGTGAATTTTTAAGTCAAGAGTTTAAAGATTATTTTAGTGAGAACGGAATTGTTCAGAAACTTACTTCTCCATATACTCCACAACAAAATGGTGTATCCGAAAGGAGAAATCGTATAGTATTGGATATGGTGTGATCTATGTTTAATCTTACAACTTTACCTTTATCCTTTTGGGATTATGCTTTAGAATCTGCTGTTCGTATTCTGAATATGGTTCCCACAAAGAAGGTTGATAAGACACCATATGAAGTATGGCATGTCAAGAAGCCATATTTGTCTTATTTAAAGATTTGTGGTTGTGAGGCGTATGTGAAACGTGACTCTGGAGATAAACTCCAACAACGCTCAGTAAAATGTATCTTTGTAGGTTACCCTAAGGAAACTATGGGTTACTACTTTTATTATCCGGCTGAGAACAAAGTTGTTGTGGCTCGGTATGGAGACTTCCTTGAAAATGATCTTGTTAATCAAGAATTCAGTGGAAGAAACTATGATCTTGAAGAAATTCAAGAAGATACATTGTCTTCTAAAAATACTAGCGAAGAAATTCCAATAGAGCCAGAAAGTCTAGGAGCTCCATCGGAATTAATTCCTCAACGTAGGTCTTCAAGGACTATATGTGCGCCAAGCAAACTATGTCTTAACATAGGGGATGATGAGGAGGAAGTAGGGGATCTTAGTGAACCTGCTAACTATCGATCCGCAATGCTTGATCCAGAAAAGTTAAAATGGATAGTTGCGATGAATGAGGAAATGAAATCCATGAAAATCAATGATGTTTGGATTCTTGTAGATGCACCTAAAAATGCTAAAGTAGTGAAAAATAGGTGGATTTTCAAGAAGAAACCCGACATGGATGGTGAAGTACAATCTTATAAAGCACGTTTAGTAGCTAAAGGTTTTACTCAAACTTTTGGCGTAGACTACGAGGAGACATTTTCTCCGGTAGCAGACTTACGAGCTATTAGGATTCTCATAGCTATAGCAGCATACTATGACTATGAGATATGGCAAATGGATGTTAAAACTACCTTCTTGAACGGTCACTTAGATGAAGAAATCTATATGCAACAACCGGAAGGGTACGTTGATCCTAAATATCCAAAACAAGTATGCAAACTTCAAAGATCTATTTATGGTTTGAAGCAAGCATCCGTCAATGGAATAAACGATTTGATGAAGAAATCAAAATGTTCGGATTTATTCAAAATCGTGATGAGCCATGTGTATATCGCAAAGCTAGTGGGAGTGATGTAGTTTTCCTAATTTTATAGGTTGATGACATATTAATCATGGGAAGTAACATTCCAAGACTTAAGGAAGTTAAGGATTATCTTGGTAAATGTTTTTCTAAGAAGGATTTGGGAGATGCTGCATATATTCTAGGAATTAAAATCTATCGAGATAGGAAAAGACGGTTAATTGGTCTTAGTCAAGATGCTTATATTGATAAGATATTGAAGAAGTATAACATGCATAATTCTAAGAAAGGTTTTCAACCTATGGAAGATAAGCATGAATTAAGTCATGAGTTAGATGCATCAAAACCCGAAGAGGTGGCTTACATGCAGAAGGTGCCTTATGCTTCGGCTGTAGGATTTATTATGTATGCTGTAAGATGCACAAGGCCTGATGTGGCGTTTGCTCAGAACTTGGTCAGTAGATACCAACAGAATCTTGGGAAGCTCCACTGGACTGCTGTTAAACATATACTAAAGTATTTGAGGAGTACGAAAGATATGTTTTTGGTATTTGGGGGTAAACCAGACACAGAACTGAATGTTACAGGTTTCTGTGATGCGTCATGGCAACGTGATAAAGACGAAACGAAGTCTCAGACGGGTTACGCGTTTGTCATCAATGGAGGAGCAGTTGACTGGAAGAGCAAGAAGCAGACAACCATTGCTATGCATGCAACTCAATCAGAGTACATGGCCGCTTCAGAAGCCGCAATGGAAGCTGTTTGGATTAGGAAGTTTATTGGAGATCTTGGAGTGATGCCTCTAATTAAAGAACCTATTGATATGTATTGCGACAATTCTGCTGCAATTATATTCGCCAATGATCCTGGAGTCATGAAAGGCGCCAGACACTTTAAACGTAGATATCACTACGTACGAGAACAAGTGGAAGCTCATGAAATAAAATTAATAAAAGTTTACACAGATGATAATGTAGCTGATCCTTTTACTAAGGCTTTGCCTAGACCAAAGGTAGTTAAGCATGCCAAGGCTATTGGGCTGCAACTGTAAAACCTGTAAATTTCAGGTTTTGACTATGTCAACATTGTGTACGTCACCTCATGATATCTATATATATATTTATTCTACCACCTTTGCATGAATTCCTTTGAACAATCATATGCATCACATGAGCATACATCATTCTAATCATCTGAATAGGAAGCAACTATATCATAATTTTTATTGTGACTAAGAGTATTTTAATCATAAAAGCCTGACCACATTTGTATGACTATATTTCAATAGCATACTGGACAACAAATGATCTATTGTAAAGGACTTTAAGTCATCTGAACATATGATCACTTGCATACATCCCATTGATTTTCTAAAAATCCAACGTCATGATCACAATTAATAACTGACTATTTATATATATAAATATTTTTAAATTGGATAGTTTATATATAATTTCACACTATAATTGGCTTTAAACTACGATGACAATTACTTTTACACATGAACACTACAATAAATCATTTTATATTTCTTTTATATATTTTTGTAATAATAAAATCATCTAAGGACCATACTTTCACCAAAGGCCCTAAACGTAGCCAAAATTACTTAAACTCAAATGTACTCACATAATATTATAACCTTAACTCACTTAACACTCACCTAGACACAAAAATTAAACACAAGCATACCCTATACTTACATTAAACCGTATATATTCATATATATACTTAACCATAACCCTTTTTACCAAAACTCTTACCCTCCTTACCAATTGTCTAAACTATACACTAAATATAACACCTATGTATATACCTTACATAATTTTTACTTCCCTTTTGACTTGAACCCTATGAAACCGCCGGTTTCATTTGTAAACCATGGGAAACTTGTACATTTTTGGGCAATTAAGGATAGTACTAGGAACACTATTTGGAAAACTATGACACACATCCTTTCTTGTTTGTCTTAGCCGTGTATACCCATATCACCACACACCAAAACTTGTACAACTTGCCATTAAATGAACACACTCAAAAACTTACCATTTGTCCCTTTGAATCACTTCATGCGACGGCTAAACACAACCCAACTAGCAAGCTTGTACATCCTTAGCATTTATGAAATGTACTCACCAAGTACCATGTCAAATACACACAATCTTTTTCCCCTCTCTCTTGCCGTGTCTTACCCCAAGCCACAACCCATCTTCACTCTTAGATATTTAGTAACCTCACAAACACTCATTCACCCTCACACATTTATATTCGGATCATAAACCCTCCCATATAACACCTTGAGTTAACCAAAAATCCTCCATCTCATTTACTACCAAATCCTAGTACTCCAAGCATTGAAGTCTAGCATTCAAGACTCCTAGTACTCGTCTAGAAGCAAGCCGACGCCAACACTACTCTCCTTTGTCACCATTTTGATCAAACAAGTAAGTAAGACTACACTAGACCTATTTCCATCTTTCTTTTACTTTCCATCTCATATCATGCATGTATAAGCTTAGGAAATGGACCTAGGTTGCCATGCATACGTAAAACTTCCACGAAATGCCATCCATGTGACATATAAGCCACAGCTTATACAATGGGTGAACATTTCGTGCCCTAGAATCCTTAGTCATGTTCTAGCATGTTGGACACCTTGCTTAAAAACCCTAGGAATGAACTAGTTATAAATGGGTACCCTAAAAATGTTTATGTTGTAAAATAAGCCGAACCACTTAGCATATATAAGCCCATATTGTTATATAAGCCACGTCATATAAGCCTTAAAAATCTATATAAATAGTACTAAAATAAGCTAGGATGACAATAAAATTGTATATAAGCCGAGACCTAAATAGCTTATTTAAGCTCTTAGGAATTTAAGCCTAAAAATATAAGCCATGCATATATAAGCAGAATATTATAAGCCTTAGAATAAGCCCAAAAGCCCTCAAAATATTAGCTTATGATTAACTAGTAGGAAAATATAAGCTTTAGTCAAAAAATGATAAACTTATATAAGCCACACAAATAAGCCGAAACATATAAGCTTAGAACTAAGCTAGTTTTTGAAATTAAAAAAAAACATAATATAAGCCCACTAGTTAAGGCCCAATAGTAAAAATTACCATTTACTAATTACCTTAAGTTTTACTAAGCCCAATAACCTTTTTACCCTAACCGGACCTTAATGGGCCGCATAGCCCAACACAAAAATCAAATGGGTACTTTTCGTGCCAAAAGTGTCATATGGTGCAAGTTGGGTCCGAAAATGAAACTAGTAAAACTATGTAAAACATTTGTGACTATTAAATAGTCCAAGGGGCGTTTATGCCATTTTTGAAACTAAAGGGGGTAAACTAAAACTAACCAAGAACCTTAAATAAACCACAAGGACCTTTTGTGCCATTTTTGAAACTCAAAGCAAGCCCTAACCCTACCTTATATATAAGCCGTGGGGTTGGAGGGGGTATTTTGCCATTTCCCGAAAGTTTACCAAGCCCTAGGGGGCATTTTCATAAAATGGAATAACCAACAAGGACTAACGGTGTAATGAATTTAACGGATGAAAATTTAAAGTTAATTTTCTAAACAATTATATTTACAAAGGATTATTATAGTTTTATTTAATTAAAAGAAGTAATAATACTTGTCATTTGTAAAATAAATTATTTGGGTTATTTACGAACTCTACGATATTGACAAACCCCGTTAACCATTTGCCTTTGAAACCTTAAAACTTAATCACTTATAATTTATCTCCTTATGATAAATTAAATAAGATATAGTTACTTATTTAATTTACGACCCCTCTTTCCTTAAAACAAATGTATATATACTTATATATATATTTTTCTTGAACAAAAATATATATACATACCTTTATTTCACTATAAGAACAAACACTTAAGCCAACGTAACAATTCATAAATTGTGATCATGCATTTTCGTATGTACCATTCATCATGCATAATTATTATTGCATTCACTGAGATATTTAAATTACTTAGGTAATTTCTCCAGTTCGTGACTATACTGTGACATCATCCTCACTACCTCATTATCACTAAGGTGAGTTCATGGCCCCATCTTTACTGTTTTATAACTGGGGGAGAAAACATACAAAACTATTTATATGCAAGCATGCACAGACAACAACAATTTATTTGCCTACTGTTTGCCCCATTCCCGTGGACTGTATTAGTTAATAGTGTAGCGCGAAATGTATGGATTGATCTATTCGGGTATTGACAACACCCGGCCTGTCGTGATCAGCTGTCACGTATTGCTTAGGCCGAGCAGCAGGTTTATGTCATTGTCGGATTTAGGGAAACCTCAATCAGGATAGACCCAATGGGCGTACTGAGAATCATGTCTAGCTTCTATTACAGGGCAGTAGGAACTACTGTAGCGTTGGGCTGTGATGTCCTGCTACCTTCGTGGTGCTTTGCATATTGATACCTTATTTAATTAATTAAACCTGTGAATTCACCAACCTCGTGTTGACCTCCACATTTTACTTTTATGTTTTCTCAGGAAAGTAAGCAGGTTCATGCATTGGATTTCCAGCATTTTAGGAAGCATCATGTTGACCATCGGGCTGGGATATTTATTTCTGTTTTATAATAAATGTGGTTTAAATTTGGACAAGATACTAAATGTGTATGATTAATTCATGTAATATGTTTCCAAATGATATTATGATCATTGCTCTATATATGCTATGTGCTATCGATCCACCCAAGTAACACCCCAATTACTATTCCGCTGCATTTGACCAACTTAGGGGTGTTACAGAAATGGTATCAAAGCGCATAGTTATAGAGAACCAGATCAAAAACTTAAAAATTTTTAAATAATAAAAAATTTAAACTGGACTATAACTGAACATAAAAATTAGTCTAAAGAAAAATTGATTTTTGGGGAACCTATAAGTTAGGCATATGGCATTATAGAGCATACATATTATGTGAACTAACTTCACATTGATTTATTCCCTCATGGTAAATAAATCACATAAGTATCTATTTATACTTTTGACATCATGGTTAAAAGTTTTAAAACCACATCGCATATGCATCATGAAAACTTTTTAAATTGTGTAAGTTGAAAACTTGCTCAACTTTAAAATGTTACTTTCAGATATCATGACGACGCCCACTATTGTTACTACTTTCGAGGAGCTTATGGTTCCTACCATTACACCTTTGTCACCGACGTCAGTATTAGCTGGACCTGCTTCTGATACAGAGTCCAGAGATGACCAGCAGGACGGGGTCATCGTACTCACAGATTCACCTACTCCTTCACCACCCACTGTATCTCCTACTACACCACTTCTTGTAGTACCTGCATCCCCTCCTAGAGAGGTGGACCAGGTCGTACCTTCTCTACCATCCTTACCACCACCTTCTGTACCCAGCACTTACCCCACCAGTGTCTTGCCACCTCGTAAGAGGAGACATGACACTATCCCTGACTCGACCTATGAGGTTGGAGAGGGATCAGGAGCCGGGCAAGCTAGACTTAGTGCCCTTCAGGCACAGGTTGATGCACTCACGGCCCGACAGGCACAAGACACCACCCTTATCCACTCTCTACTACAGGCGGACCAGCAGGGTCGCGCCATGCTCCAGGAGAGACTAGACTCTCTCTATTGGGCCATAGCCGGAGAGTCATACACCACCCAGGAGACCATACACTGGCTATTGGATGAGGTAGCTTACCTCCGTTACCGCTTAGCTTCACTAGAGAGTCATTCCTACGAGACTCGAGCCGCCATCTACACACAGGAGGACACCTTTAGGACCTTCGTGGATTTGACAAATCTCCGTCATCAGGGGATCACTACAGAGACAGAGAAGTTACGGAGTGCCGACACTGCACGTCAGCAGCAGCTACTAGAGGCCTTGAGATACACCAGAGAGACCCGGAGTGTCGTGATCCGTATGCAAGACGAGCGTGCACCACCAGCTGGACCACCTGCACCTGCAGGCAGCCATACTAGTGTAGGATAGATTTTAGTTGTACATCATGACAAGCACTGAGTTGCATCTCAACTCGCATGATTCATTTCTTTTGTACTTTTATTCCTTTCGGTTGTATTCGTAGTACCTAACCTTAGTAGGTAGGATATCTTTTGGTTGTATTACAAACATATGTACCACTATTTCAGACAGGTTGCTATGACTCTGTCTTAGATCGGTTGTATTTGTACCATACTGTTGTTTGCCAGAAATAGCATGTTACCGTCCAAATTGTTTGTTTACATTTATATTATTATGAACTCTTAACGGATTATCAAATTTGTTGTGCATTCTATGCATAAACATTACCCATGCAGTTTAATATAACCATCTTTTATCAGCAAACCAATCTCAGTTTTTCTTATTAATATAGAAAAATGCCACCAAGACGCGCACGCCCAAACCTCGCAGAAACACCTGCAACGACTATATCTGATGCAAAACTCAGAGTACTGATTGAGCAAGGCATC
Organism: Glebionis coronaria; assembly: GCA_025667525.1. Taxonomy (NCBI): domain Eukaryota; kingdom Viridiplantae; phylum Streptophyta; class Magnoliopsida; order Asterales; family Asteraceae; genus Glebionis; species Glebionis coronaria. The sequence continues at coordinate 466,170 of JANFOE010000656.1, read as the reverse complement.
ACTACGCCTTAGCTGCCAGGGAAAACCGCCCCAGCGGAACCCATGGAGACAGTGAAAACTCTAATAACCGAAACCGCGAAGCTCGAGGATGTACTTACCCTGACTTCCTAAAGTGCAAGCCCAGCTATTACAAGGGCAAGGAAGGGGTAGTCGAGCTCATGCAATGGTTTGAGAGGAATGAGACCGTGTTTCATATTAGTGACTGTACTGAAGAGAACAAGGTGAAATTCGCCACTTGTACACTTTTGGAACATGCACTCACGTGGTGGAACTCACAAGTTGCTACCCTCGGACACGATGGAGCCTATGGGATGACATGGGTTGCATTGAAGGAAAAGCTTACCATGAAATACTGCCCACGTAGTGAAATCAAAAAGCTGGAGATTGAATTATGGAACCTCAAATGCACCAACTTCAATATTACGGGTTATAATCAGAAGTTCCAGGAACTAACTTTGATGTGTACCCGTATGTACCCAAAGGTGTCGGATAAGATAGAGAAGTACGTTAGTGGACTTCCAGACGCTGTACATGACAGTGTGCTTGCATCTCGACCTACTACCATCGAGAGTGCTATTGAGTTTGCCACAGAATTAGTGGACAAACGTGGTCGTGATCATATGATTAGACAAGCAGAGCACAAGAGGAAAGTCGATGATAACTACCGTCATCATCCACAGACTCAACAGCCCAAGAGGCAGGGCTTAGGTCAAGTCTGCAGTGCTGTTTCCTCAGGATCACCACCATTCGTGGGAAACAAACCAAAATGCTCAAAGTGTAACTTCCATCACTACCCCACTGTTGAATGCCGAAGACCGGAGCAGTGCAGTGCATATGTTCCGACCAATAGGAACAACTTCATTGCCAACAACAAGTCCCACAACGGCAACAGGCAAAATCCCCGTGGAAGTGGATACCAAGGAAGCCGCAAGATCACTGGCAGTGGAAGCATGGCTCGTAAGGAGATCCGTTGCTTTGGTTGTGGAGAGATTGGACACATCAGACCTGACTGCCCAAAGCGTAAGAATGAAAGTCAAAGCACATCCGCCAGAGTTTATGTCATAGGAGAGAACAGGACCAACCCCGACTCCAATGTAGTTACTGGTACGTTCCTTCTGAATAATCGCTATGCAAATATTTTATTCGATACGGGAGCCGATAGGAGTTTCGTATCCACAGAGTTTAGTAGCTTACTAGGCGTTTTACCAACCCCATTAGATAACTGTTACAGAGTCGAATTAGCAGACGGAAAGATCATTGAAACTAATACCATCATAAGAGGCTGTACTTTAAACCTTCAGAACCACCCATTTGATATTCAATTAATACCCATAGAACTAAGTAGTTTCGATGTCATCATTGGTATGGATTGGTTAGCCAAATATCATGTAACCATCGTGTGTGACGAGAAACTAGTCCGTATACCATGGGGAAACGCAGATCTAATTATCCGAGGAGACGGAAATTCGGATAAGACAGACACTAGATTGAGTGTGATCTCGTGTACCCAAGCCCAGAAATATCTACTAAAAGGATGTCCTATCTTTTTAGCGCATATTTCTAAAACAAACAAAGAAGAAGAATCCAAGGAGAAACAAATCAAGGATGCACCCATCGTCCGTGATTATCCTGAAGTCTTTCCAGACGACTTGCCAGGATTACCTCCGACTCGTCAAGTTGAATTTCAAATAGACTTGGTGCCAGGAGCTGCACCTGTAGCTAAAGCACCCTACCGTTTAGCACCTACCGAGATGAAAGAACTCGCAGAACAACTCAAAGAACTGTCAGACAAAGGCTTTATCAGGCCCAGTTCCTCTCCTTGGGGAGCCCCAGTATTGTTTGTCAAAAAGAAAGACGGTTCTTTTCGAATGTGTATCGATTATAGAGAACTGAATAAGTTAACTGTGAAGAACCGCTACCCGTTACCACGAATCGACGACCTATTTGATCAGCTACAAGGATCAAGTGTGTACTCCAAGATCGACTTACGATCCGGGTATCACCAATTGAAGGTTAGAAAAGAGGACATACCAAAGACAGCTTTCAGAACACGATACGGTCATTATGAGTTCCAAGTCATGCCGTTTGGACTGACCAATGCACCAACCATATTCATGGATCTCATGAATCGAGTATGCAGACCCTATCTGGATAAGTTCGTGATAGTGTTTATTGATGACATCCTCATCTATTCCAAGAACGAGCGAGAACACGGAGAACATCTGGCTCAAGTACTAAAACTACTTAAGGAAGAAAAGCTGGACGCAAAATTTTCAAAGTGTGATTTTTGGATCCCTAGAGTACACTTTCTCGGTCATGTGATTGACGACAAGGGAATCCAAGTTGACCCTGCGAAAGTCAAATCCGTGAAAGATTGGGCATCTCCCACATCGCCGAAGGAAATTCGTCAATTCTTAGGTCTTGCCGGTTACTACCGACGATTTATCGAAGGTTTATCTAAGATTGCTAAACCAATGACCAAGCTCACCTAGAAAGGCATAAAGTTTGTGTGGGAAGAAAAAGAAAAAGTTGCATTCCAGACCATTAAACAAAAGTTATGCAGTGCACCTATTTTAGCCTTACCAGAAGGTAACGAGGATTTCGTTGTCTAGTGTGACGCCTCGCACAAAGGGTTGGGAGCTGTGTTGATGCAGAGACAGAAAGTGATTGCTTATGCTTCAAGACAACTGAAGAAGCACGAGCAGAATTACTCCACCCATGATCTAGAACTTGGATCCGTAGTTTTCGCCTTAAAAATATGGAGGCACTACCTATACGGGACCAAGTGCACAGTTCATACTGATCACAAGAGCTTGCAACATATCCTAGATCAGAAAGAATTAAACATGAGGCAACGTCGTTGGATAGAGTTACTCAGCGACTACGGCTGTGACATCAAATACCACCCAGGAAAGGCAAATGTAGTCGTAGATGCACTAAGCCGAAAGGGAACTGATCCTCCCATGAGAGTTCGAGCCTTAGTCATGACCATTAATTTGGACCTACCCAAACAGATATTAGAGGCCCAACTCCAGGCACAGAAGCTCGAGAATATCGGAAAGGAGGACATAGGAGGAATGCTTAGGACGGACCTAAGCAAGGAAAAGTTAGAAGCTAGAACGGACGGAACATTGTGTCTACACGGAAGAAGCTGGCTACCATGTTACGGAGACTTGAGGAACGTGATCATGCACGAATCTCATAAGTCCAAGTACTCCATACATCCCGGATCCGAAAAGATGTATCAAGACGTGAAGAAATTATACTGGTGCCCGAACATGAAAGCAGACATTGCCACCTACGTGAAGAAATGTTTGACTTGTGATAGAGTTAAAACAGAACATCAGCGACCGTCAGGTTTGTTGGTTCAACCCGAAATACCAAAATGGAAATGGGACAATATCACCATGGATTTTATTACCAAACTTCCTACATCGTCCCACGGTTACGATACAATTTGGGTAATCGTTGACCGCCTCACGAAATCAGCTCACTTCTTACCTATCAAGGAAAATGATTCTCTGAGCAAATTAGCCAAAACGTACTTAAAGGAAGTTGTGACAAGACACGGGATACCAGTCTCAATCATCTGCGATAGAGATGGCAGATTTACATCAAACTTCTGGAAAGCCTTTCAGAGAGCTTTAGGGACAAACCTGGATATGAGTACCGCATACCATCCACAGACAGACGGTCAGAGTGAATGAACAATCCAAACATTAGAAGACATGCTGAGGGCATGTGTGATCGATTTTGGAAAAGGATGGGTCGAACACATTCCATTGGTGGAGTTCTCCTACAATAACAGCTACCATGCCAGTATTAAGGCGGCACCATTTGAGGCCCTCTATGTTCGCAAATGTCGTTCACCAGTATGCTGGGAAGAGGTGGGAGAATTTCAACTAACAGGACCCAAATTGATCTAAGAGACTACTGAGAAGATCGCCCTCATCAAGCAACGAATTCAGGCTGCCCAGGATAGACAAAAGAGTTATGCCGACAGGAAACGTAAACCTATGGAGTTTGCTGTAGGTGATCGTGTCATGCTGAAGGTATCACCTTGGAAGGGTGTTGTACGGTTTGGGAAACGGGGAAAGCTAAATCCACGTTACGTAGGACCTTTCAAAGTAATTTCTAGAATTGGAGAGGTCGCCTATGGCTTAGAGTTGCCCCAGCAGTTGAGCCGAGTACACCCTACATTCCACGTCTCCAACTTGAAGAAGTGCTACGCAGACGAACCATTAGCAATGCCATTGGAAGGAGTCCATTTTGACGACAAACTTCAATTTGTAGAAGAACCAGTGGAAGTCGTGGAGAGAGAAGTTAAGAAGTTGAAACGAAGCCAAATCCCGTTAGTTAAAATACGATGGAACTCTAGGAAAGGTCCCGAATTTACTTGGGAACACGAAGACTCGTTTAGAGCTAAATACCCACACCTTTTCACCTGAGCAGTGACGTCATCTTAAGCTTTGAGGACAAAGCTAAAATAACGGGTTTATGCTGTAAAACCTGTAAATTTCAGGTTTTAACTATGTCAACATTGTGTACGTCACCTCATGATATCTATATATATATTTATTCTACCACCTTTGCATGAATTCCTTTGAACAATCATATGCATCACATGAGCATACATCATTCTAATCATCTGAACAGGAAGCAACTATATCACAATTTTTATTGTGACTACGAGTATTTTAATCATAAAAGCCTGACCACATTTGTATGACTATATTTCAATAGCATACTGGACAACAGATGATCTATTGTAAAGGACTTTAAGTCATCTGAACATATGATCACTTGCATACATCCCATTGATTTTCTAAAAATCCAACGTCATGATACAATTAATAACTGACTATTTATATATATAAATATTTTTAAATTGGATAGTTTATATATAATTTCACACTATAATTGGCTTTAAACTACGATGACAATTACTTTTACACATGAACACTACAATAAATCATTTTATATTTCTTTTATATATTTTTGTAATAATAAAATCATCTAAGGACCATACTTTCACCAAAGGCCCTAAACGTAGCCAAAATTACTTAAACTCAAATGTACTCACATAATATTATAACCTTAACTCACTTAACACTCACCTAGACACAAAAATTAAACACAAGCATACCCTATACTTACATTAAACCGTATATATTCATATATATACTTAACCATAACCCTTTTTACCAAAACTCTTACCCTCCTTACCAGTTGTCTAAACTATACACTAAATATAACACCTATGTATATACCTTACATAAATTTTACTTCCCTTTTGACTTGAACCCTATGAAACCGCCGGTTTCATTTGTAAACCATGGGAAACTTGTTCATTTTTGGGCAATTAAGGATAGTACTAGGAACACTATTTGGAAAACTATGACACACATCCTTTCTTGTTTGTCTTAGCCGTGTATACCCATATCACCACACACCAAAACTTGTACAACTTGCCATTAAATGAACACACTCAAAAACTTACCATTTGTCCCTTTGAATCACTTCATGCGACGGCTAAACACAACCCAACTAGCAAGCTTGTACATCCTTAGCATTTATGAAATGTACTCACCAAGTACCATGTCAAATACACACAATCTTTTTCCCCTCTCTCTTGCCGTGTCTTACCCCAAGCCACAACCCATCTTCACTCTTAGATATTTAGTAACCTCACAAACACTCATTCACCCTCACACATTTATATTCGGATCATAAACCCTCCCATATAACACCTTGAGTTAACCAAAAATCCTCCATCTCATTTACTACCAAATCCTAGTACTCCAAGCATTGAAGTCTAGCATTCAAGACTCCTAGTACTCGTCTAGAAGCAAGCCGACGCCAACACTACTCTCCTTTGTCACCATTTTGATCAAACAAGTAAGTAATACTACACTAGACCTATTTCCATCTTTCTTTTACTTTCCATCTCATATCATGCATGTATAAGCTTAGGAAATGGACCTAGGTTGCCATGCATACGTAAAACTTCCATGAAATGCCATCCATGTGACATATAAGCCACGGCTTATACAATGGGTGAACATTTCGTGCCCTAGAATCCTTAGTCATGTTCTAGCATGTTGGACACCTTGCTTAAAAACCCTAGGAATGAACTAGTTATAAATGGGTACCCTAAAAATGTTTATGTTGTAAAATAAGCCGAACCACTTAGCATATATAAGCCCATATTGTTATATAAGCCACGTCATATAAGCCTTAAAAATCTGTACAAATAGTATCAAAATAAGCTAGGTTGACAATAAAATTATATATAAGCCGAGACCTAAATAGCTTATTTAAGCACTTAGGAATTTAAGCCTAAAAATATAAGCCATGCATATATAAGCCGAATATTATAAGCCTTAGAATAAGCCCAAAAGCCCTCAAAATATAAGCTTATGATTAACTAGTAGGAAAATATAAGCTTTAGTCAAAAAATGATAAACTTATATAATCCACACAAATAAGCCGAAACATATAAGCTTAGAACTAAGCTAGTTTTTGAAATTAAAAAAAAACATAATATAAGCCCACTAGTTAAGGCCCAATAGTAAAAATTACCATTTACTAATTACCTTAAGTTTTACTAAGCCCAATAACCTTTTTACCATAACCGGACCTTAATGGGCCGCATAGCCCAACACAAAAATCAAATGGGTACTTTTCGTGCCAAAAGTGTCATATGGTGAAAGTTGGGTCCGAAAATGAAACTAGTAAAACTATGTAAAACATTTCGTGACTATTAAATAGTCCAAGGGGCGTTTATACCATTTTTGAAACTAAAGGGGGTAAACTAAAACTAACCGAGAACCTTAAATAAACCACAAGGACCTTTTGTGCCATTTTTGAAACTCAAAGCAAGCCCTAATCCTACCTTATATATAAGTCGTGGGGTTAGAGGGGGTATTTTGCCATTTTCCGAAAGTTTACCAAGCCCTAGGGGGCATTTTCATAAAATGGAATAACCAACAAGGACTAACGGTGTAATGAATTTAACGGATGAAAACTTAAAGTTAATTTTCTAAACAATTATATTTACAAAGGATTATTATAGTTTTATTTAATTAAAAGAAGTAATAATACTTGTCATTTGTAAAATACGTTAACCATTTGCCTTTGAAACCTTAAAACTTAATCACTTATAATTTATTTCCTTATGATAAATTAAATAAGATATAGTTACTTATTTAATTTACGACCCCTCTTTCCTTAAAACAAATTTATATATACTTATATATATATTTTTCTTGAACAAAAATATATATACATACCTTTATTTCACTATAAGAACAAACACTTAAGCCAACGTAACAATTCATAAATTGTGATCATGCATTTTCGTATGTACCATTCATCATGCATAATTATTATTGCATTCACTGAGACATTTAAATTACTTAGGTAATTTCTCCAGTTCGTGACTATACTGTGACATCATCCTCACTACCTCATTATCACTAAGGTGAGTTCATGGCCCCATCTTTACTGTTTTATAACTGGGGGAGAAAACATACAAAACTATTTATATGCAAGCATGCACATACAACAACAATTTATTTGCCTACTGTTTGCCCCATTCCCGTGGACTGTATTAGTTAATAGTGTAGCGCGAAATGTATGGATAGATCTATTCGGGTATTGACAACACCCGGCCTGTCGTGATCAGCTGTCACGTATTTCTTAGGCCGAGCAGCAGGTTTATGTCATTGTCGGATTTAGGGAAACCTCAATCAGGATAGACCCAATAGGCGTACTGAGAATCATGTCTAGCTTCTATTACAGGGCAGTAGGAACTACTATAGCGTTGGGCTGTGATGTCCTGCTACCTTCGTGGTGCTTTGCATATTGATACCTTATTTAATTAATTAAACCTGTGAATTCACCAACCTCGTGTTGACCCCCACATTTTACTTTTATGTTTTCTCAGGAAAGTAAGCAGGTTCATGCATTGGATTTCCAGCATTTAGGAAGCATCATGTTGACCATCGGGCTGAGATATTTATTTTTGTTTTATAATAAATGTGGTTTAAATTTGGACAAGATACTAAATGTGTACGATTAATTCATGTAATATGTTTCCAAATGATATTATGATCACTGCTCTATATGATATGTGCTATCGATCCACCCAAGTAACACCCCAATTACTATTCCGCTGCATTTGACCAACTTGGGGGTGTTACAGCAACTAGCTAGCGAATTCATGCAATAAATCTGTTGATTAGTATTTGGATAAAGGGTGTTAAGACATTATCGAATTGATGAAATAAAGACCGAGTTTCGTTTATTTTCTGTTATTTGATTTTGTATCCTATTTTACATGTTTTATATCCATGAATAAAATTGTTATGTTCTAAATGTCTGTTGTCGATTAATAATATGGGAGTATTATTAAACTAAGACAATTCAAAATAGTGACAGAGTATACTTGAAAGTATATTGGCCAATTTTGGATGATATTTGATGGATCAAATATTGGACTTATCCCAACTATGTGATTTAACTTTATGGATCTTTATCATTAAGTAAATCATAAATAGTTATCCTTATACCTGAGATATCATGAAACTGACACGAATGTAGTGTGTTTCTGTGAGATAACCTAACGCTAAACGTAACTGGTAGCTATAAGGGTTATTTTCAGAAGTGTTGCAAAGTTCGTAAGTTTCGCTTGTAGTCAAAATGGGATTTGTTTCCTTCAAAATTATTTTTGAAGTATAATACAGCTGGGGCCCCTCGGGGGAGTAGTAAGATGTTTGTATGGCCACACCCAAATGTGGTTTGGTAATCTTGCTATATCCGTAAACGAGAAACATAATTGTTAATGAAGGAATGACTGAGATCCATATCCTATTTACGTTGTATTTAAAATGAAAGGATAATAATAATGATGATGTATCATTAAAAGGTTTTGTCCAGGACACCATACTTGAGTTGTAGTAGTGACATTGTTACTGTAACTAGACGCTAATCAATGTGATCACGATATTCGAATTTTGTCCAAGTGGGAGCTGAGAGTTTATGGACGTAAAATTAAATAGTCGTGTGATAGGATCGAACTCGGGATTACGGGATTGCACACAATACGTAAAAGATTAATTAATTTTAATAAATATATTTATTATATTTATTAAATATAAATCGAGCTTATTTAACGATCGTTAATAATTAAAAGTTAAGTGTAAACGAGTGTTATAGAATCAAATAGAAGAGGAAACAAGAAACGGAAGGTTCCGGAAACCCCTTTGGGGGTTCTATAGCTGGCGGCTATAAGGGTAAAAAAGGAAGGGGATTAGTTTCCTAATATTGATTAGAACTTGGAGAACAAGTACTGTTATCCTATGTATACCCCATAATCCCTTCATTATTTTTTTTTGTCCCTCCCCTCCTTGTCCTCTCTTGCGATCGCAACAAACAACCCACATAGAGTTTCGGTTTGTTTTCGATTTAGCTATAATTCACAAGTATTGAAGCTCCGGTTTATTAGTGTTAGCCTCACGATTGATCCGTTGCATTACGTGTGTACAAGAGCGTAATATAGTTTCACTATAAACTATATCTTGGTGTTCTTCATATAAACCCTAATTCGTGATTCGCCGGTGTTCTTGAAGATTTGCTCTAGCTAAAAGGTATGTAACCCTAACTCGATTAATTATAAATGTGTTATTAATTATGATCGTGTTAAACGCTTCCGCTACGTGCGCTTTGATCTTAAATAGGGTTTTACGTAATTGTTGTGAGTAATATAAACCTTCATTACCCACAAACCTAACTTAAGCTACTTTATTGATTAATATTGTTCACGGTATCACACCTGTAACACACTCTCAAACAGATATACAAAACATATAAACAATATAAATTTATTTTACCAAAATGCCTCATACTTGTTGATCATGTTGGTTTAAATAATGATATATATTAATCATATGTTTGGGGTAGGTACTCGTATATAGTTGTGTTAAGTGTTTTTAAATAATAATTTTTTAATTAGTACTTTAATCAAGCTATTGCTCCAAGATTGGGCGAAATAAGTGAAAACTCACTTAGGTGAGTTTTTCAAGTAGAAGTGAGTCACCATTTCATTCTCCTAACTCACGCTTGAGTTGCATAAGAAAATATGATTTACTCACTTAGAGCGTTAGGTATCGTAACATGAAAATGCCCATATTATTTCGTTATATCAGCGCCATGTCAGCAAAATACTCAAATAACATCAACTTCTCTTAGCATAACATCAACTAACACAACTTTTCTTTTTTTTCCAAAAAACCCCCTCAACAATTATTTTGTTCATTAAATAAACTAACTATTTCATTTATAATTATAAATACAAAAATATTAAAAATAAATTATAAATAAATAAAAAATTGGCTAAGATTCCGCAATATTGGTATGCAAACAATTCCGCAATGAAGGATTTAATTCCGCAATTATTAATTAATTCCGCAATTCTCAAAACTTCGATTCTGCAATGCTCAAAGGATATGATTACGCAATCAATTGGCCACAAATCTGCAAACCCAAAATGTATGATTCCGCAATCACTTAAAGTACAGTTCCGCAATCCTAAGGGCAAGATTACGCAATAGCCAAAAGATCAATTTCGCAAACTTTTGTATGATTCCGCAATATAGCCAAAAGATCAATTTCGCAACTTTCTGTAAGATTCCGCAATATAACCTTGGATTCAATTTCGCAATGATTGCGAAATTATGCACAATGTTGCGGAGTTAGACACAATATTGCGAAATTATGCACAATATTTCGAGATTATGCAATATATTGCGGAATTTTCCTAAAAAGGTGGATCTCGGATGAACATGAAAATTTTCGAGATTTCAAGCCAAAAATGAAGCCAAACACCACAAAATTTCGCGTTTTTGACCAATCTAAGTTACCCAAATCACTACCACCCCTATGTAGATGATTTGTCTACTCACTAACACCACGAAAACGCAAAAATTTTTGGTAATTCGAGCTAAAAATTGAAGAAACCACACGAACTCTATAAGAACAAACCACACGAACTTCAATCACCTATCTACTATAGGCTCTGATACCAAATGTTAATCCCACTTAATCCATAACACAAGATTCTAGAGAGAGAAAGAGAAGAAAATTAGAGAGAGAAACAAGAGAGATGGTGGAAGGTTTTTGTTTACTAGAGAGAGAAAGTAAAATGAACTAACACCCTCTTCCACACATGGAAGAGGGTATATATACCCTTGGCTTGTTGGGCCGTGGGTTTAAGTGACTTGGGCCAGGCTTGGCTTTGTTTTGGGCTTACGCCCCTAACATATACAATATTAGCTTAGAGTCCAAGCCTGGTTTTCCCGACTAACCTATTACAGTACAAGACCTTTAACGACTAAGATTACCTATTACATTCTTGTTTGACTATATAAAATATAGGGCTAACACATCAATCGCAAGATCTAACTCCTCGTTAGTCATCTCGGAATACCGGATGTGCATATCACACTTTGGATCTGCCAAGCCGAAGCTGGATGCAACACCGTCTGACTCGTCGTCGGACATGTCGAGAAGCAATAAGGACGGAAACAAAAGATCAACCGGGAAAGAAAAACCTACCTGAGAGAAAGGAAGGAGGGAGACCGCAGGAAAAGCACCACAGTATAAGTTTGTGAGTGAAAAGTGAATTTGAGAAATGTGAAAAAGTGAAGTATATATAGAGGAATCCTTGAAAAGTGTGAGGGGGCATTAATGGGGAACACACGTGGCAAGCGCAGGGACGTTTTGGGCTAGTGAGTGCGCTCCACGTGGCTGACCATAAAGTCGCCCTTACAAAATGACAAGCCCATCTTAGGCCCAAGCCCATGACATCCCAAAGCCTACCAAAACCCAAGCAAGTATAATGTCACCCTGCGGATAACATTATACTGGGGGGACATGTTCGTGTGTGGTCCCGGAAAGTGCTCGGAGACCACGACACGTGTCATTCGCCGGAACCAGCACCGGGAAAGTATGCCGGAACAGGAATCCACGTGGCGTGAGCAATACCATGATGTCAGCAATGATGTCATAATGTCCGAGGCCCCACCTGGGATACTGACATATGCTCAAAGGAGAAAGAAACAGTGTCAGGTCCCAAGGAGTACACATACCCGTTTTGAGAAACAAGACAAGGTATGAACTGTCACATCATAGGTATCAACAGTACCCTATATATAGCCCTCTTTTAAATCTTTGTACACATTGAATATTCTGACAACACACACTTAATACCACATACCATATTTCGTACCATTACTCATTCTCACACCGGAGCTTGGTCCTGGGATAACACGCGGGGCGAGTTAACGTGTGTTGCTTCTTGTGTGTAGGCGCTTCATCCATTCATAGATTACGTGGAAGGTTTCTAGTGTAGGAAACGGTGTACACTTTTATTATAAAATCGAATTTACAATAAAATAACAGAAATTAAATTGACAGAATTTAAATGACAGAAAGTAATTAACAGTAATGAAGAAAGCAGTAAAACAAAGACGAGGCACGTGTTTAACACGCTTCCCTCAAAATAGATTCGCCGTCTGTTTCCCAGGGTACAACGTCTAAAGCTGTTGTACAGCCGGACTTAACAAACTTTCCTGAAAGATCACGGAAGCCTTGCGTGTTTCAGAGCGACGAGCTGCTGGAAAACTGTCTGATAATGGAGTAAGAAAAAAGCTGCGTTTTTTCTGATGTCTTTAACTGAATGAGAATAGGTTATATTTATACTGAAAACTTTACTTGTTCTCAAAGAAAATATATACCACAGTCAGGAAAATCTGTTATAACTAAAACAGATTTCCTGTCTGTCTTTTTAACACAAAATATTCTGTTTCTGTATCTATTCCTAAAATAGATGTACAGAATTTTCTGGAAAAACAAATCGAATTCGCAGCAAAAAAGATACCGAAAACTGCCCGCACCCAAGCCAGTTTTCGGAGCTGCATTCGTGTCCGCAGGTCGCGCGCTCGTGCACATTTCAGTAGCTTCGAACCCGTTTTTGGCCTAGAAATCCCACTTTCTGCACCCCCCCCCCCCTGCGCGCGCGTAGGCGTGGGAGTAAAAACCCACAAATGAATATTGTAGGGTAGAACCTAGGATTTCCTTATAAACATGTTTTCACTTCATGTTTCAAGCGATGTGGGACAAATATTTTTCCAAATATTGTGTTTCACGTGACTCACTTTTAGACACGATATATCATTCATATTAACTTCATATTGGACATACTTTAGCTCGTTGCGAAGCTCTCTTCGAGGAGAACGCAAAGCTACTAAGTACTACGAATATACATAACATATACATATATAAAATTATGTCCAAAGTATTGCAAAAACAATATTTTGCAAAACATTTTCCAACAATCCCCCACATGAATGGGAATCGGTCGAAAACACACGAAAGTTTCGGTAAAATTTCTGCGGTTAAGTCCTACATAGGATAGGTAGGTGTAACCCTTTGAACCTTTCCTTGTGAGATGCACTTAGTCTCCTAGATCTGAGTAGACGTGATGTCCTTGAACTCAGCCTCTGTTTACGTAGACGACAATACACACTCACAAAAGACTCTCCCTGACCTTGTCAAGTCCTCATAGTCGTGTTCGTTATGGTCATGAACACTCGCCTAGTTCTACAAGAGCTCTTAGAAATTGTGCCCCCACAATTTCCTTCGAAGCGACCCCACTTCTCTCTCACATAGGTGATTTCATCTTGAATCGTTAAAAACATATGTTTTATGATTTCCTCTTGAGTCATTATGCTTTATGATTTCATCCTGAATCATTAAGCCATATGTTTAACCTCTCAACATGTCACATTGTTCTAGGAATGGACTAGGAAAGATACTGTATTAAGTAACTCCCCCTCATTGACGTGACTTCCCCCAAATTTCTATGATTAGGTTGTCCTATTGAACCCAGATCTTGGTATCTCCAGTCAACTGGGTTAGGTTTTCCTTCATAGAAACTCATTCCTTTAAGGGCTTTAGTCCCATTCCTTTAGACGAATTACTAACTAACTCTCTTCTTAAGCCTTTCGTAAGCGGATCCGCGATGTTATCCTTTGACTTCACATAGTCAATTGTGATAACTCCTGTTGAGAGTAGTTGTCGTACCAAATTATGTCGACGACGGATATGTCTAGACTTTCCATTATACATTGTGCTATGAGCTCTGCCAATTGCCGATTGACTATCACAATGTATACTAATGGCCGTTACCGGTTTAGGCCACCTGGGTGTGTCCTCTACAAATTGACGTAGCCATTCCGCCTCTTCTCCGCATTTATCTAACGCAATAAATTCTGATTCCATCGTGGACTTAGCTATTACAGTTTGCTTGGAAGACTTCCAAGATATAGCGGCCCCTCCTAGTGTAAACACATATCCACTGGTCGATCTAGAATCCTTTATGTCAGATATCCAATTTGCATCACTATATCCTTCAATAACAGATGGATATCTAGCATAATTCAGTCCATAATCACGACTGTATCTCAAATAACGAAGTACCCTAGTCATAGCTTTCCAATGTGCATCACTTGGATTACTAGTATATCTACTCAGCCTGCTAACAGCATATGCTAAGTTAGGTCGGGTACATGTCATCAAATACATTAACATGCCAATAATTCTTGAATACTCTAATTGGGCAACACCTACGCCTCTATTTTTAGATAGATGTAAACTGGTGTCTATTGGAGTTCTAGCTAGGCCGGAATCCCCCGCATTTTGAGTATTAAGAATTTTGTCCACGTAATGTGCTTGACTTAATGCAAGTCCACTCTGAGTTCGTATGATCTTTATTCCAAGGATCACATCAGCCAAACCCATATCTTTCATGTCAAGCTTTGATTTCAACATGTCTTTAGTAGACTTGATCATCTTGTCGTTACTGCCAACGATAAGCATATCGTCGACATAAAGACACAAGATTACATATCCATTATTTGTGTCCTTGACATAAACACACTTGTCGCATTCATTAATTTTGAATCCACCCTCTAGCATGGCGTGATCAAACTTCTGATGCCATTGTTTTGGAGCTTGCTTTAAGCCATACAATGACTTAACAAGCCTACAAACTTTTCTCTTTTGTCCAGGAGCCATGAAACCCTCGGGTTGGTTCATGTAAGTTTCTTCTTCTAAATCTCCATTTAGAAAAGCCGTTTTCACATCCATTTGGTGAACTTCTAAATTTCTTAATGCGGCAATAGCAAGAATCATCCTAATAGAAGTTATTCGCGTAACAGGCGAATAAGTATCAAAGTAATCTAGACCTTCGCGTTGTCTAAAACCTTTGATCACCAATATTGCTTTGTACTTATCAATGGTGCCATCAGCTTTCATCTTCTTCTTGAAGATCCATTTATAGGCTAGTAGTTTACAACCAGGAGGTAAATCCACGAGCTCCCAAGTATGATTTTGTAAAATAGACTCTATTTCACTATTAATCGCTTCTTTCCATCGAGGCCCTTCCTAGGAATTTACAGCTTCTTGATAAGAAGTGGGTTCATTTTCTACCATAAAAGAGACAAAATCGGGTCCAAATGATTTCTCGGTTCTCGCCCGTTTGCTTCTTCTAGGTTCAACCTCTTCTTCCTCGGGTTGATCTTGTCTCTCATCTTGGAGATCATTATCATCGCGTTGTCTCTTATCTTGGACAACTGCATCATCTATTCTAGATGTGCTTCCATTTTCCTTCTTTAAACAAGGAAATATGTTTTCAAAGAAGGACGCATTCCTTGATTCCATAACAGTGTTCTTGTGTATATCTGGATTTTTCGAATCATGTACAATGAAACGATACGCACTACTATTCTTAGCATCTCCAATAAATATACAATCCACAGATTTAGGTCCAATCGTTTGGGTCTTAGGTGTCGGCACAACTACCTTGGCTAGACACCCCCACACTCGTAAATACTGGTATGATGGTTTTCTTCCCATCCACAGTTCATATGGGGTTTCCTCTTTATCCTTACGAGGTATCTTGTTTAAAAGATAAGTAGCCGTTAGAATGGCTTCCCCCCACATGTCCCGGCTCAAACCAGAACTTAACAACATGGCATTAACCATCTCTTTCAAGGTACGGTTCTTCCTTTCGGCAATACCGATTTGCTGAGGTGAATAAGGAGCAGTAAACTCATGTCTAATTCCATGTTTCGCACATAGATCAGCAAAAGGAGACACATATTCACCTCCTCTATCACTTCGTACAACCTTGATTTTCCTACCAAGTTGATTCTCAACTTCGGTTTTGTATAGAACAAACTTGTCTATAGCTTCATCTTTACTTTTCAACAAGTAAACGTAGCAGTACTTTGTGCAATCATCAATAAACGTGATGAAGTACTTATTGCCACCTTTTGTGGGTAGTGATTTCAAATCACATATGTCTGTGTGTATCATATCAAGTGGTTCGGTTTTTCGTTCAACCGATTTGAAAGATGATCTTGTAAGTTTGGCTTCGACACAAGTTTCACACTTATAATTTGAATCAATATGAAAATTTGGTATGCCATTAAATTTAATCACACGACGCATTAAATTAAAATTATCATGTCCAAGACGGCCATGCCACACATTAGAAGACTCAATCAAGTAAGCAGAAGAATTCATTTTATTGATATCATTCTTAACAACTATTACATTGAGCTTAAACATACCATTCAGGGCATACCCCTTACCAACATACATTTGTTTCTTAGAAAGTACAACTTTATCAGACTAAAAAGCAAGACGAAAACCAAACATATTCAAAAGTTATCCAGACACAAGATTCTTGCGAATCTCCGGAACATACAAGACTTTAGTCAACTTGAGCTCTTTCTCGGATGTCATCTTCAAAATAACATCTCCTTCGACCTTGATATCAGCAGTTGTAGAGTTGCCCATGTACAGCTTCTCTCCATTGTCAACCGCTCTGAAAGAGTGAAACATACTCTTGTCAGCGCACACATGACGGGTTGCCCCAGTATCAACCCACCAATCATTATTATTAGAACCTACCAGGTTAACTTCAGAGATCATGGTAACGACATCAGACACCATAGCAATCATGTCCACATTATCATTCACCATATTAGCCTCGCGTGGAGTCACCCGCTTTGGCGCTTTGCAATTAGCAGCACGACGACCTGGCTTTTCACAGTTGAAGCAATTTCCTTGGAACTTCTGCTTCGCAATTCCAGCCTTAGGAGCAAGGTACTCAGACTTCCCTTTGCTCTTCTTGTCATTCTTCCCCTTTCCAAAGTTTTTCTGAGCCAGCTTGTTGTCCTCTTCAATAGAAGACGAACAACCAAGTCTTCAACAGTCATCTCCTTTCGCTTATGCTTCAAGTAGTTTTTAAATTCTACCCAGCTTGGAGGTAACTTTTCAATGATAGCAGCAACTTGAAAAGTTTCACTCAAAGTCATACCCTCAGCATGAATGTCGGGTAGCAAAACCTGCAGATCTTGAACCTGAGTTATCACACTCTTTGAATCAACCATCTTGTAATCCAAAAAGCGAGCTACCACAAACTTCTTTGTACCAGTATCCTCAGTTTTGTACTTGCGTTCCAACGACTCCCATAATTCTTTGGCGGTCTTAGTCTTGCAGTACACATTGTACAAAGAGTCCACCAAACCATTCAGAATATAGTTGTGACACAAGAAGTCTGAATGTTTCCATGCTTCAACAGCTTGCACGGCTTGTTGATTTTCGGGACACCTTCTTTAGGAGGTTCCACCTGAGGTACAGTCTCCTTTAAGAACTTCGCAAGCTTCAAAGTAGTGAGATAGAAGAACATCTTCTGCTGCCACCTCTAAAAATTCTGTCCATTGATTTTTTCTGGTTTTTCAGCATGATTAGCAACTGTGTGGGTAACTGGCGCAGCAGTTACTTTCACAGTAGTAGTTACAGGAATTTCAGGAGTGCTACTAGACATTCTGAAAGATCAAACAAGATCAAAACACAAACAGTTAGACAATTATTATCAATCTGTATATAAGAAATTCAATCGTGATCTCTATATACTTATAGTAGATCTGCTTCAAAGAAACTCAATCTTGGTTTCAATGAATCAGATGCAATTATCAAAAATATCAGTTTAACAGAAACACACTTGGTTTCAATAAACTGATTAGAACAAGTGCTAAAAAAAACGTTAACTGTTAATAAAAATCTGTAAATTAAAACTGATTTCCAGTGAAACTCAATACTGGTTTCAGCAGAAACAGTTTATAAATAAATCTGATAAAATTATTAATCCGATTTTAAAAAAAGTTTTAATTCTGTTAAACAGAATCTGTTTTAAAATTGTAGGTAACGGTGTACACTTTTATTATAAAATCGAATTTACAATAAAATAACAGAAATTAAATTGACAGAATTTAAATGACATAAAGTAATTAACAGTAATGAAGAAAGCAGTAAAACAAAGACGAGGCACGTGTTTAACACGCTTCCCTTAAAACAGATTCGTCATCTGTTTCCCAGGGTACAACATCTAAAGCTGTTGTACAGCCGGACTTAACAAACTTGCCTGAAAGATCACGGAAGCCTTGCGTGTTTCTGATCGACGAGCTGCTGGAAAACTGTCTGATAATGGAGTAAGGAAAAAGCTGCGTTTTTTCTGATGTCTTTAACTAAATGAGAATAGGTTATATTTATACTGAAAACTTTACTTGTTCTCAAAGAAAATATATACCACAGTCAGGAAAATCTGTTATAACTAAAACAGATTTCCTGTCTGTCTTTTTAACACAAAATATTTTGTTTCTGTATCTATTCCTAAAATAGATGTACATAATTTTCTGGAAAAACAAATCGAATTCACAGCAAAAAAGATACAGAAATCTGCCCGCACCCAAGCCAGTTTTCGGAGCTGCATTCATGTCCGCAAGTCGCGCGCTCGTGCACAAGTTCAGTAGCTTCGAACCCGTTTTTGGCCTAGAAATCCCACTTTCTGCACCCCCCCCCCCCTGCGCGCGCGTAGGCCTGGGAGTAAAAACCCACAAATGAATATTGTAGGGTAGAAACTAGGATTTCCTTATAAACATGTTTTCACTTCATGTTTCAAGCGATGTGGGACAAATATTTTTCCAAATATTGTGTTTCACGTGATTCACTTTGAGACACGATATCTCATTCATATTAACTCCATATTGGACATACTTTAGCTCGTTGCGAAGCTCTCTTCGAGGAGAACGCAAAGCTACTAAGTACTACGAATATACATAACATATACATATATAAAATTATGTCCAAAGTATTGCAAAAACCATATTTTGCAAAACATTTTCCAACATCTAGTCCCGTAGACCCTACCGGAGGATTTTAGCATCAACAGCATCCCAATCATTTTCTTACTTTTACGAAATCACGGTTGAGTTTTCAATCATTTTGTACAATTATCATAATATTTCTAAGTTTAATGCTAATAAGATTTTAAATTTAATTAAGAAAAAAATTATTACGCAAGTATATTGGAATAATTTATTTACGGTTTCACACCTGTAACACACTTATAAATAAATATGATTTGAGAACTTTGTATATTTTAAATTTAGGCTAAGTTGACTAAAAATAAAGATAAGAGCAAGGAACACATGACAAATATAATAGTCACAAAACATATAAATAATACAGTATAAATTTCTTTAACCAAAATGCGTGATACTTGTTGATCCTAATGAATTAAATAATGATATATTTTAATGATACGTTAAATGTGAATTAAATAATGATATATTTTAATCATACGTTTAGATAGGTACTCGTATATAATTGTGTTAGGTGCTCTTAAATAATACTTTTTTGTTTAATACTTGAATCAAGGTATTATTTTAATAATATATACTCAAACTGGCTAGATCGTTTAGTCGACCGAACGAGTTCTTTGAAAAATTACAAGTTAACTGTAGAAATTTTGTAAATAAAAGGTAACGAGTTTGAGTTTCGGCTCATGCCTCTTCTAGTTTATACATCATTGGGCTCAAAAATTATTGAAGCTATTTATTGTGAGTTGAACAATAATTAGTTTTAAAAGACATCCAAAGTCGAATCTTCCCACCAATTTACATATTTTGTGGATTAAAATTCCACCATGAAATTTCCCCCTCTCACGTAAAAGTGAATCTCACGAGTCCTATCAGCCTCAGTAAGTTTACTTAACACATTCATAAAAGAACTCCTTTTAATAAACTAGCATGTACCCGCGCAAAGCAGCGGTTTTAGAACAATAAAAATGAAAAATATATATAAAAACTGATCAAAATGGATGTTAAATTAAATAGATCCAAATTTTAGAAAATATGATTACGGCATCGTCGACGATAATCAATGGTAAAATTCGAAATCGAAAAAGGGCTAGTGATCGCAACGGTCATAATAGTTTTGATGGTGATTGTGGCATCATTTAAATCGTGGTGGTTTGGTGACTTTGGCGACCATTGTAGTTTCATCTAGAGGTGGAAAAATAGACATATCGATTGAGAATGAGTAAAAGACAGACTTAAACAAACGAATTTAACATTCATATCAGACGAACACATGTGCAAATAAATATCGGTCAAACGAGCATCTTACAAACATTAAATGATTAAAAACTTTGTAATTTCTTTCTCGAAATTGACTACATCATCTAAACATTTAATGGATGAAAATTAATGTTTTAAAACCCGGTTTTTTAATTGACTTGATCGAGCCACTAAGTCATGGTTCAACCGACAGTTCAACCGGTTTTTTTTGTCAAAACCGACGTCCGATCACTCAACCGGATGACGTTTCAACTGTTTCAACCGGCCGAATCAACTCAATTTTTAAAACACCCATGAAAATACACTAATAAAGTAGTACATTAATAAACAATTAGCCTTTTATTATTCAATATATAAATTATTATATTAATAGATTATTGTTATTGTTTTAAAAAAATAAAAGGATAAATTGACCGCACAAGTTATTAGTAATAGTGTTGACTTTTTCTTTCTTTTATCTTTTCTTTTTACTGTACATCTTTGCAAACAAAAATTTCATCTGTTAATAAATTTTATTATCATAAAGTTTGCTTTAATTTCTTTTTGTATTATAATCTTGGCATCAATGGTCGGAAAATCGTAGTGGCACCGGAGATACTGCCGGCGGAAAATCGTAAGCCGGAAATTAGTAGTAGCGGCGGCGGCGTGATTGAGGTCGTCAGAATGTGGTGTGTATTTTAGCAATAATAGTTTTACGCTTCAATAATCTGCCCAGATAACCCATTCAAGATTATACAATCTGTCCGTTCCAGCCTTCCAGGTTCTAAATCAATTTTCTATTTTAAGTAGGCGTGTTTGTCTGAATTTTTCAGACTTTCTAGAATTAGAATGTCCCAAATGCTTTATAATGTAGTATAGATGTAAAAATAGCTTGGTTCAAACTTGATAAACGAGACACGCTTTAAAAAATGTATTCGCAAGTAAAAGTATATCTCATAGAGAGTAAGTAGGTTAACAAGTTTCAGACTTTATTAAGAAATGATACAGATTCAAGGGTGTTGGGAATAAAATGAGCCAAGACACTTAGACTCTGACAAAAGTTATTTGGACGCTGCTAAGAAGAAATCAAGTGCTGGCAGATCTAGCATGGACAAGAAGTATCCAAGCGCTGACAAGAAGAAGTCCAAGCACTGATAGGAAAACTTAGTCAACACGTTTGTTATTTGAAGAAAAGATATACTCAAATATTGTATTTTCTATATTTATCTTTTCCTAAAATAGTTGATAGGTTATCCATTGTACACGACTCCTTATGTTATAAAAGGAGGTCGTAGGGTTTATAGAATATATATTATTATTCAGTATTCGACTTTCATTGAAATCAAGTTTGTTTCATCAATCAAAAGTGAAAGTTTTTTTTACTTGTTTTACTTGTTCTTTATTCAAGTGTTAATTCCGCATAACACTTGGATTGTTCATACAACAAACAAAGTTTCTCTAAGTGTTTAACTTGATTTAATCTCGTTAACACAAAGCTAATCGATCTAAGTCTGGGATCAACAAGTGGTATCAGAGCTTGTTGAGGAACTTTGATCCAAAGAAAACGAAACCCTAAAACCAGACAAGATGTCTACTCCAGATTCAATGACCTCCTCCTCATCAAGTCACGACCTAAAAATCCCCATGCTAGACCCTGACAACTTTGAGCTACGGAAGTTCAATTTTGAACAATACCTTCAAATTCATGATCACACTCTCTGGAAAATTATTGAATATGGAAACACATTCGATAAAGCTGCTAGGATTGCTGTTGCTATTGCTTTAAGATCAGCTAAGGGTTCAACTACTGAAAATCAAAAAAAAAGACCTACGGATGGGAGAGCTGTCTCAACTGAGGATATTGCAAAAAGAATGAATGACATGAAAACTTTAAGCATTCTCAAACTCTATTTGGGTCCAAACAATCAACACAAGTATAGAGGTTTTGAGTTTGCCAAAGAACTTTGGGAAGCTCTTCAAGTCAACTATGGTGGTAATGATGATACTGCCCTAGAAAAGAAGAAGCAACTTTTGCATGAGTATGCTGTGTTCAAGGCTCTTCCCAATGACAAGCTAAGTGAGGTAAGAAGCA
This sequence comes from Glebionis coronaria, assembly GCA_025667525.1. NCBI lineage: Eukaryota > Viridiplantae > Streptophyta > Magnoliopsida > Asterales > Asteraceae > Glebionis > Glebionis coronaria. Next base: position 443,547 of record JANFOE010000656.1, on the reverse strand, counting down.
GGCTTCTAGACATCACTAGCAAATTTTCCTTTATGGTAACAAAGTATAATGATGTTGATATCATTACTACTTTCCTTAAAAGTCTTGGTGATGCATGGAAAATTGAATCTAGGTCTATCATTGCTACCAATGCCCATAAGAGTTCTACTTTTGATGATGTCTACAATAAGCTAAAGATTGTAGAGAATGAAATCCTGTTGGATCATGGAAGCAAATCTACCTCTAGAAACATGGCTTTCATCTCACATAGTAAAGCTCAAGTTAATAAGAGAGAATCATATGTGCATCCTGTTACTGGATTACCATGTGTCAACGGTGGATCAACCTTTGTCAGCGCTTCACATTCAGACGTTGTTACATACAATGTTGACTCACCAAGGATTAAACCTGCTGGTATTGATCTAGACACAGTATGTGCATACATTGCTGCATTATCCAATGGTTCATTGATTACATATGAGGACCTTGAGCAAATCAGTGAGGATAATTTAGAAGAGATGTATATTAAATGGAATATGGCACTTGCAAGCATAAGGGCCAACAAATGGAATAGGAGATTCAGAAAGAAGATGACCTTTAATGCTAAAGACACTGCTAGGCTTGATAAATCTAAGGTTGGGTGTTACAACTGCCATAGGATGGGTAAATTTATGAGGGAATGCAGATCTCCAAGAAGATCTGATGCTGGAAAGACTTCAAGCCAAATCATCAAGGTTGAAGTCACAAAGGCTATGGTTGCCATGCAAGACATTGATGGTGTTGGATGGGACTGGAGCTTTTTGGCAAAGGATTTGGAAGAGAACAAGGCCTTGATTGCAGATAAGGAAGAAGAAGAGCATGTTCAGTTTGCTCTCATGGCACATTCTTCGTCTTCATCAGATAATGAGGTATATGATGATGCTTTCTGTAGTAAAGGCTGTCGTTTAAACACTGAAAAACTTAACAAAGAAATTTTAAAGTTAAAATCAGATGTTTTTGATGAAAAATGCAAGCTATATAATTATCAAATGGCACTTGTTCAAACTGAAAAGACTGTAGAAGAATATAAGAAAATGGAATTTGACCTAAAAGATCAAATTAATGTTTTGTCTCACGACCTCAAAGTTAGTGTTGAACTTAGGGACATACTGATGAGATCCAAAGGAGTAATACAACTTAAGTTAGATGAGGACATTAAAGATAAAGAGAATGTAGGCTTAAGATTCAAAAGTTTGATAAAGCCACTCAAACCCTAGAAAAATATGTAAGTGAGCAAAGAGATTCTAGGGATATGTCTGAGATTGGACTAAAAGAGTATGTTGCTGTTCCACCACCTGCTGGAAACTTTCATGGTGTCTTGAGAAAGGATTTGTCTTGGACTGGTATACCAGAACTCCAAGAAAAGGAATTCATTCCTCCACCAAGAGTTCCTACTCCAGTAAAGGAGTATAGACAGAAAGTGACTGACTTGGAACAATGGAAGAAAGCCAATCCTACATTGTTTGTTAAAGGTGGAATGCTTAGTGAGAGTCCACTTGAGTCCACACCCATAACTGTGACCAACCCTTCTACTAGAAAACCTGTTGACCTTGGCTCATATGTTAATAGAAAACCTAGTGTTAAGTATGCAGAAATGTATAGAAAACCTAGGTCACCACAAAGCCAGGCTAGTGTTAATGGGACAGGGTTCTTTCAATCTAGACCTAAGGTTATGTATAGAAAAGCTTGTTATATATGTGGGAGTTTTTCTCATTTGGCTTATAAATGTGTCAGTGCTTCAAAAGTCAATGCTAACAATAAGTCAACCATGGTCAGACCCAGGCCTTATGTCCAACCAAGTCCACAAGTTACTAGACCAACTCCATTCTTTACTAAATGGACAAACACTCATGGACAAATGCCCTTTCAAAAGACTAATACATGGTCTAACATACAATGGGTTCCTGTAGCAAACCCTAATTTTGGCGCTGATAAGTTCAAATTCAGCGCTGACAAGAACAAATTTAACGTTGACAGGAATGCTTCCAACGTTGTTAGACCAGGTAATAACAAGTACTTGAAGCCTAAGGGAAAGGGGTCTAGAGCTTCATCTAGTTTGACATGGAGACCCAAACAAGACCAAAACCCTAATTCTGATGGGATTTCTATGACCTGTAACAGATTTCATTATATTTCAAAGGTTATAACTAAACCAATTGGGATAAACTGGGTGTTCAAGCCTCAAAGGGATGAACAAGGGGTTTTTATAAGGACTAAATGTGTTCTTGTTGAACAACCAAATGAATCCAAGTCTGCTCAGGCTTGGGTTCCCAAATAAAACTAATTTGTTTTCTTTATGTGCAGGGCATTCAAAAGCAGGTAAATGATTATAGATATTGGGACAATGGATGCTCTAGGCACATGACGGGGAAGGAAGATTATTTGACTAACTTTACCCCCATTAAAGTTGGTGACAAAGTGTACTTTGGAGGAGGATATGGTACAATTTCTTGCAAAGGCACTCTTATCACCAATAATTTGCGTTTTGAAAACGTATTTCAGGTAAAATAACTTGATTATAATTTGTTTAGTGTGTCACAAGTTTGTGATAATAAGAATAAGGTTCTTTTCACGGATACTGAATGCTTGGTGTTAAGCAAAGACTTTAAGATGCCCGATGAGAAGTTCATTGACTATAGAACACCTAGGCATAAGGACATCTATAATGTTAATCTTAATGGTATTAGGATGAACAACAATTTGTCATGTCTATATGCTAAAGCTTCAGTAGATGAAAATAATATATGGCACAGAACGTTAGGGCACATAAACTTTAAGAACATCAACAGACTTGTGAGACATGGTTTAGTTGATGGTTTGCCTGAAAAGTCTTTCCACAATTATCATTCTTGTGTTGCATGTCTTAAAGGCAAACAACACAAAGTCTCATTTAAGTCTAAACTTGTGCACTCTAGTTCTAAACCACTTCAATTGCTACATATGGACTTATTTGGCCCAACTAATATAGAAAGTTTGAATGGTAAATCCTATTGTTTTGTCATAACTGATGATTTTTCTAGATTTACGTGGACTTTCTTTTTGGCCTTAAAAAGTGAAACTGCCACAGTTTTGATTAAATTTATTACCCAAATTGAAAAGAAGACAGGGAATGAGGTTAAAATACTTAGAAGTGATAATGGTGGTGAATTTAGAGACCAATTGTTAGATGCCTTCTGTGTTAATAAAGGGATTACTAGGGAGTTTAGCATAGCTAGAACCCTACATCAGAATGGGGTGGCTGAAAGGAAGAATAGGACACTCATAGAAGCAGCTAGGACAATGTTGGCTGATGCTCACTTTCCCATTGCTTTTTGGGCAGAGGCTGTAAATACAGCCTGCTATGTTCAGAATAGAGCTTTGGTCAACAAAATCCATAATAAGACACCTTATGAGCTATTTTGGAATACGAAACCCAACATAGGTTTTCTTAAACCCTTTGGATGTCATGTAGTGATCCTAGATACTAGTGATGCCTTAGGAAAGTTTAGTGCTAAAGGTGATGAAGGCTACTTTATGGGGTATTCAATGCAGAGCAAAGGATATAGGGTTTACAATAAGAAGGAAAAACGTATACTTGAAAAAGTACATGTTAAGTTTTTAGAGAACAAACCTAGTGATCCTGAGAGTGGAACAAATTGGTTCTTTGATCTAGAGACATTATCTAGAACCTTGAATTATATGCCTGTTACTAATCCAGACATTGTGAAAAAGGATTCAAATGTTGTGGAAGAACCTATTGTTGAAATTGCAGGTAAACAGGTTGACAAGGAAGAAGGATCATATGCAGTCAAATCAGACCACATACTTGAGTATGTTACCATTCCTATATGGACTAATGGATTTGCACAAGCTGCTGCTATTGATAAGGAGAAAGTAGGTCCACAAGAGAAGCCAGTTGATGAAAACACGCATGAATCTCCAAGCGCTGATAAAGGCAAATCCGACTCTGACAGGCCAAATTCAGGCGTTGATAGCTAAAACGCTGACAACCCATTTGACCATTTATTCTCTTCTAATACTTTTGAACAAGGTGAACCTTTCATAGTTCATGAAGAGGTTCATTCTAGTGATGATGGAGGAGGATATGAAGATGATATTGGCAACATGAAGACTGAGATTGAAGACAACACACTTATTGAAGGAGGAACACTTACAACTAATATCAAAAATCATCCTCCTTCTCTAATCATTGGTGATGTTTTGTCTCCTGTTCAAACAAGAAGGTCTCATCAGACTCAAGGAGGTTTCATTGCCAATATCCACAAGAAGGTTGATACCCCTCTTGTACAGGCATGTTTGTTTGCTTGTTTTCTGTCACAACAGGAACCCAAGAAGATTTTTGATGCTCTCAAAGAACCAAGTTGGGTGGAAGCAATGCAGGATGAGCTTCACCAGTTTGCTATTCAAGGTGTTTGGGAGTTAGTGTATTGTCCAAGGTATGTTAGACCTATTGGGACACGTTGGGTTCTTAGAAACAAGAAAGATGAAAGAGGTATTGTGATCAGAAACAAGGCACGTTTAGTTGCTCAAGGCTATACACAAGAAGAGAGAATAGACTATGAAGAGGTTTTTGCACCTGTTGCAAGGATTGAAGCAATAAGGATTTTTCTAGCCTATGCTTCTTGCATGGGCTTCACAGTTTATCAAATGGATGTGAAGAGTGCTTTTCTTTATGGCACAATTGCAGAGGAGGTTTATGTGATGCAGCCTCCTGGTTTTTGAAGATTCAGAACATCCAGACAAGGTGTATAGGGTGAAGAAAGCAATGTATGGACTTCATCAAGCCCCAAGAGCATGGTATGGAACATTGTCCACCTATCTGGTGGAAAATGGATTTAAGAGGGCCCCATAGACCAGACTTTATTTACCAAGAAGACTGGTAAGGACTTTCTACTTGTTCAGGTCTATGTGTATGATATCATCTTGTTGGGATTTAAAACTAGTTAAACCATTAACTACGAGTACGCGGCGGAATGGATCTAGTATAACAATCATGATTAACACATAATAAAACAATAAAAAAACCAACCTTTTAATTAATTGAATAAATCAATTAATGATCTTGATCTTGAAGCTATAACGGTAAAGTAACCGTCCTTTAACGTTTGCTCACACGGCACGTCAAACGAACACACCACGATGCTAGTGGTAACTTCACTTCGATAGATCTTACAACTTAAAACCCTAAGATCCAAAACCCTAATTGGATCGCGTAAGGATCCGGTTTATAAATAGTTACAAGATACTAGGAAAAATCACCAGAAACCCTAATTAGGGTTTACAATAAATCGGACCACAAGGGGATACTAAAACCTAGATTATGAGATCTAGGGTTTAGTTATGAAGCTTAAATCTTTATAAGAAAACCACCAAGAAGGATCGATCTTATAAAGGTTAAACCTTTATCTGTGATTTTAGGTTAAAGGAAAAATTTGTTCGATTTGGGTGTTGGGGGTGTTGCGATCGGACGAAACAAGGAAGAGGGAGAGACAAAATTTGTGAGGGGTATGGGATTGTATTTATACACATCCTAGCACCTCCTCAAAATTATTAAGGCCCAACCCAACACCTAAATTAAGTAAGTAATTACTTAATTAACAAACCAAGGATCCTTCTAGACCCCTTAGGGTATTCGGCCGCCTATAGGGCACCGGAGGGTTCTAGAAGTCGATTTCCTTCCTTAATTTAAATAACGCACTCGCATTAAATTAACAAAAACCCTTTAATTAATTTAACCACCGTTAATTAAATAAAACGTGAAGTTTTTATTAAACGTTTATTTATAAATAATAAAACGTAAATAAACGTGTGTTCTCCGTATTGAGTGTGTGCCCCCGATAGGCTCACGCATGTACCGATGGATAAACTATCGCATATCTCAACAGCTCCCACTTGTGAGAGTTTTAGACATACAACGTCCATAATGAAGCATCTAGCAACACTTCATTATAACCGGAAAATGTTGAGTTAAATAGTTTCAAGGATAAGATCTTAAAAGCTAGTAATGGTGTACGATTATTTGAGCTTGCTGATAATCATCCCTTTATTTCAATGTACCGGTTAAACCATGGATATGGATCCTAACTCATTCCATATAGTTTAACTTTAATTCCTCGTTTACAAATTAATTTAGATAGTCCAAATTGTAACAAGCATCATCTTGATTACATTTTGGGTACGGCCATACAATTATCTAATTAATTCTGGAGGGGATCCAGGGTACTTCACTGCACTATATCAGATTGGAGGAATGAATTCTATATTGACTGCAAGTGTCTGTGGATGCTGCTTCACTACACTTCGAATTAGAGTAGTTATAGCTAGATATTCTGAACTAGCGTTGGAAATAAAATCAAGAAGCGATATCCACACATGCACAACTTGTTTGCATCTCAAGTCTAAGGATGACCTAATCCTCACCATTTATGTATTCTAATTTACTCATGACAACGGATCCAAAAGTAACCATTCGAAAGTTCGGGGTGTCCAATATTCATATCAATGAATAACATATGAGTTTGGTTGGAAACCGTCCACCATATATACCAGTATATTACCAACACTCATATTTGTCTTAATGTATACAATATTCCCATATTGTTTAACTGACAATGGACATGTTTAGAATAATTAAATATTCAAGGATTTAAACATACAAACATAGGGCAACAACAATTATATGAAGATAACAAACATCAAATATCTTTATTCGTCACAAAATAATAAATTGTCTTACAATCCCAAATTATCCAAATACTACGATAACACAGATTACATAAGACTATTAGCTGGAAGCAAACCAAATCCATGAGTCAACATGGAATGCCTCTTAAGGTCTAACGCCTTTGTGAATGGGTCAGCTAAATTATCGTCTGTGTGAACTTTCTCCAGACTAACATCACCCAGTTCAATCACTTCTTTGAGGTAGTGAACTTTGGAACGATAATGTTTCGCACCTTTAATGATTCCTGGTTCATTAGCTATAGTAATGGCTCTGGTATTGTCACAATACATCGTCATAGGTTCATTATTTGTGGGAACAACACCAAGCCCAGAAATAAACTTCCTAATCCAAACTGCCTCTTTAACAGCCTCCGAAGCGACTATATACTCAGCCTTTGTAGATGAGTTTGCATGGATGGTCTGCTTTGCGCTTTTCCAGCTTACAACACCTCCATTCAGCATGAAAACATATCCCGTCTGAGACTTCATGTCATCAGCATCCGTAAGATATCCAGCATCAGTGTAGCAAGCAACCCTGAGCTCTCTTTTCATATCTCCTCCATAAACAAGAAACATGTCTTTGGTATGCCTAAGATACCTCAGAATGTTCTTAACAGCAGTCTAGTGAGAATCACAAGGATTTTGCTGAAATCGGCTAGTCATGTTCTGAGAGAACGCAACATCAGGTCTCGTACATCTAACAACATACATGATTGATCCTATTGCCGAAGCATAAGGAACTCTTTGCATGCGTCTCACCTCATCAGGGGTTGATGCTCCTTGAGTCTTAGATAATTTTGATTTAGTTTGCATGGGAACAAAGCCACGTTTGGAATTGTCCATGTTATACTTCTTCAAAATCTTATCTATGTAAGCACTTTGACATAAACCAATTAACCGTCTAGGTCTATCACGTATGATCTTGATTCCAAGAATATACGCAGCATCTCCCAAATCCTTCATGTAAAAACACCTTCCAAGGTAAGCTTTTACACTTTGCAACATTGGAATGTCTTTTCCCATCAACAATATGTCATCGACATACAGAACAAGAAACACTACGCTACTCCCACTAGCTTTGATATATACACATGGCTCATCAGGATTTTGATTGAAACCAAATTTCTTGATTTCATCATCAAACCTCTTGTTACATTGCCTTGATGCTTGCTTAAGTCCATAAATGGATCTTTGAAGCTTGCATACACGGTTTGGATACTTTGGATCAACAAAACCCTCAGGTTGCTTCATATAGACTTCTTTGTAAAGCAGTCCATTGAGGAAGGCGGTTTTAACATCCATTTGCCAAATCTCATAGTCATAGAACGCGGCTATGGCTAAGAGAATCCTTATAGCTTTGATATCCGCAACAGGAGAGAAGGTTTCTTCATAATCAACCCCGAAGGTTTGAGTGAAGCCCCTCGCTACATATCGAACTTTATAGGTGTGTACATTGCCATCCATGTCGGTCTTTTTCTTGTACAACCACTTGCCACTAACGGTTCTAGCGTTAGGGGGAAGGTCAACTAAGATCCAGACATCATTGTCTTTCATGGATTGCATCTCCACATTCATAGCATTCAGCTATTTTTCAGATTCAGGATCTGCCAATGAAGCTTTGTAGTTAGTGAGTTCATTATGATCCCCTAACTCATGTTCCTCAGCGTCAATGTATAAACACATACGGTCAGGAGCACGCCTAGTGCTTGTAGACTTTCGAATAGGAGCTATATCACTTATAGGTTCATCAATTTCTTGATCATCCTCTTCATGATTGCTAGTGTTTTCAGAAGGATGTATATCTTCATCTTGAATTACTTCAAGATCTTCTATGCTCCCACTTGCTTCTTGATTCATAAGATTACTCTCTAGGAATTCAGCAATACGAGCAACAAATACTTTGTTCTCGGGTGGGTAATAGAAGGAGTAACCCGTCGTTTCCATTGGGTAACCTACAAATATACACTTAACAGATCAGGGCTCTAGTTTGTCCGGTTTGATAAGCGTGTCACGCTTAACAAGAGCCTCACATCCCCAGACCTTTAAGTAAGACAACTTAGGGGCTTTCCCATACCATACTTTGTATGGAGTATTTTCAACCTTCTTAGTTGGAACCATATTGAGTATGCGAGCAGCAGACTCAAGAGCATAATCCCAAAAGGATTTTGGAAGAGTTGTTTGGGCCATCATGGAATGAACCATATCAAGTAAGGTTCTATTTCTCCTCTCAGAAACACCATTATGTTGTGGTGTATATGGAGGAGTTCTGTGGGAAACTATTCCATGTTCCTTAAGATGCTCCAGAAATTCATAACTTATAAATTCACCTCCACGATCCGAACGTAGTGCCTTTATGGTTTTACCGAGTTGATTTTCTACTTCCTTTTGAAACACCTTAAAAGTTTCAAACACTTCATGTTTATGCTTTAGCAAGTAAACATAACCATAACGACCAAAGTCGTCAGTGAAAGTGACGAAGTAACTTGCACCTTGTCTTGACACGGTTCTAAATGGACCACATACATCGGTGTGGATTAGTCCAAGTAGATCTTTAGCCCTCTCCACTTGATGTGAATAAGGTTTACGTGCCATCTTTCCAGATAAACATGAAACACACTTGTCAAAGGAGTCATCATCGTTTGACTTAAGCAATACATCAGATTGTAATTGCTTAATGCGCTTTTTGCTTATGTGGCCAATGCGACAATGCCATAGCAATGTAGAGTCCAAATTAGATTTGGCCCTTTTGTTGCTTATAGCATACATAGAACTATTGTTTGCATTAGAATCACACATATCAATTTCATAAATACCATTACTAGGAATAGCACTAAAATAAAACATATTATTTTTCGAAACTGAAATACTTGCATTATTCTCAAAACGATTAACAAATACATCGTCATACAAACATGAAACTGAAACAACCCCTCTAGAAATAGAAGGTGCGTAATGATAATTATTCAAAATAACAACTAGTCCACTAGGGAGAAATAATTGAAAAACACCAATGGCTTCAACAGCTGCACGATGACCATTGCCCACGTACAGATTCAAAGCTCCTGGCTTCAGCTTCTTACTTATCCTTAGACCTTGAGTAGTATTACCGATGTGAGTACCACAACCAGTGTCATAAACCCAAGATTTATTAGGAAAAGTAAAGAGTTCTATAGTGAAGATACCTGAAGTGCTAGCTCCTTGAGAGGACTTCTTTTTCTTCCACAACTCAGCGAGATACTCTGGACAGTTTCTCTTCCAATGACCAATGTCACCGCATTGGTGACAAATGGCATCCTTAGCAGGATTCTCTCCTTTTGGTGGAGGGGGAATCTTGGCTCGGGGAGTAAAGTTAGCTACTTTCTTCCCTTTACCACGATTCTTACCCTTCGCAGCATTAGACGGTTTAGCATTGTTAGGCTTTTGAATCCTTCCTGCCCTAATAGCATTAATGGTATTAGGAGTAGTAGGTGAAACGTTTTCTCATGTAGCTTTAGCATGGCATGCAATTCTAGTATTGTCTTCCCCAGGCCATGCATATTGTACTCTTGCACGAACCTATCATAATCCTTATTCAGTGAGGCTAAAATTAGGCTAACCGAAAGTTTCAAGGACATGGGGTGACCCAAACATTCCAAATTCTCTATGTACCCCTTCATCTTCAAGACATAGGAGCTCACAGATTGTCCATCCTCATGTTTACACGCGTGAAAGGTACGTGCAACATCAAGGAGTTCTTGATCAGCTTGTTCAGTGAACATGGTTTTCAATTCTTCCATCATTGACCATGCGCCATGACCCTCCAAAAGTTTCTGGAGTTCAGGGGACATAGTCATGAGCATAAGGCCAGCAATTTCTCTTGACCTTTTCACCCAAGTTGGATGTAAATCCGGGTCTTGCTCTGGTCCTTCATGACCATGAGGCAGAATTTCTGGTTGATCAGGAATTGGTTGCTCAAGATATTTAACCAAGTCATCAGTTTTGAGCGCTATTCGAAGAGCACGATACCAATCAACGAAGTTATTCTCAGTCAACTTCATCTTTTCAAGGAATGACTTAACAACCGTGTTGTTTAAGCAAGAGTTTTTGATTATTCATCTGCAAAATAAAAGTTCAACGATTAGTATTTTCGATAATTACATTCTCAAAGAATTAACTACCCAATTTAATCATGTTGAGACTAAGATCCTTGCTTGCACTCCCACTTAATATTAGAGGTCCGACCATCTAGTATCAAGTAGGGCAAGCGGTAAGCGACAAGCGTTAATTGCATTACAAGTGCAACTCTTAGATTTATGAGACGATTCATGAAGTTTATTTGTTGTAGAGTGCTTGGATGAGATGTTCTCTCATCTCTTTCGAGCACCTTTGAACATCTCAAACAAACTTGTTCCACACGTAATAAAGTCATGAGTATGTTTCATCTCATCTTTATGCCTTGGGTTCCGAATCTGACCGGGAACTCGACTTTAAGTCGTACCAATTTGAAGCATGCAATTATTAGCAAAGGTCTGACCAGTGACAAAGATCACCTCGGGTATGTAATTCGCCCTAGGTCTAACCAGATGACGAAAAACAACTACAAGCACTTCTAAATTGGATGGCATAGACTTAAAAATTTCAAATAGGTATCACATAAGTTCTAGAAAAACAAATGTCAAAGTGTGTAAAAGAATGCATGCAATTCATTCTCTTAGCACTAGTTAAGAAAACAATTTATTAACTTTTTGGTTTAGGCGTGTTTTACCGCGGGAGAAGATTAAAGAGAGATCAAACCCTATATCCTTCTCTTCATGCACCCGAAAGTGCAAGTGCTTGGGATAATTATCCCATAAGTGCCGAAACACCTATGGAACACGAGAGAAGATTAAAGATCCCTCAAACCCTAGATAGCTCGACTAGAGCACGAAGTGCAATAGCAAGTACATCATTAGTAAAAACACAAAACGGTGTTGTAGTTTTAAGTATTGTAAAACTAATTGATTTTGCAAATCACGTCGTTGAGAAGATAGTTTATAAGCCATCATTACGCTATGTAAGCCCAACTCGAGTGACAATATGATTTCACAAAAACAATTAGAATACAATAAAAACAAGTTTCATAGTTCTTATGTCAATATTAAGATTTGTTCAAAAATCAAGATTTTAACAAATAACACATAGCCGATTCGCAAGGAAAATATGGTGTATTAATATGACATAGTTTTAAAGCTAGTTTCGATATAAGTACAATCCGTTTTTATAATTCCTAGAATCTTGAATGATTACGTTTTGCAATTCATAATGGAAAACAAATAAGCACATAAAACAGACAGAAGGGGGTAGAAGCAGAAGACAGACTCTATATGAAAGCGGTAAATCATATAAGATCCAAGTCTCGAATGAGTCTTCCCCAAATTGAGGACCAAAGACCCTCATCAAGTTTTCGAGCATGGTACTTGATGAAGTGTAAAGTATCACAAACGTGAGATGCAAAGGTCTTTGACGGATAATAAAAAACGAAAGTAATTATTAACCGGTTCAATTTAAACCTACCCAATTTTAATAGATCTAGATTAAGATTAAAACTTTATGACAAATATGCATGTAATTGTCATAAAAACATAAATAAAAGAGATTTTAAAGCGAAACAAGCGTGTTTTATTCTATGTGTAACCCATGAATGCCATATGATTTAACTCGTAATGCCACTGTTGGGATTTAGAACTAGTTAAACCATTAACTACGAGTACGCAGCGGAATGGATCTAGTATAACAATCATGATTAACACATAATAAAACAATAATAAAAACAACCTTTTAATTAATTGAATAAATCAATTAATGATCTTGATCTTGAAGCTATAACGGTAAAGTAACCGTCCTCTAACGTTTGCTCACACGTCACGTCAAACGAACACACCACGATGCTAGTGGTAACTTCACTTAGATAGATCTTGCAACTTAAAACCCTAATATCCAAAACCCTAATAGGATTGCGTAAGGATCCGGTTTATAAATAGTTACAAGATACTAGGAAAAATCACCGGAAACCCTAATGAGGGTTTACAATAAATCGGACCACAAGGGGATACTAAAACCTAGATTATGAGATCTAGGGTTTAGTTATGAAGCTTAAATCTTTATAAGAAAACCACCAAGAAGGATCGATCTTATAAAGGTTAAACCTTTATGTGTGATTTTAGGTTAAAGGAAACTTTTGTTCGGTTTGGGTGTTGGGGGTGTTGCGATCGGACGAAACAAGGAAGAGGGGAGAGACAAAATTTGTGAGGGGTATTGGATTGTATTTATACACATCCTAGCACCTCCTCAAAATTATTAAGGCCCAAACCAACACCTAAATTAAGTAAGTAATTACTTAATTAACAAACCAATGATCCTTCTAGACCCCTTAGGGTATTCGGCCGCCGATAGGGCACCGGAGGGTTCTAGAAGTCGATTTCCTTCCTTAATGTAAATAACGCACTCGCATTAAGTTAACTAAAACCCGTTAATTAATTTAACCACCGTTAATTAAATAAAACGTGAAGTTTTTATTAAACGTTTAATTATAAATAATAAAACGTAAATAAACGTGTGTTCTCCGTATTGAGTGTGTGCCTCCGATAGGCTCACGTATTTACCGATGGCTAAACGATCGCATATCTCAACACATCTTTGGTTCATCAAGTCCAAAGATGAGTGAAGACTCTTCCAAGCTCATGACAGACAAATTCAAGATGAGTGCAATGGGAGAGATGAACTTCTTTCTAGGTTTACAAGCCCAACAGAAAGAAGATGGTATCTTTATCTCTCAAGACAAGTATGTAGCAGAAATCTTGAAGAAGTTTGGCTTTTCTCCACATGAAAAACAGGCTAGCACACCCATGGATAGGGAACACCCTTGGGGAAACACTGGAGATGGAAAAGAAGTGGATGTCAGGCATTATAGATCAATGATTGGATCGTTGATGTATCTTACAGCTTCTAGACCTGACATCATGTTTGCTGTGTGTGCATGTGCACGCCAACAGGTGACTCCCAAAGAGTGTCATCTCCATGCTGTCAAAAGGATCTTTAGATACCTTAGGTGCTATCCTACATTGGGGTTATGGTATCCAAAGGATTCTCAATTGGAGCTTATTGTTTATTCAAACAGTGATTATGGATGTGAAAAGTTTGATAGAAAATCCACAACTGGTGGATGCCAATTTCTTGGGAGCAGATTAATATCTTGGCAATGCAAGAAACAAACAGTGGTGCCCAATTCTACAACTGAAGTAGAATATGTTGCAGCAGCTGCTTGTTGTGGACAAGTTCTATGGACACAAAACCAGCTGTTGGATTATGGGTATAATTTTATGCATAGCAAGATATTTGTAGATAATAACAGTACATTGTGCATTATTAAGAATCCTGTACATCATTCTAAAACAAAACACATAGAAATTAGGCATCATTTTATAAGAGATTGTTTTGAAAAAGGTTTAATACATCCAGATAGGGTAGACACAGAAGAAAATGTGGTTGATCTTTTAACTAAACCTTTTGATGTTGGGAGGTTCCAGTACTTGGTAACAAGTATTGGAATGATCAATCTCACATAAACGTGTTTTTTAAGTCATATGTCTAGTTTGTACAAGATGTGTACTGTTATTAGTCTTTGTACAAGATTAGGTTTTCCACTTTATTTTTCTAACGCTGATAAAAGTTATTTTAACACTGATAAGTGTTAGAATGGACGCTGACAGCAATATGTTAGTTTTGTAGTTTTTGATCTAATCATACAGGCATTATGAGCATGGTACAAATGGATACAGAGTTGCTTATGGATATTTGGAGCTTACTAGGAGTATGTTTAAGTTTATGGATGATGGTTGGAATGTTATACATTCCTATCTTGACATAAATTTTTATTGCATATTTTATTTTTGGCAACTTTGTATATCATAGTTTAAGGGGAGGTTTAGGAAACCTTTAGGATTTTTGGGTATTCTTATAATACTCTCATCACAGTTCTAGATTGTGTCCACTGGTGAGTACGAGTTAGTTTTCTAAATCGTGAGGCACTGTAGCATGCAAAGTTGATATACTGTGCACGCTGCCAAGACTTTTTGGCCTAGAATTAGATTTGGTCGGTTGGGAGACTTGTGAAAATTTTTATTGGGCTTACCTGGGAAGTTACAAAGGATTTATATGAGATAACTTCATTGTTAAGAACTTTGGTTAGCAAGGGACACTTGAGGACAATTATGTCTATCTTGCTTAAGCAAGTGTCCATGATTGGACAGTGCTTGCCACCCTATAGTGATTTTCAGTCTATGAGTTATCTTCACTAGGATAAATTACTTTGTTAAGGTCCTTTTTTTTCTTTTTAGTACTTTTTATTTTTGGAGGCTGGCATTTTTTTTCCAAACGCTGATAAGACCAATTTTAACGCTGACATGGAAAATTTCCAACACTGACAAGAATATAGTCGTTGGACGCTGATACGTTATTTTTTACCGTTGACAAATATTGGGTCCTACCCAGTTGTTATTTTTGACGAAAATATGGGCCGTAATTTTAAGAGTTGGTAACTTTTTATTAATGTTTGTGATAAGTTATATATTTTCAAGATTTTCATAATTACTTTTTTAATATAACTGCCTCACGTTTTGACCAATCACATATTTTCACCTCTCCTATATATTTGGCTCGTTTCTTTTAAACAGGGTAACTGCTTATTCTTATCTAACTATAATTTCTCAAACTGTCATCTCTCCATAACTTTTATCACAACTTTCTTACATCAATCATCAATGGCGCCTAAGTTTAAACCTACAGATTTGGAATTGGGGTTCAGGAGTCAACACAACATGGTGGCTTATTTGCAAGCTGATAATACTCTGTTTCCCCAATATACTCAGATGGTTGAGTATTTGAATGCGTCCCTTTTAAGGTATGCACTTTCACATACTCCTCTTGTCCGTGTCACACACATTAAACAGTTTTAGAATACTGTACGTTCCTCAACAGTTAATGAAGTGACTACATTGACTGCTATTGTCCATGAGGTTCCATGGGTGGTTACTGAAGCTTTGGTTCGCCAAGCTTTGCATCTTAATGATGTAGATGGCATAACCACCCTACCCATTGCAGAGCTAGAGCAAGGACTCCAAGCCTTGGGTTATCCTTTGCCTGAAGAAGGCCATTTAAACAAATATACAAAACAACAATTTCCTCCGGCTTGGAAGTACCTAATACATGTCATTCATCAATGTTTGAGTCCCAAATGCTCTTCACACAATGAAATCAACCGATCATTTGGGAGTGCCATTGTGTGTCTTGCAACTGGGCAAAAGTATAACTTTTCAAAAATGATTTTTGATGGCATGTGTCATAATAAGGGTAACAAGATGACTCTTGCTTACCCTAGGTTTTTACAAATGGTTTTTGACTTACAAGGATACTGCAATAGGGATCATGAAAATTTTTATACGATCCCTGTACAAAAGAAATCTATTTTTGGGAAGATGAACACTGAACCATATAGAGACATACCCCTCACCCAAGCCATGCTTGTTGTTATTGAAGCAGCTGCAAACCCTCAACCTCACCCACAACCTCAACCAGACCCCTTGCCTGAACAACCTCCATCACCCTAGCAAATGGAAATTGACCTAAAACAATTCAATGCTGACACTTTAAATGTTGGCGTTGACACTATATATCCAGACGCTGACACCACTTTACCACAAACCCAAACACCCCTTAACCTCCAAACAGACCCTCAATCCACCAGTTGTGGATTTCCTATTGGTTGGAAAAATGCCAAAGGACTACTAGAGTGTTCTCCTCTAGTGGTCCTAGCCATGTAGTAGAGAGAACCACCACCACAAGTGTGGTTGGTGACATGGGTGGGGCTGGGACTATTGGTTCTAGCTTAGATGCAGGCCAAGACAGTCCTAACATCATTAAGACCCCCTACATGCCCCATGAAACTAATTTGGTAGGTCAAATTCCCATTCTATAGGAGGGCAGATTGGAACCTTACACCATTTTGGAATTGACGGCGGTCTACATTAGCTTGAAGAAGCAAAATGCAGACCTTGTACAGATTTTCATAGGTCAGGGTCTTGAACTCAAGCAATTGAGGGAGAGACTAGTTGTTTTGGAGAGTGTCCAAGCTAGGAACAGGAAAACAAGAGTCCCTTCATCAGGAGAGGATTCTTACAAAGGGGAGGAAGATGCACCAACAGAACCTTTCAACTTGAGTGACAAGGGATCACAGGATGAAGAAGGTGGTTCTTTTTGTACAAAACAGGTGGAAGTTGCTGAAGTTTTGACAAGCTTGAAGGAAAAGCTAGTTATTGATGTCTCCTTGCTTACTCCAAAGAAATTATCATTTGTGGAGATGCTGGAAGAAGTTACCAAGTCAGCCGCTAATGTTCATAATTTGTGCGCTGACAAGAGTAAAAAAAAGCGTTGACAGACCCACACGTATAATTGGTGTATCCTAACCATCAGTTATTATTAGGGATGTTTCAACACAGGTACCACCAACTACTTTACCAACCATTGGAGCAAAAGACAAGGGTAAAGCAGTCTTAGTGGAAGTTAAGAAGCCAAAGAAGAATGAAGCCCATATTCAGTTTGATCAAGCTTTGGCTGCACAACTACAAGAAAAAGATTGGGCTACTACAGAGAAAGAAAAAGATGGTAGTGATGATGAGAGCTCAGATTCTAGTGTTATGATCATTGAAGATCCAGAGAGGTTGGAGTATGGAGAGGAGTTGGCTAAGGAAAGACTTGAGGAGTTGAAAATGCAAGTAGATTTTGAAATGCCTGAAGTGGTGAGAATGTATTTTGCATGGGAGAATAAAGTTACAGAAAATCCAAATATGACGATTTCTGATCAAATTTGGGGTTTGGAGATTCTGCTAAGATTTCAACGAGATTGCAAGGTAATCTTGAAGTATAAGGCTAGCAAGGCTCTTTCAAAGCTTAAGAGAGATAGAAGAGAGCTCTATTATATGCTTCTCAGATGTCATCAAGGGGGTTGGACTTTCAAGAAATTGAAGAAGTTATCCTTTGATGAATTAGAGTTTCGTGCCTATCCTATTTGGGCACGTGTTCAAGAGGAAAATACTATCAGACTCCCTTCTGATGAAAGAAAGGAAGAAATTGAAGAAGAAATGCAGATCCAAAAGGCTTCAATTACACCAAGTCTAGTGAAGAATGGACTTCCTATTGAGTTCCTAGATTTGGATAGAGTGAATCCTAGTGAAGCAGTTATTAGAAGCAGCATTAAGCTCTCACCATCGGAAGCTTCACATGTTGTAGAGGTATTACCTTTATATTACAGAAACCCTATTGTTCACTATGAAGAAGATGCAAGTGGGTTCTGGATGATCACCAGATATGGAAAGAAGGTACATACTTTTACTTCTTTCATATCTTTGTTTGCAAGCCTGGATAGAGAAGACTTGGTAGATCTTTGGGGATTGATGAAGGCCAAGTATGAGGCTGAAGCACCTACTTCAGTCAATGGAATACAGATCTGGGCATCCTTCAAAAGGATGATTGAACCAGATGATGCAGATCCAATATGGTTGGATTTGGATGATATCAGTGGACTTCAATGGCGTCTACATTCAGCAACTGGTGTTTACCATTTGAGTACTACAAAGTTTTCAGAATATCTTCTTGTGGATTTTGAATATCCTATGTCCAAGGAAGTTTTGAAGCGGATGGTGTCAACACAGCTGGAAATGGATTATACTAGTGATGCTGGTAAAGATTTAATTAGATTTATTTATTATCTAATTAACAAGTGATTTGTATTTGTAAGAATCCTCCTTGTACTTAGTTTTTATTCAGAAACTTGATTACTAGAGTAGATGTCAAGATTAGGGGAGGATTGTTGGGAATAAAATGAGCAAAGACACTTAGACGCTGACAAGAGTTATTTGGACGCTGATAAGAAGAAATCAAGCGCTGACAGATCAATCATGGACAAGAAGTATCCAAGCGCTGACAAGAAGAAGTCCAAACACTGATATGAAAACTTAGTCAACACGTTTGTTATTTGAAGAAAAGATATACTCAAATATTGTATTTTCTATATTTATCTTTTCCTAAAATAGTTGATAGGTTATCTATTGTACACGACTCCTTATGTTATAAAAGGAGGTCGTAGGGTTTATAGAATATATATTATTATTCAGTATTCGACTTTCATTGAAATCAAGTTTGTTTCATCAATCAAAAGTGAAAGTTTGTTTTACTTGTTCTTTATTCAAGTGTTAATTCCGCATAACACTTGGATTGTTCATACAACAAACAAAGTTTCTCTAAGTGTTTAACTTGATTTAATCTCGTTAACACAAAGCTAATCGATCTAAGTTTGGGATCAACAAAGGGTTTAGATGTGACATGGTCTATTGGATAACAATTATAGTAAAATGCAGATATCGTCTTTGTGGTTTCTCATTTTTGCATCTATCTTCTCTAAAGTCATTTCACCCTTATACTTGTCATAAAATGCCCAAAAAAAGTCGTTTTAATTTTCTTTCTTTTCGTTATTTTAGCAATTTGAAAGCACTTAAGACGTTTAAGAGGTTTTGAAGGTGTTTTCAAGCATTATAATAACTTTAAAAGAAGTATGAAAGATGTCAAGTCAATAATGAACAAATTTCTCAAGTCACAAAGAAAGTTGTCATTGTGAGCTATAGACGGCAACACACATTGTACCTGACGCCGCCGCGTCGACCCTTCAGACGACGTGGCCCATCTAACCTGACCGTGTCACAACTTATCAACAGTAGAAACCCATAGCATATTCGCACGACTGGCGACGTCGCACTTTGTGCCTGAGGTCGTTGCAACCCAAACTCTATATGTAGAACCCCTTCTAAACATACAATTCGTGTAAAATTCTAGGATTAGCTTGGAGAAACCATTGTGAGTCGATTTTAGGGTTTAAAAACCCTAAGAAACTCTATTCTTACACCTATAAACTGAAGAACAATGTGTTGTCTATTTTTATTAATCATGTCTATGTGTATGATGATTATGCCTTATATCTTTTCTTCCTTTGTTATGATAGGCTGAATCGTTTGTTGTTTATTGATGAGGCTACGTTTACTCGGGGTTGTGTTCGTTCTCTCGGGAATAGTTTGGGAGGCCAGTTTCGAACGTACAAGAGGTCTAGATGTAGGAAGGAGATTCTTTTGTTTTTTTGTATTTTATAAAAGCAATTAAATATCTGGGTGTAGGAGGTGGTTTTGACTAACACATTAAACTAATCCTAACATGATGTTGATAGAATTTCACCAAGTAAATTAAATGTGTCCACCTAATCACACACTACTCACTGCAATGTTCTCTTAATGTGTTTGCTACCCGTCGCATCTTATTCAATATGTTGTGTTTTCCGTTTTTGTTAATTACAAGTCATATGTGAAACAAGTAAAACCTAATATAATGGTTTGGAGACGTTTACTATATCCTACCTACTTGACATACACCCTCATAATCTTCTATGAGAAAAAATCATAAATCTAAATCACAGACAAACCCTAGTTCTACTCATTAACACACGCATTAACAACACTAAATGTATCCGCCAGAATAGAACACAAGAATATCATGCAATTGACGACCCGGTCAAGAGAGTTCACAAACAAGAACATGCACATATGTGGCGATGCATCATCTAATCACTCACGTTTCACTAGACATATCAAGAGTTAAGATATGAAGATCTAGTTTGGTTTCTAGAGCCTAACCTACACACTTTAATGCTAAGAAGCAACAAACACAAGAAGATCACATTATAGCTTTCACGCATTTATAAATAAACAACAAATAATTTAGTCTAGCATAACAAGAGAATAAAAGATAGAAGACACAATCATCAAATACATAGACATGATTAATGAAAATGAATAAAATCTTGTTCTTCTATTGATATGGGTGAAATAATGAAGTTTCTTAGGGTTTTGAAACCCTAAAATGTACTAACAATGGCTGCTTCAAGCTAGCCCTAAAATTCTACACGAATTGTATGTTTACAATGGGTCTATATATAGAGTTTGGGCTGCGACGATGTCAGGCTATAAGTGCGACGTCGTCATGCCTATGAATCTTCTATGGGCTTCTACTGTCTATAAGTTGTGACGTCGGTAGGTTAAATGGGAGACGTCACTTTAAAACCTAATTGGAAGACATTAGTAGGAACATTCAAATGAGTGTTGGATTAGGAATTTATTCCTAGAACCAATAATGAAAATACTATAGATATACCTTGTGGTAATCATAGTAGTATCATTATGGTTGAAAAATTTGGAGTTTGATTAAATGTCCAAACCATTGTTACAAGAATGTTCAAGGTTTACAAAATAGTAGCATAGTCGTATGGTATACACTAGTGCTTATTTTTATTTGAGATGATACTCAATTCTTGTTTTAGTAAGTCTTTGTTATGAATGACGTCACTGCTAACTGATATATACTTATTTTAAGAGCATTGTAGCATTATACATTAAAAGAGTAAGAAAGCTTACAGTTTTGGAAACTGTTATTATGAATATTTCCAATAAATCTAATAAACATTTTATGGAAAGTAGTGTGACAATTAATATGATATTTTAGTATCATAGTACATGCGTACAGATTGAGTTATCATCATATTATTCACAACTTGTGATTTTGTTTAAGTATTTTCAAACTTGCACAAGATCAATAATCCAATTTGTATGAATCTATGTCTTATCAACAATTGGATTGTTGTGACTAAGATGAGAGTATCAAACTAGCATTATCATGTAGTGATCTTAAATTAGTATTTGGATAAGGGACAGTTAAAGAATTGTATCAAACAATGAATTGACATACGAGGTATAATCGTTTTCATTAAATACAATTGTGTCCTATATTTTCCTGTTTAATCCATGGATGTAGTATCTGCATACTTATATGCAGGTTACAGAAATCGCTAGGCGTAGTCGGACGTTCGACCACCTTCGAGGCGGAATTCGTATAGGCACCGCCTACACAGATTGGAATTTTATGCATATAAATATTATAAATCATACGTATAACATAACAAAATACTTCTAGTTTAAAATAATTTAGATTCACATAGTTTGAAGTTGCAAGATAGACAAATAAACATAACAATTTAAGTACATAAAACTTTAAACGTGAACATATAATTCAAATGATTGCAATTTCACACGAAAAACCCATTACTTTATGTGTATAATCATTGGTTTATCTTTTATTTTAAGATGTTATATTAAAATAAATATGAGCATTGTATATTATAAAGAAAACCTTTAATCTTTTGTAAAACAATATTGACTTTTTAATTGACTTTAGTTCACTTTTTTACTGCCTAGGTCGCCTAGCTCCGCCTAGGCGGATATTTGACCGCCTTTTGACCTTTCTGCCTAGCTTGACCGCCTAGCCATAAATTGAAACCGATAATGACCCCCTAGGCGGCCGCCTAGCCCGCTTTTATAACACTGCTTATATGTATTATTATACATCCTAAGTATCCATTCTCGATCGTTGGTTGTATTTTTGTTAAAAGAATACATAAAGATGAATCTTCCAAACTCATAAGTTATTCAATATGGTTGAATACTTGGATTATCCCAACGTGTAAGTCTACTTTATGGATCGTCTTCATTAAGTTATAAAATATGATTTTTTTTAATGTTGAGAAAACACGACGTACTTAAGATAAGTACCGCGTACTATGAGATTTGACAACAAATTTTTAGAGTTTTAATAGATGCAATTCTAGAGAAACAAACATATAACATTATTTATTATATCAACAAGTTTATGGCAGAATTTAGAATAAGTAAATAGAGAACAAAAATAACTTTCTAGAAAAAAAACTTTTTGGTTTTACATTAGAATTACAAACTAAATAACACATTTATGAGGCATATAATCAGATTAAAGATGATTTTAAATGATCATAAACCTAAACTAGAAATTTGAGGTTTTGTATAACCACTAAGTTTAATCAGCTACCAAAAAACCAAGGTCGTAAGATAAAAGTGTGACGGTTTTAGTGTCAAACATGCGTACTTGCATGTTATATCAGCAATATATCATATGGAAACAGGGGAAGTACGACGCACTTGCAGCAAAAGGAAAAAAATTTTAAGAGATTTTAAGGGATATCAAACACACAAACGCACCGCACAAGACTAGCAAATGAACTTAGACTAACTAAAACAAATCCATGGCAGCGGCGCAAAAACTTTGATGTGTTTTGAAAATCTTAAATTTATAAACTATTTTTAACCGATTAATTACTAACACACGAAAAAAGTAACCTTTTTTGTTTGTAATATAGAAACGGTAAAACAGGTTGTTACACTGGATTTTTAGCAATTCAGAGATAGTTTATCAAGTAACTGAAAGTATATGGACTATAATTTAATAGTTATGTCGTAAGATCGAACTCGGGATTACGGATTGCACACAATGTTCTAGTCCTAGCCCCTCTCTAGGGTTGTTGGGTAGATTTTCCACAAGCGTAGAAGCTCGGTTTACAAGTGTTAAAATCACGATTAGCTCGTTGTATTACATGTGTACAAGAACGTAATGTAGTCTTACTTTAGACTATATCCTGGTAGTGTTCGTCATAAATCCTAATTGTTATGAATTTTATAAACGTTCAGTAACAAGTCAAATGATTGTCACGTATCACTTAGCCAAACGTGTGTAAAGTAAGATAACAATAGATATGGCAAAACTTATATAATGGAAATTATACAACTTATATATGAATCATAGGTGGAAGTGGGGTTAAATCCACGAGCTGTTTGGCCAAAGCCACGCGCAGCCCCTCCCCCCCCCCCCCCCCCCCTATACAACCCGTGCGCGACTTGTTCTCAGACAAGAAAAAAAACAGGGCAAACTCACCCAGGTGAGTTTATACCACTGGGCCCCACCACTAAAATCTATCCGTTTTTTTTTCAAATAAAAAAAAATTTACCCAAAATTTACTAATAAATACCCTATCATCTTCTTCAATTTTTCACACACAAAAAATCAAACATCTCATCTTCATCTCCATCTTCATCTCCTCCATCTTCATCATGTCTCAAGAAAACACACCCCGAACCACCAACAAACGTCGAGGTAGGCCAAATACCCAAAATTCACCACCCACACCGCTAGGAACTTTCGACCTAGAAAACCCGTCACCCGGTATCACCATACGACCACCATCATTGTATCACCCACAACCTTACCAAAACATACCTTACCGTTGCCCAGACCCAAGTCAAAACCCTACCCAATACCCTACCCAATACCCAAGTCAATACCATAACCAAAACCCAAACCAATACCAAAGCCACAGGAGTGGTTTCTCATCACAACCCGCCTATGAAACTTAAGATTGCTACATCCCACAGTATTCAGACTCGTATGAAACTCAAGGGTTTTCTTCGTATCAAAAACCCGGGTCTCCCGAGCTGGAAACAGTTCCGGAAACTTAACCAACGGTCCAAAACCCTAAACCAAAGAAGACACTATCTAGGGGACGTCAAAAGAAGGAGGCGGTCGAAGAACCTCCAAAACGACAACAACATTGGACAACAGCAGAGGAATTTTTTTTGGCAAAAGGTTGGGTTTCCGTGTCTAATGACAACATTCATGGAAACGAAATGAGTACGCAGGGATTTTGGACAAAAATTCTCGAGTACTTTGAGAGCAAAACGGGGGAACCCGGGGTTCGTACTTATGATTCTTTAAACGGGAAGTGGAAGTCAATTCGACCTTGTATAGCTCGTTTTTGTTGTGTTTATGGTCAACTGATGCAGATGGGGCCTAGAAGTGGTGCATCAGATGCTGATATGATTAATGAGGCGTTGATGCATTATGAGGCTCAAGTTGGAATGCCGTTCAAATTTCGTCATTGCTGGGAGGTTGTGAAAGACATCGAGAAATGGAAGGAGCAAGAATTGCCTAACGAATTAGCTAGGACTTCCAAAGTAAGCAAGAGATACAAGTCATCTGGGTCTAGTTCGTTTAATACAAGTTTTATGGATGCAAGTAACAGTGTGGATGTTGATGCCACTGATAATGAAGAAGTGCAACCGATCCTACGTCCAATGGGAAGGGACAAAGCTAAGGCTAAAGGGAGCAGAGCTTCGGCGGAGTCGAGTACAAACGACGAGGCTTTGGCTAGGTTGATGTTGTCTGGGTTGGGTGAACAACAAGAACGGGCCTTTGTTGTGCAGGGTAACAAACATGCCGCATATTTTGAGATGAAGAATAAAGAGATTCAAGTCCGGAAAAAAAATGTGGAAATAGCCTGAAAAAAGCAGGAAAAGGAAGACTTGAACTTTTATATGCAGCCGATAGATCATTTGACGGGACGTGATCTCGCAGTCGCGGAGTGGCGCAAATCTCAAATCAAGGAGGCCTATAATATCCCGTATTAGTTTTTTTTAAATATTATTTTTTAATTTTCTATGTTTTTATTTTTATTTTCGTACTGTGTTTTAATTTTCTATATTTTTATTTTTAATTTCGTATGTTTTAATTTTCTGTGTACCCGTGTTTTAATAAAATGTATGAATAAATGTTTTAATTGTATGAATAAAAAATATTTAATGAAAAAATGGGGGTGATGTGGAGTGAGTTTTGGTGAGTGTCATTACCTCCTGTGGTAAGTTTGGATGAGTTTTGATTAGTTTGGTAAAAAGCTGACGTGACACTGAGGTAGAGGTGAGTAAGTTTCACCCCACTCGCACCAGTCTAATAACAAGCATATCTACTAATGACGACATCGAATCTTTTCGTCCTTTATACTACATCATCACAAGTGTAATATAATGGTTTATATTAAATATATATACAAATGAATCCCTCCCACACCCGGTTGGTGTACACAAAGAAGAGTCTTAAACATAATTCTACTTGGGTTGTTTATTATTTTACTATCCTGTTCTCACAAGTTTAGTATTGATTCACGACTCAAAGTAACACACAATTAAGTCTTTCGACCTACCTCAATTGCAATGATGAATCAAATGATACAAAATAATCTAAGTATAACTATATCGAATCTATGAGCATATGTATTCACAAGTCATACAAATATCATCAAAATAAGAGAGACACGATCATAACATAACCAATCTAATAACCCAAACAACAAGCACAAATAAACTCAGCAACATATCAATATGATTAGTAGAGAAATGTATCAAATCCGTTTATGCGAGTAATTTAAGTATAAAGTAGCAAAACCAATATTTCAACTACAACGAACACCAATCCAAGACACAATTGTTCCATGATTGACCATGTAAAACCCAATTAAAAATACCATTAAATTAAAACTTTACTATTTGATTATTGCACGACAAGTAAATACGAATAATAAATATTACATGACAAGAAGAGTATATTAATTAATACACGACAAGTATTAAGTATAAATAATGAATAACGACAAGTATTTACGTATAATTAATAATACACGACAAGACTTAACACGAAATTAAATTACGAATTTACGATACACGGGGATTCAATAAAAACATGAAACTATATATTAAGGGGTGGTGGCCACCAGATTATAAGAGAAAAGAAAGGGCCCAAGGCCCCGGCCCGTTATTGAAATTATCAAACACGGGATCTCACTTTTCATTTTCATTTCAAGTTTACAAAAAAAATAGAAAAACTAGGGTTTTCGTGTTGGTGTAGCCGCCGGCGGAAACATACAAAAAGGAAGGGAGAAAACTTGGGTTTGATCCTTAATCATTCGGGTATACACGTTTTTGTTCAGCTTTAATACATTCATTACGGTATGATCAAAACTTTTATTCTTTTGTTATTTATTTAATTGATTTCGGATTAAATCAAGGAAAGAAAATGAAAACATGTTAAATCATAATTAAAACAAAGTTAGGATCGAGTTTGGTTTTGTTTTGGGTTGCACGAGAACCGAGAACCCCTCTTGGGGTGCTCTCGGTGGACCTTTTGAACCAACAGCCGCCGGCCTAAAGGCTCGGTGGCTGGTTTTCATTAACAGTCGCAACCCCATATGGGTGCAGCGGTGGTACTTGTGTTCAAACAGTGGCAACCGCGACTTGATCTCGGTGGACTAGGGTTGGACGGTGGGAACTGCCAAAGGGGCAGTGGCTAGGTCGCGGCCGCAGGGGGAAAAACCACCGGCGGTGGTGTTTGTTGTTTCGTGCAACCGAGACTTTAGGTCTTGGTGGGATTTTGATTTTGGGGCTCGGGTAAACCGTAGGGCACAAAAGGGAGTGTTTGGTTTGTTTCGGCTTATTTTAAAACTCGACTTAATAAAAAGTTAACTTATTAATATTTGTATTACTAATCACGGCTTATTTAATTTATTTGTTAATAACAAGATTTATACAAAAGGAGCATATGATTTATTTTAATAAGTTAAAATTCATGAGATATTATTAATTAATAATCATAGTATAAATATGACGCATTATTAATTAATAATTATTTATAAACTATGATATATGGAAGCTATGTATTAAAATGGAATTATTAATATAATGATTATAATTAAACATGACTTATAACACTTAACTTATTTAATATACATATTAAATCACGACTTATAAAACGAGCTTATCGATAAACAAGATGTATTGCGTATGTATATTAAACGAGCTTATTACTATTTACGAAAACTTACTATTTTGTAAACTTACTATTTATGGGAACTTACTATATTTGGAAACTTACTATTTATGGAAATTGACTATTTTTAGAAACTTACTATTTATGGAAACTTATTATTTTTGAAAAGTTACTATATATGAAAACCAGCTATTTTTGGAAAGTACTAATTATGAGAATACCGAGTATAATAACACAAGAAACATGTAATACATTAATCAAGAACACATGAAACATATAATATTGAGGGAAAGACACGATAAAACATGAACAAGTAAAACAAGTCATGAACAAATAAGTTAAACTATGAACAAGTAATTATTACATGAACAGGCAACTCATACACACCCTTTATTATGTAGCTTACGTGAAGTCGGAGTTGTATTCTTCCGTTGTTCATCTTTTGCTGATTACTGCACATAAGGTACGGATATTTCGTCCTTCAGTAAGGACATCTTTTCCATGCATGCTTAGGATTCCCCGTCTGCTACGCATCTGTTTTCCCCATTTTTTAAATCATAAAAACTTTTCATTAGTTGGCATGCTATCATTTTAAATTGCCCGAGCTATATATATATATACATGACCATGACTTACATGACTACCTAGTTATGAAGGTACTATAACCATGACATATGAGGCACCTGTGTCATGACTCTTCCGCGACGAGAGTGATTTCTCGCGGCGTCCCTCCACGTTCAGGTTGGCCATTATTATTTTAATTATTTGGGGCGTATAGGTGCATCCTAGTTACAGGTTTACACGTATAGGGTGATTGTTTTAGTGTGTGTTCTACACTCCATCACATTAGAGCTGATCCCTCCACCCAGATTATTATTTATTAGAGGTCATCCCTCTATATGTTCATGCACGTTGATAAAATGTTATGACTTATATGAGCTCGTGGGCATTTAATTATATTGCATGTAAAACTTATGACTTTTCAGTTATCCCTCATATTCATAAATTATCTTCCGGATTTTAAAACCAAAACATACACTTTATTCTGTTGCGTTCCTTGTTTATTTCTTATGTTACCATTTTTCTTATCATGCCATTATACCCGTTCACTGAGCATATTGTTGAGCCATATTTTATTTTTCATGTCTCATACGGCAGGTACCGAAGGACGATTTTGGGCATCGCGAGTATGTGCTTAGGATGAGAGCTACCTTAGTTTCATTCCCTTATGCATTTTAATATTTATGCTTTGGTTGGACATATGTTTTGTCCTTTAGTCTTCCTTATTTTCATTCATGTTGAGCTTATTTTGGGAGCCGATGTTTGATTCTGGCTTTATTGCTGGTCTTGTATGTCTTTTTGACGTTATGCCTTTATTATGCTTTAATGACACGCCATGATTATGACATAACGACCACCTTGTCAAAGTGGGTCGTTACAATTATGGTATCAGAGCCCAAAGATTCGACATGTAGGCTCTAAAAACTTGACATGTGACTAGTGGGTAGTCACCGAGATCTTCCTAAACCGGCGTTTGTTATCTTTTCATGTATTTATATTTTTGGGTTATTGTTGGTCTTTATTCATGATGTTTTCCCTTGAAGTTTTGACTAGTATGGATTGAACCATAGTTGTCCATACTTGGTCACATGTTGTCAGTCTTTACTCATGATATTTTCCCTTGAATTTTTTACT
Source organism: Glebionis coronaria (assembly GCA_025667525.1). NCBI lineage: Eukaryota > Viridiplantae > Streptophyta > Magnoliopsida > Asterales > Asteraceae > Glebionis > Glebionis coronaria. The sequence continues at coordinate 414,486 of JANFOE010000656.1, read as the reverse complement.
AGTATGGGTTGAACCATAGTCGTCCATACTTAGTCACTTGTCTTTCTTTCAAATTTTGTCGATTGAACCATAGTCGTCCACACTAGTCAATGTTAAATCTCTATTGATTATGCTTTTATGTTTCTTGATATCAATTATGTTTTCATACTTTCATATTGATTTCGTTTTCATGTTGATTATGTTTTCATGCCCCCTTATGTTAATTATGTTTTCATGTTTCCTTGTGTTGATTTTGCGTTCATGCTTCTTCATGTTGATTATGCTTTCATGCTAGTCACGATTGGATTTCGTTTAATCATGCTAATATTTCGTTTTTAGTGTAGTTGTCTTCTCAGCTCGATTCGAATTGATATAACGTTTTCTAGGAAAGACTTAATTGTTTTTGGTTAACAAAAGATTATTTGGTATTTAAGCTACTTGACAAACAAAACACTTAAAAAGGTAAAAATAACTATATACGTAACCATACTACGCTAAATCATATTGCAATTACAACATTTAATTGCACACAAATATAAAATGAAAAATACAAAATTTATTCTACAAATTCTATAAAAGTAGAACAATCTTAAAAAAATCCAAAACTAAAATTTGTATAAAACAAAAATATCCAAGTCAAATTTACCAATTCGAAAACTTCAATTATAACAAATTGACAGTCAAAAGGTTAAGCCTACGGAAACTAGATAGTCCAATTACCAAATTATGGGCCCAGCATAAAACTAATAATGGTCCAAAATTACTCTATTAACTCAACGAATACTAAACTGACTAACAAATTCAAGATCCAGAATTAATTCTTATGTCAAATTCAGCAAATACATCCTACTATGAACTTACCTAAAGACTCCTATATGAGCCACGCACAAGATTCATGAAAGCTGAATTTTATGAATTGACATGCTAATCAAGAACACCTATAAAGCATCTAACGATTTAAGCAATTAACAAAGAGATACAAAAACTCAATAGCAGAATGAACAGTTATCAAGCGAACTACAAGGCTAGTTAAAATGAATCAAGGCGCAACGCTATAGCACAAATCAAGAACAGTTTACTGTTAAATCTAAACAAGACGCACGTAAAGTTACACTACAAAAAGTAACCATAAGATTATACTAAACATATACAGAAAATAAACGTGCTTAACCAAAATCATCCAGGCCTAGTCCTTTGACGTGAAGCGCGGCGCTGAGCCGGCTTAAAAACAAAACACCACCACACCTCCAACTGCTAACTGAATATACTTTCTAGAAAACGAAAAGAGCTCTATCCGAAAACATCACCATCAGCTACCTGCAACTTTTGAATCAGCAAGTGAAACCTGCAAAATTTAAACGAACACAATACCAAACGAGAAAAACTGGACAAAATCCTGGATTCTGAAACTAAATGAATTGATCTAAATTGATCAATTTCTTCGAACTATGAACCAATCCTATATCTGATAACAAAAAGCTGAACAATACTAAATTCTATGTAAACTATACTTTTATGCTAGGAAACTCTGAGATTTAATACTAATTATTTGAAAGTAAAAATGCTGAAAACTTATCAGTTCTACAAACTGATTTGAACAAGCTTATAACGAAAAATTCTATTTAAAACTGATTCTATTTTCAACTGATTAAACTGAAAAACTTTTTAAGCTATAAAACCAAACCAAACTGTAAAAACTGATTAATCTATATATCATTTACTAGTTCTCGACGTAATCAAATCCACAAACTCTAAGAATCAATACAAAAATCTAGTAACAGTAACAGTAACGAAAATAGCGAAGATCAAGATTAATACTCTATAACACTCGAAATCACAATTTTAACCACTACAAATCCTACGTGAACAGTATCAGTAAAAGAAAAACAGAAATTTTAAAAAGAAGCAACAAGGACGATTATAGAACAGATTCACCAAAGAAAAATATGAAAGCTCAATTTCTCATTAATGGAAGAGAACAAAATTCATATATCTAACTGTCTAAACAGAATCTGAACAACGTAATAGTGAAACGTGAATGGTAATCAGTAAACATGTAAAGAAGAAAATTAAAGCTTATAGAGAAATAGAAGAGAATAAGAAAACTTGAAGTATTCATTAATGGTGGAAAACAAAATCAGTTACAACTATTTAAACTGAAAAGAAACAGAATTAGTTACAAGATTTAAAAGCTAATTATCTAACTAATCCTATACCTAAAACTATGTGTAAACTACACCTATGCTAACCATTTGCAAATGAGGTCTTCATCTTCTTTTATAGGCGTCGAGAGAGGGTGTTGTGACGTGTTCTCGCCAATGAGAAGTGGACACGTGGAAAATACGAGGATAACTCGTTCTTCATCTTCAATCCAGAATTGGGGGTTTCTTCATCTTCAACTTTTGATCTAATTCATTTATACCATCTTGTAGAGGATAACGAGAGGAATCTTTTTGTAGTTGAAAGCTTCGACTGAATCTTCTTGGATCGTTTGTTATATGAGTTTGCAGGTTTGGAGATGAAAAAGATGAAACCGTCTCATTTTCTCTCTCTTTGTTTCAGTGAAGAAGAAAGTATACGCGTGTGATGGGTGTTTTGACCGGTTTGGTCAAATTGATCAAAGTAAATAATACTTTCCAAACTTTGCCATTTAGTCCTTTGTCTTTGATCTCTTTCATCAAATGCAAAAGCTTTTAAGTGATTTTCCATTTCATCCTTTATCTCATGAAACTTGCAAGTTAAGCCCTCCATCTTGGTGAATAATGGCAGATATGGTCCTCGAAAGCATCTTTCGTCTTTTTCTTCGTCTTTTGATCAAATAAGTCCTTGAAAACTCGTCTTTGTTCCAAAATATATCTTTCTTACCTGAAAACACATGAAACACAAATACACGCATAATTCTGATATTTTAAAGTTAAAACAATGTATTTGACTGTATTTTGAGTGGTATTTGGATCATTATTGATGAGTGTTTTCACACTTATCAACTCCCCTCCACTTGACCATTGCCATGTCCTCATGCAATGCAGCATTTTAAAGCACCAAGTTACACTTTTCTCATAATTAACCAACCTTGGCCATTTTGTGATTTAATAAACTATGCTATGCTACATGATGAATGGTTTTGAATATTTACAATGCAATGCAAAGAAAACAATTCTATTTATATATTTTTGAATTTTATTGAAATGGTTTTGATGGAAATAACTCATAAAGAAATCAATGACTTAGATTAGGGCTTTGGTATCATGGACATTTATCACCCTCAAGTTTCACTTTCCCCATACGAAGCTTAAAAATGGGATCATTGTTTTCACAAGTAAAAAGTGCATCAACTTATTCATGACAATTAAATGTGGAACCAGTTATTATTTGAGCAAATTGCTTGAAGGCAAATTTGTCATTTATTCAAGTGTGAAGTATAAGAAATGTAAAATCCAAAAATAAGGAAGCACGGTTTTAATCCTAAGTAATCCTCTCATCCATTACTTGAAAAACCGCTCACAATTAATATAAGTCCGTTTTAAGAGTAATAAGTCATTCGCCTTATGTGTAAAATCCTCATGTCATGCTTTCATAAGTAGCTACACACTCGCTAAGGAAAGAAAAATAAAACTCACGCAATAATTTACATCCTCCATCTTTTTGAGACTTTGGATCTTCAACCCCGCAACCCGTCAAGGTAATATTGGATTGGAGCAATCTATTGAATCCCCGCAACCCGTCAAGGTAATATTAGAACTCAATAGTCACTATAATTAACACCACACTGCCCCTCTTGGGAGTCTTGCATTATTTTTTTTATTTCTTTTTTTTTCTTTTTTTTTTCTTTTTCTAGCCACTCATTTTTTTCATAAGCCGCTCTTATTTTTCTTTATTCCTCACAAAGAAATTTGAAAAGAAGAAAAGGAAAAACACCCGCTAAATATGGAGCATGACATAAGTCTAGTACACATAAAACGTGCTAACTTAGAATCTTAAAACGTACTCATATCAACCATAAATGATTAGTCAAAAATGCATAAGAGATTACAAACCAATTAAAACCGTACTTGATTATTTATTAACAATTATATACATGCGAAGAAAGTAGAGATAAAGAAGAGAAGGGTTTAGCCACAAGTACTTGCCATGAAGTCTATCTAGCCCTTTTACACTTGCTTCAACTCTATCATTTCCCATTCTCCACAAATTTAAAATCTCAAAGAATGAGATTGGTGGATTCTTAGCCTAATAGACCAATGAAGGAATACATGGTTAAGGATACTAGCTAGAGAGTGCTAAGATAAGCAAACTCGAGTTGAGTCAAAATATCCATGGCGGGCCTAATATGTCAAAGAAATCTAAACTCGTTAAAACCATGTTTTATTATATTTTTCTTTTTATATATTTTTGATGAAAAACAAAAGAAAAAATATATACAATGCAAATGTGTTATTCAAATGAAAAATGATTAATGCAAAAATTATGAATGCATATTTTTGGTGGCCAAAGTAGATCAAAAATTTGAAAAATGTTTGAAAAATTAATTTTCCCAATTATCATGAAGTTAAGGCAATGGTCTAGGTAAGGTCACTTCGATAGAAGTCTCCCCTACACTTAAGATAAACATTGTCCTCAATGTTTAAGAGTATTGGAGTGAACTCCCCTACACTTATTACATTGATTACTTTGCTTAACCCAAGTTAAGGAAGAGACAACTAAAGGGTATTCATTTTAAGCACAAGTGTTTTAAATATCACGATAGCAAAAACTAATCGAAGTGAACCAGATACACGGGCCTCCTCCATAAGCTCCAAGCATGAAATGAGAGAGAGCAACCCTTGAAACAAACACCAAAAGACGAAGAAAGGCACCCCTCCACTTCAACTCTACTATAACATCCTTTTAATTAAACCTAACCTATTGAAAATCTACTCTACGTTTTCTAACCTAGTTATTCAATGCTTGAGTTTTTTTAACCCTAAGTCGCTAGCTCGACTCGGCCCCGAATTAAGTTGTCCTTGGGGAAACCATCATGGAGAATAAAGAATATCCACTTTGAAGCACATCTCACATGATACACTCAAACTTAGCACGTTGCCATTTACTATAATATTTACAAAATCCGCCTCGATAAATGGAACAGTCCAACGTGTCTTAAGTTTGTCCAACATACGAAATCTCTCATAAAGGAAGCACTCCAGGATCAAATACAAAGTTCCCATCTCTACATTCGAACAACTCCAAAATAGGTAGCATCACCAAAGTAAGCTCATACAAGAAGCGCATATCAATCGAAGGCACACTCTTAAGTGAAGTAGATGAAAACCAAAGTGTCTCAGATTTATGTATCCCAGGATCAAAAACCTTTCCCTTCATGGGAAAATAAGAAGATGAACTCGTGTCAACCATATAAGATTCCCCCTTAGTGATCAAAGCATCATGAGAATATGAAGGTGTAGGTATCAAAACATTCATAACAAGTATATCCATATTAGGCTCATCATCATCAAAAGGTGGGTAATCTTCCATAGAAGGCATAGAATAAGGAGGATCAAGATTAATAGTGTCTTGTGAAGGAGGTGTAATCTCTATGTTCCCAAAAAGAAAGTTCTCACTAAGATGAATCTCCTCTTCCCAATTAGAATCACTATCATCAACCTCAATATCAATATCAACAAGATAAGCCTCTATGGTGGCATCAATATCCATATGAGAATCCATATCAAAGGTTGTAGGTTCTAAAGGTGCCATAGGTGAAAAAGGATCAATCTCTAAGAGTATAGGATCTTCATCAATAACCAACTTCAAGGGTGGGAGGGTGGGAATAGAAGGCTCAAAAGAAGGTGTATTGAGAGAATCACTCAAAGGGATGATATCATCATAAAAATCAATAGGTGCAACCTCAAAAACCGGTGAAGATATATCAATGAAAGGTTCTTCTTCTATGGACTCATCATTATGGTTTTCATTCAAAGCTTCAATCGAAGAGATAAGATTATAGACGTTTGATAAAACCTCTCGAATATGAACATCTTCCACTTCTTCTATATGATCAACATCATCATCCAAATTAGGAAGGTCATCTTGACATGAAAAGTCCTCAGATAATATATCATAAGATGTCTCACTAGAATCACAATCATCATCCTCTACTTGTGGAAAATCTTGCATAAACTCTTCCTCAATCTCATTATCCCTTTCTTTGAACAATTCATCAAGATCAAAATCACCAAAATCACTAGTAGTAGCATGAAGGTCAACATGTGATGAAATCTCAATGTGATCATGAGGAGAAGAGGTATCAATACAAAGCTCATCACATGGTTCAATGGAAATACCCTCAAACTCTCTTTGGATTGGGATAAGGTTCTCAACACTAGAAACGGTTAATTCTTCTAAATTGGTGTTTGTATTAGTGCTAAGAGGCTCGTCCCCCATGGTTAAAGAGTCGGTGGGTGCCACGTGAGGTAAAGGTGATGAAGGTGTGTCATCATTAAATGTCATACAACTCGAAGGTTCCTCAGCATCTTCATCTAATAATGGATCAGGCCTACGAGTAAAAGTAGTCATGTATTGTCCGTCTTCCTCGATTATAAGAGTCTTAAGGAAGAAATCATTTGAATATATCCTGAGGCGACAAGAAAATTTGTTCAACGATTCACGATACAAATCACCGAATTCCTTGTCATCATATTGCCAAGACTTAATTTCCTCTTCCTGAGTAGAGTTAATTAGTTCCTTTAACCATCGATTCGTGTCTTTCATTTCCTTGTAGCTCATGTTTTTCATACCATCAAGCATCTTATAAACGTCATCGTTCGACTTGTTCATTTTCTCAAGTAAAGAATGAAACTTCTTGACATTATCAAGGACATAGGATGGCGGATTCCTCGGTCTACAATCATAACCATAATGGGGTGCGTTCCCACAAAACTCACATGAATAAGTCGAAGAATATGGTGGAGGTGGATTTCCATAATTAGGTGGATTATAGTTTTGAAAAGAGTCATGATTATGAAAGTTCTCATGATTGTAGCCTTGAAAATTTCCTTCATTTTGAAAACCCTCATAATGTGAAAATCCTTGATTTTGAAAAGTATCTTGATTATGGCATGAAAAATTTTCATCATTTTGAAAGCCTTCATTGTTTGAAAATCCTTGATTATGAAAGGTCTCTTGATTATAGCCTTGAAAATTATCATAATTTTGAAAACCTTCATAATTGGAAAATCCTTGGTTTTGGTATGGCTCATTAAATTTCCTATACGTTTGTAAAATTTTCATAAAGGTTTGATCATGAAATGATGGTGGAGGTTGTGATGAAAAACCGGAATATCCCATATAGTCATTACAAGTGTAGTCCATTTGAGGGTTATGTTGAAAATTAGGGTTCTCGGTTCCATTATAAGCATATCCCTCCCCATAATAACTATTATTTTGATTACATAAATAAGTATCGTGTGGACCACCACAAGTCGAACAAGGCGAATAATTAGCGTTGGTGGATCGTTGTTGCAAAATCTCCAACATGGAACGAGTATCCATGTGTAACAAGGTGGCCGAATGTATATACAAGTAAAATGACGTTTAAAAGCTTCCTCGGGGAAGGAAGTAATACACCAAAGGTGGTATGTTTACACGTGTGCGAGTACACGTGTAAGTAAACACGAGGAATGAGGGAGTAGCCCTCGGTCGACTTTTGAGAGAGAAAAGATTATCTCCCTCGATGTTCGATATGAAATATCCACAAGAAAGTATATATATAATTACTACTTGGGTGCAAGACCCCCAATAAAGCCTTCCTTCTCAAAATACGCACTAGTGAACGGGGGGTTAGGTGGCGCGAAGCACTTAAGTACCTATTAACCCTTAGATGGCATTTTATAGCACGTCGCCTATCTATTCACTTTAGTAGTTTGTATTCTTCGAATTATTGCCAATTGGAAGTATTTATCTATTCTTGCTTAATTAAATTTTATCAATACGCGTGTCAAGGACCGGAACGCCCCTCAACACGGTGTAATGCCTCGGCAATACTTATGGAGATAGGTAACTTGGTTGTTTTTATACGTATACTTATTTACATATAATAATATATCAAAAATATTTTTGTATTTATTTGTTTTTTACGAAAAATACTATATGTACGTAAAAACGATGAAAACGATATAATATATATTTTTGTTGTAATCTTTTAGGAAAAAGATTACTTTTTGGGTTTTTTATTTTTTTTTGGTTCAATTCTTTAGGAAAAGAATTGATTTTTGTGATTTTTTATTTTTTTTGTATTTTTATCTTTTTGATTTTTTTTTATCTTTTTGATTATAATACGTAAAAATAACGTTCACAAGGTGAACGGATCCCAAAATCCAATCGTCTCACTCGAAATCGTTAATCTTCACGAAAAGAACCGGCAGCTGCGCCATTTAATATTTCGTTTTTAGTGTAGTTGTCTTCTCAGCTCGATTCGAATTGATATAACGTTTTCTAGGAAAGACTTAATTGTTTTTGGTTAACAAAAGATTATTTGGTATTTAAGCTACTTGACAAACAAAACACTTAAAAAGGTAAAAATAACTATATACGTAACCATACTACGCTAAATCATATTGCAATTACAACATTTAATTGCACACAAATATAAAATGAAAAATACAAAATTTATTCTACAAATTCTATAAAAGTAGAACAATCTTAAAAAAAATCCAAAACTAAAATTTGTATAAAACAAAAATATCCAAGTCAAATTTACCAATTCGAAAACTTCAATTATAATAAATTGACAGTCAAAAGGTTAAGCCTACGGAAACTAGATAGTCCAATTACCAAATTATGGGCCCAGTATAAAACTAATAATGGTCCAAAATTACTCTATTAACTCAACGAATACTAAAGTGACTAACAAATTCAAGATCCAGAATTAATTCTTATGTCAAATTCAGCAAATACATCCTACTATGAACTTACCTAAAGACTCCTATATGAGCCACGCACAAGATTCATGAAAGCTGAATTTTATGAATTGACATGCTAATCAAGAACACCTATAAAGCATCTAACGATTTAAGCAATTAACAAAGAGATACAAAAACTCAATAGCAGAATGAACAGTTATCAAGCGAACTACAAGGCTAGTTAAAATGAATCAAGGCGCAACGCTATAGCACAAATCAAGAACAGTTTACTGTTAAATCTAAACAAGACGCACGTAAAGTTACACTACAAAAAGTAACCAGAAGATTATACTAAACATATACAGAAAATAAACGTGCTTAACCAAAATCATCCAGGCCTAGTCCTTTGACGTGAAGCGCGGCGCTGAGCCGGCTTAAAAACAAAACACCACCACACCTCCAACTGCTAACTGAATATACTTTCTAGAAAACGAAAAGAGCTCTATCCGAAAACATCACCATCAGCTACCTGCAACTTTTGAATCAGCAAGTGAAACCTGCAAAATTTAAACGAACACAATACCAAACGAGAAAAACTAGACAAAATCCTGGATTCTGAAACTAAATGAATTGATCTAAATTGATCAATTTCTTCGAACTATGAACCAATCCTATATCTGATAACAAAAAGCTGAACAATACTAAATTCTATGTAAACTATACTTTTATGCTAGGAAACTCTGAGATTTAATACTAATTATTTGAAAGTAAAAATGCTGAAAACTTATCAGTTCTACATACTGATTTGAACAAGCTTATAACGAAAAATTCTATTTAAAACTGATTCTATTTTCAACTGATTAAACTGAAAAACTTTTTAAGCTATAAAACCAAACCAAACTGTAAAAACTGATTAATCTATATATCATTTACTAATTCTCGACGTAATCAAATCCACAAACTCTAAGAATCAATACAAAAATCTAGTAACAGTAACAGTAACGAAAATAGCGAAGATCAAGATTAATACTCTATAACACTCGAAATCACAATTTTAACCACTACAAATCCTACGTGAACAATATCAGTAAAAGAAAAACAGAAATTTTAAAAAGAAGCAACAAGGACGATTATAGAACAGATTCACCAAAGAAAAATATGAAAGCTCGATTTCTCATTAATGGAAGAGAACAAAATTCATATATCTAACTGTCTAAACAGAATCTGAACAACGTAATAGTGAAACGTGAATGGTAATCAGTAAACATGTAAAGAAGAAAATTAAAGCTTATAGAGAAATAGAAGAGAATAAGAAAACTTGAAGTATTCATTAATGGTGGAAAACAAAATCAGTTACAACTATTTAAACTGAAAAGAAACAGAATTAGTTACAAGATTTAAAAGCTAATTATCTAACTAATCCTACACCTAAAACTATGTGTAAACTACACCTATGCTAACCATTTGCAAATGAGGTCTTCATCTTCTTTTATAGGCGTCGAGAGAGGGTGTTGTGACGTGTTCTCGCCAATGAGAAGTGGACACGTGGAAAATACGAGGATAACTCGTTCTTCATCTTCAATCCAGAATTGGGGGTTTCTTCATCTTCAACTTTTGATCTAATTCATTTATACCATCTTGTAGAGGATAACGATAGGAATCTTTTTGTAGTTGAAAGCTTCGACTGAATCTTCTTGGATCGTTTGTTATATGAGTTTGCAGGTTTGGAGATGAAAAAGATGAAACCGTCTCATTTTCTCTCTCTTTGTTTCAGTGAAGAAGAAAGTATACGCGTGTGATGGGTGTTTTGACCGGTTTGGTCAAATTGATCAAAGTAAATAATACTTTCCAAACTTTGCCATTTAGTCCTTTGTCTTTGATCTCTTTCATCAAATGCAAAAGCTTTTAAGTGATTTTCCATTTCATCCTTTATCTCATGAAACTTGCAAGTTAAGCCCTCCATCTTGGTGAATAATGGCAGATATGGTCCTTGAAATCATCTTTCGTCTTTTTCTTCGTCTTTTGATCAAATAAGTCCTTGAAAACTCGTCTTTGTTCCAAAATGTATCTTTCTTACCTGAAAACACATGAAACACAAATACACGCATAATTCTGATATTTTAAAGTTAAAACAATGTATTTGACTGTATTTTGAGTGGTATTTGGATCATTATTGATGAGTGTTTTCACACTTATCACATGCTTTGAGGCACCTGTGTCATGACTCTTCCACGATGAGAGTGATTTCTTGCGGCGTCCCTCCACGTTCAGGTTGGCCATTATTATTATTATTATGTGGGGCGTATGGGTGCATCCTAGTTTCAGGTTTACACGTACAGGGTGATTGGTTTATGTTTTGTCCTTTAGTATTCCTTATTTTCATTTATGTTGAGCTTATTTTGGAAGCTAATGTTTGATTCCGGCTTTTCTGCTGGTCTTGTATGTCTTTATGACGTTATGCCTTATTATGCTTTATGACACGCCATGATTATGACATAACAGCCGTTACAGACCAATGCCCTATTCTACTGAATATACCAATGAAAGTCACGTTTACATTTAGAAATCCGCATTGTTTCACCAAATGGAGTGTTCTGGAATAAGAATTATGGTACAGACTCTAGAAGATTTGGTGCGAATCCTCCGAGTCTTATGTTTAGGTTCTGTAAAGATGACAAATTATGGTCCTTAAATGGTGGTGGACCTCTGCAAATTCATGGTTAGGATGGATAGTGATGATAGTGGTGGCTCGATTAGGATAAAGGATTTATTTTATCGTTGTATCCTAAGATCGTCACCACTTCCTTTCTTTTATATGAAGTTATGTATTCCTCCTGTCAAAAGGGAGTATAAATTAGCCTAAAAAGGACTTAGAGACCAAGAGAAAGTAATATGATCGAACCATGAGAAAATGAGAGTCATAAATGGGTCTTTTTGGCTGTCCAGAGGCGAAGTACGCCAAACTTAAGGTAAAACCACTGCCCTTTTTTACAGCACAAAGTGCTTTGCACTTTCGGCAAAACCGGCGCACTTCTTAGCATTTTCAGCTCTTGGACCAAAACAATAGTTATAGATAATTGTTGTGCGTGAGCGCCTGAAACAAGTGAAACGTACATCGTATGACGTATGCTCAAGTTATGTCTAAAATAGTGAGCTTGTGTGGAAGATCTTTATCTTAAGTTTCATTCTTTGTTTAAGCTTCATATCTTCGTGTTTTATTCCGATTCCTCCACGACATATACCTCAAACCTACAATATCAAATATAATCTATTACGTATTGAAACTTCATATAATTAACCAATAAATATAGAGATAACACATGTATAAATATGTATTATTTGAGCGTGTCCACTGGCATTTTTTGGAAAACCTTAAATAATGGACCAAAAAGTGTTTGTGGGTCAACTCAACCAGCATTTTTTAAAATCAAACTTTTTCCCTAAATTTGAAGCAATTATCAAAGGCGTGTATTGTACTTTGTAAGAGCCGATTATGAGCAAAAATGGATAACACACTAAAATTAAAAACCATTAAAATTGCATATAACAATTATTGAATCGAAAAGAATAATGTTTTGACATCCTCATAAGAAGAATGATACTATCTACAAATTTAACTCAGATACTGTTTGACATACTTTACAACAATTAGGGTGCGTTTGGTATGCATACATGAATCACTATGACTAAGAGTTTCATGGTTAGATGGAATGATAACATGTATCATTATTTATAAATCATTGTTTGGTGTGTTTAGTGAATCACTATATGTTTAAGAAAAATATATATATTAGAAAAAGATTAAATGATAAAAGTTAAAATAAATGTATGAGTTAATAATAATGTGTGGATGTAAACTAAAAGAAAATTGAGCCCACAAGGATTACCCTCCAAAGGTACCTATCCACACAACTATGGTTCTAAGACCATACTTTGATTCCTTCATTCCACCAAACATTTGCAATGAATATGATAGTGATCGATTGATTCCGATAATAATGTACCAAACACGCCCTTAGTCGCTGAAAATTTTGCAACCACGTAGTTTCTGAAAATCCTGCCTCATAAACTTTTTCGTTGAAAGTAACTTTTTGCTTTTAACGACTACGATGTTGACTGGACTTATTTTTTTACTTTTTGCTTTTTTGACTCTCGACTTTCTTGTGTAAAATTTGGCACCGATTACTTGTAGCAACCACATGTAGTAGCCACAAGTCAGTTGGCTACTTGACCAATATCTTTAACGAAAACTTTTACCGACTAGAAGTGGTCACCAAATGTCCTTGAGTATTTAACCAAGCAGTAGATGACGACAACTTTTAGCGACCACATATTTGCACGTTTTTTACCTTGAGGTTGAGAATGTGCACACGAAGATGAATTGTAAAGAACATGAATAACAGAAATAGAGAATAGATCTTATCACCCAACCATCCACCCCTTGATAATTTATTATAACAAGATTCAAGTACAAAAAGAACAAAGAAAAGATTAGTCCCCAAATGGATGCTAATCGTACAAATACAAGATAAATGGTGAGATTGTCCCAACTAGGTTGATCCAATCTCCCTCACTACAGATTCACTCACACTCAATCTAATCTATAACACTAAAAAGAAGAGATGAAGATCCTCCCATGGTTTAAGCCTTCACGACGGATAGAACGAGAGAGCACACACACTTTTGAGTGTGTGTATTGTGAATGAATGAACCAAAACCCTAGCAACAGCTAGGGTCATATAACACAAGTAAACATGGGCCAGCTGTTGGGAGCCCATCACAAGCCCACAAAGAGAAACCAAGTTAGCCACAATAGGTCCCTGCACAAACAAAATAAAAAAAATGGCAAAAGATAAACAACCAAATAAGTTTGAACAGTCAACATCCTCCCTCAAACTTATCAAGATGAAAAGTTATCTTTTAAACATATCAACCAATCCCAACTGTTTACACATCTTAGAATGCTGATGAGAACCATGACCTTTGGTAAATAAATCTGCTGTTTGATCAGTAGAAGCCACTTTGATAGTTTTAATAATCCCACACTACACCTTTTCTCTTATAAGGTGAACATCAACTTCAAAATGCTTAGTCCTTTCATGAAAGACAGGATTGATAGCAATCTGAATGGCAGAGGAGCTGTCACTATACATGTTCACAGGGAACACCCTTCGACTGTTAAGATCATTGAGCAAGTTGGAAATCCAAATAATCTCACAAGTAGCACTAGCCATGCATCTATGCTCTCCTTCAGCAGAGGATCTAGAAACAGTTGGTTGTTTTTTACTTTTCCAAGAAACAAGAGTATTACCCATAAACACACAATAGCCAGAGACAGACTTTCTGGTCTTCAAACACTTAGCCCAATTAGAGTCAGTAAAGCAAGACAGATTAAGCCTATTGTCCTTATAAATTTGAATTCTAGTACCAGGGGCACCTTTCAGATATCTAATGACCCTTAAAGCAATATTAAGATGAGATTGTAAAGGGGCATGCATATGTTGACTCAAACATTGAACAACATAGGAAATATCTGGCCTAGTGTGGGTCAAGTAAATGATCTTGCCAATAAGTTTTTGATAGTTAAACACATTAATAAGAAACTTATCAGAGTCACTTTCATCCACAGCTAGAACACAATTTTCAGGTAGGGGTGTGGTGACAGGTTTAGCAGCTAGAACTATTGTGTAGGACCTCAATGCCAAGGAAGTACTTCATAGGAACAATATCTTTGATCATAAACTTGTTTTTGAGAAAGCTCTTAAGCTTCTCAATTTTAGACATATCATTTCCAGTGACCACCAGATCATCAACATACACAAGAATGACAAGAAAAATGTTGCCAGTATGTTTAATATAAAGAGAGTAGTCAAATTTGTTTTGAACAAAGCCATGCTCAGCCAGAGCAGTGGTAAGTTTAGCATTCCACTGCCTTGGGGCTTGCTTGAGTCCATAAAGGGACTTGTTCAATTTGCAGACCTTGGATGGATTTGGGTTATCAAATCTAGGAGGTAAATTCATATAGACATCCTCCTCCAAGTAACCATAAAGAAAAGCATTGTTGACATCCATTTGACATAGGGTCCAGTTATTAGAAATAGCAAGACACATAATACATCTAACAGTAACCATCTTAACTACAAGACTAAAGGTTTCATCAAAGTCAATTCCTTCTTTTTGTCCAAATCCCTTAGCCACAACCCTAGCCTTATACTTGTCAATAAGCCCAAAAGCCCCATACTTGATTTTGTACAACCATTTGCAACCAAGGGCTTTTCTACCCAAAGGCAGGTCAGTAATGGTCTAAGTGTTTTTCCTAATGAGAGCCTCAAATTCACTGTTCATGGCCTCAGTCCAGTTAGGGTCATTCTTAGAATCATTAAAAGAATTAGGTTCAACAGATTTGTAAAGGGTGGTAGCAAAACAAAAATTCACAGAATTAAGTCTGGAGTAGTTGGCATGTTTTTTAATGCCATATCTAAGTTTGCTATCAACAACATAATCATTTAATTTAGCAGGAAACTTAGTACTTCTACCAGACTTTCTTATAGGGACAGACACCTCATCAGTCATAGGATCATCAAAATTAGGAACTGGTTCAGAAGAAATAGGCATAACATTTAAAATATTGCCCTCAGATGGATTGTTATCATCTATTTGGGTTGCAGAATCCACTTCAATTGATTGCTGAGTATTGGACTCATTACTTGGAGGGTTTCTACCATCCTCAGTAGATGTTGCTCTCTCCTCATCATTATGTCATGAAGGATTAGGATTATCAAAGAAAGAAAGGTGTTCAACTTCACTTGTATCAACATCAGCCAAAACATCATTCTTATTGTTTTTCATTTTAAAAGGAAACACATTTTCATAAAATCTCACATCCTTCGAAAATAGGACACCCCTAGTGTCCAAACTTAAGAGCTTGTAGGCCTTTTTCCAGAAGAGTATCCAATTAAGACACTTTTTTCAGACCTAGGGTGAGCTTATCACTGTTGTTTAAATTAGTAGAAAAACAAAGACAACCAAAACACCTAATGTGAGAGAGAGAAGGTTTTTTGTTATAAACCAGTTCATATGGTGATTTTCCTTTGAGGACAGATGAGGGAAGCCTGTTGATTAAGTAAACAGCAGTTATGATGCAATCAGACCAAAACATAAGAGGAATACCCCCCTAAAACATAAGGCTCCTTGCAACATTGAGCAAGTGCCTATGTTTCCTTTCAGCAATGCCATTTCGCTGAGGGGTGTAGGTGCAAGAAGTTTGATGGACAATTCCAAGGTCACTGAACAAAGAAATCATTTTCTTGTTGGTAAATTCAGTCCCATTGTCAGATCTGACAACTTTGATACACATATTAAATTGAGTTTTGATCATTTTAATGTAGTTAACAAAGATGTCAAAAACTCCATCTTTACTCTTTAACAAATAAGTCCACACAGCCCTAGAATAGTCATCAACAATGGTCAAGAAGTACTTGTATCCCTCTCTGATGGAGACCCTATAGGGACCCCACAATTCAAGGTGAACAAGTTCATCCAGATGGGTGGACTTATGATCACTTAGGGGAAAAGTCTCTCTTGTTTGTTTGGCCTTATGGCAAACTTCACAAACAGAGATACAAGTATTTTTGGTTAGGTTGAGGTCAGTTTTGAGGACAGATAAGACTTGGTCAGCAGGATGACCAAGCCTACAATGCCACAAGCTTTTGGACACATTAAAAGACATGGTCATGTTAGACTTACCTACACACTTGTTGGTTTTATCAAGGTCAAACAAGTAGAGGCCCCCAGACTCACTACCAGTCCCCAAAGGGTCCCCTTGGTCAAATCCTAAATATAGCATTTATCCTCATCAAACCCAACAAGCAATTTACTATCTTTTATCATTTTATTAACAGAAATCAAACTGACACAATAACCAGGGACAACAAGAACATCATATAAGATAACATTGTTGGACAGTCGCAAGTTACCTACATGACTTATGGTGGAAAGAGTCCCATTGGGATGCCCCACAGTGAGCTTGAGATTGCCAACATCAACAACATTGAACATACCCACAGTGGAAACTGTCAAGTGTTGATTACACCCAGAGTCTATAATCCACCCAAGAGTGATAGTACAAACCAATCTGTAGAAACTAGAAGGGGGGGGTTGAATAGTTTCTAGTTAGTTTTCAAAACATTTCGGCTTAATCCACTGTGCGCGGTTCCTTATGTGTACCCGCGGTTCTTTATCAATAAAGAACCGCCGGTCTATTTAGGGAACCGCCGACAGTGAACTTAATCTTTTGTTGCATGTTAAACTTTGACAATCCTTTGTATCAAATTCTTGATCAAGCTTGATTAGATATGAGATGTGTGTGATTGAAAGATAAATACTACAAGTAAGTAAACACACAAACACATCAAATCAAGAGTACATCAAGCAATAGTCTAAACACTAAGCACACACGTACTAAGCATAAGCTTTTCCGCAACTAGGATGTTTAGACTAAGTGATGTACACTTGACCATAATCTAAACACGAAGCACACACGTACTAAGCCTTAGCTTTTCCGCAACTTAGATGTTTAGATTATGAGATGCACACAACACACAACATATAAATACATCTATAATAGTAAAGACATAATGTAAAGGAAAGTACCGACACGATGATTTATAGTGGTTCGGTCACGAAACTCCTCTTCGCCCTACTCCACTCCTCGAGTACACCTTACTCGAGAGTTACTTCACTAGTCAACAAACTCCTTAAGGTGGAGAAATCATACACAACGTCGCTTATCCAATTTCCGACTCTAAGCTAAAAGTCGAGTCCTAATCTTAGGTAGGACCAATCTACACAACGTCGCCCACTTCACCATTTTACGACACAAGGCTAGATGTCGAGTTCTAATCGAAAGATAGAACCAATCTTCACGACTCTTCACTTTGAAGCTAAGTGAGAACTACACCTAGACACAACTACATCACTTTATAGTTTAGTGAGAACTCACAAGACACAACCACATCACTTTATAGTTTAGTGAGAACTCACAACTCTTCACAACTACACAACTCTTTACCCTAGTTATGTTTTATGGCCCAACATAAGAAACCTTGTGTTTTATGGCCTAAACACATAAACCATATAGATCTAAGTACTTACCACTTAGATCTATGACTCTAACACTATATCCAAGTATTAACAAACTTGGATCTACACAACTAACACCTAATCCAAGGATACCCATCACTTGGATATTCTACCCTTACAAACACATCCAAGTGTACCCAACACTTGGATCTCCTACATATACATAGTAGAAAGACTAAAAACATAACTTAGATCTATAGAAGGAAAGATCTTCATCATGTAGTGAACCAAACATATCATGGTAATGATAGTGTTCTTCTCTTTTCACTTGAGAGGATGAGGAGATTGAGGATAGAATCACATCTTAAACAAGATTAATCAAAACTAACTAATCAAGGATCTAAGATGGTTTTGAAAGAAACTGTGCAAAAAGGGTTAAAAGAAAACCTGGAAATGATCCACTATTTACAGGACAACATTGCAACGGTCAAAACACCCGCGGTTCCTTATCTCTACCCGTTGTACCTTATCAATAAGGAACCGCGGGTTCCTTTAAAGAACCTCCGCGTCGGAGTCCGTGCAAAATTTTCCTTTAGTGGGGATATGCCATATGCCATATGGGGTAGTTTATACCCTCAAAGGATATTCCTTTGGCATATGGAATATGCCAAATTCAAATTTCCATTTTCTTTTTAATAAAACATTTTCTTAAAAATAAAGTTAATTAAAATCTTTTGTCACATTTGATTAAAATGTGAGTTTTAAGAAAATATTAATCCTTGATCACTTAGTTAGGTTAATGACATGTTTGTACATACCTTGAGTGATTCATGCCGAATGCGGTCTTGGAGGTGTCGAGAGAAGTATACAAATGTATTCTTGAGTGATTATGAGTACCTTAACATTTTACATAACGTATTGCGAATTATACGTTTGTCATCAACAAAACACAAAGAAATTATATCGACAAAGCATCGTAATGTTTGCACTAACAATCTCCCCCTTTTTGATGATGACAAACAAGTAAACCGCAACACATATTAAAATGCCTAAGTTACTCGTTTACACTTACGTCTCCCCCTTTTGTCGAATCAAAAAGGTAGTCTTCATTTGTAGAAGAGGAGGATTGACTTCGAGAGAACATGCATCCAAAAATCGAATCATCCATAGTGGTTGTCGTTTGAGAGGCGAGAATCCAAACCATAAACCTATTATACAAAAATATTGAGCTTGCGTCATCCTAGTGAAGTCTTCAATCACCATAGGTTAACCAACTTCAAGCATAATAATATGCTTATCTACGAGTGTCCAAAATGCATTACTTGCAAGATGTTCGATGAATGCAATTTGAGTGAGTCAACGATCGCAAATGTAATGACTTGAACTCTTGCAAATGCTCCCCCTTGATATGAGCTCCCCCTTGCTTGAGGCACCAACAAAGCAAGAATAGTGACGAGCTACAAAAATGGGTTAGAAGTGTCCTACAAAGCAAGGTTAGTAGACAAGAGCATATAAAAAAAGAGGATGATAAACAAGTCGTTTGCACAAACAATGACAAGCATTGAAGAAAGAAGTGTGCACGCGAAGCTATCAATAAAAAATAAATAAATAAAGGAGAGGATCGTGACAAGATCAATTCACAATTGTTGGAATAGAGATAGAAAAGAAACATCCATACCAATTGTAATGATAATATGTCAAAGGGTAAAAAGCTTAGAATTTTTAGAATCACCCAAGAAAATTCAAGATTTAACCATCAACTCTAAAAAAAACAAGGAGAGGATTTTGAGGAAATCAATTCAAAATTGTTGGAATAGAGGTAGAAAAGAAACATCCAAGAATTTGAAGATATCATCTCAAGGGGTTAAAAACTTAGAATTGATGGAATCACCCATACCAATTGTAAATTTTAACCGCAATCAACTCTCAAAAAGAGGAACAAAAATATCTCAACCTAGAGACATTTTGACCAAAAAATAAAAAAATAAAGGAAAACCAAAAGCGGATAAATCGACGCTTTAAGAAAAATTCGTGATATAGGACATTATAGGCAAAAATGAGTATGAATGTCGACACCAAATGGTGTTTAGCATACGATAAACTACATGCTCAAAGTTTCGTAGCTCTTCTAAATCATTATGGATGTTCAAAGAACAATTACATGATGAGGAAAGGGTAAGGCTCGACTCAACTTAGTTTAGAAAGACTAGAAGAAAGAGACTCGACTTAGAAGAGCATGATTAAAATGAATTGAGAGAGACTCAACAAAGAAGTTAAGGATAACTTCACAAATTGATTCATGAATACTATAACTTAGAAGGTGATAGTGAAATCTCGAAAGAAAATGAGAGAAGAAACTCAAAAGAAGCTCAAGAAGACATGAAGAGTTAGTACAAAATCTAACACATAATCAAGTAAGCACATAGGATAACTCATGCAATGCCTTATGAAGTTTACAATAAACCAATGTAGAGAAGGTGCGTAATTAACACATATGGCATGCAAGAAACAAGATTACTTAAAAACAGAAGACTAAGTAAAACATGTTAGCACGTAGCATTTAAGGACATGCATGAGTTAGACACATCTAAGAGATATTATATCAGAATTGCTTGACAAAGACAAAACCTTTATAATAAGCATGCATTCATTAACTAATCAATTAAGCATATAACATACGGATAAGCAAGAAGATATATAAGCAAGTAGCATACAAGCAAGTTATCTATCTAGATATCACAAATCAAGCTACATGTAATGTAAATCTCCAAGAAGATTCCTAATTCTTATTAGTTTAAGAAAAGGACTCAAAATAAGAGAAAAGAAAAAACATAATAACAACAAGATCCAAGACTCAAATAAAAATCATGTTGAAAAACATGAAAGGAAATACAAGAGAATAAAGATCATACAAAGATGTAGAAAAAAACAAGCCTAAAACTTAAGCATAATTTTAATCTTAGTTACACTAGAATCCTAAGATTTGCTTAAATTAGATGTCTTAGCAATAAGCAATCCACATGCTTAAATGAAAGACAAGGGTGGTGGCGGAATTTGGTGGGGTGAAAGGTGAAGTCATCAAGGGTTCATCAAAGTCATTCACAATGGGAACGCTTTGGATAGGTTGAGGTTGGGTAGTCACATCCAAGAGAGTACTAGGAGTGAAGGGTGACGCTAGCTCATTCATTCAAGATTGGAATGAAGAGGAGGTAGAACCATGTAAATGGTTGGTACCATGGGTTGACGTAGTCTTGCATGGTGCAAGAGGTGGTGAGGGTGATGAAGAGATGAGAATGGGCACAATCTCATTCTTAGGTTTGGAAAAAGGTGAATAGTTAAGTTTTGGTAACTTAATCTTAAATTTGAGGTGCCTCTTTGAAGAGGAGGTTTTGGATGAATTGGAGGTTCTTGTAGAAACCATGGTAGTAATGGGTGGTTTAAGGGGTAAGGATGAATGGTTTCAGGTGTGAAGAACATGGCTAACAAGGTGGGTTTAAAAGGGTGAGGGGATGATCCAAACTAGTGAAGGGTTAAAAAGGGAAAGCCCAAGATATTTTGGGAGTGTTCAAAGGTTTGAAACAAAGATTCCAAAGGGTGTTGGAACAATTGGGAAGTTTCAAAAAACCCGAATTTTAGAGCTTCTGCCCGCGGTTCTTTATCTCCACCGGCGGTTCCATATTGATATGGAGCCGCGGTCTATTTAAAGAACCGCCTACAGAGGCTTGGTTAAGATGGTGAGGCTTGGTTTAGGTGGTGAAGGAGGATTTTCCAATTAAGCAAATGCTAATGTTCTAGTCTAACTTTTTATAAAGTCATGCTTAAGAGCAATAAAAACTAGAACACACACAAAGGAAAGACACATAGGTTTAATTAGCACGTAAGAAGAAAGATAAGAAAAACCTAATGGCTACAAAAGAAAAAGACTCCTAATGACATACAAAGTTCATCAAAGTAAACTATCATTAGTCATATATAGGAAGAGCCATTTAGCCAATTTAGAGAATGAGTATGAGACTACCACTAGAGGTGCTCAATTAAGGCTAAACACGACCATTTTTATGAGTTATACACCAACTCAACTTCCCACGTGGAAGTAATTCAACCATTAGGTCAATTTAAGATCCTAGTGCATAAATTCTCTAGTAGTCATTCTCAAGTTAGACAAAATGTAATTCCAACATTTGCCTAATAAAGATTAGCAAGGATGAAACTTGCATGGCGACACAATGCATGACCTAATGAGGGTTAAGAATGCACCATTGCATATCTTGACAAAAGAGTCTAGTTAAGGTTAATTACCTTAATAGATCTTGAGGCCAATAACATTGAATTGTACAAACCAAGTTTACACAATTTGTTAGAACACTCTTGATTGGTCTTTCGGAAATGACACATTTATAAATTGCATAGCAATGTAAATTACTTGAGTATTTCGGATGAAACATCCAAGTTATCAAACCGACTCTATTGTGCATTATAAGTAATTATTAAACAAAATACGTCTAACAATTTAAACAAGTAGATTCAGTATAACACCATCAACACAAGTGTGAGTTATGATCCGATGTATATTATTAATAAACCACATTCATGTCTACACTAAAAAACATGTCAATTAGATTCGATAATGATACCAATCATAGTTTGAATAATGCATTGATATTTAATTGAAATCTTTCTTGATTCCCGCAAACACTCTTTTAAGAGAAAATAGCTAAGATTTTCAAAGGGTGTTTCATGTTTTATAGTGAGACATTTATCTACTTGAACTAATAACACAATGATCGAGTAAGACGACCCAAATCAATAGATTTGATAAGCTCCCAAAGCTTTCAAACCTAAGAGTGTTAATAAACATAACGAGGTGTACATGATGTTTAAATAACATATATAAACCTAGAGATGTTGATCCTATATGCAATGAACAAATAATGTTGCAACCAAAATGCAAGAAATCTAGCATACATTCTAATTAGGAAGAACTAGATACTAACAAATACCAAGCAAGGCACAAGAGACTAGACATATAAGCAATACTACTACAAATAGCAAGGAACACTTAATAATGCCTACATATAATAATAACACACAAAGAAACACACACAAACAATTAGCTTAACACATAAAAGCATTCGTCCATGTTTTGAGTGTTAGATATACCAACGTATACATAGCTTGATCTTATTTGAAAATAGTTTTCGACACATTTCAAAATTTAATTAAGTTCAACACTTTATAAATATATCAATTTACAAAGATATATCAACAAGAGATGTCCAACTTAATATAAAAGAGTAAAACACAAGTTTTACGACAAACCGAGACTCAATACTTTGGACAAAGTATAGAACTTATAAAACATTTAAATTTTAAAGTTTGAATAAAGGTTTGGAAGCATTTTTAATTGAAAGAAAACTCAATTACGTTAGAAACGCCGGGTGGCACAACTTCTACGGACTTACAGTTGATTTTATATGATTTTTCAAAGTTTGCAAAAATCTGAGTCAGACTGGCTGCGGTTCCTTATTGATAAGGAACCTCGGGGAAGAGATAAAGAACCGCGTCCAGAGGGCAAAAATGGGTTTTTTGGCCAAAATCATTTGGTAACTTTTTGGAAGGACTTAGAACTCGTATTTTAGAGTTAATTATGTCATAAAAGATTTTTATACTTCCAAACATGAAAAGATTTAATTCAAGCTATTATACAAAGTTTATTTAACACCAAAACTTGTACGAATGAAACAACAAAACACATTTCATAAGTAACCACTCTTCATGAATATTTTGATACAAATATCGTCTCTATTTTTAAAAACCGTTTTCACTTTGAAAACCATTTGTTTTGAAAAACTAGAGCAAGGATCGATCCAAGCTTTAAAGTACAATATACTTCAAAGATCTTGTGTGACCATCGCTCTGATACCAATTGTAGAAACTAGAAGGGGGGTTGAATAGTTTCTAGTTAGTTTTCAAAACATTTCGGCTTAATCCACTGTGCGCGGTTCCTTATGTGTACCTGCAGTTCTTTATCAATAAAGAACCGCCGGTCCATTTAGGGAACCGCCGACAGTGAACTTAATCTTTTGTTGCATGTTAAACTTTGACAATCCTTTGTATCAAATTCTTGATAAAGCTTGATTAGATATGAGATGTGTTTGATTGAAAGATAAATACTACAAGTAAGTAAACACACAAACACATCAAATCAAGAGTACATCAAGCAATAGTCTAAACACTAAGCACACACGTACTAAGCATAAGCTTTTCCGCAACTAGGATGTTTAGACTAAGTGATGTACACTTGACCATAATCTAAACACGAAGCACACACGTACTAAGCCTTAGCTTTTCCGCAACTTAGATGTTTAGATTATGAGATGCACACAACACACAACATATAAATACATCTATAATAGTAAAGACATAAATGTAAAGGAAAGTACCGACACGATGATTTATAGTGGTTCGGTCACGAAGATCCTCTTCGCCCTACTCCACTCCTCGAGTACACCTTACTCGAGAGTTATTTCACTAGTCAACAAACTCCTTAAGGTGGAGAAACCATACACAACGTCGCTTATCCAATTTCCGACTCTAAGCTAAAAGTCGAGTCCTAATCTTAGGTAGGACCAATCTACACAACGTCGCCCACTTCACCATTTTACGACACAAGGCTAGATGTCGAGTTCTAATCGAAAGATAGAACCAATCTTCACGACTCTTCACTTTGAAGCTAAGTGAGAACTACACTAGACACAACTACATCACTTTATAGTTTAGTGAGAACTCACAAGACACAACCACATCACTTTATAGTTTAGTGAGAACTCACAACTCTTCACAACTACACAACTCTTTACCCTAGTTATGTTTTATGGCCCAACATAACAAACCTTGTGTTTTATGGCCTAAACACATAAACCATATAGATCTAAGTACTTACCACTTAGATCTATGACTCTAACACTATATCCAAGTATTAACAAACTTGGATCTACACAACTAACACCTAATCCAAGGATACCCATCACTTGGATATTCTACCCTTACAAACACATCCAAGTGTACCCAACACTTGGATCTTCTACATATACATAGTAGGAAGACTAAAAACATAACTTAGATCTATAGAAGGAAAGATCTTCATCATGTAGTGAACCCAACACATCATGGTAATGATAGTGTTCTTCTCTTTTCACTTGAGAGGATGAGGAGATTGTGTGACAACCGTGGTTTTGGGTTTGTCACTTGGTCTTACTTTTAGGTTATTTTATGTGTGCTTACTTGAATTGTGTGTTTACGTGTTTATTTTGTGTGAACGAGGTTGGTGTGGTTATCGTTTATGAGTATAGAGTACTCATAAGTAAATCGAGGAACGGTTATTTCATGTTCATGAGCTCACAAGTGGTGACTATGAAATGAAAATGGTGATATTGTGGTGTTTACGTATACGTATAAGTATTATAGTAATAGTAATTTTTTTAGGATTTACGGTTTAGCATTTAGAGGTCTCGGGTGAGGTAATTATCCATATGAATATTTTTTCCGGATGGTTTTAAGTCATTTAGGACTTAGTTATAAAGTTTATTTCAAAATTTGAGATTTTTTATAAAAGTGTATATTTTACGTCTTTTACGGTAAAACGCGTAAATTTGACTAGTTTTACGGTTTTGAGGTTTTGGAGGCTTTAGGAGCTGAAATAAATTAAGGAAAAATAATGTAATATTATTAATACAATTATTAATAATAAAAAGAAAAAAACGAAATTAAATGGGTATAGGTCGGTTATGTGAAAAAAAAAAAAGGAGAAAAAAGGGAAAAAGGGAACCGGGCTTTTGTATATGGGCCAAGGACTTGTTAGGAAAGTATATAAAGTATTTTTATTAATCAAAACACTCATAAAATCCCTGGAGATCAAGGTTTGGTCGGCATAAATGGTGGTTTTAGGGTTCTTCATTAATTTTTCTTCTTTCAAAAATTCTAAGGTAAAATCTTTAATACTCTTTTCAATTAAATTGTTTAATGTTTTCTTTAATCATCTTATGATGGATTTAGGTTAGGTTTAATTTTTTAAAACAGTAAATTTATGTTATATTAATCATAATATGATGATTACATAGATTAGGGCTTGTAATTAGAGGGATTAGGGTTAATTAATGAGGTTGATTTTGTTAAACCCGTTTTTAAAAAACTGGGCAGATTTTGTGTCAATTGTTTTGATCATATCGGGAGTTCTTTAAACTATTATTTTACGATCCAAGTACCCCTGGAAAGATATTTGAAGTGTCTTTCCAATGCAAGAAAATAGAACTAAATTGGAGGTCGGGAAGTGGGTCAAAAATAGGTTACAACAGTCGAAGGTCAAAACAGTTTTGAATTCAGCCTGTTTTCTTTTTAAGTTTTGGGTTGTTTAGGGTACTTAGGGTTGCATTGGGATCTTCTTACGAACGTGAGAGATGTTTTATATATTATAGTAAGTATATGCACTTGGGCTAAGGTTGTGGTTTAGGGTAAGACCCCTTAATGGTAACAAACTTTTAGTACGTTTAAAATCAGGAAATCTGGAATGACAAAAGTAGATATATGTATATCGGGGCCTTAACAGTAGCTTTAAGGTTAGGGCAAGTGGGAGGTGTTATCAAACATATGTAAGGGTATGAATATTTCTTTTACAGAAACCATGGGTATGTTTAAGTGGACGTTTGACTTAAAGTTTTGAGACCTAAAAACTGGGACTGTTTTGGGTAAAATATGAACGGGTTAGTTATTAAACTTAACCAAGTTAGGGACTTGTTAAGGAAGGGTAATGGGGTGATTAGAGCTTAACAATGAGGTAATTATACGGGAATAGGCTAGATGTCCATCATAGGTTGATGAGCCATCTTAGTGATTGGTTCGTGTATTGATTGCGTGTTTTTGGTTTGTTAGCTTGTTGCTAGTGCGAGGACTTGTGAAGAAGCTATCAGGTGAGTTTCATAGTCCCATGTTTACTATTGATTTTGACTTCCAGATGGGATGGAAGAGACACTGTGTTGAGTTATTTATAAATTGATGTTGTGAATGTTTAAGGTTTGAGATGGACTTGTGTGTACATTTATGTGATTAACTGCTATGTGATTCTTGTTTGTGTGTGATCTGGATTGGAAAGGTACATAGGTGTATGAGCGCCTATGGGACCTATGGTTAATGATAAGGCGTGATGCCTTGGAAATTGTGATTGTTGGTAAGGCGTGATGCCTTGGAAATTGTGATTGTTGGTAAGGCGTGATGTCTTGGAAATTGTGATTGTTGGTAAGGCGTGATGCCTTGGAAATTGTGATTGTTGGTAAGGCGTGATGCCTTGGAAATTGTGATTGTTGGTAAGGCGTGATGCCTTAGAAATTATGATTGTTGGTAAGGCGTGATGCCTTGGAAATTGTGATTGTTGGTAAGGCGTGATGCCTTGGAATTGTAATGATTGATTGAACTTGAATGCTAGTTGTTAGTTCATGATTGTAGCGCATTGTCCATATGTTTATTGGTTTATGGTATTCACAGCTTATGACTTGTCTTGTGTTGGAGTCTAAACCTATGACTCTCACCAACTTTATGTTGACGTGTTTTAGTGTCTCTTTCAGGTGATACTATGGTTAAGCATGAGAATATAAGTGGCTAGGATTGGAGAAGCTTAGGAATGCATATAAAAGGAGAATCCCCGTTTCCTTCTTAGTTTTTATTTGTTCTTTTAATAAGTGATACTGTGGCACACATATATTTGTTTGGTTATGTTATTTGTTTGTCTTGGGTAAGCGGTAGGACTGTTACCTACTTACCTAGACTCCTGAGTTTGATGAGATATTGTCATGACTTTGTGTCTCCATTTTATGACATTTCTTATTTCATATAGTTATCTCTATAGACACGCCATGTTGTGATGATATCCATACGTCGCGCCCCATATTCCGCCATGGTGGGGTGTGACAGAATGGTATCAGAGACAATGGTTATAGAGAATTAGGTTGCCTAGTCGTGTAGCCTAGTCTATAGCTTAAGGGTCCCTGCATATAGGCGTCATAGGAGTATGTGTGCATTTTATAGTAATTGATGTGTTTGAATATTATTTTCGCAGTATTTTTTAGGTTATGAACTACTATGGTTCATACTTAACTACATGTTATTTTCTTTACGAGTTTTGATTAGTGCGGGTGGAACCATGGTCGTATACGCTAGTCATTGTTGGATTTCGCTTAATTATGTTTTCATGTTCTTTATACATTTTGAATTTTGTCTACGCTGGTTCAGCTGGACTACGAGTTTATATGTTTCGTGCATTGGCTATGTTATTTTAATAGATGAAGTTTTGGACCTTATTTTGTGTAGTTATGTGCTTGAGAGTTGATGGATTATGTGTTATGTGTAGTATTAATTTCTTATAAGTGTCATCATAGGAGGGAGTACATTGGTGAAAGGGAACATGTATAATTATGGAGGCCTACATAATTATATATGTGCCACAACACCAC
This sequence comes from Glebionis coronaria, assembly GCA_025667525.1. Taxonomy (NCBI): domain Eukaryota; kingdom Viridiplantae; phylum Streptophyta; class Magnoliopsida; order Asterales; family Asteraceae; genus Glebionis; species Glebionis coronaria. The sequence goes on along the minus strand of JANFOE010000656.1, from coordinate 386,045 downwards.
TAGACTTTCAAGTATGATTGCATGAAAGAGAGTTAATACATGCTTGTATAGTATATGTTGGATGGATTTGAGTGTATGTACGCTTATGCCTATGTATGTAAAATTATTTTCTACTTACCGGTTGTATTCTTGGGATGGTTGCTAGCTCGTTTCTCTTTGAGATGTTCAACTTCTGTAGAAGCGCATTTCTCGGGTCCTCATTTCACGTGTTTGTTTGTACGGTACTTTTGGCGTGAAGGATTTTGAGATGGTGGAGATTTCTTTTTGGGGTAACGATGTCTTTTGTTTCGAGTTATACATGGTAAAAAAAATAGAACTTGCAAATTGAAAAAAAAATAGTTGTTGGTAGTCGATGAAATAAGGAAGTGTCGGGATCATGTTTCAAATAAGGTGGAATATAAATTCTTTAACATATAAGCATGACTCGGTTATTTTAAAATATTTTGGTTTTGATCACCTAAAGTTATTGTTCTTAAGTTAAAAATTTTGTTCTTATTTAGTGAAATATGTTAAAATCATGTAATTAATAGAGTTTTAATTTTCTGGAATTAAAATAAATTAGGTTCTAGTCTTGGTAATTAATGGGGGATTTTAGGGTTTAAAAATCGTTTTTTTTTTTTGTATAAATCGGAGTAGGCAGAAACTGTCGCTAATGCCTAGGCAGATTTTGAGAAAAATTGTTTTGGTCATAACTTATTCGTTTTTAAAGGTTTTTGGGTGATTCAAAAGCTTAAAATTATGTACTCGGAACATATTTTTCAAATATTCAGAAAGTTTCGTAATTGGAAGTCAGTAGTTTGTTCGAATTAATTGTACAAGTGTTGAGTTCAAGGTTAATTTTCGGACAACATGGTTTAAACTCGTGTTTTGGGTATTTTGCGATAATGAACACTTGGAGGGTTAACATAGAGATGAGTTAGGAAGGAATTTGAGAGTTCTTTAGACCTTATTATACGTGGTTATATTTTGATGAGTTTTGATTTATGGTATTTATGAGTAAGACTGAAATCGGGGTGACAGTTTTAAACCCGTTGAGTTATGTGACGGCTCCTAACTTGGTTTCAAGATAGTTCTTGTTTGATGAGTTGCGAGATTTAGTTAGGTTGGTTACATAACTTTATGGTTTTGATAAGTTTCCTCGCGGACGGTTAAGGCTCATGTGTTGTTGGTTGAGATTATTTTCGTGTAAACTGAGTTCACGTTTGAACGTGAAGGTTTTATCAAGGATATGCATCCTCGTTTGTTTGCTGAGAATAAGTTTGAGTTTGGGAGTGAATCTCGGGACGAGATTTCTATTAGGAGGGAGTGATGTGACAACCGTGGTTTTGGGTTTGTCACTTGGTCTTACTTTTAGGTTATTTTATGTGTGCTTACTTGAATTGTGTGTTTACGTGTTTATTTTGTGTGAACGAGGTTGGTGTGGTTATCGTTTATGAGTATAGAGTACTCATAAGTAAATCGAGGAACGGTTATTTCATGTTCATGAGCTCACAAGTGGTGACTATGAAATGAAAATGGTGATATTGTGGTGTTTACGTATACGTATAAATATTATAGTAATAGTAATTTTTTTAGGATTTACGGTTTAGCATTTAGAGGTCTCGGGTGAGGTAATTATCCATATGAATATTTTTCCGGATGGTTTTAAGTCATTTAGGACTTAGTTATAAAGTTTATTTCAAAATTTGAGATTTTTTATAAAAGTGTATATTTTACGTCTTTTACGGTAAAACGCGTAAATTTGACTAGTTTTACGGTTTTGAGGTTTTGGAGGCTTTAGGAGCTGAAATAAATTAAGGAAAATTAATGTAATATTATTAATACAATTATTAATAATAAAAAGAAAAAAAAACGAAATTCAATGGGTATAGGTCGGTTATGTGAAAAAAAAGAAAAGAAAAGGGGAAAAAAGGGAAAAAGGGAACCAGGCTTTTGTATATGGGCCAAGACTTGTTAGGAAAGTATATAAAGTATTTTTATTAATCAAAACACTCATAAAATCCCTGGAGATCAAGGTTTGGTCGGCATAAATGGTGGTTTTAGGGTTCTTCATTAATTTTTCTTCTTTCAAAAATTCTAAGGTAAAATCTTTAATACTCTTTTCAATTAAATTGTTTAATGTTTTCTTTAATCATCTTATGATGGATTTAGGTTAGGTTTAATTTTTTAAAACAGTAAATTTATGTTATATTAATCATAATATGATGATTACATAGATTAGGGCTTGTAATTAGAGGGATTAGGGTTAATTAATGAGGTTGATTTTGTTAAACCCGTTTTTAAAAAACTGGGCAGATTTTGTGTCAATTGTTTTGATCATATCGGGAGTTCTATAAACTCTTATTTTACGATCCAAATACCCCTTGAAAGATATTTGAAGTGTCTTTCCAATGCAAGAAACTAGAACTAAATTGGAGGTCGGGAAGTGGGTCAAAAATAGGTTACAACAGTCGAAGTTCAAAACAGTTTTGAATTCAGCCTGTTTTCTTTTTAAGTTTTGGGTTGTTTAGGGTACTTAGGGTTGCATTGGGATCTTCTTACGAACGTGAGAGATGTTTTATATATTATAGTAAGTATATGCACTTGGGCTAAGGTTGTGGTTTAGGGTAAGACCCCTTAATGGTAACAAACTTTTAGTACGTTTAAAATCAGGAAATCTGGAATGACAAAAGTAGATATATGTATATCGGGGCCTTAACAGTAGCTTTAAGGTTAGGGCAAGTGGGAGGTGTTAGCCAACATATGTAAGGGTATGAATATTGCTTTTACAGAAACCATGGGTATGTTTAAGTGGACGTTTGACTTAAAGTTTTGAGACCTAAAAACTGGGAATATTTTGGGTAAAATATGAACGGGTTAGTTATTAAACTTAACCAAGTTAGGGACTTGTTAAGGAAGGGTAATGGGGTGATTAGAGCTTAACAATGAGGTAATTATATGGGAATAGGCTAGATGTCCATCATAGGTTGATGAGCCATCTTAGTGATTGGTTCGTGTATTGATTTCGTGTTTTTGGTTTGTTAGCTTGTTGCTAGTGCGAGGACTTGTGAAGAAGCTATCAGGTGAGTTTCATAGTCCCATGTTTACTATTGATTTTGACTTCCAGATGGGATGGAAGAGACACTGTGTTGAGTTATTTATAAATTGATGTTGTGAATGTTTAAGGTTTGAGATGGACTTGTGTGTACATTTATGTGATTAACTGCTATGTGATTCTTGTTTGTGTGTGATCTGGATTGGAAAGGTACATAGGTGTATGGGCGCCTATGGGACCTATGGTTAATGATAAGGCGTGATGCCTTGGAAATTGTGATTGTTGGTAAGGCGTGATGCCTTGGAAATTGTGATTGTTGGTAAGGCGTGATGCCTTGGAAATTGTGATTGTTGGTAAGGCGTGATGCCTTGGAAATTGTGATTGTTGGTAAGGCGTGATGCCTTGGAAATTGTGATTGTTGGTAAGGCGTGATGCCTTGGAATTGTAATGATTGATTGAACTTGAATGCTAGTTGTTAGTACATGATTGTAGCGCATTGTCCATATGTTTATTGGTTTATGGTATTCACAGCTTATGACTTGTCTTCTGTTGGAGTCTAAACCTATGACTTTCACCAACTTTATGTTGACGTGTTTTAGTGTCTCTTTCAGGTGATACTATGGTTAAGCATGAGAACATAAGTGGCTAGGATTGGAGAAGCTTAGGAATGCATATAGAAGGAGAATCCCCGTTTCCTTCTTAGTTTTTATTTGTTCTTTTAATAAGTGATACTGTGGCACACATATATTTGTTTGGTTATGTTATTTGTTTGTCTTGGGTAAGCGGTAGGACTGTTACCTACTTACCTAGACTCCTGAGTCTGATGAGATATTGTCATGACTTTGTGTCTCCATTTTATGACATTTCTTATTTCATATAGTTATCTCTATAGACACGCCATGTTGTGATGATATCCATACGTCGCGCCCCATATTCCGCCATGGTGGGGTGTGACAGATTGAGGATAGAATCACATCTTAAACAAGATTAATCAAAACTAACTAATCAAGGATCTAAGATGGTTTTGAAAGAAACTGTGCAAAAAGGGTTAAAAGAAAACCTGGAAATGATCCACTATTTATAGGACAACATTGCAACGGTAAAAAACACCCGCGGTTCCTTATCTCTACCTGCGGTACCTTATCAATAAGGAATCACGGGTTTCTTTAAGGAACCTCCGCGTCGGAGTCCGTGCAAATTTGTCCTTTAGTGGGGATATGCCATCTAGGGTAGTTTATACCCTCAAAGGATATTCTTTTGGCATATGGAATATTCCAAATTCAAATTTCCATTTTCTTTTTAATAAAACATTTTCTTAAAAATAAAGTTAATTAAAATCTTTTGTCACATTTGATTAAAATGTGAGTTTTAAGAAAATATTAATCCTTGATCACTTAGTTAGGTTAATGACATGTTTGTACATACCTTGAGTGATTCATGCCGAATGCGGTCTTGGAGGTGTCGAGAGAAGTATACAAATGTATTCTTGAGTGATTACGAGTACCTTAACATTTTACATAACGTATTGCGAATTATACGTTTGTCGTCAACAAAACACAAAGAAATTATATCGACAAAGCATCGTAATGTTTGCACTACCACAATCCTTTCAAGTTTCCACAGAAGTATTTAGAGAAATTAATATTGAACAAGACATTGAAATTATAGAATGAGCATCTACCTGCCATGTTGGCATGAATGTTCCCAACAGGAGAGTCATTGATCAAATGTAGAAGTTTCTTCATTTGATCAGAAGTGAATGAATTGGGGACATCACAAGCAGTATGTTTCTCAATCACCTTAGCACCATTCAACTTAGGATCACAATTAGCATTGAAATTAGGTTTAGACACATAAGTTTTAGCATTAAAGGGCCTTTTGTAACCAGGGGGTACCCAATGATCTCATAAAATCTATCCATAGTGTGACCAATCATCCCACAGTTGGTACAGTTAAGATTAGGATTAGGACCCCTGTTGAGATAAGATTGATTGCCACCTTTGGAATTGTTCTTATTAAAGTTAGAGCCATTTCCTTTCCTTTGTTAACCAAAAGTTTTGGCAACAAAAGAGGTGGCATTAAGCTTTGGATCAGTCACAGCAGAGGGTTCAGGGATACCTCTATGTGACTCCTCCCTAGAACCCATTACATAAGCATCCTTCACATCAGCGAGAGGGTCCCTAGTGAGAAGGGCAGTTCTAACAGGTTGATAACAGTCATCAAGACCCATTAAGAACTGCATAAGCTTCATAAGCTGCTGATGTAAAATAGATTCAGTGCTAGCAGGTCAACATCATTTAATGGGGCAAACACATTTAGCCAATTTGGTCAAAGCATCAAATTCACTCCATAAAGAGTTAAGCCTGTGATAGTATTTAGCAACAGATGTGCCTCCTTGCTTCACAGAGTTAATCTTTTGGAGAAGATTATAAACAACAGACCCATCAACCTTATCATAAGTTTTAGACAATTCATTCTAAACAGCAGAAGCATTTTCAGAGTAAACCAACCCCATATAAACATCTTGAGACACAGAAATCATAAGCTAAGTCAAAACCATAGCATTACATCTATCCTATTGAGCAGACAACACACTACTATAAGCATAAGTATCCTTTAAACAAGTACCATTAATGAAACCAATTTTATTTCTAGCTTGAAGAGCAAGTTTCATGGCATTGTTTCATATTCTATAATTAGCAATACCAAGCAGTTTAAAAGGAATTAAAGCAGAAGTACTACTATCACTGTTTTGAAGATGCAAAGGGTCACCCGCATCAAGACTACTAATCAAAATAGGTTCAGTCACACCACCACCCCATGTGTTAACAGGGGGGTCAGTAGCACCACCAGCACTCATGATAAAGTAAAAGAGAGCAAAGCAGACAAAAAACAGCCAAAAAGGTATAAAACAACCAAGTAACAATCCAAGAAGCAAAAAACAAGTATGAAGAATCAAATAACCAGAAGTATGACAAGCAAAAAACACTCAGAAGTTGAATTACCATAAATGCCAGTTGTGGACTGGGATTGGCCAGAGCAGGTATCTACACCAGTCAAGGCTAAATGGTCAAGGTGTTAACCAATCCGTTTTCACCCACATAACAAGCAACAGTAACCTAAAAAGTGTTGATCCCAAAGTCAGATCTTAAACCTTAATAGCTTGTTTAAGGGTTGTGATAGAGAGAAAGAATTCAATCTAACACTAGAGAAACTTTGCAAAGCAAAGTAACTAAACAAGATGCGGAATATAATGTTTAGCACAAGAACAAATGTGATTGAAACGTTGAACTTTAATATATCAAAGATATACGAATACCCTAAAATGGTATTAGGGTTTACAAAACCTTAAAGTACTATAATGAAAGACAAATGAGAAAGACACCCTTTGCATGCTAACCTAGTGAGTCCTTTTATAGCCACAAGGACTCACGTACAAGATCACTACTAACAAACTATGGAAAGTATTAAGGAATAATAACTGAAACGCGTAAAAATCTATTCCATGTTTATCTTTGACAGCAGGGCCTTTGACTTCAGCAGGGGAACCAATCCCCCTGCCTTTGTAATTTAGCAGGGGGAACTTACTCTAGCAGGGGTACGAATAATCAACTAGCAGGGGAAAACAACTAAGCATAGATTTATTCCCAACAATCCTCCCCTAAACTTGTGCTTTCCCCAAAAGACAAGTTTCTGAATAAATACTAGTTGATGAGGATGCTTACAAACTTTCTGGCCAAATCTGACTATGAACCATTCTTACCAGATCATAAGCAACAGGCTTTTTAGCATCTACAATTAGGTTAGCCTGTGCCAGTTTCTTCAAGGTGTCCTGAGAGAAGGGATAATACCTATGATTGAGCAAGTACACACTCACACCTTCCATCACTACCTCATAAACCCCAGAATTGGTAAACAGCTTCCAATACAACAAATCTCCTTTATTCACTGCATCAAATATGGGATCAAATAACTCATGCTCATACATCCTATGCATGCACTCCCAGATTACCCAATCCTTCTCCACACCATCCATGGTAGGAGGCTTTGCAGCAAACGTCTTCTTCAATATTTTCCACAGATCTTCTAAGTCTTCACTATCCAAAATTTGAAACATGATATCTAGACTTAGAAATGTCTGTGCTGTATTGTCAGCTCTTGTAAGCTTCCACCAAGTCCTCCCTTTGTGTTCATAAACAACATACTCTATGATAGCAAACTTCTTTCCAAGTTCACTAGGTGAGATATCATCAATTTCTTGCAGAATTAACTGTTTATCAATCTCATCATTTGAAGGCCTTTGAGACTCTTTAGTAACTGTGCCCACTTTCTCCATTCTCTTGAGTCTCTTTGTTGCCCTTTATACATTAAGTACAGACTTCTCAAGTACTTCTGGAAAACTTCCACCTACTTGATGTGATGCCCCTGCTTGGGATGATGCACCTGCTTGTGTAGTTTCCAAAGTTGTCTCTCCAGCTTTTCTTTTCTTTGATTCTCTAGCTTTCTGTAGCATTTCACTTTGTCTCCTAAGATACTCAGCTTCCTCAGGAGTGTTGATAGTCATCCAATCCTCCACATCATACAATTTTAGAACTGGTCTGACTGCTCTTTTTATGGCTTCAAAACTCATATCACTGAAGTCACCATCCTTCCACTTTCTATGTCTCTTAAGCAGAACTTTGTAGTGTTCAAGTTGCCCTTTCTCTGAAGTTAGATACTTCTCACTCTGAATTTGAATTGCCCTTCTTTCCAGATACTCAGTTTGATATTTGTAAACAAGGCAAGTCAACTAATACCTGTCTTCCAAAGGAGCATTTATCAACTCCTTCTCCCATTGATCAAGAAACTCTCCAACATGAGGTACCCTGTCATCTAGTTCTCTATGCATAATCTCAACCTGCTTGAGCATGTCTTTGGGCCTCATCTTTCGCATTCTTTGGTCCTGCATATCCATCTCCTCTTGTTGTAGCCTGAGAGCTACTTGTGCATCATGTGCTTCTTGAGCCCTTTGCTGTTCAGGAGTTAGATGCTTGTATTTTCTCTTGGGCTGTTCCACCATGATACCTTTTCCTTTGTCTTTTGGATCCACTGCTGGTGCTGATTTCGCTTTAGATGTAGGTTCTTTGATTGTAATCCCCTTCTGAGCTGGTTGCTTTCTGTTCTTTCTAACAAAAGTTTGAGTAATACTCTTAGCAGGGGATTGACTTACAGCAGTGGGATCAGCAATGGCAGGGGAAACTTTTGAAGCAGGGGCTTCTTCTGGATTGCCCATGGTGAGCAATGTTTGAGCAATATCTTTGGTTGCACTCCCCTTGTCACTTCCCTTATCAGCACTTCCTTTCTCCATCCCTTTCTGAGCACTTGTTATCTTTCCATGTACCCCACCGGGATATGAATAGTATTCAGTAGACCCCTCTGTGTTTGGAACTTCCTCCCCTTTGGAAGCATCCTCATCTGTTGAAAGAATCAGTCTGGGCTTTCTCCTCCCCTCAAGAGTAGCAAGTCTGGTTTCCAAGTAAGTGATATTCGTTCCCCTGCTTAACCCTACACCAGGTTAACCCAAGAAAACATGCATACCCCAGTCACCATCCCTACCTTGTCCCTTACCTATGGTCAGTCAGTCTTGACAATGTGTGCCACACATCTGTATTTACACAGCAAGCTGTTATAATAGAGAAATGTAAGCACACATTACAGTGCCTCAAGGTTTCAAAGTTCTGACAAGCTTTGCAGCAGGTCCTCATTACCCTGAACCCTCACTCACCAGTGGATATGATCTAAGATCATATATGAGTATCCTAAGGATACCCTGAGTCCTAAAGGTGTGACCTAACCTCCCCTGAAACATAGAGTATATACCTGATCCACCAATGAGAATAGTATGCACCATATGAACCTCTGCATTGTTAGTCTAAAAACCACATAGAACCACTTTTGTAAAAAGAACACACCCAACTTAAGAGAAAAATTCTCTTTAGCAGGGGAATGAACCCCAACAGGGGAATCTGTGTTAAAAAGCAGTGGAATAAAAGTGATGGAGAAATGGACTAACAGTTATACAACAACAGCAGTGAAACAACCCTGATCATACATGACAAAATAGACACCAGATTTTAAGGAGTAACCATTCCAATACCTGCAACCAGATACTGAAACCTCCCTACTTCAAAGGCTTTTGTTAAAAGATCAGAAACATTAAGTTCTGTATCAATTTTCTCAGGAACAATTAGTCTTTTTTCAAAACAATCTCTTATAAAGTGATGTCTAATTTCAATGTGTTTAGTCTTGCTATGAAAAACAGGGTTCTTTATAATGCAAATGGTGCTGTTGTTGTCAATGAATATCTTGATTTTAAGAAAGTTATACCCATAATCAAGCAGTTGATTTTGCACCCAAAGAACTTGACCACAACATGCAGCAGCTGCTACATACTCAGCTTCAGTTGTAGATGTTGCCATGATGGTCTGCTTCTTACATTGCCAAGATATAAGCCTGCTTCCCAAAAATTGGCATCCCCCTGTTGTAGACTTCCTATCATTGTTGTCACCAGCATAATCACTATCTGAATAGGCTATCAGCTCAAATGGTGACTCCTTTGGATACCAGAGTCCTAAGGTGGGATGACATTTTAGATACCTAAAAATCCTTTTCACAGCAAATAAGTGACACTCTGTTGGTGACACCTGGTATCTTGCACATAAGCAGACTGCAAACATGATGTCAGGTCTTGAAGCAGTGAGATACATAAGAGACCCAATCATAGACCTGTAATTCCTGACATCTATTGGCTTTCCAGGACCATCCTTACCCCATGGATGATCCTTGTCCATTGGAGTGGACACATTCTTTCCATCAGACATGCCAAACTTCTTCACAATCTCAGCCACATATTTGTCTTGTGAGATAAATATCCCATCTTTCCGCTGCTGAACTTGTAACCCCAAAAAGAAGTTTAGTTCACCCATGGCACTCATTTGGAATTTATCCTGCATCAATTTGGCGAACTCTTTGCTAAGCATAGGGTTAGTGGATCCAAAAATAATGTCATCAACATAGACTTGTACTAGCAGAAGGTCACCCTTGTGTTTCTTAGTAAACAGGGTCTGATCAATCTTCCCCCTGCTGAATCCATTGTCTAAGAGATATTTAGAGAGAGTACCATACCAGGCTCTGGGAGCTTGGTGAAGTCCATACATAGCCTTTTTCACCTTGTATACTTTGTCAGGATGTTCTGGATCTTCAAACCCTGGAGGTTGCATAAAATAGACTTCTTCATCAATGGTTCCATATAGAAAGGCACTTTTCACATCCATTTGAAAAACAGTGAAGTCCATGAATGAAGCATAAGCAAGGAATAATCTAATGGCCTCAATCCTGGCAACTGGAGCAAATACCTCTTCATAATCAATTCCTTCTTCCTGAGTATACCCTTGTGCCACTAGTCTTGCTTTGTTCCTAACAACTATTCCCCTTTCATACTTTTTGTTCCTGAGGACCAACTTTGTCCCAATAGGCCTTGCCCATTTGGGACAATTTACCAGAATCTAAACCTCTTGTATGTCAAATTGTAAGAGCTCCTCTTGCATGGCTTCAACCCAGCTTGGGTCATTTAAAGCCTGAAAAATCTTCTTTGGCTCTTCTTGTGACAAAAATGCAGTAAACAGACAACATTGCATGTTGTCATGATTGAACTTCATGGTGATGTTAGCAATGAAGCTGTGCTCCTTTGCTGTATACCTTGTATGCCTAGGAGCTTCAGGATTACCAATGATTTGAGAGATAGGGTGATCCTTATTGATTCTGTAGGTAGGCTGCATGATGACTTCTGTTTCATCTTCTTCCAAATCAGAATTGATGGGGCTATTTTGATTAGGAAAGAAGTCCTCAAAGGAGCTTCCAAATGAGACAGCATGACCTAGAGATGGGTGTTGGTGAGCAGAATGAAGCTCTGAGTAACTAGGACCTCCACTCTTGATGATTCTGCTTCCACTGCTAGATATAGTAGGACCATCAGTTATGGGTGTAGACGATGAAATGAGTGGGGATTCTCTTTCTGCATAATTAGCCTCATTAGCAATTGGTCTAGCAGGGGAATCCTGGATTCCACTGCTTTCAGCCATTCCACTGCCTTCAGTCATGGCAGGGGATGAGATTGGCTATTCTTTTCCTAGAGAAGAATTATCTTCTTGAACATCAGCTTCAATAGGAAACAATGAGGGTACATTCATGTACCTCAGGGGTGACTTCTCTGCACCAGTTGTTTCTTGAGTACCTGAAATGTTAGTGTTCTGCAAGGCAACAGGTACATAATTCATAGACTTTGAAAGTACTTCTATATCAAAGAACCAGTCAGGACCTGTTTGAACATCTTCAGGTTTGTCTTCAAGAAAGTTCACATGAAGTTTTTCTGTGATTTTTCTTGTCTTCTTGTTGAAGACCCTATATCCCTTGCTGTTTAATGAATAACCCACAAAGTATCCATCATCACCCTTTTCACTAAACTTACCTAGATTGTCAATGGTGTTCAAGATGATCACATGACACCCAAAAGGTCTGAAAAAGTCAATTAAGGGGGGTCTTCCATTAAACAGCTGATAAGGGGTCTTGTTGTGTGCCTTAACAACCAAGGCCCTGTTTTGTACATAACAAGCAGTGGATACAGCTTCAGCCCAAAAGATAACTGGAAGTTTGGAATCAGACAACATAGTTCTTGCAGCTTCAATGAGTGTCCTATTCCTTCTTTCTGCCACTCCATTCTGTTGAGGTGTTCTAGCAATGCTGAATTGCCTCTTGATGCTTTTGTTTATGCAGAAAGAGTCCAGTTTCTGATTTCTGAACTCACCACCATTGTCTGATCTTATGGTGACTACCTTCATGCTTTTTGATAGTTCAATTTGATTGATGAACCCAATTAGTACATCAGCTGTGTCACTCTTCTCAAATAAAAAGAATGTCCATGTGAACCTTGAAAAATCATCAGTAATCACTAGGCAGTACCATTTCTTCATTATGCTTGCCACAGAAGTAGGACCAAAGAGATCCATATGCAGTAGTTCCAATGGCTTGGTGGTGGACATACTTGTTTTTTATTTGCAAGATGCTCTGTGTTGCTTCCCTTTCAGACATGCAGCACAAGTATGTTCATTGGCAAAGGATTTGGAAGGAAGACCATGAACCAGATTATACTTGACTAGTTTGTTCATGTTCTTGAAATTGAGATGACCAAGTCTTCTATGCCATTTCTTACATTCATCTACTGAAGCTTTGGCAATGAAACATGTTTCATTGTCTTGGAGAGATATGTCCTTGAGATAAATTGTGTACATATTCTTCTGTCTTGGTGTTCTGAGTACAATAGGAGTATCTTTTGGCAAGATAAACTCCTTTCCTAGCACCAAGCATTCAGTGTCAGTAAACAAGACAAAATTCTTGTTATCAGTCATCTGTGACACACTGAAGAGATTGTACTTGAGTTCTTTCACCAAGTAGACATTGTCAAAGGTCATCCCATTCGTGACAATAGTTCCTTTTCCTGTTATAGTTCCATGCCCATCTCCAAAAGAAACACCATCATTGTCATGCAGGGGAACAAAATTAGACAAGTAAGCTTTTTGTCCAGTCATACTCCTTGAGCATCCACTATCCCAATATGCTCTATCATCCCTTGTCTTCTTTGTCACCTGTAAAAAGAAAAACAAATTAGTTTTTCTTGGGGACCCAAGCCATTACAGACTTGGATCTACCTCGTGTATCAATGTAGGATAGCTTATCAAAGACTAGAGATACACCATTAGATTGAGTACCCCTTTTGGGTGCCCAAACCCAACGAGCTGAGGCTTTCACAGCTTTTCCCCATCTTCCCATGTTCCTAGAATGCAAAATTTTGCTAGCAGGGGATACCCCAGTTTTAGCAGGAGAATCTCTATGCTTAGCAGAGGGAACCCACCTTTTGTTTTGGCCTCTAGTCATGTGTTGGTAAGGTCTAGAGCCAGATCTATGTGTAGTATAGGGTGTTGGTGTGGTCACAGGAGTGTTGGGCTTTGAGTGAACATCATTCTCCTTCCTAAGGGCAGGAACAACATATTTATCAGTCATCCTATTTTTCAAGGCAGGGGCAACATACTTGGCAGGGGAAAAAGATTTTGCCCCTGCATTTAGAAGAATGGTTTTAGGTTGCATATCCTTTAAGGGATTTGCAGCCACCATCTCCATTGGTGCCTTACACTCTTGATAAGTGTGCTCAAAGCTGCCACATGTGAAGTAGGGCTTGGTATTAATCACAAAGTCTTTTCCTAATTGATGAGACTTTTGGTCATTCCAATTTCTTTGATTACCTCTGACATTCCTGTACATACCAGCATATTTAATAGTGGACTTAGAGGATTGTGACCTTGTCTTAGATTTGGGAGAGCTACTCTTAGAACTAGAATTACTGCCAGAAATTCCTTCTTTTGAAAATCGAACAGGGTTATCAATTTGTTTTAAACCAACCTGTTCCTTTTCAACATCCTTAATAACACTAGTTTTAACTAGAGACTCTTCTGTATCAAGATTATTAGGTATATAAGCACTCAAGTCAAACTCAATGTCATCCTGTTTTTCAAAACAAGGGAGACCAGTCCAGGATAGGTCTTTTCTTGGAAAAGGAGCATGGATGTTAGCAGGGGGTGGTGGTATGGTAGCATGTATATTTTTAGTCCCAAACCCTGTTTTGTCCCTAGGAGATTGACCAACCTCAACTGCTTTGGTTAAATCTTTTGAAGCTTTTCCAAATTTTTCAACAGTTTCCTCATCTATCTTTTGCTTAGCTTTGAAAATTTCAAGTTCAGCAGTCAATATCATTATAGATTGGTTATTCTCCTTAGCATCTCTTTCTAGAATCACAATGTGATCCCTATAATCACTTTCTCTTTGCTTATACTCTCTTATGGTGGACTCTAACTGTTCTAAAGCACGTTTATAATTATCAAGATCATTATCACAATTGATATAGTCAGATTTTATCTTTCTGATTTGATCATTCAAAGATTCAGTATTTTTCCTACAACCTTTAGTACAATATGAGTCATCATATACCTCATTGTCAGAGCTGGAGCTTGACATGGCCATAAGTGCTAAGTCTTCTTCCTTTTCCTCAGCAATCAAAGCTTGATTTCTTTCCACATTCTCTGTCATAGCACTCTAGTCCCATCCACTTGCTCCATCTATCCCCTGCATGGCTACAATGGCTTTAGCACCAGAATCATCATCTCTTGTTTCCTTTCTGTAGTTATTTCCAGTCTTAGGTCCTCTGCATTCCCTGGCAAAATGACCCTTCTTGCCACAATTGTAGCATTCAACTTTTGTTTTATCAAACCCAGCCACATCAGAGGGATTAATTGAGATCTTCTTCCCATACTTCTTGTAGAACCTGTTGGCTCTCATGCTGAGCAGAGCCATATTCCACTTGATATCCATCTCTTCTAGCCCTTGCTTACTGATTTGACTTAGATCTTCATGTAACACAGTCGATCCTTGTGGCCCTTGAGATTCTATAAAAGCACAAGCAGTATCAAGGCTGAATGTAGCTGGTCTTTCTTCATCATAGGAAGGTCCAGACCTGGTAGCAGGGGAATAAGTAGCAGGGGCTACTTCAATTCCACTGTTCTTGGAGATTCCACTGCTTTGTGATATGAATGCCATGTTAGCAGTGGAATCAATGAATCCACTTGAGTTGGTGGGAATTGTTCCTTTTGACTTTATCTCATTGACAACAGGTTCAAAAACTTTTAAGTTATTATATATGTCATCAATGTCTTTTTCGTCCAAGTCATCCTTATTCTGCCAAATTGCCTTATAGACAAACCATTCTTTCTAGAGGCTGTTAAGAAACCTGGTATTCACCTGCTCTTTTGATACCTCAATATCAAAGAATTCCAACTGGGCCATCATATCTTGAAGCCTATTGTAAATAGCTCCAATTGATTCATCACTAATTGCTTTGAAGGAAGCAAAATCATTCAGCATTTGATTTTTCTTCTTCTTCTTTGTGGCTTCATTTCCTCCAAAGGTTTTGCCTATGGCTTCCCATAGATCCTTAGCTGTTTTGTATTTCCTAAATCTGAGTTGATGTCTATCAGGTAGAGCCAACAGCAATGAGCTGTGAGCCCTGACATCATGCCTTCTAGCTAGTATCTCCTTATCACACAGAGCAGCAGATTTCTTCTTGTCCTTACCTTTGGAACTTTCACCCTTTTCTTCTTCCTTGCCATCATCAACCACCATTGTTTTGGTGAATTGATCACCAAACTCTATAATCTCCCAAAGAACATAGTGTTCCATTTTCAGGTATTGTTGGATTCTGAATTCCCATAATTCAAAGTTTTCAGGATCCAACATGGGTAACTTGAGGTTATTGTGGTTGTTGCTGTTTGAAGATGAATCTGAAGACATGTTTGCTATGAGGATTTTGTTCTTGATTTAGACAAAGTTTCTCAACAAGCTCTGATACCACTTGTTGATCCGAAAGTCAGATCTTAAACCTTAATAGCTTGTTTAAGGGTTGTGATAGAGAGAAAGAATTCAATCTAACACTAGAGAAACTTTGCAAAGCAAAGTAACTAAACAAGATGCGGAATATAATGTTTAGCACAAGAACAAATGTGATTGAAACGTTGAACTTTAATATATCAAAGATATACGAATACCCTAAAATGGTATTAGGGTTTACAAAACCTTAAAGTACTATAATGAAAGACAAATGAGAAAGACACCCTTTGCATGCTAACCTAGTGAGTCCTTTTATAGCCACAAGGACTCACGTACAAGATCACTACTAACAAACTATAGAAAGTAATAAGGAATAATAACTGAAACGCGTAAAAATCTATTCCATGTTTATCTTTGACAGCAGGGCCTTTGACTTCAGCAGGGGAACCAATCCCCCTGCCTTTGTAATTTAGCAGGGGGAACTTACTCTAGCAGGGGTACGAATAATCAACTAGCAGGGGAAAACAACTAAGCATAGATTTATTCCTAACAAAAAGTAGCCAAGAGAAAAGGGAGTATAAGGGAAGAACAAGAAGGACTTACAACGCTATACAACATCCAACAAAAAGGACCCAATCTCTAGATTCACTTAGTTTAGAGGATGGGTGAGTCACCACCAAAGAACCCCCAAAAACAAATTAGAGTTTCAAAACCCTAAATTTGTTCAAGCTTGGAAAACACAGATCAGGCAACGGCGCCACCAGATTGATCAATGACAGCACCTATAATAGCTTCCAGAACCCCAAAGAACAAGGATCCCCAAAAAATAAAATTAGGGTTTCACGAAACCCTAACTCTATTTAGCAAAGGAACTAACGACACCACCAGAAAGATCAACAGCAACACACAAGAAAGCCTCCAAAGACCAAAGAATCAAGAATCCCCAAAAAATAAATTATGATTTCAAGAAACCCTAATTAATTTTTTCGAGAAAACAACAAATAACCACGAGAGAGAAAGATTGGTGATACGATCTAAGTTCTTTTATGCTCTGATACCATGTAAAGAACATGAATAACAGAAATAGAGAATAGATCTTATCACCCAACCATCCACCCCTTGGTGATTTATTATAACAAGATTCAAGTACAAACAGAACAAAGAAAAGATTAGTCCCCAAATGGATGCTAATCGTACAAATACAAGATAAATGGTGAGATTTTCCCAACTAGGTTGATCCAATCTCCCTCACTACAGATTCACTCACACTCAATCTAATCTATAACACTAAAAAGAAGAGATGAAGATTCTCCCATGGTGTAAGCCTTCACGGCGGATAAAACGAGAGATCACACACACTTTTGAGTGTGTGTATTGTGAATGAATGAACCAAAACCCTAGCAACAGCTAGGGTCATATAACACAAGTAAACATGGGTCAACCATATGGAGCCCATCACAAGCCAAAAAAGAGAAACCAAGTTAGCCACAATAGGTCCCTGCACAAACAAAATAAACAAAAATGACATAAGATAAACAACCAAATAAGTTTGACCAGTCAACATAAATGTTGCCTTGCAATTTGGAAGCATTTTATTTGAGTTGTGAGATATGGCGACACCGTCTTTAAGATTCGGCAATTATATTCAAAAGTTTGGCATCAAGCTTTTCTAATTAAACAAATTAAGTGAATGATTAATAACTTCATGATCTCTATAATTAAAGAATTTTGTATCATGAACTTGTAAATTTGTTTAACGATTTATCAAGATTATTGTCTTAGCTAACTATTGACTTTTTCATGATAATATAGTACCGTATAATTTTTGTTTTCTATTGATGTAATTGGTTACTTGTTACTGTCTTGCAATTATTTTTTAATTATAAAAGTCAATGTTCAAGCTAAAGTGTGTATATTTTAACCAATTACCACATTAAATCTTTTTAATAGATATCGGAGGGCTGAGTATCGTGACACGGAGGGCTCACCACTCCTAGATGGCACCTCCTCACTTCTAGCCACCACATCACTCTATCTCCTCACTTGTTACTCACTTTGATTTTTGTCACTCAATTGAGAAAGAAGAAAACAAAAAAAACTAGGGCCACAAGATTATTTCTGTTGTAAAAAGATATTTTGTAAATAAAATGTGTAATTGTGGGGCCTAAATGAGGAGAGGGGTATGTCATGGTAAATGAGTTTTTTCTGTGAAAATTTCTTGGGATATGTTACTAATACCCCCCTTTTACCAAAAAGTACAAAAAGTACTTACAATACCCCCTTTTGTCCCCCCTATTACAGTACAACACAGTTTTCTGTCAGTTTCTGTTCCGTATTTTTTGACAGTTTACTGTTTTAGACATGTTAAACTTTATATTTTTCATTCCGCATTTTCCGTTTCAAAGTTTCATAACAAAAACAAAATTATAAAAATTAAAAAATAAATAAATAAAAATAAAAAAAATCAAAAAGTTAAGGGGTATTAGAATCCATTTAGGAGGGGTACCAATAACCACCCCCAAATTTCTTACAGGGCCAATATGCTTAGTACTTGTCCTGCAGTGGCCATGATTTTATTGGTTTATGAAAATGGCTATGTTAGTCGGGAATTGTTTTTTCCGATCTTCATTTTGACACGTGTCAGCTAGTTAGTGGACAAAAAAATTAAAAAAATAAATTCAAAAGCGACTTTGTCAGAGAGGCGGGACCATCACTGTTTACACTGCACACATTTGGATTTGGCAGTGTGTATGTCCAAGACAAACAAAAAAAAGATGCTCTCTATTTTGCATTCCCGAGCATGGTATTGTATTTTTTTTGTCAAATAATTTTGTTTTAGCATGGTTTAAAAAGTGAGTAACCACGTAGTTTATTTTTAGTTTATTTTGAAATAATTTTGTTACGTATGTTTATTTTATCGTTATGATTTTTTATAAAATTTTTTATTGGCATTTTGAGTAGTTTTTAGAGAGCTCTTTATGGGGAGATAAAATTTGTAAAAAGTAAATTTCAGATAAATAATATATTAAGGGTCAAAGTATGCCACTCGTGTTACTTAAGAAAATGGGAAAAATATCTACGACTATCTTGTACAAGCATGGTTAATATATATCGCATTAGTTTATTTAAATATTGTTTATGTATCAAATTGTGACATATTTTATGATGTATTTTTAACTTCAAACACTTTTTTTAAGTGTCAAAATAATGAATATATTGAAATGTGTTTGACACTTATGTTTTGTCACACACTTTTTGGTGACACTTTTTAACATACGCTTGTTTTGTGACACCTAAAAATTTCAAACATTTTAATATATTCACTATTTTGACAAAAAAAAAAGTGTTTATAGTTGAAAATACATCATAAAATATGTCACAATTTGATACATAAACAATATTTAAATAAACTAATGCGATATATACTAACCATGCTTGTACAAGATAGTCGTAGATATTTTTCTCATTTTCTTAAGTAACACGAGTGGCATACTTTGACCCTTAATATATTATTTATCTGAAATTTACTTTTTACAAATTTTATCTCCCCATAAAGAGCTCTCTAAAAACTACTCAAAATGCCAATAAAAAAATTTATAAAAAATCATAGCAATAAAATAAACATACGTAAACTACGTGGTTACTCACTTTTTAAACCATGCTAAAACAAAATTATTTGACAAAAAAAATACAAAACCATGCTCGGGAATGCAAAATAGAAAGCATCTTTTTTTTATTTGTCTTCGACATACACACTCCCAAATACACTGCCAAATCCAAATGTGTGCAGTGTAAACAGTCGTGGCCCCGCCTCTCTCACAAAGTCGCTTTTGAATTTTATTTTTTTATTTTTTTTCCACTAACTAGCTGACACGTGTCGAAATGAAGATCGGAAAAAGCAATTCCCGACTAACATAACCATTTTCGTAAACCAATAAAATCATGGCCACTGCAGGACAAGTACTAAGCATATTGGCCTTGTAAGAAATTTTCACTTTTTTAAATGAGAGTGTTAAATGACATAACATCTTATGAGAGGCCCAAGTAAGAAAGTATGTTGGTTTTATGATACCTAGCTATTTCATGATCATCATAATTCATTTAAATAAACACAATAATCAAGAGACATGCATGATTTAAGCATATATTGTTAAATTATTATCACAAGGGTATTTTTTTTATTTATACATTAGAAATAGGTATGAAAGATTCGGATAAAAATAAAAGAAATATTGTCTATAAATAAGCGCTTAGTTGTGTAGTACCTCACAAATAAAGAAACAATACTTGTCTAGCAACACTAGCATAAAAAATTAAAAACTTCATCATGAAGTATACGTATGCAATGGTTTTGTTTCTGATTCTTATCACAAGTATGAGCTCAGTTCTGAGCGTTTCCTCAAATCATGAGGGCGATCAAGAGATCGCCATGGTTGTGAATGATTCAGCAAGCATGAGGATGAGTAAGGTACGTTACCTGCCTGCCTGTAATGTTAGTTACTCTATAATATAGAAATTGCTTTAGCTAAAGAAGAGCATGCATGCGCCAACTTAACATTTTGTACGTTCCCTCTGTGCAGGCTAATAGGAAGGTATTGCCACTTTTGCAGGATTCATCTTGCGTTGCTCGAGGCGAACGGTGTGGGCCGCCCTACAATCAGTGGCGGAGCCAGGAAACTAACTTACACAAGGGGCAATTTTTTTTTTCCTGATAAGACAATACATAGATGAGCATTTTGACCCGAAATCAAACTGAAACAGTATCGATTCTCGGCACCGAATCCCGTTCGATACGGTACCGGGACTACAAAATAAGATGAAAAATATTCGGAACCATTAATTCAGTACGAGATTGGTACCAAATCGAGAAATTCCAGAAAAAATTGAAAAAATCTGATTTTCTGGTACCAGTACCGATATCCGAAACCTGTTCGGTACAACATCGATACCACTAATTTATGCTCAGAAAATATTCGATACAAATTGGACACGAGACCGACACTCATTCTTAAAAACAAATAAATAAAACAAAACAAACAAACATAGTAATAAAAATATGTTTAGGAAAACTTACACTCTGTTCTCGAGTTTTTTTTTAAAGAATAGAATAGGAAAGGAAGGGAAATCATAAAAAATTTGTGTTCTCAAGTATTTTTAGGAAGTGAGGGTAGAGGACAGGAATGAGAAAGGAATGGAAGGCATGGGCTTTTTATGTATAAAGTTGATCCATCCAATTTCGGGATAATCAGGAAGGGAAGCTTGTGTTACAACATAGGCTTTTGCTAAATTACATTTATATGTATGGCTGTCTCCGTTGGTGTTCCTCGTATCAAGTATATGCACATAAAAAGATGCGGTGATATAGTATCTCACGTGTATGGCTGTCTTTGTTGGTGTTC
Organism: Glebionis coronaria; assembly: GCA_025667525.1. Taxonomy (NCBI): domain Eukaryota; kingdom Viridiplantae; phylum Streptophyta; class Magnoliopsida; order Asterales; family Asteraceae; genus Glebionis; species Glebionis coronaria. The sequence continues at coordinate 365,144 of JANFOE010000656.1, read as the reverse complement.
CTAGTATCACGTGTCTCTTGTGTCATCTTTTTATTTATTCATCTTTAAAATGTTCGAGCTATGTTTATGTTAACAATGTGCATGCATGCCCTGTTATTAATATGTGACGGTTTATGTTGTTTGTATCATATAGATGTGGGTAAAATACAATAGTCTGTGTATTCATTCCGCGTACTAAAAAACGATTCATCCGGGTTTTATGCTATAGATGTTGCAGGTAATAGAAAATGGGGATAATTTAGTAATTGTGTTTGGTTCCCTTTCCTTTCCTCCTAACTAAAAACATAAACTCGAGAACATAAATCAATGCACATGGTCCTTTTCTATTATGATCTCTTTCCATCCCCTTTCTCTCCTCTCCCTTTCTATCCTTTTAAAAAACAACTCAAAAACAGAGCGTTAGAGAAATTAAAAGGAAAGGAACTCACGTGTGAATGTATAGAATATTAGAGAGCTCGGAGTCTTGGCGTCGTGGGGTGCCAAACCCACGGCGTGGCCGGCGCGATGACTCCCCTGCTTGGCAAAAATCGCGGCGTGGGTACCCTACGTGGGTATACTCACGTCGCGTGAGAACTTTAAAAAAAAAAATTCATTTTACCCCCCCCCCCCCCCCAAACGGTTACTTTCTGAAAAAATTTCATTTCAGCCCCCCCCCCCCCCCCCCCCCCCCCCCCCAATGGCTAGTTTTCGAGAAAAATTCATTTCACCCCCCAACGGCTAGTTTTTTGAAATTCGAATTATAACGGCTATATTTTTTGATCCGTCTATAAATATAACTGAAAATCAACCATTTCTTACACACCAAAACACAAACACTCTCTACAAACAAATATGAATCCCGATCACGTTCCGTCAGTTTTTAAAATCGATGAGGAATTCGATGCTTACTTCTTGCCACTAGCACACGATCATTATCAACGGTTGCTTGAAGAAGAGAACCGTCCAAGACTATCTCGGACCTCAGTCAACCGTGACCGAGAAGGTGCTGAGGAACGGCTTATGAACGATTATTTCGTTGATAATTGCATGTATCCTTTGGTTAAGTTTCTTGAAAGATTTCAAATGAGCCGAAGACTATTTTTAAAAATAGTTAACGGCATAAACAATTATCAGGCCGATCCTCTTCCTGCGCATTTTAATTATTTTACTTCTCGACCCGATGCTACGGGTCGAATGAGTATTAGTGCTATTATGAAGTACACAATGGCTATACGTCAATTGGCATACGGCAACACGCCGGATGCATTTGATGAATATTTACAAATTGCTGATCGAACCAGACGTGAGTGTCTAATGTATTTTAATATGTGTGTTATTGACTTGTATATGGCCAAGTATTCAAGAAAACCAACTTCGGCCGATATTGATCAAATATATGATCTACATCTTACGAAACATCGTTTTCCGGGGATGCTTGGCAGCATTGATTGTATGCACTGGGAATGGAAAAATTGTCCAGTTGCGTGGCATGGACAATACGCTGGTGGTTATAAAAGATACCCTACTTTGATGCTTGAAGTTGTTGCTTCGCAAGATCTGTGGATTTGGCATGCGTTCTTTGGGATGATAGGTGCGAATAACGATATTAATGTTTTAGATAATTCTCCGTTATTTGATGACCTTCTGAATGACGAAGCACCGGTAAAACTGTATACGGTTAACGGAGTTGAGTATCAAAATGGGTATTACTTAGCGGGTGATATTTACCCACAATGGGCGAGTTTCGTGAAGTCTTTCACGGTTTCAACTGACGCCAAACATTCTCACTTCAAAAGGCGTCAAGAAGGTGCACGGAAAGATGTTGAACGTGCATTTGGTGTTCTCCAAGGACGTTGGGGAATACTACGTCAACCAGCACGCGCGTATGAAGTAAACACCTTACGGCGACTCATGTATACGTGCATCATACTTCATAACATGATTTTGAAAGATCAAGGTATGCAGGTTTTAGATTGGAACAAAAATTACGTTAACCCATCAAGGAATATGCAACGAACATGGGTTGAACGGTGTGAAGTTTACCGCCGAAAAAACAAAGAGTTACGTGACCGACAAACCCAACAAAGTCTTCAACAAAACCTTATGGATCATATCTGGAATCCAATTGACCACGGAGAAGAAGATGCATATGAAGATGAAGAAAACTAAACAGCGGGTCGTATGATTTTTTAATTTTCGTATGTTTTTTTAATTTTCGTATGTCTTTTTTTATTATGTTGGTTTTATTTTAAAAGTATTGTAATGTTGGTTATGTTTAATGAAATATTTAAGTTTGTTTAGGGGGTACTTTGTAAAATTTTGAAAAACTGAAAATCACTTGAGTGATGATTCCCTGTTTTTTTCATGTGAGTGAGTGAGTGAGTTTTGTTGACGTGGCACCCCAAAACACACTCACTCCAAGCCATGACTCCTAGTGCTCTTAGAATAGAAACAAAGCAGCTTCACATATTACATTACCCAAAAGGAAAGGAAGTCAAACACATCTTCTTCATCATCATCTTCTTTGTTTAACTTCACTGAAATCCTAAAAAACCTTCATTAAACTGGTTTTTTCATCTCCTTTAAAAAAACCCGATTCTTTCTTAATTTTCTTTACCCATCTATTTGATTGGGGGCAATCTCAATTTTTTGATGAGGGCATCATAATTAAAGCTCAAAAATTAACCTTAAAAATTATGACCATTAAAGATTCCATTGGGGGCAATTGCCCCCACTATACTGTGAATAGCTCCACCCCTGCCTACAATGGTGACTGCTGTGACCCATATACCTGTGTTTATTATCCAAAAACAGTTATTGGATTTTGTATTAAACTTTGAAGCACGTACGTGTGAACAAGTCATGGTTGGCTTGCTAATAAGGCATACATCCTGTGGTGTGCTTGTTATTACTGATTTTAATAAAATGTTCATTGTACTGTACTTCTATTCGACTTCGGATTTTCAGCTTCACATGTGAGTGTCCATCAAGCGTAGCTTAATTTTTTCCCGAGTTCGTGCACCATAATGTAGCCTGCATCACTATATTAATTACCAAGCACCCAGTCCAAATGAAGACATATGGAACGAGTTGCACGTCATTGTAATATAGCAGGTCAAAATGCCCAATTACCACATAACTATTTAATTTCAAGAAGTATTTGATTCGAAGAACTACTTTCTGTCTTGCCCGACAGTCGCAACAAGGTGATGCAGACTAGATAAGATGAGGCTATATTCCAAATGGAGACACTTGCTTGAATGCTTTCAATTTTCATCATGTTAAATATGGTGGTTAATCACGGTCAATACTTCTGAAAACCAGACCAGATAAGATCGAAAAATAATTTTGTTTGAATCGCGGGATCAAAATGTTCCATCCATGTTTGGATTGGTCGAAAAAGTAAAAAGATTAATGTTCCTGCCCGGGATCGAACCGGAGACCTTTTGCGTGTAAAACAAACGTGATAACCACTACACCACAGAAACATTATTGTTTTTATTAAAGATTAATTGACTAATAAAGAATTTTAAAAATATTTTAACGATTTATATAATGTCACATTGCTAATTTCAAACTACATTATATTTAGGAGGGTCAATTATTTGGTTTTAAGTTTAACCCATAAAACAAAAAAATTCAAAGCGAATAGTGAAGTTATACAAATATATATATTTTTATATATAAAATAATTATTTAAATTTAATTTTAATATAAAAATACGATTTTATACATGATATAATTTTTTTTATGAATATTTAATTAATTATGTTTTTTTAGAAAAACTCAAATAATTTAGGTTATTCGGGTCAATTCGAAAATCAAACCGAATTCAAATTCGATTTTCGTTTCGTTTCGGTTTGATTTTTAAGTTGGTCCAGAAAAAAAAGTTAACATAATAACTCGAACCAAATAAACCGAAAAACACCTAATATTGATTCCTTATAATCACAAATTCACAACTTGTTTGTATAAGCATCCAAATCATTTTCTTACTTTTACGAAATCACGGTTGAGTTTTCAATCATTTTCTACAATTATCATAATATTGCTAAGTTTAATGCTAATAAGTAGAGGTGACAATTTCAACCCATTCCATCAAAACTAGGCCATTTGGGTTTAATTTCATAACCTTATTGTTTGAAATGGGTTAAGCAAAAAATAGAGTGATGGGTCAAATGGGTCAACCATTTCTTTGTGTAAAATAAAGTTTGGGTCAAATGGGTTTGAGAATGGGTCAAATGGGTTTAAAAATAGGTTACATTGTTCCTATTATTGTATCAAAAACCCAATAGTCTAAAAAGTTAGTTTTTATTATTAAGTCACTAAATTTACGTTTTCGTCAGTAAATTTACGTATTCGTCAGAAAATTTACGTTTTCATCAGTAAATTTACGTTTTCGTCAGTAAATTTACATATTCGTCAGAAAATTTACGTTTTCGTCAGTAAATTTACGTTTTTGTCAGTAAATTTACGTATTCGTCAGAAAATTTACGTTTTCGTCAGTAAATTACGTTTTCGTCAGTAAATTACGTTTTCGTCAGTAAATTACGTTTTCGTCAGTGAATTTACGTTTTCGTCAGAAATTTTACGTATTCGTCAGAAAATTTACGTTTTCTTTAGTAAATTTACGTTTTCATCAGTAAATTTACGTATTCGTCAGAAAATTTACGTTTTCGTCAGTAAATTTACGTTTTTGTCAGTAAAATTACGTATTCGTCAGAAAATTTACCTTTTCGTCAATAAATTTACATTTTCGTCAGAAAATTTACGTTTTCGTTAGTAAATTTACGTTTTCGTCAGAAAATTTACGTTTTCGTCAGTAAATTTACGTTTTTGTCAATAAATTTTACGTTTTCGTCAGTATATTTACGTTTTGGTCAGTAATTTAAAGTTTTTGACAGTAAATTTACGTTTTCGTCAGTAAATTTACGTTTTCGTCAGTAAATTTACGTTTTCTTCAGTAAATTTACGTTTTCGTCCAAAATTTATGTTTTCGTCAGTAAATTTACGTTTTCGTCAGTATATTTACGTTTTCGTCAGTAATTTTAAGTTTTTGACAGTAAATTTACGTTTTCGTCAGTAAATTTACGTTTTCGTCAGTAAATTTACGTTTTCTTCAGTAAATTTACGTTTTCGTCCAAAATTTATGTTTTCATCAGTAAATTTACGTTTTCGTCAGTATATTTACGTTTTCGTCAGTAATTTAAAGTTTTTGACAGTAAATTTACGTTTTCGTCAGTAAATTTACGTTTTCGTCAGTAAATTCATGTATTCGTCAGAAAATTCACGTTTTGACGAAAACGTAAATTTACTGACGGAAACGAAAATTTTCTGACGAAAACGAAAATTTTCTGACGAAAACGTAAATTTACTGACTAAAACGTAAATTTTCTGACGAAAACGTAAATTTTCTGACGAAAACTTAAATTTACTGACGAAACGTAAATTTACTGACGAAAACTTAAATTTTCTGACGAATACGTAAATTTTCTGACGAAAACGTTAATTTTCTAACTACTACGTGAATTTACTGAGGAAAACATAAATTTTCTGACGAAAACGTAAATTTTCTGACGAAAACGTAAATTTACTGACGAAAACGTAAATTTACTGACGAAAACGTAATTTTTTTGACGAAAACGTAAATTTACTGACGAAAACGTAAATTTTCTGACGAAAACGTAAATTTACTGACGAAAACGTGAATTTTCTGACGAAAACGTGAATTTTCTGAGTAAAACGTATATTTACAGACGAATACGTAAATTTACTGACAAAAACGTAAATTTACTGACGAAAACGTAAAAATACTGATGAAAACGTAAAAAAACTGACCAAAACGTAAAAATCGAACGAATACATATAAAAACGTTTGAACATGTTAAAAGATAGGAAAATATTGTAAGTTAGTGGGTTGACCCGACCCAAACCATTTGACCCATAACCCATTTGACCCATAACCCATTTGACCCACAACTCATTTGATCCATGAACCAAACCCAACCAAACCAAACCAACCCATTTGCTACCTCTACTAATAAGCTTTTAAATTTCATTAAGAAAAAAATTATTACGCAAGTATTTTGGAATAACTTATTTACGGTTTCACACTTGTAACACACTTTTTTTTAGAACGACAAATGTTAGTGGTTAATAAGTCGAGTCGTGTAATGACATACAAGCGGCAGAATGTCTTTTTCGAACACTCACCTAGTTATGTTAAACTTTTTAAATAAATATGATTTGAAAACATTGTTTATTTTAAATTTAGGCTAAGTTGACTAAAAATAAAAATAAGAGCAAGGAACACATGACAAATATAATAGTCACAAAACATATAAATAATACAGTATAAATTTCTTTGACCAAAATGCGTGATACTTGTTGATCCTAATGGATTAAATAATGATATATTTTAATTATACGTTAAATGTGAATTAAATAATGATATATTTTAATCATATGTTTAGATAGGTATTCGTGTATAGTTGTGTTAGGTGCTCTCAAATAATATTTTTTTAATTAACACTTGAATCAACGTATTACTTTTACTATGGTTTATGCCCGCGCTTCGCTGCGGCGAGAGCGGACGTTTTTTGGAACATTTTCAGAGGGCGTCGATGAAGGCGTGATAAGTTCGACTGTCAATAATCCGTTTCGGCTGTTGCATTTTTGTGTATGCTAAGCATATCGTATACACTTCAACTTACATTTGCCTTTTATACGCTAATTACATCTGCTATACTCTTCCATCACATGTTTATCATACAAATGAGACGACTTTTTAAACGGATTTATTGCAATTAGAATCTTTCCGGTGCAATGTCACGGTTTAAAAATAAGTTAGAATTTTAACAAACAGCCACAGATTTTAACATAAGAAGGTTACATACGTATATTTCATTGAGCTCCACCAGCTGGAGCCTCCATATCCTTTGGATGTACATTTGATAGCTTGGCAACTACCTGAAAAAGGAACCATAAAAGTGAATCTGCTGACAGTGATCGTTCAGTCAAAATAGATCATCATATATAATTCAATATCATTTAGTTATCTGTGATTCTTTCTTGGTTAATACTGAGGTGCAATGATTTCTGATTATAGTTCGCTAAGGTAATATATTTGTGCTTTTGTGAATCGAAGCTAAATTCGTGTTTAGGCGCTCTGCTAAAAGTACATCACTCGTGAGCAAGTTGAAGAACACGTTGCAAGTTTTATGTGTGGATCGTAGATCGAGTATGAAAGGAGTATGAAGTGTTTGCAGGGTCACTTTGCATATTGTCTAACGATCATCAGAAGCATCGTCCTTTGTATTTGTCTACCAAACGTTACAGGTCTGCATAATCTTGACGGATACCAAGTTTTGAAGGACAAAACGAATTCGGTCAACTCCAGCTGACAACAGGATTTGCAGATTAATGGCGCAGGTGGTTTAATGAACTTGTGTGTGGTCATATTATAGAATTATGTTTAGTTCAGAATGTTTTTATTTCCATCTAAGTAGACCCATCAACATGTTTTTATATGCAGCAGTTGTAATTTGCTGTACTATCTTGTTTCTGTCCTAGTTTGGTTTTGCTAGTCAAGAAGTCGTCTTTGAACTTGGGAAACACAATATCAGTATGAAATGAAAGCATAAGCTAAATTGTTAATACCTAAATTAAAAGCACTCGAGAGTTTTCGCAGATGAAGTATCAAAATGGGTATGATTCAAAGAATAACTTATATACGGAATAGGATGTACGACCATTAACTATTCTAGCAATAAATAAAGGGGACTCCTACATCACGAATACTATTAAAAGTCATTATGTTAACATTGAAAGTTAGCCCGCGTAATAAAATATGAAACACAAACCAATAACATTAGCTTTTTTACTGAACAAAGCAAGTAATAAACTTAGAAACATTTACCTGATTATCCATTTAGATTGTAAACCAAATTGGCATCCTCGTCATCTATTTCCCGTATTAACGCAAGCTCAGCCTGCGCCGAATTCTAGAATGACCTTCTTCTGCAGCTCCAAGACCCTCTGAAAATCCATCTGTATCTTTTCCGACTCCAATATTTGATACCATTTTGCTGACCTGAGATTTATACCTGCAAGCGATGCAAGTTTTTGTTTATATGATATGCTTATTCTAATTTATATTCTTAAACATACAACTACTTAATGTGGAAGCAGCACATAAAACTGTGGGTGGTCTGACAAACACATGAAAACCAATATTACGATATGGGATAAAGAACCACGGGTGGGACCCGAAACTGTAAATGTTGAAGCAGTAAAGAAAACTTACCGTTTGATAAAGTACTGGTTGATGCATTTGAGGGGAAAACAAACAAACGGCGTAATTAGCCTGTTGCGCGGTTGTCCACCGACATGTTGTGGTAGGTGGGAACGCCTCAGTGCGTCGTTTGTAGGGGAGTGTCTGATGGGGTTGTCTACGGTGCGTGCCGGTGGTGTGACTATACAAGTTAGGGGATTAGACACGGACACATAGCAGTATAAACCAACAGACAGTTACAATAAAAGGAGTTACCTAGTAAGGGCATCTGTAACGGGTGAGGGGATTGATTAGTAACAACCTGAAGGTGTGTTTCCGTAACGGTGTTGCTTGGCTGTCCACCAAACTGTTGTAGTAGATGGGAGCGTGGTGTAGTCCCGCTCAGAGGGGACTGTGGGGTGAGGTGGTGAATATCGCGTGCTGGTGGTGTGACTGTGGTAAGAAGCAGGTTAAACACAAAGGGACAGAAACATTAGACCACGCCAAGATACAGTTCGATTTCAACTGCGAATTAGCAGCGTAACTTTTTTTATATGTTGAAGTCGCAACGGCTAAAGTGCGTCCTAACAATTATATGGAGCACATATTCCACAAATGTGTTTCAGCCATAGCAAAACCCTCTTTTTCTTTTGTACCATCAGCCATCGTATTATGCAGCCAATAACCCTAGCACCATCGTTACCCAACCGGGGCATCGTCGCACGCCATGGATATCGGTAACGAAGAGCCTGGTGGCATTGAATGAGCATAAGGCAAAAGGTATAACATAAATCGTAACTTCTATAGAAACAACAGAGATGACGAAATGAAAGAGGACATTTCATATTGCTGTTATAAATTATAAATCTAATACTCGTAATATAAGGGAATCTCGATTTCCTAGGTAAAGTGAAACATGTCACAACAAACCTACAAAGAAAAAAAAACTTTGTCACAGACTCACAGCATACAGAAACAACGCACCTTGCCTGGTCCATGCGTTACTCAGATAACATACCACCCAATATTTAACCTGTTAGATACACATAAAATACCCACTCAACGAAATGCTAAACAACAAAAGCAGACACATTTTAAAATTTACATATTTGCAGGTGTATTAAAAGTATTTAAACACCACCCTAAAAACCAACTTGCAAAAAACAAATCTACTCACGTTGAATGCTTTAGTTGCTCGATTTAACGTATCCACAGACTGACATAAAGTCCTAGCATTTGTATCAACAGTTTGTGAATGATCATCGAAAACACACCTTCCTACATATTAAACATTAAGGGGAGTTTGTTTTGGCTCATATTAGCAGGTTATGGATTATTTAATTTTGGGTTTATGTTCCATAAGCTCACTCTGCGTGCCTTATTTTAAAGCTTTTACGCTTATACAGGTTCATTATGACATAATAAACTTATATAAGCCAAAAAGTTTTAGAATAAGCTACACAAAACTGAGCCTATGAAGCATAAGCAGGAAACCAAATAAATAAGCCGAAAGGATAACTATTTAGACAAAGCATGAATTACCTTCCTCAGTTTTCTAAATATCGACAACATCAACAATCACCCAGTAGAAATCTACATTATAAGTTTCAAAACTGGGTTAAAACACAATTAATTAATACACATAAATTAGAAAAAAAATATACCTTGTTTTTATGGTAGAACTTCCAAAACAAAACCTTTAAAATGAAGCCCCAAATTTGAAACCCGAATTCATGTGTATGCTCTAGTTAAGTATCCAACAGTATTTCTCCATCATCATCAACTACAAAAAATGAACACCCTCAAAATCAAACCCCAAAGTTCAAAAAAATGAATTCATGTTTGTGTTCAGGCTGATTAGTATCTTAATCAAGATCCTTGACCACCAACGCCGGCCAAACCGGATCACCGATTATCAAGTTTCGTCAGAAAACGCTGGCCAGTCTGATCCCATGAAGAAGTCATTTTCCATACTCCGGTTTTGACTCCTATTCTTCATGTGTCCCTCCATACCCCTTCTACAACCCAAATTACATAAACCGATATAAAAAACCGATATAATAAAAACAGTAAAACAAACTAAACAAAACCCCCAAATTGTGACAGACACATACCTTTTCAGAATCATCTCATTAAAAGCAACTAACTTCTTTAAATATTTGGATCTTTAAAACCTACAAATATTTAAAACCTAAAGCAACAAACTTAATATGAAACAGAAACATATAAGTATAACATAATCAAATCAAATTTATAAATTGTTATATCCAACAAAAAAATCATGACATACGATCAGTATGATGTAACCAACCTCAGAGAGAGATCTAGATCACAAAAAGATCCGATCTGATTATAATCCATCACCTCACAGAAAGATTAGATCTGATTATCCAATCGTTATCATCGTAGAGAAAACCCAGAGAGAGGGTAACGTCTCAATATTTGGTGTGTGTGTGAGAGTAGAAAGGGTTAGGTGTGTGTGAGAGTAGAAAGGGGATACCTTTTTTTATTCAGGTTTGTGTGAGAGTAGAAACAATAACAAAGAGGGATGTGAGGGGGGGAACTGTTCATTAGGGAACGTGATTCCCCCCTTTTATTAAGGATATAATATAATACTAACTAGGGCTTTTGCCCGCGCTTCGCCGCGGCGGTTTTGGCAAGGTTTTTCAGGGGAAGCTACTGAAGGAGTACGTAATTTCTGGTGTCTAGCAGCACATACTTATTACCACGGACAAAACATTTATCGACAATCACATACAACTTATTGAGCTCATAAACACTAATTTACGACATAATTAGATTTGTTCACTTGTAATTATAGTGTAGGAACTGTTAATCAATAATTTACAGCCTGAAATGAAGAACACTACCTCGTGAACGATCGAATTGAGGGACTAAGGATTGAAAGAACATCTAAAGATGCGGAGGAGCTCAACCATTAAGTCAGCATCAAATTTTAGCTATAGGTTCGTCAGATTAACACATCTTGGGCACTTGGCTGATCATAACTCACTTCATTTCTACATGTGCCTGAGCCTGACTCACTTCCATTGCGCACGGATAGAGATTAAGCAGCAGCCACACAAAAACCCCTCTGCTAATAATGTAACTTATGGTCAAAATCATTTAAATTATGTAGGGATCTTATTCAAATTTAGCTTATAGTATTGATTATTATCCAACAAATCTATCTTATTAACAAATCTATGTTATTGCATTCAATAAGAACTTGTAACTACAGACAATTTTGGCTTACATTTTCTCTTTTGGTAAAGACCAACGACCTGAGGCAATATTATAGACCTTGGATCAAAATATTATTTGTATTCTTCCATGTGATCCTACTGACCCTTAAAAACATTTTCTTTCTGTTGCTTCTAATATGCGACTGGAGAAGCATGCAAAGGTGGCAAAATGGGAAGTTGGCGAATGAATACAAATGGATTTAGACAGATTCAGGTCACTTTTAGTGATCTACTTACTCAAATAAAAGGACGGATTACAATAGTTCTTTGTAGGAAAAATTCCAGCAAAAATGGTTTTGCACCACGTGCACTCACGTTCATTCAAGTGACGCTAATTCAGCTTTAGTTTTGAGCAAAACAACTGTTAAGTGTATAGCATGGGAAAATATCATGACTTAATGGTCTAACCTGTTCCACAGGGAAAAAGAATCTGAAATGAACTAATAATATGCTTGCATATTTAGTTCATTTCAGATTCTATACAAACGCTTGTGCCACGCGTCGTCGGGTTTCTGATAAACCGCATGATTCTCAGAATCGAGTGCCATCCAACAGTTAGGTAAGCCATGCTGCTGTCGAAATGCAGTCCCAACATTGGATGACCCTGCAACACACTTAACAAACAGAATGTAAATCCTAAAAGCTGAAGCCCAACACAAACATATGAGATATCCTGTTTTTATAGGTTCGGCTTTGTTATTTCTACTTTTAAAACATTTTCAATCTAGGATAAAAAGTAATACCGATTTCGGTAGCACAGATTGTGTGAACAGGCTGTGGCACATGACATTTAGCAATCATCTGGTCCAACACAGTAAGTTCTAGTAGGTCAATTGTCCTCCTGACATTTATATTTCTATACGGCCGTCTGAACACGTGAAACTTTACCACGAAGCAATTTAAGAAAGTTTTAAAGTATGGTTTGTTCGTGTTACAAATAACCGAAGTGCAGTTTCGGGCTTCCTAGATCAAATACAGGAAAACCACATTTATGATCTCCTAATCTAAAAACTCATACCGTCTAGGTTTTTTTATCAAGGTAATTCAACTCAAATGCTATGAGAAACCCACATCCTTTCGTATTTTTTGTGTGCTTATCTCGGTCAACCTATCAAATGAGTATTGGCATTATATTTAGTTTTTAAACAGATTTGCGTAACTAATAAGTGATTTTTTAGTTAATTAAAAATGTAGCTTTTGCAAGATCTTTCTTTGTGTTGCTCGTACCCAATTATATTTGTCGTTGTTTCGTTCTCGGCATCTTCTCGAATCGATCAAGGTTCAAAGTGGAATAATTGTAATTGGTGACTAAAAGGGGGAGCTTTTGATCTATTTCTACTTAAAAGGTAAGTGCACGAAGTAATAAAATTAAACTAAAAGCAATTAATAATAAAGCTTGAATTAAACTTAAAACAGTAAATACCTTAACTTAGAAAAACAGCTGATTCGGAATAAAATCCTTTACTCGGAATATTCTAAACTCATGCGGAATAATAAGTCTATGCAGAAAAGCCCTTCATTCGGAATACTAACTCATTCGGAATACCTCCTTCATTCGGAATATATTGCTTATTCGGAATATACCTTGCTCATACGGAATGTTCCTTGATCCGGAATAATAGCTTGACTCGGAATGATCTCTTGACTCAGAATAATCTTGCTTATCCGGAATATTCCTTGATCTGGAATAATTAAAACTTAAGCCTCATTCGGAATAACTTGGTTCGGAATAAAAACCCTTCGTTCGGAATAATTTCTTCATCCGGAATATATGTTGATCCGGAATAACTAGTTTATTCGGAATACTAAGGTGGTTCGGAAAAGGAGCTTGATCCGGAATATTTTGCTTGACTCGAAATAAGTGTTGATCCGGAATAAATCTGTTTATTCGGAATATACCTTCATCCGGAATATTCTTTCATCCGGAATAATCTAAACAAAAAGGCTCATACGGAATGTATGCTTCGTTCGGAATAATTAGAAGAAAAAGCTTGGTTCGGAAAACTTAGTTTATTCGGAATAGTTTTAACAAAACGTTGATTCGGAATATTCTAGCTCATTCGGAATAACTGACAAAAAGGCTCATTCGGAATCTGGGGAAGTTAAAGACGCGAAGAACAGGGGATGTTTAACAACACGAATTTAACCAAAATCCACCAAGTTTTTAACCAAAACTTAAACCAATTTAACCACTAATCATCTATTAATGATAAACATCAAACCAAATCAACAAAAACTCAAAACCCACTTGTTTTTGAAGATCAAAACCAATAAAATAAAAGCTTAGAACTAGAGAATCAAATAGAAAAGGTAGAACAAGATTAAAAGGAAACTTGATATTGAAAGATTAAGGTTTAACAAACAAAATGAAAGATCAAACTTACAAGATTTAACAAGGAATCAATAAAAGTCACCAAACACCTTAAGGGTGTTGGTTCCCAACGAAATAGGAGAAGAGAAACAGAAAAGAAAAAACTAGTCCTCAAATTTGTGAAGGAGGTTTCTATTTATAGGCCTTGGCTTGGTTTGGTGAGTGGGCTTTCTCCCTTTCTTTTTGTCTTCTCGTCTTTTCAGAAAAATTGACGTTTTCGATTTCGATCTGGATTTGTCGACGAATAAATTCAACTCGTCTTTTAATTTCTTCATTTAATAGACTTGAGTTCTTCGACATATGTAAATCTTCCATCTTTGGTCCTTTTCTTCGATAAATCTTCAAATAGGCCCATTGACTTCAAATCTTTTGCATCTCTTGGACTATAGACTTCGTCTTTTCGTCTTTTTCTTCGATAAAACCCGTGCAATCCCATGTTTTCTTTAATATTTATCCGGTTGGCTCTGAAAACACAACAAACACACAAACCACGCATAATTCCAAACAAATGACATTAAATGCACATTTTGGTCTCATTTTAGCAAGCAATAAGTGGTAAAAGGATGGGTGTTTTCACACCTATCAAATCCCCTACACTTAATCATTGCCATGCCCTTATGCAATGCATTAATTTTAAAGCACGGTTTACATTTCTCATTATAAATAACCCACCTTGGCCTTTATTAAATTCTAAACACTAAGGAAACCAAAAGACAAAACAAGTAAAGTATTCAAAGACTTACATTGGGGTTTTAGGTTGTCATGAATGTTCATCATTCTCAAGTTTCACGTTCCCCATACCAAGCTTAAAAACGAGATCATTGTTATTATAAGTTAGCAAACTAACATGAACTCATGTGGCCCAATTAATCACTTAGACTCCCTTATTCCTAGGTGTATCTCTTATATTTTATTGTTGTCTTGAATGATCACGAGGATGCATTGTTTGACTTATTTCGATAGTTATTTAAGCTGAAAACAAAGTGGGACGATTTAATAAATAGTTAGCTAAAGGACAAAATCTTTTAAAACTGCTTCTCGGGACCTCATAAAGTTCATATCTTGGCATAACTCGCTTCACGATTTGAGACCTTTCTCAGACCAATATTTGGCAGCGACTTCATACTTCAAATCTTTGAGAGACGTTCTTGAAATTATGGTCTTCTCTTCATAATAGGAATTTCTTCACTTGAAGTTTTGAGAGATTCTTCATATTTGGACCACGACTTCTTCATTTTTCTCCAATCTTTATTTTGGACTTTGATATACAACGATCCGCCTCCTTTTAGGACTTGGATCTATTTATCCTCATACCTTGTTAGGGCCTTTTTGGATAGACTTCTCCATGATCTTTTGGGGAGTACTTGCTTTTCGTCGTGTGTCTCGATCCTTCATATTGATTTTTGATAAATGATTCTTCACATCACTTTTGGATCTTTAGCAACAAAATGTAGCCCTCATGCCTTGTTAGGACCTTTTCGGACTCGCCAATCTTCGCATCCTGCTTCAATAAGTTATGCCTTGGCTATGAACTCTAATTAATACCGAGCAACTTTTAAACGATCTTGGGCTAGAAGCTAAGTAACTTATCAAATCGTACAACCTTATTTATTGCAGATAAATTTATTAGCAAGCGATGGGAGAATAGGCTTATAATCAACTCACATAAATTCACGAAAGAATACCAAACTTATAATTGACTCTATCATCTCTCGTTCTCCATAATTTAAAATCTCAAGAAATGAGACTCGTGGATGCTTAGCCAGTTAAATCAAAGTTTTGGGTTTTCGAGTCATCTATAGGATCTTGCATCTTCTTAGACTCTTTCAAGTTTAGAATTTGCGTTTTAAAGTTCCCTTGATAAACGACTCTCTAGGATCAATTATAGGAACTTGCGAAAAGTTCTTGTTCTTAACCCGTGAGAGTTAAGACTTTCGCGTTTTAAAGTTCCCTATATAAAAGTCTAGCAAAACTT
The DNA here is from genome assembly GCA_025667525.1 of Glebionis coronaria. Classification (NCBI taxonomy): domain Eukaryota; kingdom Viridiplantae; phylum Streptophyta; class Magnoliopsida; order Asterales; family Asteraceae; genus Glebionis; species Glebionis coronaria. The sequence continues at coordinate 349,302 of JANFOE010000656.1, read as the reverse complement.
GACTTAAACACGTTAAGGATACTAGCTAGAGTAAACTTAGATAAGTAAACTCGGGTTGAGTCAAAATATTCACGACTTTGAAAAATTTAAAACCACTTTATTGAAAATTTATTCTAGCAAGGAAAGAAAATAACCATAACGAAGGAAAATACAACTATACAACTAGGCCAAAATAGATTAAAAATTTTGAAAAATGTCAAAAAATCGAATTTTCCGGTTAAATGAAGGCACTTTAATGGAAAAGTCCACTTAAAAATTCGATAGAAGTCTACCCTACACTTAATATAAACATTGTCCTCAATGTTTAAGCATGTGGGAAAAGTTTACACTGATGACATTGTGCACGTTGGTTAAATCAAGTTAAGGAGGAGACAACTAAAGTGATCAATTTCAAATGTGAGTATGAAGAAAATTGAATCACGATAGTTGAGAGGTAGAACCGGATTTGCGGATAACATGGGAGCACGGTTCTTCAAAGATTCCAAAAGTGCACTTATCCCTATAATCACATCACCATACAAACACAAGCAACCTATATAGCTCCCCCTACACTTAGGATGAAAAACGGGAAAGGGGGGATAGATACTCGTGTTGCCTCCCGAGGAGCGCTTGTTTTTGTTAACCGAGTCACGAGCCTGACTCGGTCCCGAAACTAGTTCATGGGAAACGTGGTGAGGGATGGAATCATCTCATGAGAGATGTCCTCACCAAAGTACAACTTCAAACGTTGGCCATTCACCTTAAAATTGGGCCCATTTGGCTGAGAAAGCTCAATGGTGCCATATGGAAAGACTTTGGCGATGGTGAATGGACCAGACCAGCGGCTCTTCAACTTGCCCGAGAAGATCTTCAACCGAGAGTTAAAAAGTAAGACTTGATCACCAACGTGGAACTCTCGGTTCTTAATTCTAGCATCGTGGATGATCTTGGTCTTCTCCTTGTATATCAATGAGTTCTCGTAAGCTTCATTCCTCAGTTCATTTAGCTTGTTGAGTTGAATCTTGCGAAGATCACCGGCTTTGTTGATGTCGAAGTTAGCCCACTTCAAGGCCCAGTATGCCTTATGTTCCAACTCGAAAGGGAGGTGGCATGCTTTCCCGTACACAAGACGATAAGGTGTGCAACCAATCGGGGTCTTATATGCGGTATGGAAAGCCCACAGAGCATCATCAAGTTTATCGGCCCACGAGGCACGATGCTCTCCCACAGTACGTTCCAGAATTCGCTTCAATCCATGGTTGGATATCTCGGCTTGACCGTTGGTTTGAGGATGATAAGCGGTGGAAAGACGGTGATTGACACCATACTTAGCCATGTCTCTTGCAAATTGATCATTGCAAAAATGAGTCCCGCGGTCACTGATTATAGCACGAGGAAAACCAAATCGAGCAAACAGTTGTTTCAAGAAATTACAAACCACCCTTGCGTCGTTAGTGGGTAAAGCTTTGGCTTCAACCCATTTAGAAACGTAGTCAACGGCGACAAAGATGTATTTGTTTCCTTTAGAAGAAGGGAATGGCCCCATTAAGTCGATTCCCCATACATCGAAGATTTCACATTCTTGTATGAAATTTTGAGACATCTCATCTTTATGTGTGATCTTGCCTTGTCTTTGGCAATCATCACAGTTTTTAACCATTGCGTGAGCGTCACGATAAACGGTGGGCCAATAGAATCCCGAGTCAAACACTTTTGTAGAAACTAGAAGGGGGGGGGGGGGTTGAATAGTTTCTCTTCGATTGGTGACCAAATTAAAATTACTTTCAATTTGGTTTGTATCAAAACTATCTTTTACTTGAGGCTAAGTTGCATAATGATTAGGTTCAATTGAAATGCGCTAGCAAAGATAATAGGTAAGTATAATGATAATGAAATAAGTAAAGAGTAAGGAAGGAGACAACCTAGTGGGAAGACACCAAGATTTATAGTGGTTCGACAACGAGGCTCTATCCTCGTTTCTACTCCACTCCTCGAGTACACCTACTCGAGATTTCCACTATATCCACAAGCTCCCTTCTCGGCGGAGAAAACCTTACATCGTTGCTTACATTAGTTTCCGACACTAAGCTAAATGTCGAGACCTAATCTTTAGCTAGGACCAATCTACACGATGTTGCCTACTTCACAATTTAACGACACAAGGCTAGATGTCGGGTTCTAATCTTAAGGTAGAACCAATCTTCACGACGTTGCCTACTTCACCGTTTTACGACACAAGGCTAGATGTCGAGTTCTAATCGAAAGCTACAACCAATCTTCACGACTCTTCACTTTGAAGCTAAGTGAGAACTTCACACAACACAACTACTAATCACTTTTAAGTTTAGTGAGAACTCACAAGACACAACCACACCACTTTAAAGTTTAGTGAGAACTCCTAATCAAATCTATTACAACTCAACTAGACTTATCCAAGTACACACATGTAGCTTGGATTTACACAACACAAATCCAAGCAAACACATATGCAATGGATGTACACAACAAATCTAAGTATCCACAAATAACTTGGATGAACACAACTAGTCCAAGTATTCATAAATACATTGGATTGACCTAAAACAAAAAGGGTATCATGATGAATATGACTAGCTCATAGATTCATCTTTATCACAACACTAGTGAGTAAGTGATCTTCTCATTGGACAAGGTAAAGGAGGGGATCAAGAGGATAATCATATATAAACATCCTTAACAATTTAAGTGATCATTTACTAATGATTATGCTATAGAAAATAGAAAGGGGGCTGAGAAAAACGTCCAAGAGGCTTACTGGAAAATGAGATTTGACCCACTATTTAAAGGAGACAAAGTATAACGGATCTATAACGTCTTTCTGTGCGCGGTACCTTATCTCACCCCGCGGTACCATATCGCTAAGGTACCGCGTAGGTACTTAAGGTACCGCCACTAGACTCCGCTCCGTTTTTTGTCTTTTAGTGGGGTGGGAATATTTGAGGTATTTGAAACCTTCAAAGGATATTCCAACAGCATTTGAAATATGCTATTTTCAAATTTTCATTTTCCATTTTAATAAAACATTTTCTAAAAATGAAAGTTTATTAAAAAGTCTTTTGTCATATTAACAAAAGTGAGTTTCAAGGATAATCATTTTGATGATCACTAAGTATGATTAAGAAAGGTTAGTGATATGATTATTACCTTGATGATAGTGTTAGTTAAATAATTCATTTTGTGTTTTACACTAAATGTGTTGTATGGTTTGTTGTGATCAAAACTAAGAAAGATTAGTTAACACTAATAATGTTTTTAGGCATCACTTGCATTAACAATCTCCCCCTTTTTGATTATGACAAACGATAAACTCATTTACGTAGAAACACAAAATATGGAATTATTAACTAGTTTATCACTATCATTTCTCCCCCTTTGTCGTAGCAAAAAGGTTAGCACAAGTCTTTGAAGAACATCGAACTTTGCTAGTAGCTCCTCCTTTGTGGTTGCACCCCCTTGCTTGGGGCACCAAGTTTGTGAGCTAAGGTGACATGCTACACAAAGGTTAGTAGAAAGGAAAGAAACACCAATGTATATATGATCACTACCTACTAAGTAACTTGAGAGGGAGAAAGAGAAGAAATCTCAAATTAGAAGCAAGTATTTTGCCAAGTATGTCCAAAGAGGTAATTGACAAAATCAAACTTCAATCCAGTGAAGATGATAAGCTTGTCAATGGGTTAAAGCTTTAGAATTGATGGAATCACCCATAAGCAATTGTAAAAAATTAACCAAGATCAACTCAAAATAGAACTAATGAAATAGCACACAAATAACACAAAGGTTACATAAAGAAAGAAAAGGCACAACAAAGAAGATAGTCATACACACAATATGAGTATCTAAAAGCAATAAATATGGAAAATAAACCACTAAGCAAAAGCTAGTCTAATAGTGATATTTTCCAAGATTGCTAAAAATAAAAAAAATAAAAAGACGACGATGCATCATTCGAAGTTTTGTCCACCGGAACGAAAACTTGAATAGGAGGTCGAGTGAGGAGGAATTCAAGAAAATTTAACTTCTCATACACATGAGCAAGTTCAGTTTGTTGAAATCGGCAACAATCACACGAGGATCCATGATGCAACACAAAATCGTTTGATGGGGGTATGGCATCAAACTTAGGGTTTGGTGGTGGTAGGGTAATTGGTTTGGGAAGGTTGAAAGGTCATTGAGTTGAGGGGTATTGAAGGATTGTGGTGGTGGTGGAACATTTTCTTTAGCTCCGGTGATGGGGTTTATGGTATAAGTCTCATTCCAATACTTGATTGGAGAGAAGGTAGGGTTTTTGGGTGGTTTGGACGAAGATGGTTCATTTTTCTTAACCCAAATAGGTCGAACCGAGATTTTCGGTTTCTTTGAAAGCTTGGATGAGGAAGCTTTGGGTGAGTGGGGTTGTGACAAAGAAATGTCAAGGTTAGGAATGTAGGAGTTAGGCATTGTGAGAGTGTGAGAATGATATCTCAAGGTTATGTGAGAATGAATTCTCAAGGTTGGGAAGGTGTGAGAATGAAATCTCAAGGTTGGGGTATAAGTAAAATGTAATCAAGGTAAGAATTTGAATACAAAATGTGTAGTGTCAAGGAATGTTTAGTCAATTTGAGTAAACAAGGAATCTTGACAGGGTATAGGGTTTTAAAAGTTTTGACCAAAAATTCGTCAAAAGCCACTTACTGTCCGCGGTACCTTATAGGGACCGGCGGTTCCATATTGCTAAGGAACCGCGGGACTTTAAGGAACCGCGTCCAGTGGACTTTAAACCATGTTTTTCCTGGGTTTTGGGAAAAACTAAGACTTTTTCAAAAAAGTTGCAAATCTTGGAATTTTACCTCTATTAGCACCAAAATATGCTAGGGTTGCATAAAGCAACACATTCACAAAGAATGTCTTGACAAAGGGTGAAAAAATAATTTAGATATCATTTTGAACCAATTTTAGTCAAGTTTAGGGGTTATGATAGATTTAGGTTCAATTTTAATTTCAAATTAAAGTTGATTAGTGTGCACAAAAGGATAGAAACACAAAAAGCTAAATCCATAAGTCAACAACATGAAACATTCATTAATGAGGCAAGTACAAAGACAAATAAAAACTAACTAATACATAGCTAGCTTAACATTAAATCTAGATAAGTAGTTTTCTTTGGCTTGGCTTTTGTTGAAAACTCTTATTAAGAAAACTCCATCATTCATCTCCTAGGAGGAGGCATGGAGAACAAGGCAAGCAAGAACTCTTTCAACCTCCTATGTAGTCCATACATATCCATCCTTAGGTTATGGATGATGTAGTGGTTGTAGAGACAACATGGACAACTAGGACCATGAGTTTGTTGAAACCCATAGTATGGATCACCCAAAAGGAGGGAAAGTGGAACACCTAAAATTGGGATGTTTGAGTTGGGTGGAGGTGGAGGAGGCAAGTTCTCTAAGGGTGATGTGGGTGAAAGTGGAGGCATGTTCCCTAAAGGGGAAATGGGTGAGTGTGGAGGTAAATTCTCCAAGGTTGGTGAAATGGGTGAGTTGTGAGGGGTAAATGGTGAAGTCACCAAAGTGTCATCAAAGTCATTCACAAAAAGAATGCTTTGGATAGGTTGGGGTTGTGTGGTCACTTCCAAGGGTGCACTTGGAGTGAAGGGTGAAGAGAGCTCATTCATTCTTGAGTTGAATGAAGAGGAGGTAGAACCAATGGAGTGGTTAGTACCATAGGTGGATGATGTCTTGCATGGTGCAAGAGGTGGGGAAGGTGATGAATAAATGAGGATAGGAGCCATCTCATTCTTAGGTGTGTGGAAGGGTAAGGAGTTAGGCTTAGCTACCTTAACCCTTATTTTGAGTGTTTTCCTTGGGGTGGAGGTCTTGGAAGTGTTTGAGGTTTTGGTACACACCATGGTTGATTAGGGTGGTTTAAGGTTTAGGGAAGTATGTTTGATGTGTGAAGAACATGGCAAACAAGGTGGGTTTAAATGGGTGAGGGGATGATCCAAACTAGTAATGGGTTAAAATTATTTTAGGTGAATAATGAATTTAGGTAACCTAGTTTAGGAAATGTGTAGTTTATTACTGAAAATCATGCAAGGTTTACACAAATTTAAGAAAACAGTGTAAATCAAGGATGTTGTCGTGCACAGTGACCGGCGGTTCCTTATCTAGGACCGGCGGTACCTTATCGATAAGGAACCGCGGGTCGATATGGAACCGCGACCAGAGGGTTTTCAAAAATTTCCCATCCCAGTTTTTGATAAACCCAGATTTTTCCCAAAGGATTCACAAGCCAAAGTTAACTACAGATCATAATCCAATAAGCTAACTATCAAAAGGCATGCACAAAACTATGTAAATCACAATCATTATTGCACAAGAAACATTAAGGATCAAAATAAATAGTAATCCAAACATGCAACACAAGTTAATAAACAACTAAACCAAAGTGTTAATAACGAAATGTTTAACCATCAAGTCCAAACTTTGACACAATTTCAAAGTCTTCACCTCCTTTTCTTTCCTAAACCCTTGATCATCTTTCCCAAATACTTGAATCCTTTTCTTGACTCCACTCGGTGTTCATGTAAATCTCCCCGAGTTCTAAGATTCTCACGATAAAGATGCTCCATATTGAGATCTTCAGGAACATCACTAGAAGGGTGAGGAGGAGGAGCTAAGTCTTCAAAATCATCCTCGAATTGATTTGAGGATGGATGGGAGTTACTCGAAGAGTCAAAATGAGAACTAGGACCGATGCCATCACCATCACTTGGTGGCATATCGGTGTTCTCCTCATCCGGCTCTTGATGGTCGGATTTTCTCGAACCACGGTCACTTCTTGGCTTTCGTTCATATGCCTCTTGAATAGGCATCATAACCCGTTGAACCGGGTGAAAGCGAGAAAGATCGAGTTGAGGAAAATCTTGACCAACCCTTCTAAAGAGGCGAGTAAGAAGCATAGCATAAGGAAGGTTTGTTTTGGGTTTGGAAAGAGCATAATTTATACGTCGAGCGATGTAATATGCAAGATTGTACTTGGTGGAAGTAAACAGGCAAAACAACATATGCCCCATGCAAGTCGGGATATGATCTCGGTTCCCACCAAGACAAAACACATTTTCCCTAAGGATGTTTGCCCCTTGGAGCATGTAATCCTTAAGGTCGCTTGAGAGCACTTCATACCTATTCACATTTCGCACATTTGTATGAAGGCTTCTCACAACGTTTCCACTACGCTCTTTCGTGATGATTTCAAGGATGAAATTTAGATCAACTTCGGTGGTGTCATTTGGAGGTTTATCGTTAGACTCCAAGAGAGCATCTAGTCTCCACTTATCCGTAAAATGACAAGTGCCTTCAAATGGCACACCAAGAATATCACCAAAGTCATCGAGGGAATATTGAATGATTTGACCATTCAACAAGAAACGAGTAAAGATTTGGTCGTTGATTTCAAGCATGGAGTAAGTACTAAAGAACTCAAGAAGAAACAAGGGATAAATTACCTCGTCTATGTAGAGCAAACAATCAAACCCAATAAGCTCGAACATAGAGTTGATATAATTATCTCCCGCTATTATTGAATCTACAATCCTACCCTCATGGAAACAACGAGTGGAAAGGGATGGAAAAGCGTTTTGGAGTTGAGGGGAAACAAAGGTTTGAGAGATGTCGGGCATATAATCTCTAGTGAATTAATGATCTTTTTGATATTGAGAAGGCATGATTAAGTACCTAAATACACATAAGACAATATTTCTCCAATCACTCATATGAAAATCAAAAAGGAAAACGAAAAGTGAAAATGTGTTATATCAATTTCTTGACAAACATAGGATTGAATCCATATCATTTTCATGTTCACAATGTGTCTATTCCATCATTAACCAAGAACACATGATCTATGTTAGATCAACAATGGATTAGAACATTGGTTTTTCAAAACAAGGTTTTTAGGTAAGCATTAACAATGTCATTACCTACTTGTTCATGGGTTCATCTCAAATCCATCATTCAACCAAAATCATTTAGCCTAAATTCGGATTTGTTCTACAAGTGGGTTTAAGTGAAATCTTAATGAATATCAATCTAAGGAATCATAGTAAAATAACCATGTCAACCCACATTCCTATTAAGGTTTTAATTTAATTTCAATTTTAAGAATCCCCAATTATGAAAGGATGAACCCTAGAACAAAATAGATGAAATTGAAAGAAAATACTTACAATTAATTGATGTTAGATGAAGGATGAGTGAAACCGACAACTTGGAATCAATTAATTTGAGTGATTGAAGGTTTTGGAAGCTTCAACAATGGTGGAAAAGATAAAACCCGTCGGATGTGTGTTTTTGAGAGAGAGAGAGTTTGGTTTGAAAAAGAATAAAAAACTCAGACTAGCGCTCTGACAAAAGTTACTGCCCGCGGTACCTTATCGATAAGGAACCGCGGGTTTGAGCCGCAGAGATAAGGAACCGCCTACAGAGGCAGGTTTTTATCTATGAAAAACGCCAAATTTTGAAAACCAAGTTTTTCTAAAATACTTAAAATTAAATCATGAGCCTTTTAGAATATCATTGGATCATCATAACACTAAGCAATATGCCTTAATGAAGGATTACGAGTTAAATCAAGATCGAAAAGAACTGAAACGGACAAACGACTACTCGTAGCAAAACGACTAAGTGGAGAGAAGTCAAGGGAAGTGAATCAAGACTAGGATCAATGCTCAAGGGATTAATTACAATCTTCAAATAGTTGTAGCGAAGAGCTTGTGTCATATATAGTGGTTTAAGACGTGCCTTTCCGGCGAAACGTTAAACGGCTTTGGTAATGAATAAGCACAAAGCAATTATTCAAGTATAGACTAAGATCACTTTCAATAATAGTCTTAGTCTAGACCAAAATATGAGCAAGGTATTAATTCACTTTCTCTCCCACAAAGGGCCTACTAACCGTATGGGTGCAAACCATGGAAATCATGCTTGATACTTTAAGCTTCTACTAACTCACTCTACATCACCATAGTGAGTCAAGTATCCAAGCAATGAAGGTTTGAGAGGATAAAAGAAAAGAAGCACCAACCACAAATAAATGTCAAGGCAAGGATGCCGAGAACAAGCAAATAGTCAAGTAATGATCAAAAGAATGATCAAAGGGCGTGTGGAAGAACGAAAGCGTACATTAGCCACAAAGAGCAATCCATGAAGGAATAAGTGCTATGCCCAATTAATGACTATGATGAGTACTAAGTCTTCAAGGACTAGTATCATTCCTAATCATCTTGGTATCATCATTCAAAGATATTAAAGATCAATGAAGATGAGTCTTCTACAAGTGCAAGTAACTCAATCCACAACCAATTAAGTGATTGATCTTCATGAGTACCTACATAAAGCAAGATGCAAACTAGTAGATACATTTCAAGAGTATGGCTATGTTTGGTAAGAGCTGTTTGAAAGCTTTTTTAGAGCTGTTAGCTTTTTTGTTAAAAAATAATCTATTAGCTCTGTTTGGCACAACAATTTTGTAGAGCTGTTAGCTTTTTATTTTAAACAAGTAGCTCTCAAATAAAAAGCTCTCTCATACAGCTTTTTAAATTGTGAAGAGCTGTTAAAGCTGTAGATTACTGATATACCCTCCAACCATATTATAATTTATTTAAATATGTTCTTTTAAGTAATTTTACATCTTAATTTTACAGTCAACAGCTAATATACCAAACACTTTTATTAAAAATACAGCTTTTTAGTAAACAGCTTACAGCTAACAACTTACAGTTAACAGCTTACAGCTTACAGCTAGTTTTGCCAAACATAGCCTATATCTAAAATGCATAAAGGCTACTAATCTTAAGTGGGATGCAATATTATCAATTAAAAGACCTATTTTCAAAGAAAACATAGTTTTGACCAAAGAGAAACTTTAGTACAACTAGACCTTCTAATTTGAGGAGACAATGGATCGATCCAAGTTTCAAAGTACAATATACTTCAAAGATCTTGAGTGACCATCGCTCTGATACCAATTGTAGAAACTAGAAGGGGGGGGGGGTTGAATAGTTTCTCTTCGATTGGTGACCAAATTAAAATTACTTTCAATTTGGTTTGTATCAAAACTATCTTTTACTTGAGGCTAAGTTGCATAATGATTAGGTTCAATTGAAATGCACTAGCAAAGATAATAGGTAAGTATAATGATAATGAAATAAGTAAAGAGTAAGGAAGGAGACAACCTAGTGGGAAGACACCAAGATTTATAGTGGTTCGACAACGAGGCTCTATCCTCGTTTCTACTCCACTCCTCGAGTACACCTACTCGAGATTTCCACTATATCCACAAGCTCCCTTCTAGGCGGAGAAAACCTTACATCGTTGCTTACATTATTTTCCGACACTAAGCTAAATGTCGAGACCTAATCTTTATCTAGGACCAATCTACACGACGTTGCCTACTTCACAATTTAACGACACAAGGCTAGATGTCGGATTCTAATCTTAAGGTAGAACCAATCTTCACGACGTTGCCTACTTCACCGTTTTACGACACAAGGCTAGATGTCGAGTTCTAATCGAAAGCTAGAACCAATCTTCACGACTCTTCACTTTGAAGCTAAGTAAGAACTTCACACAACACAACTACTAATCACTTTTAAGTTTAGTGAGAACTCACAAGACACAACCACATCACTTTAAAGTTTAGTGAGAACTCCTAATCAAATCTATTACAACTCAACTAGACTTATCCAAGTACACACATGTAGCTTGGATTTACACAACACAAATCCAAGCAAACACATATGCAATGGATGTACACAACAAATCCAAGTATCCATAAATAACTTGGATGAACACAACTAGTCCAAGTATTCATAAATACATTGGATTAACCTAAAACAAAAAGGGTATCATGATGAATATGACTAGCTCATAGATTCATCTTTATCACAACACTAGTGAGTGAGTGATCTTCTCATTGGACAAGGTAAAGGAGGGGATCAAGAGGATAATCATATATAAACATCCTTAACAATTTAAGTGATCATTTACTAATGATTATGCTATAGAAAATAGAAAGGGGGCTGAGAAAAACGTCAAAGAGGCTTACTGGAAAATGAGATTTGACCCACTATTTAAAGGAGACAAAGTATAACGGATCTATAACGGCTTTCTGTGCGCGGTACCTTATCTCACCCCGCGGTACCATATCGCTAAGGTACCGCGTAGGTACTTAAGGTACCGCCACTAGACTCCGCTCCGTTTTTTGTCTTTTAGTGGGGTGGGAATATCTGAGGTATTTGAAACCTTCAAAGGATATTCTAACAGCATTTGGAATATGCTATTTTCAAATTTTCATTTTCCATTTTAATAAAACATTTTCTAAAAAATAAAGTTTATTAAAAAGTCTTTTGTCATATTAACAAAAGTGAGTTTTAAGGATAATCATTTTGATGATCACTAAGTATGATTAAGAAAGGTTAGTGATATGATTATTACCTTGATGGTAGTGTTAGTTAAATAATTCATTTTGTGTTTTACACTAAATGTGTTGTATGGTTTGTTGTGATCAAATCTAAGAAAGATTAGTTAACACTAATAATGTTTTTAGGCATCACTTGCATTAAGAACTTTTTTGGCGGTGTAGTTGGGACCAAAGTGATCACCGGTGGGTCCTTTGTGGCAAGCCTCGAGAATGTCTAAAGCTGCCGGTCCGTCAACATATCGGCGAATAATCAACTCAGCGCATTGTTTGAATAGAAAAGGGTAATCCCAAAAGTAGGTCTTAACATCATTCAAGAACTTTTTCTTTTGTTGGGATGTTAACCCTTTGATGAGAACACCACCCGCCAAGTAGTTTGCAATGTCCGCAAACCACGGGGTGTCATCAAGATTGGCACAAATAGACAGTAATGTCTCAAGGGGAAAAGAGTCATTGATCTCTTTGTTTGGATGATCCCCTTGATATGGATCCTCAAGTCTACTTAGATGATCCGCGGCTAGGTTTTCAGCTCCCTTTTTGTCACGAATTTCAATGTTAAATTCTTGAAGGAGTAAAACCCAGCGAAGAAGTCTTGGCTTAGAGTCGTGCTTAGTCATCAAGTACTTCAACGCGGAATGGTCCGTGTATACAATGGTGGTGGATAAAACAAGATAGGGGCAAAATTTTTCAAAAGCATAGACAACAGCTAAAAGCTCTTTTTCGGTTGTCGTATAATGTAATTGAGCCCCCGTCATTGTCTTGCTCGCATAATGGATTGGTTGGAAGTGTTTATTCACTCTTTGGCCCAAAACCGCTCCAAGAGCAAAGTCGCTAGCATCGCACATCAACTCAAAAGGTAGCTCCCTGTTAGAAATACGTTTTTACGTATATTAGAAGTATCGGTCACTCCACAATATTATTTATGTTGTAATAGCTCGTAGTTAACAAATACTTATTTAGTTAAGTAAGAACCGGTCCATGGGCTTGTCATGGGCCGGCCCAAGTCCATTAGTGACTTGGAAGTATAAATACCCCTTTCCTCCTTGGAAAGGGGTTGGTTGTTGTTCACTTTGTGTTTCCACTTAATAAAATATCACATAGTTCTCTCTCACTTTCTCTCTCTAGTTTCTCTCTCTAGAAAACATCAACTCACTTCATAGACTCATAGGTTATCAAGATTCTACATTTGGTATCAAGAGCTATGGGGTGATTTAAGGTAATGATTTGTGTGGTTTTTTAGTTTTTGATTGTATTAGTGTTCTTTAAGAAGATCCATCTTGATTCTTGGTGTTTTTGGTGTTTTTGTGATTGGGATTAGTAGATAAGTATTAGTTTTTACTTATTATTGTAGAAATCACAAAACTTTTTGGGTTATTTGGTAAAAAATCTGGGTTTATTCATCTTTTATTGATCGACTGTTCATCGAAAACAAAGTTTCTGATTACCCAGCAAAGTTCCGAACCAAAAAGTTCCGGATCAAAAAGTTCCGGATCAACCAAAGTTCCGGATCAAGGAAAGTTCCGAACCAAAAGTTCCGGATCAACAAAAGTTCCGAACCAAAAGTTCCAAACGAAAAGTTCCGGATCAACAAAAGTTCCGAATCAAGAAGTTCCGAACCAAAAGTTCCGGATCAAGGAAAGTTCCGGATCAAGGAAAAAGTTCCGGATCAAGGGAAAGTTCCGGATCAAGGAAAGTTCCGGATCAAGGAAAAAATTCCGGATCAAGGGAAAGTTCCGGATCAAGGAAAGTTCCGGATCAAGGGAAAAGTTCCGGATCAAGGGAAAGTTCCGGATCAAGACTTCCGAACCAAAAGTTTCGAATCAAGGTATTCCAAGCCAAATCTTTCGAATCAACACTTCCGAATCAACAAAAAGTTCCGAATCAAGGGATATTTTACTTGTTTTTTCGACGATTTTTTTAGAGGATTTAATCTTGGTTTCTTACAACAAAAACTCAACACAATTCACAAGCTTTACTTCACTGCTCGATCAACCGATAATCTTTGTCTCTTTGAAGTTAACAAAATGCATCCGAATTCAGTAATGCCTCAGATGACATCACTTACGGATATTTTCGTTATTACGGGAACGGATAATCGCCCGCCAATGCTCATCAAAGAAGTTTTTGAAGCTTGGCAAGGTCGGATGATGTATTACATTAAGGGAAAACCAGTATATGGGAGGCTTATGGTCAAGTCAATTCTAAATGGTCCACTTGACTATGGTACCATAGTGGTTAACAACGTGACTCGACCACGAGAATTTGAAGAACTCACTCCAGCTCAACAACTTGTTGCAGATGCAGACGAAAAAGCTCTTCAAACCATTCTCCAAGCTCTTCCACATGATATATATCGGATGGTAAGTCAGTATACTGTGGCAAAGGATTTATGGGAACGTCTAAAGGTGTTGCTACAAGGTACGTCTCTTACCAAACAGGAAAGGGAATGTCAGTTGTATGATCTGTTTGATAGATTCACGTACAACCCAGGGGAAACGCTTCACGATTATTACTTCAGATTCACCACTCTCATGAATGATCTGAATGTATACAATCTTGTGATTGCTCCATTCCAGGTTAACACCAAATTCTTGAATACTTTACCTCAAGCTGAATGGGGTGAGTACATTACCGATGTTAAGTTAACCAAGGATTTGCATAAGTGCAATTTGGATCAACTCTATGCTTTTCTTCAGCAGCATAAAAAACATGTGATCATGCACCGTTCGCCTCGAGGTATGTATCCTGATTCCTTAGCTTTGATGGCGAATCAACCAAGCTTGTCACACAACAACACTCCTTATATTTTGGGACATCAAGCCTATCATCCATCACCTTACATGACACCAACCTTTCCCCAATACTCGATTCTACCGCAACCACCCACCTCACATCAGCAACAATATCGGTTTAGTGCACCTTCATCACAATATGCTACACAACCTCACCCAACAAGCATTGCACCTTATGCTCAGTCTTCATATTCTTCTTATCAAGAGAATGCAGCATATCCAACAAGCTACCCTGATCAAATGAGTATTCCTTCTAGTGATTATGCAATGTATTGTGATGATGAGGAAGTCCCCATTCCTGTATTCAAACAAGGAGCTGACCCAGTTGAAGTGTTAACCACTATGTCTGCTTATCTCACAAGGACTTTAAGCAAACGAGGATTCAGAGGATCAGCTCCAACTAACAATCAGTTGAGAAATTCATCCAATTCTCACCAACAAGCTACTATTGAGAATGGCAGGGTAATGGTTCAACCTCTTCAACCTTATCAGGGGAGACCTACTACATCAACCACCAATGCTCGCACGGTCAATCCTGCTCCAATGGTCAACAATCCTCCACGGGCTAATTCCACAGGCAAGTTGAGAATGATTACATGCTACAACTGCAAGGAAGAAGGACATATGTCCAGGGATTGCAAGAAACCCAAGAGGAGAAGGGATGGACAATGGTTTACAGAGAAGATCTATCTGGTGAATGCTCAGGCACAAGGAAGGGAACTTGATGAAAAGGAGCTTGCATTTCTTGCTGATCCAGGGATTGCTGAACAAGATGTTGTCACTACACAGAATGCAGCTTACCAAGCCGATGATCTTGATGCGTATGACTCAGACTGTGATGACTTTCAATCTGCAAAGGCTGCTCTTATGGCAACTATCTCCAGCTTAGGGCCAGAAAAGAGATCTGAGGTACTTATTAATACCACCGATAATACCACTGATGCTAGTATTCAACCACATCAAGTTGTGCAAGAGAGTGCTGATTCGAATGAATCTTCGGTGGTGAGTCTTTCAAATGAGGAGACAATCAATGATAGTAATATCAATGTGAGTCCCTAGACTTTGAGTGAATCACAACCGGGAGCCATTTCGCATACGCCTACTCCTGCTCAACAAGATTTGTTCATGGTTCCTGCTACATTACTTAGCCAAATGAATGTTGCACTCTTAGAAACCCTAGCTAAGAATAAGAATTTGTCTGATGAGCTTGCCTTAAGCAATGAGAAAGTTCAAACCTTGGAATTAGTGCCTTCGTCTAGTGTTCTAACAAATCCCGAATATGATCACTTTCGAAACAAACAAATGGGTCATTTGCAAGAAATTGAAAACTTAAGAGCAAATCTTTCCAATGAACTTAAAGAAAAGGAGTTAGTGGTCACTAATTTTCAAAAACTTCAAACGGATTTTGAATTACTCGAGTCTAAGAAGAATGAAATGGAGATTAATGTTGCTAATAAGATTAGAAGTCTAGATTACTTGCTTTTAAGACAATACGCTGCTTCTCAACTAGTGCACTTATTTGATGCTTCGTTTAGAGAATTTAACTTATCACGTCAAAAAGGCCTTCCCCCTAACCCAAGGTATGCAAAACAAGCTTTAAGACATAGTCCTAGACTTTATAATGCAACCCAATTAGGATTGGTCTTAGACCCGATTGTTATTTTCGATGATCACACAAGTAAGGATCTAGTTGATGAGGATCGGTCATACAATTCTGCAAAATATCCCGATTGTGATTATTTTAAAATGAATCAGGAGCTTGCTAAAACGGATTTTAGAATTCGCTTCCATATGGACAAAGATCTCATTACAGCACCAACCTACATGTTGAATGAAGAAAACCCTAGTACATTTCCTACACTTGTCAACATGGAAGGTCCTAAGGAAATGGATCTTCCACCTGTTAGCATTGTATGGTTAAACTTGCAAGAGATTAATCAATACTTTACTAATTTTTACAAGGTCATTTTGGAATGTACGACTTCAAATGGCCTAAACGCCGGAGAATGGGCTTTCGAACACATGAACGAGGTGTTTAAAAATGAGATCAATCCATTTGTCGAAAGTCTAAAAGGAAGTTTTGCATCTCTTAAGGAAAATCTTGAATTTGAAATTGGAGAAGTTCAAAAAGTGTTTTATGAAATGGACACCGCTTACGAACTACAACTAATTGAAAAGGAAAATATTTTATCTGAATATGACCGATTCTTGTCCGAAGTAATCTCGTGTGATGTGCTTACTACTGTAAATGTTAATTATTCGAATGAGCTTACATCCGCTATGATTAACTGTGATGCTGTGAATATATCTGATGATGTGTGTGATCTCTCTGTAAATGTTGCTGATACTGTAAATGAGGTAGATAATCATTCTTGTCACGAATCTAACGCTGAATTTTTAAAGCTACAAGATTCTTACAATTTACTTTCAAAACGCTTTAATCAACTAGAACAACGTTGTATATCTTTAGAATTAAAACAACAAACTCAAAATGAGGATCTTTTGATATCAAATGGTTGTGAAAACGGTGTTGAGACGAGTGACAAGATGATTGCAATTGTTAAGGCATTAGAGGAAGAGATTATGAGATTGAAGAGAGATGTGTCATCAAATGAAACATTAAAATTGGAACTAGAGGCCGCAGAGTCAAAAAACCAGGACTTAGAAATTAGACTTTCGTCTATTCTAGGGGAGATGGATCGTGCAAGACAGGGAATGTCCCAACTTTATGGTTCACTAGAAGAACGCTTCGCTTTTAATGCGGCACATCAACAATCTTATGTTGAACAATTGAACCAAAAATGTGAGGAAATCTCTGACTTAAACATCATGCTCATTGACAAAAATATGGTTTTGGCCGAGTTAAAGGAGACACTTCTTCTCACCCGACAAGAAGTTGTTGATAACTCAGCTACCGACTCTGCACCGTCCACTAGTGCTCCAACAACCAAGTCAGTAGTGCTCTATAAGAACCCGCTCCATAAGAAAAACCCGGTTACCTACGATGATTATATGAGGAATGCAATTAAGCATGTAGATCTTGTTAGGGATATTTTAGACGATCTTTATGCCTTAGATCCCTCAAGTAGCTACTATTACTCAGCTCATGAATACATTAAGCGAGTTCAATATTGCTTAGCATATTTGCAATACATAGGTAAACCAGGTTCTGCACTACTCACTAATCGACCCATTGCTGTAACTCCATTTAATAAGACTCCAGGAGCAAAACCGTCATTGGCACAATCAAGTAAGGCACCTTTAAAATCTGTTGCTAATGTTCCCACTTTGCCTTCTACAGGATTAAAAGAGACTATTAAGGCTAAAGGATCGCCACTCAAGAAAGATAAGATCAAGCCCTCCACTAGTAGTGCCAAAAAGAAGAAAGTAGAAGCTCACCATAGGAATGTTAGTTCAGTTTTAAATAAAAAGAATCATGTTAAGACTAAAATCTCTGCGCCTGTGCAGAAGCCTAAACCATTCGTGAATTCTAATTTGAATTGTTGGAATTGTAATGAATGTATGTTTTCCCAACGTCATGATTTGTGTCTTATTGATCATGTGAATGAAATGAATGCCATTAGGAATAATCTTGAATGGAAGCCGACTGGTAGAACTCGTGCCCAAGTTGGCTGGCAATGGCGTCCCACTGGTAGGACCTTTACATTAGATGGAACAATGTTCCCTTTAACTAAGAATGCATCCATTGAGGTTAGGTCTGAGCGTCCTTTAGTTAGGAACACTCGCACTCAAGTATGGAAACATCGCCCTTTAATTAGGTCAGCCCCCACTATAGTGCCTATCAGTGAAGAAGTACCACAGGATTTAAGCCAACTAGAATCTACACCACCAACTAGGAAGAAGAAGGCTAGGAAATCTAAGAAACCTAAAGTTAGCAAATTTAAGATTATTAAATCTGTACCTGCTAATGACAAGGAACATTCAGATTCCGATACCTCTACATTGTCTTCGTGTGGTGATATTTTCAGGTGGTCCAAATCATCCTCTGGTATTTGGACTCCGGTTGTTCAAAGCATATGACCGGAGATCGCTCGATGCTCCGAAATTTCGTCAACAAGTTTCTTGGTACGGTTAAATTCGGGAATGATCATATAGAAAAAATAATGGGGTATGGTGAATATCAGATTGGAAACGTTACGATTTCAAGGGTATACTATGTAGAAGGTCTTGGTCATAACTTATTTTCAGTAGGACAGTTTTGTGATTCCAACCTAGAGGTTGCTTTTCGACAACATACTTGTTTCATCCGCAACTTGGAAGGAAAAGATTTGTTGAAGGGTTCTCGTGGTGCAAATCTTTATACGTTGTCCCTACAAGACATGATGGCCGCCTCTCCAGTATGTCTTCTCTCTAAAGCATCTAAGACCAAGTCTTGGTTATGGCATCGCAGATTATCTCATCTCAACTTTGATGCTATTAATCATCTGGCTAAAAACGAATTAGTTCGTGGTCTTCCAAAGCTTAAATTTCACAAGGACCATTTATGTTCCGCGTGTTCAAGGGGGAAAAGTACCAAGAAATCTTACAAGCCCAAAGCTGAAGACACCAATCAAGAAAAACTTCATCTTTTGCATATGGATCTTTGTGGGA
The DNA here is from genome assembly GCA_025667525.1 of Glebionis coronaria. Classification (NCBI taxonomy): domain Eukaryota; kingdom Viridiplantae; phylum Streptophyta; class Magnoliopsida; order Asterales; family Asteraceae; genus Glebionis; species Glebionis coronaria. The sequence goes on along the minus strand of JANFOE010000656.1, from coordinate 330,424 downwards.
AAATTGAGAACTGAAAGTGTGAGCGGTAAGAAATTCATTCTCGTTATTGTGGATGATTTCTCTAGGTTTACATGGGTAAGATTTTTACGTACAAAGGATGAAGCACCGAAGGCTATCATCACTTTTCTGAAATTCATTCAAGTACGTTTGAATACTACTGTCCGTCGTATTCGTACAGACAATGGAACAGAGTTCGTCAACCAGACTCTTCGTGATTACTATGAAGGAGTTGGTATTTCACATGAAACATCCGCTGCACGCACTCCACAACAAAACGGTGTCGTTGAAAGACGGAATCGTACGCTTATGGAAGCTGCTAGGACTATGCTGATTTATGCGAACGCTCCATTGTTCTTGTGGGCAGAAGCTATATCTACTGCATGTTTCACCCAAAACCGTTCTATCATTCGGAAACGCCATGGAAAAACACCTTACGAGCTTCTACATGACCGTAAACCCGATGTTTCATTTTTTCATGTGTTTGGTGCTCTTTGGTATCCAAACATTAATAGTGAGAACTTGGGCAAGCTTCAACCAAAAGCCGATATAGGTATTTTCATTGGTTACTCACCCTCCAAGAAAGCATACCGAATTTACAACCGTCGTCTTGGCAAGATTGTAGAAACTATGGACGCAGATTTCGACGAGCTGACAGCGATGGCTTCTGAGCAACACAGCTCTGAATCCGCGCTTCATGAGATGGGAACCGGTGCTATTAGTTTCGGATTAGTTCCCAATAATCCTACTTCTACATCATTTTTACCACCAACAAAGCCCGAGTGGGATAAACTGTTTCAACCGTTGTTTGACGAATTCTTTGATCCCCCAAATGATGAAGTTCCAGCACCTGTAGTGATAGCTCCAATCCCTGAAGTTGTTGCTCAAGCAAATGAAGCTTTATCTAATGCATCTTCAATTCACATTGAACCGGATGCACCTTCACCAAGTGATTCTCAAACTACACCTGAATCGTCACCCCTACTTGTGCCTAATGATGTGGAAGAGGATTCTATTGATCACGATTTGGAATATGCTCACCTGCAAGAGCTTCCTTTCTTTGGTGTAGCGATACCTGAAAACCCTTCAGCCGCGTCTACCTCAGAAGAAGCTCCTTCTATTGTTCACTCCAGACCACCTAGGATTGAAAAACATAGCACCAAATGGACAAAAGATCACCCAATTAGGAATGTCATTGGTAATCTAGATCGACCAGTCTCTACACGCCATCAATTACAAGAGAGTGCACTCTATTGCTACTTTGATGCATTTCTCTCCGAAGTTGAACCTAAAAATTGGCAACAGGCTATGACTCAATCATCTTGGATTGAGGCCATGCAGGAGGAACTAAATGAATTCCAACGACTTGAAGTATGGGAATTAGTTCCTCTCCCTGACAAGGTTAACATCCTTACCTTGTTATGGGTTTATAAGGTTAAACTTGATGAGATGGGTGCGGTATTGAAGAATAAGGCTAGATTGGTTGCTAGAGGATATAAACAAGCCTTGGGTATAGACTTTGAAGAATCTTTTGCTCCTGTTGCAAGATTGGAGGCTATTAGACTATTCCTTGCGTATGCTGCTCATATGAACATGATCGTCTATCAAATGGATGTGAAGACGGCATTTTTGAACGGTGAACTAAGGGAAGAGGTCTATGTTAGTCAGCCGGATGGGTTCGTTAGCACGGAGTTTCCTAATCATGTGTACAAGCTTAAGAAGGCTCTTTATGGGTTGAAACAAGCTCCACGAGCGTGGTATGATCTCCTTTCAACATATCTCATCTCGGAAGGCTTCTCCAAAGGCAAGGTGGACCCCACTCTATTCACTCTCAAGGAGGACAACGACATGATTCTGGTACAAATTTATGTTGATGATATAATATTTGCTGCCACTAACATAGAATTGTCAAATCGCTTTGAGAAGATAATGTCCACACGCTTTCAGATGTCAATGATGGGAAAAATTTCATTTTTCTTAGGATTACAAATTTCTCAAAATCCCAGAGGCATCTTTATTAATCAATCCAAATATGCTCTAGAATCTTTAAAGAAATATAACTTTGAAAATTGTGACCCCGTGGACACTCCAATGGTGGAGAAATCCAAGTTAGATGAAGATAGGAATGGGACTATTGTCGATCCAAAACTTTACCGTGGGATGATCGGCACCCTTCTCTATCTGACTGCTAGCAGGCCTGATTTGCAATTTGCTGTATGCATGTGTGCCCGGTATCAGGCTCGGCCTACCGAAAAGCACCTACATGTTGTTAAAAGGATCTTTCGGTATCTAAAAGGAACACTTCATCATGGTTTATGGTATCCGAAAGATTCCTCTATTGCTTTAATATCATACGCAGATGCCGATCATGCTGGATGTCAAGACACGAGGCGTATCACTTCTGGATCTGTGCAACTCCTTGGAGACAGATTGATCAGTTGGTCTTCAAAAAGGCAGAAAAGCGCTGCAATTTCTAGCACGGAAGCTGAATACATCGCCATGTCCGGTTGTTGTGCTCAAGTCCTTTGGATGAGATCACAATTAACTGACTACGGTTTGGGATTCAACAAAATCCCGATGTATTGTGACAACAAGAGCGCCATTGCCCTTTGCTGCAACTACGTTCAACACTCCCGGGCCAAGCACATAGACATTCGCTACCATTTCATTAAGGAGCAGGTGGAGAACGGAGTGATCGAGCTGTATTTTGTCTACTGAGTACCAGCTGGCAGATATGTTCACCAAAGCCTTAGATCGAGGACGAATCGAGTTTTTGATCGACAAGCTTGGCATGAAATCATTCACTCCAGCGACTCTCAAAGAGTTGGCAGAAGAATCAGCAGAATAGTGGTGGTAAACTATTCAGAGTATCCTTTGTTCGTGATCATGTATATTATCGTAAATATATAAACCACAAAAAGAAAAATACAAAAATATAAAACCAAGAAAAACCATAAAAAATATAAAACCTAGAAAAACCATAAAAATTATAAAATCAAGAAAAACCAAAAAAAATTTCGTTTGTTAAATCGGGCATGTCTTTTAGTACGGTAATATTTACGGCCTTAGAAATGTCGATCAATATTGACACGGTGCCATAAATAGAGTCCGTATAAAAGTTGTACATTTTTAAAACATGCCCATTATGGCTTGTAGTTATTTCTGACTGCAACCCGGTTTTCATATTAAAGTCACGTATTTCCTTGGAAAACGTTGGCTCATAACGGGAATTAATTTTCTCGGGCATGATTTACAAGCCAAATCATGCAAAGGGAACAAGTTTACTTTACAACTTGGTCTAACACGAATTTATGTACGTCTCAGTGCATCAATTTGTTAAAATAAGAGAAATCTTATTGACACCACGAATCAATATTTTTCAAGACATTAATTGGAAATGTTTTCATCAATATTTGACTCTTTAAACAATGACTACAGCTCTTTAAATAGAAAACGGGTCATCGTTTAAGGGGGAGAAAATATTAACTCATCTTCGTCATTAAATTGATTTTCAAAAGTGATTGTGGAAAATTAATGGCTAAATGGTAAATGAGTGGTATTGCTTTAGAAAATGACTTATGCTCGTTCAAGGTGATAGGACTTGCTTTAGATTTTGGAGATTTGCAAATAGGTTGCGATTGCTAAGTTGTGTGAAAGTTAATAGTGGCTAAGTTTAACAATGGATAGGAAAAATGAAAAGATAAGTTATAAACAAAAAGGAAAAGAATAAGAAAATATAGGGACTTAAGGTGAAAATTGTGGAAGTTGTAAAATTTGACCTAGTCAAATACAAACCCCCCGCCCCCCTTTTCTCTTTATCTTATTCACTGTTTCTATTTATCTTCTTCCGCCATTAACACACTTACACAAGCTCTAAAAAACTCTTGTTTTTAATCATCCAACCGGTTCATTCGATTCATAAGGTAATAAACATCATTCCTTGATTTAAAATTCGTCTAACTCATCATTTAATCCTGTTAAAAGATTCGATTAATTAGATTAAGTCCAAATTAGGGTTTATGTCTAATTAAGCATTAATTGATTAGGATTTGTGTTGGGTTTCATGCGGAATAGCTTTAGATGATGTTGTGTTGCCTTAGATTGCTTTAAATCTCACAAATGCGTTTAGATTAATCTTTAATGAGCTGCTATTATGCACTTCTGAATGAACATGGATATCAACTTCCGAATGAAGGAATTTTTCTGAAAAACTTCCGAATGAAGGAAAGTTCCGAACGAACTTCCAAATGAAGGACTTCCGAATGAAGGAATTTCCGAATGAAGAACTTCCGAATGAAGGCAGTTCCGAATGAAGGACTTCCGAATGAAGGAAGTTCTGAATGAAGGACTTCCGAATGAAAGAAGTTCCGAATGAAGAACTTCCGAATAAAGAAGTTCCGAATGAAGAAGTTCCGAATGAAGAACTTCCGAATGAAGAAGTTCCGAATGAAGAACTTCCGAATGAAGAGGTTCCGAATGAAGAACTTCCGAATGAAGAAGTTCCGAATGAAGAACTTCCGAATGAAGAAGTTCCGAATGAAGAACTTCCGAATGAAGAACATCAGAATGAAGAAGTTCCGAATGAAGGACTTCCGAATGAAGAAGTTCCGAATGAAGAAGTTCCGAATGAAGAACTTCCGAATGAAGAAGTTCCGAATAAGGAACTTCCGAATGAAGAAGTTCCGAATGAAGAACTTCCGAATGAAGAAGTTCCGAATGAAGAACTTCCGAATGAAGAAGTTCCGAATGAAGAACTTCCGAATGAAAAAGTTCTGAATGAAGGACTTCCGAATGAAGAGTTCCGAATGAAGGAATGTTCCGGATGAAGAGTTGTTGGATTAATAGTGTTTGCATGTTATAAGTACTTGTTGAAATGTGTTATGCTTAGAAGTAATTGTGATACATATCTATATATTGTTGTGCATCAACCTTTCATGTCTTATCTTAAGCAGATACAATGACTAATCCAACAGTACAAGCAATCCAAGACTCTAGAGCAGCTGCAATTGCCAAAGCACGAACACTCAAGTTCATACCAAACAATTACCGGCTGAAGCAAGTCTCAAAATCCACTCACCATGGTTTCAAAGTCGCCATAGCAATTCTTGATCAATCTCATTTCAAGAATGATTTAAGAAGTACTGCCTCGGTGCCTTATGATTATATGTATGAGTTCTGGGCTACCAAGAAAATCACTTCAAACAAGATCACCTTCACTCTCGACAACAAGCAGCAGACACTTAAGGTTTCAGACTTCCGTAAGATATTTGGCATTCGGGATTCACCCAAAGGTATGGTATTTTCGAGGGATCCTACTAAAGACGAACTCATGGAGTTATTCGATGCTATTGGATGTCCTGACATACGAGTTGCGTCTGAATTTACCACTGCTAAAGTAGGACAACCTTGGAGAGCATTGTTGGGTATTCTCAGTAGATGTCTTACACCGAAAACAAGTGGGCATGATGCTTTGCGCAGTCCAATAATGAACATCTTCCATGGGATGTACAAAGGCGCCAATGAAGATTATGCTTTATTGTTATGGGAAGAATTCACCTTTCAACTCTTCCAAAACAAGAAGCTGAAGACTAATTTCTTTGCTTACCCTCGGTTTATCAAGCTTATCATCAACTATTGTATGAAGAATGATCTTACTATTGATAGGCGTGCAGCAAGTCGTCATCACACCGAAGAAGCTGATCATACGGTAGATCTAAGGCATGAAGGACCATCTGGTGGTGTGATTCCTGGTCCTATTCCCGATTATCTTCTGACGGATAAAATCAAAGGTTTTGCTGATTACAAGCTACTGCTGCTAGAAATCAAGAAGCTAAAAGCAAACCTTCAGACTGGAGAAGACTCGTCTACTACGGTCAAGAGTAAAGGTAAACGCAAGCAACCAGTTGCTTTACCTGAACCCGAAACCAAGAAGAAGAAGACTGAGGTTAAGAAGGGAAAGGGTAAGGCTGATGAGTTGGTTCTACGTGACGAAGAAGATGTTGTTGATCCTACTCTTGACAAGGCGGAGAGAAAAATGATGAAGATAGCTATTGAAAGGAGTAGGAAAGATACGGACGGTAGTGGGTCAGGTGCAAGGATAAATATTGAAGAAGAGTACGAGGAGCCAGAGGATATTGATGAGTTTGGGTCACCTGAACGGTATTCTACTTTGAAGGAGACATCAATCCCTGTTTCAGCAAGTGTTGAAAAAGAGTCCGGTGCTCCTACAATCATGGTGTCTACTCAACCGTTAGTAACTCAACCTTTAGCAACTCAACCTCCACCAATACAACCCTTACCAACCAGACCAGCTTCAACACCATTCCTTCCACCACCAATAACTCCCATCCTTAGTACCGTGGTCACAACCGAGCCTCTTCAATCAACCCAGAGCAGCTCTGCAACGTCTACAATGGCTGCATTGGTGATGGCCGAAATGTTGGATAAACATATGGATAATCACAAAAGAGAGATGAATGAACTTCGCCAAGAGCTACATAGACGAGTTCAAAGTGAAGAAGCATCTAAGAAAGCACAAGAAGAGATGCTTGCTAAGTTCGCTGCAGAAATGGAGTTGACTCGAAAAGCACATGCAGAAGAACTAGCTCAGGTTAAGCAGGCTGAGGCTGATAAGCATGCTGCACGTATCACTAGACTTCAAGCGATGAGGGATAAATACAAGGAGCAGAAAGAAGCACTTGAAGCTTCTGTTGAAGAGAGAGTAAAAGAATCCGTTGAATCTATTATGCCAAAACTGCGTGATGAGTTGAAGACACTCGCGGCTGATAACCTGATGATCAAGTCATCCAATCCTTCTGAATCCGCCTACAAAATTGCCTATGACTTGACGGATTTTGAATTGAAGAAGATCCTCAAAGCTCGTATGAGGGAACTTGGATTGTTTGATAAATATAGGATACAACGGGCTCTCTACAAATCCCTGAATGACGTTATCATGGAGGATGATAGGTTATTTAAAACGTTTGGAAGTGTGGTACCATACCACATTCTGCCTAAGGAAGAAAGGGAAGAAAGTGAAGAAGAAGAGGGTACTGGTGAAGAAGAAGGTGAAGAAGAAGAAGGTGAAGAAGAAGAAGAAGAAGAAGAAAAGGATGATGACGATGACGATGATGGTGATGATGATGAAGATGATGATGATGATGAGGGTGATGATGGTGGTGATGGTAATGAGGAGAGTGCGAAGGGGAGCAACGAGGATAGCGATGAGAATGATGATGGGGGTAAACAGCCTGAAAAAGGGGATAAGGTTGCCAGCTCAAAGACACCTGCTAAGTCTGGAACCAAGTCTAAGAAAGATGCAGCGTCAAAGGAAAAATCTTCCTCAACGGAATCAAGACGATCCAAGTGGCGCCACGATGTGAATGCTACTACAGCGTCATCGATTCCTGGTACTTCTATTGCTGTATCTATACCTGTTACCACTAACCCTGTTAGTTCTGTTGTTGTTGCTCCTGTGATTGCAGAATCGGTAACTGAACCTGAAGCTGCACAACACTCACCCGTTCATGACACCGCCGAGATGCCTGAATCAGAACCAGCAGATGTTCACATTTCCACTCCTCTACAACAAGAACCACAATCTACTGTTCCTGAATCAAGCACACGGGACTGGGCAGACACGTTGGAGATTGACGAGACTGCACCGCCACAGGCTTGGATCACGGCAGCGGCTCAATATGATCCAATCACAGACGCTGACAGAGATGTTTTATATCTCCGTATCCGTAGTCCGATTGACTTGTGTGCATTTCTTGCTCATGAGTATAAGACTTCGGTTACTCCGTCGTTGGTGAAGAGAGCGCTAAAGGATAAAAGACTTCGCACCAAAACCAGGTTAACCCGAATGGAGTTCGAGTATTATGCTGATGAGATCCTAAAAGCTCTGAATACCGTTCAACGGCCAGGTCTTCATGACTCAGAAAGAGCTCCACCTCCACTTGATCCTTCTCAAGATAATCAGATTGCTCTTGACTTCTTCGTCACCAATGATCTTGTGTATCTTCTGAAGGGGTCATCAAAGTACGCAACCTCCCTGACCTTGCTGAAAGCTGCCAACTGGGGGACAATACCCTTTATCGAGGAAAAGGTAAACCGACTCTGGGTCCCAAAGGTAAATCGTAATTATGATATGTATGATGTTATAGGTGCATCTCATTGGGACGAACGAGTCCGAAGGGCGTACAGGGGTTGCTGCTTAGTCAATTCAGGAAGTAACGTTAGATCCGATATCCGCATCTCCAGCATCTTAGGGCTGAAAACTGAAGCCAAGAATGGCTATTATCATGTGACGGAGATTCGTCTGAAAAGGGAGGATGACAGAGAATACAAAATCCAGCAGGGAGATTTTTCTATCATTCGCCTTGAGGATATCGAAGATATGTTGCTTCTGATGACCCGTGATCAACTCACACATATTCCTCGTGAAGACCTCATTGCCTTGAATACAGCACTTCGTATGTTCACACGAAGTGTTGTTATCAAGAAACGAGTTGAAGATCTTCAGTTGGGAGTCGAAAGTTACCAAAGGAAGCTTAACCTAACCCGTCCGGTGAATCAAGTGTTACCTCAACATGTCAACAGATGTCCCTATACCGGCACTTCTGTTCCGAATTGTGGGATTTTCTACTTGAACAGTCGAGGGTTAATGAAGTTTATGAGGGTGGGTGAGCTTTATAAGTACAGTGATGGGACTCTCATCTACGTTAGAGGAAAGTTGGATCATCTCAATTCGGGTGGGACTTTACCAGAGATGACTGAGGATTGGCATCAGGGTTATCGGCAGATGGCGAAGTATGTGATCAAGAAGATTGATCAAAAGCTCCGTGAACGTAGATTGATGAGGAGCTTGGAAAGATTTGTTGGTGGTAGACCATATTTAGTGCACCACAAGCTACTGCAACGATCCATCTAATGGGTCGTACATTTCAGGTCCACTTTATATTGGTTTTCAATTGTGAATATGTATATTTGTGAATATTGTGCTTTTGCGGCTTGATGTATTGTTAAGGTATGATAATTTTTCAATAATTTCTCACGAGATTCTAAATCTTTCAAAATATATCATACTAAAGCACTACAACTATCCCTTATTAATTTAAGGGGGAGCATTAACATGTTCTATGGCCAAACATCGATTTTATTTTTACCCAAAGACCGGTTAATCCATTCAATATCCCAAATATTAATGGTTAACATTTTGGATAAGGGGAGAAAATGGGATTAAGGAGATTTAAATGATACTTGGCTAAAAGATGAAAAAGACTTAACGATTATCCAACTTAATATGTGTAAAGCACGTGTTAAGGGGGAGCGTTTTTTATGAACAAAACACCTCAGGTACAAAACTTTTGATTTCAATATCACAAGTACCTTAAGTGATTTTCAATGATTTTTCATGGTGGCAATTCCTTCCCAAAACACGCTTAATTCACGACGAATGTGGTGACAAAAGGGTGGTAGGAATAGGTTTAGTCCAATGATTCATCAGAGCCGATGGAATCTTCCCAAGGACAATTCCCTAGATAGAATTAGAATTCCTAGGAAAGATGGAGAAAGAATGTGAACGTAGCTGAATGCCGACCAAGTACTTAAGCTAGCACTGGAACAATCACAACAAGGTGCTAGTTATGACGTATTGGTAAGCATTGAAGTGGTTGAAGAATGAAAAAGAAATGTAAAGTTAAAGGGTGTAAAGAAAGAAGCCCTCCTTACAACTTTAGGCAGAAACCGGGTCAATACATATGTTATTGAGATCATTTTTGTTAATGATTCTCGATATTGAAGAAAGACGTCATGGACCCAGTGATGCAATGCACAACCCTTCCCAGCTAACTCAAATATCTCTCAAAAGGTATTTGTTTTAATCACACGGAGATCAACACGTTATCTATTGGTTTATTCACTCCGAATAGACTGGTATTGAAAAGGTGGCACTCCTCTCCAGCCATCGCTCACTAAATCAAAACGCACAACTGAGTCTAGAGCCAAGAGATCATCAAAAGTCTCATTAGGACACTTTCCATTTATTCCTTGCTTTCTCACACACTGTGAAGAGTAAGTGATTTTCATGAGTCCTACGCAGTATTCCTGTAATATTGCCAGAACATCCGAGTAATACGCAAGTATTACAATGAAGATGGAAATCATGCTTGAGCCAACATCAAAAAAGCTCATGGTAGGTTACACGTGCGGTTCTTTTAGAACCAATCTTGTGAAAAACTGGAAAGAAACAGTGGTTTAATTCTTAATTGAACTTAAACTCGTTCAAGGCCTCTTCGCATTATCATATGATCTTGCCAGAACACTCATAGTGACTCTTTATTGATCACAGTGACGAGTGGAAATCCTTCTAGTGTTAACATCAAACAGCACTTGGTAGGTGACGTGCAAGATTCTTTATGAATTGAGCTCGTGATAACTGGAAAGCAACGACGGTGAAAATCTTAATTGAAATTCACTTGTTCCAGGTTTCATGAATTGAAGGCTTCAAATCACAAGGATAATTTATCCAAGTGATTCACTCTTTATGTTCGCAGTCAGCTTTGGACGGTCGAATAAAGAGAACGGGTTTACCCGCGAAATCCTGTCAGGAAGTTACTTAATTGAAACTATCCGTCACGGGTACGATATCTAATATCGTCCAACGGTCTTCACCGACCGGAGGTAAAATGCTACCGAATTAGAATAAAATGTTCAAAGCCATTTTATTCGTGTCGTTGCTGTGTACCTGTTAAAGACGGTGGCGTTGCTGTGTACCTGATGAAGACGGAGGCGTTGCTGTGTACCAGTTAAAGACGGTGGTGTTGCGGTGTACCTGTAGAAGTCGTTTCCACATGCTTATGTTTTTCTGCAACAAAGTTCAGCAAAAATTCAAGAAAGTACAAAATGAAGTCTTCCGTTGTACCAAACTCTGAAGCTTTCGAGAATTCTACAAAAAGACATAAGTGTGTGGAACATGGAGTCACGAGGAGGCAAGATTCACAAGAAGGCAAAGATCGCACGTGAAAGGCCAAAAGAACAATGCTCTCAAGCCAAAGCCTAAAAGATCAATAAACATATTCACAACAAAAAGAAAAAGAAGAAAAGACTACGAGCTAAAGAACGAAGACTTAGTATAGTATGCTAGGTTTAGAACTTTGTAATGTGGAGTGACCTACCTTAGGGGGAGATTGTTAGAAATACGTTTTTACGTATATTAGAAGTATCGGTCACTCCACAATATTATTTATGTTGTAATAGCTCGTAGTTAACAAATACTTATTTAGTTAAGTAAGAACCGGTCCATGGGCTTGTCATGGGCCGGCCCAAGTCCATTAGTGACTTGGAAGTATAAATACCCCTTTCCTCCTTGGAAAGGGGTTGGTTGTTGTTTACTTTGTGTTTCCACTTAATAAAATATCACATAGTTCTCTCTCACTTTCTCTCTCTAGTTTCTCTCTCTAGAAAACATCAACCCACTTCATAGATTCATAGGTTATCAAGATTCTACACTCCCAATTAGGGGTAACCAAGACCGGTGCCTTAGTTAGCTTATCCTTAAGAAGATTGAAGGCTTCAATACACTCTTTGGAAAAGATAAAAGGAGTATCTTTTTCCAAGAGGTGGGTCATCGGGCGAGCGATTTTAGAAAAATCTTTGATAAATTGACGTTAGAAGCCCGCATGACCAAGAAAACTTCTCACACCCTTCACGGTTGAAGGTGGAGGTAATTTAGCAATCACTTCAACTTTAGCACGGTCGACTTCAAGACCGGATTTGGAGATTTTATGACCAAGCACAATACCTTCTTTTACCATGAAATGACATTTTTCCCAATTAAGAACGAGACGAGTGTCTTCACACCGTTTGAGCATACGTTCTAAATTAGCAAGGCAAGTAGAGAAAGAATCACCATAGACCGAGAAATCATCCATGAAGACTTCCATAGTTTCTTCAACCATGTCGTGGAAGATAGCCATCACACACCTTTGGAAAGTCCCGGGAGCATTGCATAAGCCGAAAGGCATTCGTTTGTAAGCAAATGTTCCATAAGGACAAGTGAATGTGGTTTTCTCTTGGTCTTTAGGATCGATGGGAATTTGAAAATACCCGGAGAAACCGTATAAGAAGCAATAATAATCATTACCCGCTAAACGCTCGAGCATTTGATCCATGAAAGGGAGAGGAAAATGATCTTTGCGAGTGGCATCATTGAGCTTGCGATAGTCTATGAAAACTCGCCAACCCGTGGCAAGTCGAGTAAGAATCAACTCGTTGTTTTCATTGGGAACAACGGTTATTCCGCCTTTCTTAGGCACACAATGGACGGGACTAACCCATGGCGAATCCGAAATAGGGTAAATCATTCTGGCATCTAGAAGTTTGATAACCTCTTTCTTGATGACGTCATGAATTCGAGGATTAACCCTTCTTTGGCTTTGGATTGCGGGTTTAAAGTCATCTTCCATGAGAATTTTATGAGTACAAAAGTTCGGATCAATTCCGCGGATATCGGAAATTTTCCAAGCAATTGCCTTCTTATGATTCTTCAGCACGTCGATAAGTCGAGATTATTCTTCTTCTTTCAAGTCCTTAGCGATGATGACGGGTAACTTCTTATTGTCTTCAAGGAACACATATTCGAGATGAGACGGTAGATCCTTAAGCTCTAAATCCGGAGGATTGTCGATGGAAGGTTTAGTCAAATTCGGATCATCGATTGTAACATCCTTAGGAGAAGGTGGAGAAATATGGTCCTCATTGAGAAGTTTCTCAATGGTACGAATGTCTTCTTCCCAATCGGTGGGAGAATCGTCATATTGTAAGTCCACATCCCCTAAAGTTGCTTCAAATTCTTTCAAAAGGAAATCACTTTATCCAAATGGAGTTAGTGAGGGAGCAATAGAGGCAACTGTCTCAACAATGGGTAGAGAAGAAGAAACACTTTTAAAAGCGTATTTGAAATGCTCTTCACAAGGCTCATCAAGAACGTCAATGAAGTTAACGCTCTCGTGTTCATAAGGTTGCTTAGAAAGTTTACCCATGTTGAAAACGATTTTATCGTCACCAACTCTCATGATTAATTCGCCCGCGGATACATCAATGAGAGTGCGACCGGTCCTCAAGAATGGACGTCCAACGATTAATGGAACACGGGGATCCATCTCGTAGTCAACGACAACAAAATCCGTCGGAAAGGTGAATTTGTCGACACCAACGAAGACATCTTCGGCTATCCCCACTGGATAAGCAACCGTACGGTTAGCTAATTCCAAGGTCATTCGTGTGGGGACTAGCTCGGGTAGAGATAATTGTTTCCAAACACTTAATGGCATTAAGTTTATACTAGCACCTAGATCGGCTAGCGCCATATAATTCTCTACCCCGGGGAAGTTGCAAGGAATGAGAAAACGACCCGGATCACCAAGTTTGGTTGGTAATTTCCTTAAGAGCACTGCGGAGCAATTCTCTTTAAGTTGGGTCTGAGCGATATCAAGAAGTTTCTCTTTATCACTGAGAAGATCTTTAAACATTTTAGCATATTTCGGCATGTGAGCGAGAGCCTCGGCAAAGGAGATGTTGAAATTCAGTTGTTTAAACATTTTAAGAAAGTTAGAAACCTGAATATCATCCTTGTTCTTCAACTTCTCTTTCCTCAACCTTGAGGGATAAGGTATATTGGGTTAAGATGAAGGCTTTAGAATGGAATTCTCACTCACATCCTTGGGTGGTGGAGGGGTGGAAGTAGAAGGTGGAGGAATTGGTGAAGTAGAAGGTGGAGGAATTGGAGAAGGGGACTCGTTTTCCTTTGTCACAATCACCGGTGTAGGTGTAGGAAGCTCGGGTTCCTTTAAACCTTTTCCACTTCGAGTGGTGATTGCTTTCATCTCCCCTCTTGGATTAGCAACGGTGTTACTCGGAAGAGAATCCGAACCAGAGGCTTGATTACTTTGGAAGAAACTAGCCATCATATCCCTTAAGTCATTCGTTTGACTGGTCAAAGAGTTTCGCATATCGGCTCGAAGATCATTCCCTTGTTTCGCCATATCTCCTTTCAAGTTGATGATTTGCCGCTGAAGATTCTGCACTATCGCATCATTAGTCCTCATGTAAGTGTCAACCTCTTGATTAAATGTGGTGGGTTGGGTGGGAGGAAGAGCATGGTAGGCAGGTGGTTGATAAGCGGGTTGTTGGTGAACTTGATTGTTTCCTTGAGGTGGATATGGGTTTCTTTGGGTTTGATATTGATTTGGAGCTCGAGGTTGGTTTTGATTGTTGCGATTGAGGTTGTTTTGGTTTTGAGGGGGGAAACTGGGTGGTGAAAGGAAATTGTTTGAACGATAACTGAGCAAATTGCGGTCACCTTGAGGACGTGCTTGATAGCCTCCCGTAAAAAAAGTTACCGTTGGCGGCATACACATTTTCCGGATTGTCATGAGTCGAAGCAAAATCGGTGTATGAATGAGATCCCCCGCATATTTCACATGACTGACTCATAGCATTAACTTGCACATTGATGCTTTTGGTATTGTTAGCGGTTTGTAGAGCAAGTGTTTCAACAATCGAAGTGAGCTTATCAATTCTCTTGTCGGGGTCACTAGTACTAGCACTAGCCACATTAGTCCGAACACTCTTAGTTTGCACTCTAGACTTGTTCTCAATAATATCCCATGCGGCATTAGAAGACTTAACCAAAATGTTACCCCCCGAGGCACTATTTAGTGAATCTTGGTCATTCATGCTTAAACCATTGTAAAAAGTATTAATTTGATGTACTTTTGTGAAACCATGTTGTGGACACTTTCTTAAAAGTTCCTTAAAACGGTCCCAAGATTCACTAAATGTCTCACCGTACTTTTGTTCAAAGTTAATGATTTCATTCCGCAAAGCGGTAGTACGTGAGGGTGGGAAAAAGTAGTTGATGAATTTGGTCTCTAAATCCGACCACGTAAGAATACTTTGTGGCGGTTCCTTATCAAGCTAATGTCGGGCTTGACCCTCTAAGGAGAAAGGAAAAAGTTGCAAGCGAATCACCTCTTGTGAAACCTCATTATACTTAACCGTATTAGTGAGTTGAAGAAAACTTTTTATATGGTCATGAGGATCATCAAGTGTACGCCCCAAGAATGGTTGAGCAGAGACCATTTTAATGAAGCCGGATTTGAGTTCAAAGTTGTTGGCTCCAATCTCGGGTATGACAATAGCATCGGTGTTGCCCTCTACTTGCGATTGCAAAAGCTCGATCATTGGTCGATTGTCCATGGTGACAATAGGTGGAGTTTCGACTTCGACTTGAATTGCTTTCTTCTTACGAGCACGGGTACGCATACACACCTACAAAAAGAAAAGAAAGATAGACAAGAAATATTTTTAGTTTTTTATGTTTTTCTATTTTTTTGAATTTTTTTGAATTTTTTATTTTTATGGATTTTTGAAAATTTAAGCAAGAAAAATAACGTTCAAAAGTGAACGGATCCCAAAATCCAACGCGTCTCTCACTAAAAACCGTTAATCTTAACGAAAAGAGCCGGCAGCGGCGCCATTTAATACATGGTTTTCACCAAGTATGAAAGTTATTCGTTATTCCAGTCTTTTCGAATTGATTACAAGTTGAAAGTGCGACTCAGTCGTTCTTGGTGGAAAATAAAATGGTTTGATTATCTAATTTAAGCTAAAAGTGAAAATGTCGTTGAGTAACTAAGTAATGAAAACTTGACTTTAAAAAGAGAAATTACGTAAAGGATTAAACTTGATAAAAAGTGAATAGGAAAAACTTAAAACTTAATAAAAATTTAAGTTTAAAATTAAACTAAGATAAAACAATTCAAAATTAAGCTAAGACAAAGTGTTTAAAAATAAGTCTAAGAAAAATGGCGGGAAAAGTAAAATTCAAAAACAATACTGGAAACTGAATCTAGATCTAATCCGGAATATGAAAACAAGTCCTTATCTGGAATCTGAATTTGACTTACTATCCGGAATCACCTTCTTCACTATATCCGGAATCTGAATTTGACTCCTTATCCGGAATCCTTGTTTAGAGCTTTATTCGGAATCCAGTTGGGAGGAGACTATCCAGAATGTTATCCGAAATTCAATGTGAGGAGACTATCCGGAATGTTATCCGGAATTCTTAAAGTAATGACTATCCGGAATACAAAATTATTCTACTATCCGGAATGTGTATCTTCACGTTATTCGGAATGTTATCCGGAATGTTTATAGTAGATGCTTATCCGGAATTGGGGATCTAACAACTATCCGGAATCTGAGGGTTTGTACTCATATCCGGAATAGGACAAAAGCTCACTATTCGGAACGATGGATCTCAAGCCTATTCAGAATCCTTCTTCTGATTACAGTTCGGAATATAGGGGTTTTAAAACCCGGATAACTTCAAAAATGGAAATAAGCAAAAATTCAAATAAGCACTTACCAAAACTTTAACCAAAAAGATTTTTTAAGAAAAACTAATAAGCCTCAATTTAGAAACTATAAAAACACTAAATAATCTAAGTATTAAAAATCAACTTTTAATGAAAATTTTAAACTATCAAAATCAACTTATTTTAAAAACTATTAAACATAAAAATTAAGTAATAAGCACCTTAATCTAAAAACTTTTAAAATCACCAACTCAATAAGCACAATCAAATAAGCAAAACAATCACATCATCAACAAAATTAGATCAACTACATGATTAATTAAGCAAAAACAATAGATTATTAAGAAAGGTAGAATGAGAATTAAGAAATAAGCTTGATTATATTGAAGATTAAGATCAAAGATTAGAAGATTAATGAAGGTTTGATAAGCTTGAAAAATTAGAGAGAAGAAAATTAAAAACACACTTAAAAATAAATCTAGACAATTAACTAACTAACTAACTAACACCCTCCTAATGACACATTAGGAGGGTATATATATAGGAGGTGGGGAGTGCATGTGTTGCTTCCTTCTTTCTTTCTTTTCGTCTCGACTCGATTAAATTATTTGTCTTTCTCGACGTCGTCTCGGGATTTGTCGATGTAAATTGAACTCGTCTTATAATTTTCTTCTTCTATTAGACTTGAGTTCTTCGACTTCATTAAACTTCCGTCTTTTGACTTTTTCTTCGATAAATATTTAGAATAGGCCTTGGACTTCCGTTCTTTTTGCACTCTTGATCTTTTGACTTCGTCTTTTCTCGTTTTCTTCGATAAAACCCCGTGATAGCCCGTGTTTTCTTCCTTTTTCATATTTTTATCCTGAAACACAATAAAAACACAAACCACGCATAATTCCGATTTTTACGACATAAAATACACGTTTTGGTCTTGTTATTATTGGAAATAAGTGGTAAAAGGATAAGTGTTTTCACACTTATTAACCTCGACGGAAGGCTCGCAACCTCCGAAATCAAAAAATATGGTCGATGTCTATGGAAGGGGAATAAAAGGTTAGGTGGCTCCTAGTGGAACTTAGATCCCTCCACTCGATATATGTAGTCAATGTTCCCCAACCAAAATTAGGAGTTGGATAAATATCCAAGTGGCTCCGGAGGGTAGGTGATTCCTCCCGACCGATCTATGTAGCCAAGGTTCACTCCTAGAAGTATAATAAATGCAAGTCAAAGTACCTAGGAGGTCATATACGAAAAGCCAAAAATAGTAGAGCAACCAAAGGAACATGGATAAAGTGGCACGACGGCCAAATGTACAAATACCACAAATTGTTCGAATAGTTAAGGCCAACGGACATCAATTTGTCATTACAGGCGGATGTTAAATATAAGTTTGAAGCAAGACACTGAACGGAGGAGCAATCCTGCAAAAGAGGTCCTTGGCCACGAGTCACCTCTCCATCTGGCATCACATTCTGAAGCTCCATTGGACTCTTAAAGCAGGAGCGAGAGACCTTCTCCACGAAGGGGTACCGCTTCACGAATAGGGCATCATATGCCTCCACCAAGCTGGTCTCTGTCACAGAAGAGTCAATTTGAGATGCCTCGGCCAAAGCAGCAGCGACCTCCTCCTCAGTTCTCCCACGACGCACGGCCTGCATAAAACCCAAGGACATAGCAAGGCTGAAAACATCCCCATGTGTGGATTTATACTCCCTACTAGCCAAAAGGCGTCGAACAAGCACAGGGAAAAGGTCCTTCACAAGGTTCTTCCTCAAAGTGGCCTCGCGGCCAAGGTCAACGGCCAACCTGGTGTTGTCAGCCCTCAATCCTTCAGCATCTTCCTCACTAGCCTTCAACTCATTCTCCAAGGCAACAATCCTAGCGTCCTTCGTGGCAATAACTTCTGCATGAAGTTTCTGGGCCTTCTCAAGAACGGTCAAGCGTCCAGCCATGTCCATCTCTGAAGAAATAAGGAGATCATGTTCGCCAAGAAGCCTGTCATAGTCTCGGCGGCTTTTCAGCAGGTCCTCATTGGCAGCATCAAGGGACCTTTGACATGCTTCTAGCTCGGATTTGGAGGAAACACAAGCACTATGTTCCTCCAACAAATATTCAAAGTGAAGCAAAACGCTGGACTGCATTTGAGTGCTCTGAGCCAAGCGGTACCAACTAGACCGTATGGCCACTTCATGATCAATGCCCTCGTTAAAATACACAAGGTCAGCAGGAGTGAATAGGTTGGCGAGAATATCACGGCAATCCTTGGACTTGTCCACACGGGTAGACTCAGTGAGGCCCCACTGAGGATTGAAGGGCCGCTTACCAAAACGCTTATAAGGGTCACCTGCCAAGGTGAAGCAAACATAAGAAGAAGGGCACACACACAAAAATAATAATAATAATAGCAAAATACAAGTCGAAAGGCCTTACGATAGGAAATCTTAGCTTCATCAGGTGTAACATCAGCATCCAAGTTAATAGGCTTCGAAGCATCACCTAAATAAGAAGGACAGCACACGTAAGAAAAGGAAGGAGAAAAGTGCATGCATAAGGAAAAGAGTGGAGAGGAAGAACTAACCTCCAGTAAAAGCAACATTCTCATCACCAAGGGAGACATGATTGTCGCTAGGCACAACAGATGTAGGATAAGGATGAGATGAAGGATAATGCTCCTCCACATGAGGCCCTCCTTCGGAAGCATGAGACTGGGATAAAACATCATCAGTATGTTGTCGAAGGTCATCCATGGCATTAGGCCTCTCGGCCGAAGGAGAAGGAGTGTGAGACCTACTACCACCAACATCTTCCTCAACAGGACTGGAAGGCGCGGGAGGTGGAACAACATGGGCCCGAGTTGCCTTGCTCTTTTTGTGGGAAGAACCTTCGCCATCAGATTTTCTCTTTGACTTCTTAGAGTGAGTAGTAGCTCGGGTAGCCCTAGTACCAACACTATGAGAGTCACCAGCCGTTGCACCCTCTCGAGCGGCCTTCTCGACGGCACGCCTCTGTTTCCTCTCACGGTCAGCAATCACTCTGGCATCAACAGTCTCAGCTTGCTCCATGGCGGTGGTCTTTGGAGGAATGGGAGCATCCTTGGCCAGGGGGAACTAGTATAAGTAGGAACGACCGTACCTTGCGGTAAAGGGTTACCCTGACGAATGGACGCACCAGCAAAACGAGGAATTCTAAAAAACTCGGACATAGTGACACCTACAAAAAAGATAGAAGGTTAGGCAGTGCATAGAATATAAAGAGCCAAACAAGAAAAAAAAAAGAAAACATTACTCTCCCAAGCCGGATCGTTGAGGACGCAATTGAAACCTGGATACTTCCAAAAAGGAGTAAGGCGACCAGCATATAAAAGACTTTGATATGGCCTACGAAGTGGAATAGCAATTTCAAAAAGTTTTTTGGCATCCAATGGGTCATATTCTGAAACCTTAGGAAGGGGATCAGCCACATTGGAGTCATGATGTCTCCATGGCATAGCGATAGGAGCCGCCCTCCGGTCAACGAAGAAGAAAAGACCTTTCCAACTCTTTAAACTCGTAGGACCATCCTTGAGAAAAGGACGATAAGGTTTGGAGCCACGACTCTGAAAAGAAAACCAATCGCCCACCTTAGAAAGCTTGTAAGACAGGCGGAAAAACGGCACAGAAGGAGTGATGCCCAGACCACGACAATAGATCTCAAAAAGTGTGGCCTTATTAACACCAATGGGCACGAGTTGTGAGATATGTACACCAAAATGTTCAACAACACGAAGGAAAAAAGAAGAAAAAGGATTACGAAGAACACCTTGGGAAAAGTGATGAACATAAAGACCAATAAGATGAGAAGGAAGCTCGTTCATACAAAAGTTGCGAGAGGGCGCAGAGGGATTGAGATCTGAAGGAATATGGTAGGCCTCGGCCACACTGCGCAGGTGATCAGAACTCAAATCAGAATGATAGAGATGCATGTCAAACTTAGGCATAACTTGGGCCTCATTTATGGCCTCACGTTTCTCTTGACTAGGGAGGCCTAGCTTTAAGGATCCGTCGCAAGACATAACGATAGGCCGGGGAGGACCAAGGAAAGACAGGAAAAGAAAACAAATAAAAAGAAAAAGACACACCTGAAAAGAAGGGATATACCTCACGGCTCTCGACGGTAAAAAAGGAGAAGGTAAGAAATGAGAAGAGGAATGGGGTATTTATAGGACCCCAGGGCCGACCAAAGGTCGTTTCAGTAACAGTAAAAAACACGTGGCACGTCCCTCGACCACATGAAGCGCAAGTGTCACCCAGCTGGCAGACAAAATGCGCAGAAGTATTAAATGAAGCACAATTACCAGTGTTTTTGACTGAAAGTAATTATGAGGGTAGGTACGACCCAAAAAAAGGGAGAGAAAAGAAATAAAATATTTATAAGGAGTTATGGATAGAAGACAAAAGAAGAGACGGAGGAAGCGACAATACGGTTAAAGTATTAGATCACCAACATTTCACATTGATAATCCAATATTGGGGGGACATGTTCGCGTATATGGCCGCTCGGCCATATTTACATATCAACCATCTTCTAGAAGCAAGATTGGCCGTACGGTCTGGCAGCCCGGTCCACCCACTAGGCACAAGTCTAGAGGGAATCCTCAAAGGTAGCGCCAATACATCGGGAAGGAACGGCGCACCCTATTATCCAGTGGACATTCGCATGGCGCTCGGGTAGAAGGCTAATCCATCTGAGCACCTCAAAAGTAGGACAGATTCCCTCGGGAACAACTGGTACACCCTTTTATCCGGAGGCCTCGCATTGCCTGCTGGACCAAGGATTGGCCTGTCAGATCACAAGGCTCAATGAGTGCTACCTTCGAGGAGCTACAGTAAGCTACAGTATTCTTAACACTATAAATACCCCCCTTATTCAATGTAAGTCAGACATTCTCACTCATATTTATTACGCACACTATTTTGGTCATTCGGCTCTCTATATTATTGGTCATACGGCTCAATCAGATTCTTACTCTCACCATGGAGTTAGTCTCGGGTCTCCCCTCCCGAGGCGAGCTAACGTGTGCTACTTTCTTATAGGCTTGTGGAGAAGATAGCCCACACGGCCCAGATGCATTCTCAGCCCATTTAGAGGCCCAGTGAACTTTTGCATCTACGACTCCTGAAATTATAAAAGTATGGTACCGATGACCATTCCAAGATATATGGTGAAGCTCCATCACTGGCCGAAGTGATGTGCCGTGGCCAAGCTGACACTACAGGCCATCAACCGAGCAAAGTTCTGCAACGAAATTAGAGTAAAAAAAACAAAATTTTTCCCAATAACCATTTAACTGCCGACTGCAGTTTGCTTTTTCCCATAGAGACGTATCGAACGAGTTGTAAGTCATTGTAATAGCAGGTTACCTTTAATCAAATTAAAAAACATTGATTTTCATTAAGTTACCTAGAACAACTATTTACTCTGCAACTTATTTTTACACATATTGACCTGTTACCCAACTTGTCAAAATGCCCAATTTACATAAGTATTTGATTTCAAGAAATATTTGATTCGAAGAACTCCTTTTTGTCTTGCCTGCCAGTCGCGATATGATTTGGTTTGAAACACGGGATCAAAATCGGATCGGTCTGATCCTGCTCTGTTGCTCTGTCCTTCCGGTCCAACAAAATATAATGCTTGGTCTAGTTGCTCAGTCAGGTCCGACCACTAGATTTTATCTTCTGGATTATTGATAAAAATATAAAATTAAATGTTCCTGCCCGGGATCGAACCGGAGACCTTTTGCGTGTAAAGCAAACGTGATAACCACTACACCACAGAAACCCTTGTTTTAAGTTATTCTGGTTTTAATTTAAATACATTACTAATTACTTCTACTAACCAAAATTCTCAAAACCAAAAAAACATGCACCCCACGTTGATAAGCTCAAAAACACCAACAACAATGGAAACTAAAACTAGATTACAAAATTCAAACAAACATTTTTCCTATTTACTTTCCTTTTTTAGTTTTTTCCAAATCTTTTCTCATATCATGGTTCCTTCAACTTCTTTGTTGCAATGCAGAAATCATAAGACAGCAATTTGAAAAGTCGTCGAGAGGAAACAAACATGACGTCGACGGATGAACAAGAACCTGTCGTAAATGGCAATGATCCCGTTTCTCTCGTTAAGAGAAAGCGTGCCGGTAAGTTTTGGATATTTTTGTGTTTCGACCCATGTTTGATAAAAATGATATGATAACATACTTGTGTTGCTTGTGCAGAATTGGAGCAAATGAAAGAAAGGTTTGCTAAGCTTCTTTTGGGAGAAGATATGTCTGGTGGCGGGAAAGGTGTGTCGTGCGCTTTGGCTTTGTCGAATGCCATTACAAATCTTGCCGGTAATCTTAATCTTAATGCCAATCTTGTTTATGTAAAATGTTTGTTAAGATGATGGTGTTTGATTGTTATTTATGGAAATATGCAGCTTCTGCGTTCGGAGAGCAACATAAACTTGCTCCAATGGCGGAAGATAGGAAAAGAAGATGGAGAAGGGAAATTGGTTGGCTTTTATCCGTGACTGATTACATCGTTGAATTCGTTCCATCTCAACAAACATCAAAAGACGGATCAAATATGGAGGTATTGTTTATATTTGAAACCTGATAAAACTCACATCCAAACGCCCTCTTAATTAGAAACGTTGGACTGATGTTCTTGCAGGTTATGATGACAAAACAAAGAGGCGACCTACGGATGAACATTCCTGCTTTAAAGAAGCTAGACGCGATGCTCATTGTAATACCTCAATTCCCGGCTCCTATTTAGCAATTTTTTGCATACTTATGTATAAAAAGAGATGATCATATGAATATATGATCCAGGGTTGTCTAGACAATTTCAGGAATCAGAATCAGTTCTGGTATGTATCTAAGGATGCAGATGAATCAGAAAAAGGTGTTCAAAGAAGCGACAAATGGTGGCTACCAACGATTAAAGTTCCCCCCGAAGGACTATCCGAAGAGTCGAGGAAATGGATGCAGTATCAGAAAGATTGTGTCAATCAAGTTCTTAAAGCCTCCATGGCTATCAATGCGGAAATCCTTGCAGAAATGGAGATTCCCGATAACTATATCGAAAATCTTCCTAAGGTACATCAACCCCATCTTTACAGGCCACCGGGTCCTATCCCGACTGACTGTTTTCAACTACCCGTTATGACATATTATCCAACCTACTTGCTTGACGACATCTGCTTATGGGCCATATACATCAAAAAGCCTAACTGCTCTAATTTGCTAAACACGACAGAATGGTAGAGAAACCCTTGGAGATGCAATCTATAAGAACATTACAGTGGAATTTTTTGACCCGGGGCAGTTTCTATCAACTATGGATCTCTCATCAGATATAAATGTTCTAGATCTTAAGAACAAAATTGAAGCCTCTATTGTTATATGGAAGAGAAAGATGCACCAAAAGGACTCAAAATCTTCCTGGAGTTCGTCTATAAGTTTGGAGAAAAGAGAGCTCTTTGAAGAAAGAGCGGAAACCATTTTACTCCTCTTAAAACAACAATTCCCTGGACTTCCTCAATCCTCGCTCGAAATTAGCAAGATAGAGTCCAATAAAGTACGTAACGTTCAAGAAATATCAATTTTTTTCTATTTTTCTTGCTCAATTACTAATCATGGGCGAAGCTATGTTCTCTGTTATCTCAAACGGGTCAAAAATTAACACATTAACTATCTACGACTCTATTTAACTGGTGACTAAAAAGAAAAGACTTTGTGGGTCAAGCCTACCCCATTTCGACCCATTTTGACCAGAACGAGTATGATGTGCCCATATTGCAAGTTTGCAACCTCTATATAAAAGGGCAAATTATTTATTTACTTTCTGGCCTACGTAGGATGTTGGTCACGCTATCTTGGAGAGCTATTCACGGGTTTTGGAGAGTTTAGCAAGTGCAGTGATGAACCGCATTGAGGATGTACTCTATGCAGACAGAGTGGCACAAGACCCGTCATTGCTAGAAAAAAAGAGGACAATGTCATCACGAGTACCATTAGAACAAGCTAATAGTCTAAAAATATCAGGCCAGACACCAGGTCAAACTCCTACAGGGTCACCTACATCGATGACGCTATCAGATTTTATGGGGTGGAGCGTCGAGCAAGAAACAACTAGTTCTAGTCCTAAATCAGAAGATAAAGAGGCCGAAAAGTATACAAGCAAATCAGCCAAGATTTTAGCCAGAACGAAAAACTCATATATGGAAAAATTAGAGGCTTACAAATTAAGAAGCCCGACAACCCGTCATTAATGGAGATCAAAACTAGAATTAGTGATTATGTATATATAGTCCTACTCTTCCTGACAGATCATTGAATATGACTTTCTAACATGGATATTATTTTTTGAGTAGTGAATACTGAATAGTAAATTGTGATGTACTGATGCGATAGTTCTTTTCTTACGACAATAGAATTAAAGACAACCAAGAGAACTCATTTATATAATGTGAATTAACTTCCACATTAAGCAGTAAACATGCCGGTTTAAAGATAATCCGAGAAGACATTTATTTGGACTTAAAACAAATATGGTGCCAAACACAAAAGACGACTGACGGCAGTTCATTTATGACATACGGGTAACAACACGACGAAGATAACTCATCTATATTCTTGACATACGGGTAACAGCAGCATGCATAGCTTCGGCAAGATGGGGGATGGTCCTTGTACTGAGACCAGCCATGCTTATCCTCCTGCATAACGATAAGATAAACAAATTACAATTTCTGAATAAACAACATAGCAATATCCTGATATTTTGGTTTAGATGGGTATTTTTATTTGATAAATTGCTTACCCGTCAGAAGTCATGTAGATGTGATATTCTTTAGTCATGAAAGCAACTTGTTCAGCATTTAGGCCTGTGAACGTGAACATCCCGATTTGCTTTATAATGTGAGTCCAGTCACCAGGTGTTCCTGTCGCATGTGAAACAGATCACAAGATTAGCATACGCAACATGATAAAGTACTACTTTTTATCCAAAATAAATACCAGCATACTAGTTTTACCTTTTGCTATCAAAGCCTCTAATAGTTGCTGGCGCATGCTGATAATCCGATCAGCCATAGCTTTCAGCTCAATTGTCCACTCATTGTACAGATTACTATACAAAACAACGTTTTATTATTAGATAATGTACCATCTTATAAGAAGTTCAGAAATTAATACTCAATTAAGATGGCTTATTTTTTAGCATTGTAAGAATCAAGGATACCTGTCCTTGAGAATAGTTGCAACAATAGATGCACCGTGAAGAGGTGGACTGGAATACATTGGCCTGATAACGAGTTTAAGTTGGCTTTCTACTCTGCTTGCAACATCTGCTGATTTGCAAACCTGTTGAATCAGCAAAATCAGTGACATTTTATTCACATATTTGTGTACGAAGTGATTATTATTATGATATTCTGATATTTAGATTGCACCAATTAGTTTATAAAGAATAAAACGATGCTTACAATGCTAAGGGCTCCAACACGCTCAGCATAAAGTCCCATGTTTTTAGCATAACTCTGAGCTGTAAAGCATTCACCACCATCAGCTACGAACATGCGAACAGCTTGTGCATCTGCATCAAGGCTGCCACTAGCAAAACCCTGGAACACGAAGAAATAAAGTCAACTTTTTTACAGAATATTCAAATACATGAAGTTATGAACATAACTCAAAAAGATTCAGACTCTTAACGTACCTGATATGCACTGTCAAAAAACGGTAACAACGCTTTTGATCTCATTAACTTCCTGATCTCCTCCCACTGCTCGATAGTTGGATCGACCCCTGTTGGGTTGTGAGCACATGCGTGAAGAAGTACTATAGCTCCTGTTGGGGCATTACCCAAATCCTCCAAAAGGCCTATTTGTACATGCAAATATGCCATCGATTTAATATATATAATCTAAACAAAAACAAGAACACGTATACATATGCCTTAACCATCACTAATACGAGTACTATTTTTATACCTTGGAAGTCAAGCCCACGTGTGGAAGGATCATAGTAGCGGTATGTCTTCACTGACAATCCAGCTAAGGTAAAGATCTTGGGATGGTTTCCCCAAGTTGGAGATGGAATATATACCGTTTTCTGGAAAACAAGGCGATTAAATCATGTCGTATCCTATCGTTTTTGTAAATGAAATCAGAGTGCATGAAAGAGAAAGGAATAGGTTTGCAGTTTGCTTACTTCAGAATAGTGCCTTGCAAGAAACTCTCCACCGACCCTGAGTGAACCAGTACCAGACAAGCATTGAACAGTAGCGATTCGGTTCTCTTGAATAGCAGGGCTATTTTTTACCAAGAAAATATCAATTAGGTCATTAACTATTAAACACCGACATGGTAAATATGTGTTATAAGTAATTTAAAGTATCACGTTTTAGTAAAATGTTACCTATCAGCGCCAAAAATGAGCTTTGCGCTACCTTTGTTGAAGTCTGCAAGTCCAACAATGGGAAGATACTCCTTAACACGAGCCCTAATGCACATACAAGTTGAAAACATTAGCATCGAGTAACATCAAAACTAGTAGTTTATGTACGAGAATAAGTATACTTACGGGTCATTAACAAGCTTTTGTTCTGCCTGCCTTACAACATTGAGAACAAGTGGCTTTCCTTCCTATTAATAAACAACAAACGGACTTGTATAATGAGTTAATTTTGATATCCATAATTATATTTAATCAAGTAAAGACTAAGATTAATTACCTCAGTTCGATAAGCACCGACACCCAAATTCAACTTTGACGGGTGCGAATCTTTGTTATAAGCAACAGTGACCTGTGTTTTGTTTCATCATATAACAAAGACAAAAACTTGTATTTAGTATTCACACAAGAAAACGAAAAACAGAGCCCCTATCATCAAATCAACTTCATGGACGATTACAAATTTACAATATAAAACCTCACCAAACCCAAATCTTCGATATTATTTTAATAGATAACATCAGTGTTTTGGTTTAGTATAGTCATGTTCACGAGATTAAAAAAACCCTTAAACCAGTTAGCGAATAGTGATAAAAGACTAAAATACACCAAACTAATGACATGGATATAATGCAAAAATCTTTTGAACTGTACTACTCGATCTCAAGACAACAGATAGAATTACAATAGTTCGCTTTCGCATACTGGTATCATTAACTCAAAACAGGATTTGTGTCCGGATGTCAACAATCATATTCACAAGATTAGTATACTGGTACAGTTAATATATTCTCATCTTAAGCTTATTGTTTAAGCTTACTTTTGAGATCTATGAGCTTATTGAACTTTTGAAAAGAAAATAAGTGTTCAAATTCACATCTTAAGCTTATTGTTTAAGCTTAACTTTTGGACTTGTGAACTTATTGAACTTTTGAAAAGCAAATAAGCTCAATTTTTCTGGGCTTATGAGCTTATCAGCTTGAGGTCATAAGTCCCAAAAAATTGAGCTTATTAGCTTTTTAAAGTACAATAAGCTCATAACTCCAAATAATAGGCTTAAACTAACACCCGGATATACATCAAATCAGTTCCATAAATGCTTATAAGATACAAACCATTATAGCCCATCAAGCTAGTAAGATCAAAACCTCCTAAACCAGGTTTATCTACAAACCTAAACTTTTTTTTTTTATAACCATCGTTCTGACCTTTTGGCCGACTAATCCGGGGTTTTAGCTAACTAGGTAGTACCCTCCCACTTCAGTAAAAGTACATCAAATCAGTTTCATTTATAATTATAGTACAAAAGTACAAAACCCTTACCCAATCTCAAAAGCAATAAATTGTATATACATATATAGCTGGCTTATGGCTTTTTTGGTTTTGGGCTTATCTTTCATAACCTCACTTCTTGTGGCTTATTTTGAAACTATTTTGCTTATATATCTTTATTATGCCATAACAAACTTATATAAGGCGGAAACTTTTTGAAAAAAAAAAGCCACAATAAGCTAGCTTATGAACCATAGGCCCAAAACAAACACCCCCTAAATAATCAACATGATCATAAGCTCAAAAACAAACACAACAACTAATCATATAAACATGATCCTACTTCCTAAACACACTAAAATCAATAACAAAACATGGCTTATTGGGTTTTGAGCGTATGTTCATAACCACACTTATTGTGGCTTATTTAAAACCATTTGGCTTATATATCTTTATTATGCCATAATAAACTTACATAAGCCGGAAACTTTTTGAAAACAAAAAAAAAAACACAATAAGCTAGCTTATAAAACATAAGCCCAAAACAAACACCCCCTAAAATACTCAACATGATCATAATAAGCTTCAAAAACACAACACAACAACTAATCATATAAACATGATCCTACTTCCTAAACACACTAAAATCAATAACAAAACATGGCTTATTGGGTTTTGGGCTTATGTACATAACCTCACTTATTGTGGCTTATTTAAAACCATTTGGCTTACATATGTTCATTATGCCATAACGAACTTATATAAGCCGGAAACTTTTTGAAAACAAAAAAAAACACACAATAAGCTAGCTTATAAAACATAAGCCCAAAACAAACACCCCCTAAAATACTCAATATGATCATAATAAGCTTCAAAAACACAACACAACAACTAATCATATAAACATGATCCTACTTCCTAAACACACTAAAATCAATAACAAAACATGGCTTATTGGGTTTTGGGCTTATGTTCATAACCTCACTTATTGTGGCTTATTTAAAACCATTTGGCTTACATATGTTCATTATGCCATAACGAACTTATATAAGCCAAAAACTTTTTGAAAACAAAAAAAAAACACAATAAGCTAGCTTGTAAAACATAAGCCCAAAACAAACACCCCCTATAATAATAATCAACATGATCATAATAAGCTCCAAAAACAGAACACAACAACTAATCATATAAACATGATCCTACTTCCTAAACACACTAAAATCAAATAACAAAACATGGCTTATTGGGTTTTGGGCTTATGTTCATAACCTCACTTACTGTGGCTTATTTTGAAACTATTTGGCTTATATATCTTTATTATGCCATAAAGAACTTATATAAGCCAAAAACTTTTTGAAAAAAAAAAAAAAAAACACAATAAGCTAGCTTATGAAACATAATCCCAAAACAAACACCCCCTATAATAATAATCAACATGATCATAATAAGCTCCAAAAACACAACACAACAACTAATCATATAAACATGATCCTACATCCTAAACACACCAAAATCAACAACAAAACATAAAACATATCTAAACATATCAAAATTGCATCTTTATTATAAAAAAAAAAAGGTATACCCCCAAAATAGCATCTTCAGGAGCTTGAGCAATAGCAGAAAAGATGGAATCAGACATTTTTACAAAAGGGTTTTGCAAGATTTGTGTTATAAAATAATGGGTTTTTGTTTTTTTTTTTTTTATAAAGATGTGATGATCTTTATATAGCGTGATCACTATGGGCGCATATGGTTTTAGTAGACTTTGGGAACAAGATACTATTGTAAAAAGTGTCGCTAAAAAAGGTGTGGATTTTTTTACGACATTTGTTTTGGTAGATATTCTTTTTTACTGACATGGTTGTGTTTTTTAAGATTTTTTTTTTAACGTTTTTGGTTATGTGGATTTTGGTAATAATTTATTCGAGTGTGATACTTAAAATCTTAATGTACCCAAAACAAAAACGATTATGATTTTATATAAGATTTTTACATGTTTAAAATTTTATAAAATTTCAATTTGGGTTGATTTTAGAATCTGCGCTATACAATTCGATATTACATTTTTCGAAGCAAAAAGTAAAAAAACCTAATTTATAAAAAGTAATTACCAAACTGGACCATATTAGAACTCTCTTTAAGAAACTAGATTAACTTTTATTTTCTTACCAAAATAGACCAAAGTGCATTAGCTTATGCATCTAAGCGCACATACTTATGCATAATGGTGCATTTTCGTGTGCATCTAGCGCACAAAGTGCATCTCACAGGCCATTTTAGTGTTGGTTGTACAATCTAATGGAGCATCTAAGCGCACATTCTTATGTATAATAGTGCATTTTGGTGTGCATCTAGCGCACAAGGTGCATCAATATACAAGAATGGACTAATTTTCAAGTATTTACGCATGTATGCATGTTTGTGTAACTTTAAATTACAGCCTTTTGAAATTATTTGTGTAGCTTCAAATTACAGTCTTTTTAAATTTTTTATGCGGATATATGCATGTAAATATCAAAAATATTATGTCAATGAGCATATACAAATAGAAATATCTTGCCTAAATACCAAAAACATTATGACAATAAACAAATACAAATAGAAATAAATTCAAATAGTTAACATTTTAATAAAAATATTAAAAGAACAAAATGTAAAGGAGCTTTAAATGATGAATTAATAATGAATTTGATTTCTGGACTAGGCGCACCATAGCGCACCATTATAAGTAAGGTGCACCATTATAAGTTTAAGGTGCACAAAATGCATCTAAGGGCATATTGTGTTGTTTAGGGGTACCATTATAAGCTACGGTGCACATAATGCGCCTAGATGCATAAGCTAAAGATTGTGTTTGTTATGCACCATAGCGCAAGTGGTGCACCTAGGTGCACAAGATGCATCTAGGCGTATAAGTAATATCTTGTGCATCTAATTAGTAGGCGCATGAATTTTTGCATCTAGGCGCATATGTTTGTGCATCAATATCTTATATGCATAAGCTGTCCATGTGTTTGTTTAGGTGCACCTTTTATATGTTATGCACCATAGCGCAAGTGGTGCACAAGATGCATCTAGGCGCATAAGTAATATCTTGTGCATCTAATTAGTAGGCGCATGAATTTGTGCATCTAGGCGCCTATGTTTGTGCATCAATATGTTATATGCATCACCGCGCACAGTGAGTGCACTAGACGCACAAAACTTAATTTTACTATGTATCAGCGCACAATATTTGGCGCACAATTTTTCATGGTGCAACGTAGTTTACATTCGTTGGATTCTATAATCCTACAGCTATTATTAAAAAGTCTAATTTGGTAAACTTTTCATGCGCGGACTAGTTTGGTATTTCAGCTTCCAAAAAGGCTATTTAAGAAATTTTCTCAATTTATAATGTTGTGTTTTTCATAATCAAGGGCGGACTTACTCTTTAGCTTCGGGGCTAGACTAAAAATATAAAATTACAGTGTATTTTTTTTTTCGTTTTAAGTATTTTTTTACATTTCACTCAAAACTCAAATTGTCTCCTCACACATTGAAATTCAATACAGTAGAAACTCTATAAAATAATACATTTGGGACCACCAAATTTATTAATTAAAAGAGTTATTAATTAATCGATAAATTAATAATTATTAATTTATATATTAATTAATATTTTAATAATTTATAGTAGAATACTTAGTTTACAAACACCTTTTAAGCTTCCACTTAATTATTGTATACAATGCATGTACGTATATCAAATGAAAGGCCCAATTTGAAAGAAACCTTCAATCTCCCACCTTATTATGCTTCTTGTGTTCAATGTATCACTTTATGTACATTAAAAATATTTTTTATATAAATACAAGATCAAAATAGGTTAACACAAACAAATCATACACACAACATGGTTTCCCATCTTAAAGGTGTGGAAAAAACAACAATGACAGACGAGATTCGAAGAGCATTATGCAAGTACAACAAGGATAATCCAAGTCTCACTCAAAAGCAATTGCAAGAATGGGTTCATAGTAACTATGGTTTGCAGGTGAGTCAAGCGACAATATCAAATACAGTTAAGCGGTCTTTAGAGTATCTCTCACTTGCTCCCAAAAGAGGCGATGTTAAGCGACACAAACCGGCAAAATTTTCTGACCTAGAAAAATCTCTTTATGAATAGATTCTTCAATATCATGAACATGTGAATATGACAGGTGAACTAATCATCGAGAATGCGAAAAAGTTTATGAAAGATATGTATCCAGTGGATACTCCAGACTTTAATTTTTCTATTGGTTGGCTTGGAAAGTTCAAAGCAAGATATGGAATTAAAAATTTCTGGCGTTTTGGAGAGAGTGGATCTGTTGAAATGGAGGGCATGGAGGACAAATTAAAATCCATAAGAGACAAAGTTGATCAGTTTGAAATGAAAGACATCTTTAATATGTGTTAATGCAAGTAATGCCTAAAAACATTATTAGTGTTAACTAATCTTTCTTAGTTTTGATCACAACAAACCATACAACACATTTAGTGTAGAAACACAAAATGAATTATTTAACTAACACTATCATCAAGGTAATAATCATATCACTAACCTTTCTTAATCATACTTAGTGATCATCAAAATGATTATCCTTAAAACTCACTTTTGCTAATAAGACAAAAGACTTTTTAATAAACTTTCTTTTTTAGAAAATGTTTTATTAAAATGGAAAATGAAAATTTGAAAATGGCATATTCTAAATGTTGTTAGAATATCCTTTGAAGGGTTTAAATACCTCATATATTCCCACCCCACTAAAAGACAAAAAAGGGAGCGGAGTCTAGTGGCGGTACCTTAAGTACCTAGGCAGTACCTTATCGATATGGTACCGCCGGGGTAAGCTAAGGTACCGCGCACAGTATCCGTTGTAACTTTGTCTCCTTTAAATAGTGGGTCAAATCTCATTTTACAGTAAGCCTCTTGGACGATTTTCTCAGCCCTCTTTCTATTTTCTATAGCATAATCATTAGTAAATGATCACTTAATTTGTTAAGGATGTTTACATATGATTATCCTCTTGATCCCCTCCTTTACCATGTCCAATGAGAAGATCACTCACTCACTAGTGTTGTGATAAAGATGAATCTATGAGCTAGTCATATTCATCATCATACCTTTTTGTTTTAGGTCAATCCAATGTATTTATGAATACTTGGACTAGTTGTGTTCATCCAAGTTATTTGTGGATACTTGGATTTGTTGTGTACATCCATTGCATATGTGTTTGCTTGGATTTGTGTTGTGTAAATCCAAGCTACATGTATGTACTTGGATAAGTCTAGTTGAGTTGTAATAGATTTGATTAGGAGTTCTCACTAAACTATAAAGTGATGTGGTTGTGTCTTGTGAGTTCTCACTAAACTTTAAAGTGATTAGTAGTTGTGTTGTGTGAAGTTCTCACTTAGCTTCAAAGTGAAGAGTCGTGAAGATTGGTTCTAGCTTTCGATTAGAACTCGACATCTAGCCTTGTGTCGTAAAATGGTGAAGTAGGCAACGTCGTGAAGATTGGTTCTACCTTAAGATTAGAACCCGACATCTAGCCTTGTGTCGTTAAATTGTGAAGTAGGCAACGTCGTGTAGATTGGTCCTAGCTAAAGATTAGGTCTCGACATTTAGCTTAGTGTCGGAAAATAATGTAAGCAACGTTGTAAGGTTTTCTCCGCCGAGAAGGGAGCTTGTAGATATAGTGGAAATCTCGAGTAGGTGTACTCGAGGAGTGGAGTAGAAACGAGGATAGAGCCTCGTTGTCGAACCACTATAAATCTTGGTGTCTTCCCACTAGGTTGTCTCCTTCCTTGCTCTTTACTTATTTCATTATCATTATACTTGCTTATTATTATTGCTAGTGCATTTCAATTGAACCTAATCATTATGCAACTTAGCTTTAAGTAAAAGATAGTTTTAATACAAACCAAATTGAAAGTAATTTTAATTTGGTCACCAATCGAAGAGAAACTATTCAACCCCCCCTTCTAGTTTCTACAATTGGTATCAGAGCGATGGTCACTCAAGATCTTTGAAGTATATTGTACTTTAAAACTTGGATCGATCCATTGTCTCCTCAAATTAGAAGGTCTAGTTGTACTAAAGTTTCTCTTTGGTCAAAACTATGTTTTCTTTGAAAAATAGGTCTTTTAATTAAAAATATTGCATCCCACTTAAGATTAGTAGCCTTTATGCATTTTAGATATACTCTTGAAATGTATCTACTAGTTTGCATCTTGCTTTGTGTAGGTACTCATGAAGATCAATCAATTTATTGGTTATGGATTGAGTTACTTGCACTTGTAGAAGAATCATTTTCATTGATCTTTAACATCTTTGAATAATGATACCAAGATGATTGGGAATGATACTAGTCCTTGAAGACTTAGTACTCATCATAGTCATTGATTGGGCATAGCACTTATTCCTTCATGGATTGCTCTTTGTGGCCAAGGTACGCTCTCGTTCTTCCACACGCCTTTTGATCATTCTTTTGATCATTACTTGACTATGTGCTTGTTCTTGGCATCCTTGCCTTGACATTTATTTGTGGTTTGTGTTTTTTTTCTTTTATCCTCTCAAACCTTCATTGCTTGGATACTTGACTCACTATGGTGATGTAGAGTGAGTTAGTAGAAGCTTAAAGTATCAAGCATGATTTTCATGGTTTGCACCCATACGGTTAGTAGGCCCTTCGTGGGAGAGAAAGTGAATTAACACTTTGCTCATATTTTAGTTTAGACTAAGACTATTATTGAAAGTGATCTTAGGTTAGACTTGAATAATTGCTTTGTGCTTATTCATTACCAAAGCCGTTTATCGTTTCGCCGGAAAGGCACGTCTTAAACCACTATATATGACACAAGCTCTTCGTTTCTACTACTTGAAGATTGTCATTAATCCCTTGAGCATTGATCCTAGTCTTGATTCACTTCTCTTGACTTCTCTCCACTTAGTCGTTTTGCTACGAGTAGTCGTTTGTCCGTTTCGGTTCTTTTCGATCTTGATTTAACTCGTAATCCTTCGTTAAGGCATATTGCTTAGTGTTATGATGATTCAATGATATTCTAAAAGGCTCATGCTTTAATTTTAAATATTTTAGAAAAACTGGATTTTCAAAATTTCGCGTTTTTCAGAGATAGAAACCTGCCTCTGTAGGCGGTTCCTTATCTCCGCGGCTCAAAACCCGCGGTACCTTATCAATAAGGTACCGCGGGCAGAAACTTTTGTCAGAGCGCGAGTTTGTGTTTTTTTATTCTTTTTCAAACCAAACTCTCTCTCTCCCAAAAACACACAGCCGACGGGTTTTACCTTTTCCACCATTGTTGAAGCTTCCAAAACCTTCAATCACTCAAATTAATTGATTCCAAGTTGTGGGTTTCACTCATCCATCATCTAGCATCAATTAATTGTAAGTATTTTCTTTCAATTTCATCTATTTTGTTCTAGGGTTCATCCTTTCATAATTGGGGATTTTTAAAATTGAAATTGAATTAAAACCTTACACTACAAGTAAAGGTAGTTTTTAGGACGAAATTTTTTGAAACAGTAAAAAAAACCGTGCCAAATACATGCATTTGGCACTTGTTAGCTAACCGTGCCAAAAAAATTGGTATTTGGGACGACTATTAATAAACCATTCCAAATACGTATGCATTTGGGACGTTTTTTTAATGGTGCCAAATACAAGTGTATTTGGAACGGTTTGAGTTACCCGTACCAAATACTTATGTAATTGAGACAGTTTGTACTACCCCGTTCCAAATTTGTATATATATATATATATATATTCGAAATGTTATCTGATGACGGAGCCAAATACCTGCGTATCTTGAATGATCAATACACGTGGTGACAAATACGGAGAATTATGAGCGGGCACATATATAGATATTAGAAACGGTTTAGGGTACGGTATACCAAAAGTCGCTCGATGACCCGTTGTAAATACTTAACGCAAATTGGGATGGTTGAATTTATACCTAGACGTGCGGTGGTTGATGCTGCAAAGCGTAAACGTGTTAAGTATTTGGCTAAGTGTGCAGCTATCGGATATGGGTTTCTTCCCTTTTCCTTTTCTTCTTTTGGGGAATTAGAGGAAGATGCGGTTACCCTGCTGAAGCGGATTCAGAAGTTCTCCTTGGTCCAAGACATTAGGGCTCGTGCTGTTGTGCATATATTTACCAGGACTATCTTTGTTATTACTAAAGGAGTGGGGGCCTAGATAGTATCTCGGCTTCCCACTAATTCGAGATTTTAATCAAAAAAATGATCAAAACACTCAAAAATTTTGTGTTTTGAGCCAAAGCGCTTATATGTTTGTTATTCTAATGATGTTAGGAGTGGTATTTTTCTCTTTTCTAGACTTGGTTTTTGTATCCAGAAAGGGGTGGGAGCGCAGCTTGTTTCTCGACTCCCTTCTATTTTTGTGTGATTAATAAATAAAATTTCTTTAAAAAAAAATTAAAAAAAAATAAAATAATAATAATGAAAATAAAAATAAAAATAAATTAAAAAATAAAAAAAAATAAAAAAAATAAAATAATAAATAAATAAATAAACAATGATGCTAGGAGTGGCTCTTTTCTATTTTCTAGACTTGGTTTCTGTATTTAAAAGGGGGTGGGAGCGCAGCTTGTTTCGCGGCTCCATTCCAATTTTGTATGATTAATAAATAAAATATTATTAATAATAATAATAATAATAATAATAATAACAATAAATTGATGTAAAGATTTATGATAATATCCAATTATTATTATAATAAAAAAAATAAAAAAATTTGATGTTATAATAAATAATAATAATAATAATAATAACATCTCGGTTCACATTGTTTCCCGACATTCCACTAACGTTTTTGTAAATTCTATTAATTTCGAACGAAGTGATGTTATAATAATAATAAAAAAATTTAATAATAACAATTTTATGTTGACGTTTTACTTTTAATAGGATCGGCTTGTTATAGATAAAAGAGTAAGTGCTCAGATAGTATCTCGGCTTTTAACTAATTTTTTGTAAATAGCATGAATTTTTAATGAATAATAATAATAATAAGTCAACCTTACTATAGCCGATTCGAAGTTTCTCGTTGACTCAAGATATTGGTGCACTAACTACTATTTATATTTTTAATCGGATTAGTTTTGATATAGCTAGAGGTGTGAGAGCCCATATATTATCTTGGATTTCTACTAATTTCTTGTAATATTGCGAATTTTTAATAAAGTGATGATAATGAATAATAAAAAAACAAACAAACATAATAATAATATCTCATTTATTTTAATAACTAGGATTGGTGCCCGCGCGTTGCCACGGGGTTATTCTTCCAATGCATGTTAGGGGAAGTTTAAACGGAGACTGTATATATAACAAAAGATCTCATATTATGCAATCTTGCAATCTTACAGTAAGTAGCAAAAACAATAGCAATGCACATTACAAAATAATAGCAGGCCCCTTTTATTCCACTACAAAATATACATGGCCATTGCTTGAGGATTTGGCTTTACAAATGACGCATCAGCGGTAATCTGTATCAGTAGCAACAATGATTTTTGTGATCGGTAGCAATAATATTCAGCATCATCAGCAGCACCAGGTTGCAAAATCTGGTCGCATACATGAGCTCCTTACGTGGTCATTATGTTCTTACTGATATGTCACTCACACCTGCAAATACCGGTTACAATAGTCACTACCGATATCCAATTTACATGATTCTACACTTTACGTTCATAACTAACGACCCTTTTCCAAACACATTCATGGGGTCTGTCGATTAGCTTTCTTTGTCAAGCCGGCTTATAGATGGGATAGACGAATCCAGAAAAGCTCAGATTAACAGTTTAAAAAAAAAAGGACAAGACAAATGATACTTACCCTTGGAAGGACCAAACGTCACTCCTGGAAGCTCAACATTAAAACTCTGGGATCCCGCACCATTAATGGCAGTAGTTCCATCAACGTGTTCAGCCCAACCATGCGACCTGCATTGTATTTGTAAGCACATCAACTCTTCAATATATATAATACAATTTTGACATATCTAATACAATATGTTTAATTTCCAGCTTCTATACAAAACATAAATCTTGATGACAACATAATAGCAATACAGCTGTTGTAGTGTAGCTTTCCATGCACTTATATATCCAGGTTGTTGCGTAGACCACCATAGCGATTTTCAGAGAGCTTAGGGATCCATAACCATACCTACTTTGTTACTTTTATACTTGAAAAGTCTACCTTACCAATGGCTCCATTATTCAGCCTTACAGACCGAGTTAGAAAAATTGTATTTCTATGTAATTTCTCCAAGGCTGACTTGATGTATTCACGGTAAACAAATCTAGAGCTACAATAAAAACAGCATAAAGCAAATGAGATAAAAAGTTGACTTCGATTCAGCATGCACAGTCAGTTAAAAGTTAACTAAGTCATAACCGTCCTTGAAAGGTAAACTAAAAACTTACATAACTATGCTTTTCAAATGCGCAGTTCGAAGAGAAATAGGTGTTCACCAATCAGATCCACCAATTCCACAGAAGGTGTTGTCACATGGTTCGTTGTGGATAAAACGACAGTGTCATCCGCCCCAAGCGCCATAACCTACATAACTCAAGAATAGCTACATTAGAATTTCAGCACATAACTTCAAATACGTATGGTTTGAATTTAACATAAGCCTTTATACAATGTAAGTCTAATTCCCGATGACGAACACTTTAGGCATGTATATATGTTAACACTAACACTGTAATTATGTGCAAAGGTTTTTAATTAATCTGGGAGCATAGGTTTTATACAGGTAGATCTTGGCAGTAATGTGTCGAGGGAAAGGTTTTTTTTAAGATAACATAACATGAGTATAGTAAAAAGTAACATGGCTGGAATACGCGGGCAACACTAAAAACCTTATACATACCAGCAAGAAGTGAATGTTAAGGAAAACGTCAGCACATGTCAGTCTTTGCTGCCTCCAATTTGTATGCTTCTCACACCAACCAAAGAATCCGTATCACCTAAAAAGCTAACCTTTAATTAGTGCCTGAAATTACGAAAAGAATAGTACAGAAGAAATTTAAACTACACGCCAAGGTTATAGGGAAACTAACTACGGTGTTTTGCAACATTGTTTATTATCCGATAGAATAATTATATGGTAGGTCTCACTTGTATTCCACTTTAAAATCGTATAATCTTATTTACACTCCAATATTATGCAAGACTATGTTGCAGCACACTGGCATGCAAGGAATAGGGATTCCATTTGTTTCAAAAATTAGCTCTTTTTGGTGACACAAACGTCGCTTATAATCTTTTATACCTGGTGGCATCCGTATCGACCTGAATACAGTTAAAAGTCCCATTACATAAGCCTGCCTGATCTTGAATTAAAAGTTAACTCAAAACCGGCAATAAAAAGTGTTGAAATACTCACCCCGCGTGTCAAAACTAACATTCAGTAGGTGGCTTAGGCTTTCGGATGTACCTGTTTATACCGCTACTGGCTGCAGTCGGCACTTATCATTCCTTTTCATCCTACCAAAATGGAAATCCTAAATATATGAGTCTTGTGGTGCGTATGACCAAGTTCCAACTTATATGATACAGGACGGGATAAGGGGCACAATATAACTAACTATAAGTTTAAACTCATGGATCAACGAACAAACCTTGCTTTTTTCTTTGTTCAGACCTGTAGTGCCTGCCACTTGAAAGATTTTAGCCAAAAAATAGGAATAAGAATGAAATATTATGAAGGTTATGTAATAAATTTAGTCATAAACATGTCGTCTCCAAAATACACACCTTCACCATATGACTTAAACCTGAGGTCTCTAAAGTACGCACCTCTTTTGCATCCATATAGAAACTCTTCAAATATTGAAACCAGTTCTTGGTGTATATGGGTCTATCACAATGCCAGCACCAGTAGAAGTCTCTCTAGTGTCATGGGCAGATATGTTGTCCGGCTTCTAATTCCTAGATAAATTATACACTCCGTCAACAAATTTCTATGCTCAATTTTTTTTATTAGGTGGTGTTTGGTATTTCTAGCATGTCTTCATAACAAAGTTAAAGACCTGTTATATAAAATTTTATAATTCATGGTCAGAAGTAAAATAAGAAAAACGTGGAAACTTTATTTTCTTTAAAGAAAAGACATTCGAAATGAAAAACAACACCCATATCTCTAAGGTGAGAAAAACTGCTTAAGGATACTCGACAAAATAATAGAAACCTTGAACTTACAAATCCTGTTAGCAGCATCTCTTTACTTGAAGTTGCAAAACTACATTAAAATGTCCAACTGAAACAAAAAGAAATGAACTTATCACACATAAATTAGATAAAAAGAAATTCACCTCATGATTTCGTGCACATGGTCAGGATGGCATCGCTTCCCTTCCACTGTGGTCGTCAGCAATTCTAATAATCGAATCACACAGCAAAACCCCATATTTTCATATTGAAAACAAACCTTTTTTTATACAGTAAGAAATTAGATCAAAGTTGAGTGTTCGTTAATGATTTTAAAAATAAAAACTAAAAACAACCAAACTGAAAATTGAAAGATGGGTAATACACAATCAAAATAATAACTTTATTTACAATCTTATTAGTATATGTTGGTGATTATACCTTACAAAAGACCACAGGATCAGTCGGGGCTGCTACAATCCTTCATCTAGATGTTCATGAATTTGCCTTTTGTGTCTGATGGTGATTAAAACTCCACAGCATCGAACCCGATCAAAAGTATAGAGATTAAATCCAATGAAAAGTAGATCTGCCGATCGAAAAATAGATATGAGAGAGATGCATTATTTGAGAGAGAGAGAGAGATCACAGATAGATCTAATTGTGTGGGTGTGTTGGAAGAGGATGAGGAGAGATACACAATAAAACCCCATACCTCAAAGAAGGAAGGAACGGTGAGATGTGGTGTTTGAAGAAAGGAAGGTATGGAGCAAGGGTAATTTGAACGGCTCATATTCGCCTCTCTCACATACTTATATTACTTTTTTATTAATTTTCCATTCTGCCAAATGAATAAAGGGGTAATAATAATAACACTTTTAATATAAATAAATAAATGAAAACTATGTAAACGAAATTTAAGGAAACATTTAAATATCAAATGCTCAAATCACGTCTCATGAAGCCCAATTTACAAGCCCATAATCATGTTTTATATCTCAACTAATCATTCGCTAAAATGTAAACCCTAAAATTCATATACCGCCGCCAGAAATAAAGTAATTGTAAAGGTCCTAATCTCTTACACCATCATCGATCCAAAGGGAGAAGCGGCTACACGAGTCAAGGATTCAAAGCGTCTTAGTGAAGTCGATGATCGTGGCAGGTATTTCTCTACATGTTATCTTATTTCATAATGATAAAAATGTAGATCACTGAATAACAATCATTTTCTAGTTTATAATGCAAGGGACAATCCCATATGATTAAGCATTGTTGAACTATTTATTGTATATATACAAACTTGCCTAAGAAATTTATTTTAACTGCACAATTTCTTAACATATTGTTATTTGTTTGTTTACACAGTGGCTATCGTTCGTGTGAAGAAATAAGAACACTATCGAAATATCCAATCTATTTAGAGGAGTAGCATCATAACGTCTTCGAGATGGGACATGGTAGCACTTTATGTATAATAAATAAAGCTTTCCAAATAGTTTAGGAAAGACTTTACAAATTAGGAATTTGATTATAGTGTTGGAACATTGTATATGCAGTATTTATTTCAAGTTCTGGTAATGATTTTGTATTTTAATAGTTTGTAAGGATGTTAACTGATAAAAATGTAGTTCAATTACTTTTAGTTTTGATTAAATTATATGACCTTTGGTTGATAAGGTGGTGGTGTCCTAAAAACACATTTGTAACAGAATATGTTGCTAATACGCTTTAGCAAATGATTACGAGAAATGTGCCACAAAATTGAGCGAATGCAAAACTTTGCCAAATTATTTTAATGATGAACGCAAAAATGCGCTTAATGTCTTTCGGCAAGAGGATAAAAATATGCCAAATAAATTTAGAACAAAAAATAAAAACCGTGCCAAATAGGTTAATAAAAACGGTACCAAATACCACTCAGCAGCTGAAATGAGTTAGTACCAAATACACATTTGGCACGGGATATAAAATATGACGAATGCCTAGTTTGGAACGGAAAATCATCAGTCGTGCCCAATACCTTACTCATGGCACCCCAAAGTTAAACTGTCCCAAGAAGTGTGCCAAATACTATTTAGCACGGTTTCTATCCGACCTAAATGTATTTGGCACCCTCATATTTAGGACAGAGCCAAAAGCGTGCCAAAGCCGTCTCAAATAGCATTTGGCACGGTTTTTTGAGTATTTGGCACGGTTTTTAACCCTCCTAAATACCACTTTTTCTTGTAGTGTTAATAGGAATGTGGGTTGACATGGTAATCTTACTATGATTCCTTAGGTTGATATTCATTAAGATTTCACTAAAACCCACTTATAGAACAAATCCGAATTTAGGCTAAATGATTTTGGTTGATGGATTTGAGATGAACCCATGAACAAGTAGGTAATGACATTGTTAATGCTTACCTAAAAACCATGTTTTGAAAAACCAATGTTCTAATCCATTGTTGATATAGCATAGATCATGTGTTCTTGGTCAATGATGGAATAGACACATTGTGAACATGAAAATGATATGGATTCAATCCTATGTTTGTCAAGAAATTGATATAACACATTTTCAATTTTTTGTTTTCCTTTTTTTGATTTTCATATGAGTAATTGGAGAAATATTATCTTGTGTTTATTTAGGTACTTAATCATGTCTTCTCAATTTCACAAAGATCATCAATTCACTAGAGATTATATGCCCGACATCTCTCAAACCTTTGTTTCCCCTCAACTCCAAAACGCTTTTCCATCCCTTTCCTCTCGTTGTTTCCATGAGGGTAGGATTGTAGACTCAAGAATAGCGGGAGATAATTATATCAACTATATGTTCGAGCTAATTGGATTTGATTGTTTGCTTTACATAGACGAGGTAATTTATCCCTTGTTCCTTCTTGAGTTCTTTAGTACTTACTCTATGCTTGAAATCAACGACCAAATCTTTATCCGTTTCTTGTTGAATGGTCAAATCATTCAATATTCCCTCGATGACTTTGGTAATATTCTTGGTGTACCATTTGAAGGCACTTGTCGCTTCACGGATAAGTGGAGACTAGATGCTCTCTTGGAGTCAAACGACAAGCCTCCAAATGACACCACCGAAGTTGATCTAAATTTCATCCTTGAAATCATCACGAAAGAGCGTAGTGGAAACGTTGTGAGAAGCCTTCATACAAATGTGCGAAATGTGAATAGGTATGAAGTGCTCTCAAGCGACCTTAAGGATTATATGCTCCAATGGGCAAACATCCTTAGGGAAAATGTGTTTTGTCTTGGTGGGAACCGGGATCATATCCCGGCTTGCATGGGGCATGTGTTATTTTGCCTATTTACTTCCACCAAGTACAATCTTGCATATTACATCGCTCGACGTATAAATTATGCTCTTTCCAAACCCAAAACAAACCTCCCTTATGCTATGCTTCTCACTCGCCTCTTTAGAAGGGTTGGTCAAGATTTTCCTCAACTCAATCTTTCTC
Source organism: Glebionis coronaria (assembly GCA_025667525.1). NCBI lineage: Eukaryota > Viridiplantae > Streptophyta > Magnoliopsida > Asterales > Asteraceae > Glebionis > Glebionis coronaria. Next base: position 286,576 of record JANFOE010000656.1, on the reverse strand, counting down.
GCTTTCACCCGGTTCAACGGGTTATGTTGCCTATTCAAGAGGCGTATCAACGAAAGCAAAGAAGTGACCGTGGTTCGAGAAAATCCGACCATCAAGAGCTGGATGAGGAGGACACCGATATGCCACCAAGTGATGGTGATGGCATCGGTCCTAGTTCTCATTTTGACTCTTCGAGCAACTCCCATCCATCCTCAAATCAATTCGAGGATGATTTTGAAGACATAGCTCCTCCTCCTCCTTCTAGTGATGTTCCTGAAGATCTCAATATGGAGCATCTTTATCGTGAGAATCTTAGAACCCGGGGAGAATTACATGAACACCGAGTGGAGTCAAGAAAAGGGTTCAAGTATTTGGGAAAGATGATCAAGGGTTTAGGAAAGAAAAGGAGGTGAAGACTTTGAAGTTGTGTCAAAGTTTGGATTTGATGGTTTAACATTTGGTTATTAACACTTTGGTTTGGTTGTTTATTAACTTGTGTTGCATGCTTGGATTACAATTTATTCTGATCCTTAACGTTTGTTATGCCATCCTGTTTGTGTTTTACATAGCTTTGTGCATGCCTTTTGATAGTTAGCTTATTAAATTATGATCTGTAGTTAACTTTGGCTTGTAAAACCTTTGGGAAAAATCTGGGTTTGTCAAAAACTAAAATGGGAAATTTTTGAAAACCTTCTGGACGCGGTTCCATATCGACCCGCGGTCCCTTATCGATAAGGTACCGCCGGTCCTAGATAAGGAACCGCCGGCCACTGTGCACGACAACATCTTTGCTTTACACTGTTTTCTTAATTTTGTGTAAACCTTGCATGATTTTCAGTAATAAACTGCACATTTCCTAAACTAGGGTATCTAAATTCATTATTCACCTAAAATGATTTTAACCCATTACTAGTTTGGATCATCCCCTCAACCATTTAAACCCACCTTGTTTGCATGTTCTTCACACATCAAACATACTTCCCTAAACCTTAAACCACCCTAATCAACCATGGTGTGTACAAAAACCTCAAACACTTCCAAGACCTCCACACCAAGAAAAACACTCAAAATAAGGGTTAAGGTAGCTAAGCCTAACTCTTCACCTTTCCTTACACCCAAGAATGAGAATGCTCCTATCCTCATTTCTTCATCACCTTCCCCACCTCTTGCACCATGCATGACCTCCTCCACCCATGGTACTAACCACTCAATTGGTTCTACCTCCTCTTCATTCAATTCTAGATTGAATGAGCTTTCTTCACCCTTCACTCCAAGTGCACCCTTGGAAGTGACTACTCAACCTCAACCAATCCAAAGCATTCCTTTTGGGAATGACTTTGATGACATTTTGGTGACTTCACTATTTACCCCTCACAACTCACCCATTTCACCCACCTTGGAGGATTTACCTCCACACTCACCCATTTCCCCTTTGGGGAACATGCCTCCTCTTTCACCCACATCACCCTTGGAGAATTTGCCTCCACCACCTCCACCCAACTCAAATATCCCAATTTTGGGTGTCCCACTTTCCCTCCTCTTGGGTGATCCTTACTTTGGGTTTCAACAAACTCATGGTCCTAGATGTCCATGTTGTCTCTACAACCACTTCCTCATCCAAAACCTAAGGATGGATATGTATGGACTACATAGGGGTTTGCAAGCTTTCTTGCTTACTTTGTTCTCCATGCCTCCTCCTAGGAGATGAATGATGGAGGTGTCTTAATAAGAGTTTTCAACAAACAAGCCAAAGAAAACCACCTATCTAGATTTGATGATAAGCTAGCTATGTATTAGTTAGTTTTATTTATCTTTGTTCTTGTTTCCTTATTAATGAATGTTTCTTGTTGGTGTGTTATGGATTTAGCTTTGTGTGATTCTATCCTTTTGTGCACATTAATCAACTTCAAATTGAAATTAAAATTGAACCTAAATCTATCACAACCCCTAAACTTGACTAAAATTGGTTCAAAATGATATCTAAATTATTTTGTCACCCTTTGTCAAGACATTGTTTGTGAATGTGTTGCTTTATGCAACCCTAGCATATTTTGGTTCTAATAGAGGTAAAAATCCAAGATTTTCAATTTTTTGAAAAAGTCTTAGTTTTTCCCAAAACCCAGGAAAAACATGGTTTAAAGTCCTCTGGACGTGGTTCCTTAAGGACCTGCGGTTCCTTAGCGATATGGAACCGCCGGTCCACATAAGGTACCACGGCCAGAATGTGACTTTTGACGAATTTTTTGGTCAAAACCTTTAAACCCTATTCCCAGTCAAGAATCCTTGTTTACTCAAATTGACTAAACATTCCTTGACAATACATATTTTGTATTCAAATTCTTACCTTGATTACATTTTACTTATACCCCAACCTTGAGATTTCATTCTCACACCTTCCCAACCTTGAGAATTCATTCTCACATTACCTTGAGATATCATTCTCACACTCTCACAATGCCTAACTCCTACATTCTTAACCTTGACATTTCTTTGTCACAACCCCACTCACCCAAAGCTTGCTCATCCAAGCTTTCAAAGAAACCGAAAATCTCGGTTCGACCCGTTTGGGTTAAGAAGAATGAACCATCTTCGTCCAAACCACCCAAAAACCCTACCTTCTCTTCAATCAAGTATTGGAATGAGACTTACCCCATAAACCCCATCACCGGAGCAAAAGAACATGTTCCACCACCACCACAATCCTTCAACACCCCCAACTCAATGACCTTTCCACCTTCCCAAACCTCACAATGCATTGTGAAAACACTCCCAAACCCTTTACCCCACCACCACCAAACCCTAAGTTTGATGCCATACCCACATCAAACGATTTTGTGTTGCTTCATGGATCCTCGTGTGATTGTTGCCGATTTCAACAAATTGAACTTGCTCGTGTGTATGAGAAGTTAAATTTTCTTGAATTCCTCCTCACTCGACCTCCTATTCAAGTTTTCGTTCCGGTGGACAAAACTTCGAATGATGCATCGTCGTCTTTTTAGTTTTTTTTTTTGCAATCTTGGAAAATATCACTATTAGACTAGCTTATGCTTAGTGGTTTATTTTCCATACTTATTGCTTTTAGATACTCATACTATGTGTATGACTATCCTCTTTGTTGTATTTTTTTTGTGTGTTATTTGTGTGCTATCTAATTAGTTCTATTTTTGAGTTGATCTTGGTTAATTTTTACAATTGCTTATGGGTGATTCCATCAATTCTAAAGCTTTAACCCATTGACAAGCTTATCATCTTCACTTTATTGAAGTTTGATTTTTTCAATTACCTGTTTGGACATACTTAGCAAAATACTTGCTTCTAATTTGAGATTTCTTCTCTTTCTCCCTCTCAAGTTACTTAGTAGGTAGTGATCATATATACATTGGTGTTTCTTTCCTTTCTACTAACCTTTGTGTAGCATGTCACCTTAGCTCACAAACTTGGTGCCCCAAGCTAGGGGGAGCAACCACCAAGGGGGAGCTACTAGCAAAGTTCAATGCACTTCGAAGACTTATGCTAACCTTTTTTGCTACGACAAAGGGGGTGAAATGATAGTGATAAACTAGTTAATAATTCCATAGTTTGTGTTTATACGTAAATGAGTTTATCGTTTGTCGTAATCAAAAAGGGGGAGATTGTTAATGCAAGTAATGCCTAAAAACATTATTAGTGTTAACTAATCTTTCTTAGTTTTGATCACAACAAACCATACAACACATTTAGTGTAGAAACACAAAATGAATTATTTAACTAACACTATCATCAAGGTAATAATCATATCACTAACCTTTCTTAATCATACTTAGTGATCATCAAAATGATTATCCTTAAAACTCACTTTTGCTAATAAGATAAAAGACTTTTTAATAAACTTTCTTTTTTAGAAAATGTTTTATTAAAATGGAAAATGAAAATTTGAAAATGGCATATTCCAAATGCTGTTAGAATATCCTTTGAAGGGTTTAAATACCTCAGATATTCCCACCCCACTAAAAGACAAAAAAAGGGAGCGGAGTCTAGTGGCGGTACCTTAAGTACCTAGGCGGTACCTTATCGATATGGTACCGCGGGGTAAGCTAAGGTACCGCGCACAGTATCCGTTATAGATCCGTTGTAACTTTGTCTCCTTTAAATAGTGGGTCAAATCTCATTTTCCAGTAAGCCTCTTGGACGATTTTCTCAGCCCTCTTTCTATAGCATAATCATTAGTAAATGATCACTTAATTTGTTAAAGATGTTTACATATGATTATCCTCTTGATCCCCTCCTTTACCATGTCCAATGAGAAGATCACTCACTCACTAGTGTTGTGATAAAGATGAATCTATGAGCTAGTCATATTCATCATCATACCTTTTTGTTTTAGGTCAATCCAATGTATTTATGAATACTTGGACTAGTTGTGTTCATCCAAGTTATTTGTGGATACTTGGATTTGTTGTGTACATCCATTGCATATGTGTTTGCTTGGATTTGTGTTGTGTAAATCCAAGCTACATGTGTGTACTTGGATAAGTCTAGTTGAGTTGTAATAGATTTGATTAGGAGTTCTCACTAAACTATAAAGTGATGTGGTTGTGTCTTGCGAGTTCTCACTAAACTTTAAAGTGATTAGTACTTGTGTTGTGTGAAGTTCTCACTTAGCTTCAAAGTGAAGATTCGTGAAGATTGGTTCTAGCTTTCGATTAGAACTCGACATCTAGCCTTGTGTCGTAAAATGGTGAAGTAGGCAACGTCGTGAAGATTGGTTCTACCTTAAGATTAGAACCCGACATCTAGCCTTGTGTCGTTAAATTATGAAGTAGGCAACGTCGTGTAGATTGGTCTTAGCTAAAGATTAGGTCTCGACATTTAGCTTAGTGTCGGAAAATAATGTAAGCAACGTTGTAAGGTTTTCTCCGCCGAGAAGGGAGCTTGTGGATATAGTGGAAATCTCGAGTAGGTGTACTCGAGGAGTGGAGTAGAAACGAGGATATAGCCTCGTTGTCGAACCATTATAAATCTTGGTGTCTTCCCACTAGGTTGTCTCCTTCCTTGCTCTTTACTTATTTCATTATCATTATACTTGCTTATTATTATTGCTAGTGCATTTCAATTGAACCTAATCATTATGCAACTTAGCTTTAAGTAAAAGATAGTTTTGATACAAACCAAATTGAAAGTAATTTTAATTTGGTCACCAATCGAAGAGAAACTATTCAACCCCCCCCCCCCCCCCCTTCTAGTTTCTACAATATGGATGAAACATATTTGTTTTTTTTATTATTTTATTTTATATTTTGTACTTTAGCGATGTAATTATTAACATGTTTTGATCTTAAACATGTTTGTTTTTTATACTTCAACCGGATCATTCCCTTGCAACAATGCAGCTTGAAGGGAAAAAACAAGACAAGGAAAGACTAACTGTTGTTATTTGCTGTAATGAGGACGGTTCGGAAAAACTTCCTTTATGGATTATTGGGAAATATGCTAAACCAAGGTGCTTCAAGAATGTAAACTTGAACAGTCTGAACTGTGAGTACCGTGCTAACAAACTAGCTTGGATGACTGGTGTGTTATTTGAAGAATATGTTCGCCAACTTGATAAAAAAATGGTTGGAAGAAAAATTCTCTTGATTGTGGATAATTGCCCTGCTCATCCAAAAATTATTGAAGGATTACGAAATGTTGAATTGTTTTTTTGCCACCAAACACAACTTCAAAAATTCAACCTTGTGACGCGGGGATCATACGAGCTTTTAAGATGCATTATCGTCGTCGGTTTTATAGAAGTCTTTTGGAGGGTTATAAATTAGGGGTTCCAAATCCAGCAAAAATAAATGTATTAGATGCAATGGATCTTGCAATTTCAGCATGGACTATGGATGTTAGTGCAAATACAATTGCGAACTGCTTTCGTCATTGTAAACTTCGATCAACAGATAACATGACTTTTGAGAACTTAGATGAAGGTGGTGAAAGCACTCAAGAACTATAGAATTTGATCAAAGAGTTGGGTTATCGCAATGCAATGGATGTCGAAGATGTTCTGACTCACCCAGAAGAAAATGTAGTTGCACAGTTGTTGACTGATGAAGAAATTATTGGAAGTGTCATTGGAATTAATAAAGATGATATCGATGAAGAAGATGATGAAAGTTCTACAATGGAGCCCCCTTCGCGAAATGAAGCTATTAAAGTGGCAATCACATTGAACAATTTCTTGTTGAGCTATGAGAAAACAACACCAGAAGTTCTTACCATGCTATGGAAAATTAGAGACGGGATTCAAGGAAAAATTGATTTCAACAAAAAACAAAAGACAATTGAGTCATTTTTCAAGAAACCTTCATAAATCATTCATGTAATATGCTATATATAAGTAATTATTAATTTATATTTTATATGGGGTCTAAATAAATTATCAAAAATGTATTATCTTATAATTTTAGCGAATTATTAATTTAGCACCCTATCCCCGAGTCGGGACCGGCAAAAATATTATCTTAGAGAGTTTATTAAATAATCGGGTATTAATTTATCGAGTTTCTACTGTATTTAGCATTCTAAAACTTAAAATCCTCCATTTTTAAGTTAAAATACTCAAATTCTATTTGGCTCCTACTTTTTTCGCTTTGCTATTTTTTTAAAAAAATTGCTCTCACAATCGAACTTTTTGCGTCCACCACTACTTATAAAAAATATTTTTCGTATATATTTCATAATCATAATTCATGACAATATTCTCAAGTAACTTTGTGTCTACGATGTATAATATTTTATTGATTTTATATAATATTACAAAAACTAGTACTGTAAAATTACATTATAGCATCTTATGATTCTGATTGATCTTTACGATCTCAATTTTCCAAACACGAAAATAATCTTAAATAAGATATCGATCTTAAAAACCTTGATATCTTTATATCAAGTTTCTTTACAACATGGTAACTAAATTTATTTTATTTTTTTATATCGACAAGTTTATCTCTCATGTGCTTTCGATCAAGATGCTCTCTCCTCCCTCGTTTGGGCTCTCACTTGAATCGGATATGAGTATTCGACTCTATCTAATTTCATTTTTTGTTGCATTTCTTTGGTTTGGAAGTTCCGGAATGTTGTTTGTAGATTTCGAGCAAGTTGTTAAGATCGGGATCCTAGTATGGATCGTTTTCGTCATTGCAAAATCAGAATTATAAGATCGGATCGAGATGTTAAGATCATACTATAATGTTATTTTCTTATTAGTTTTTGTAATATTATGCAAATTTAAATTTTTTATATATCACTAACATAAAAATATAAAAATGTTGTCCCAAATTATAATTATGAAATGTCTAAGAGATTAAAATATTGTTTTCTAAAAAAAAATAAGTTTTTTAGTTTGTGGATCAAAAAATGTAAGAATGGATCGTAATATATATTAAGATCTTATGGTGAGAATCCAAATTTTTATAAGATCCTATGTTTGTAAAGATCCTACGTGAGATCCTAATTGTTTTTGCTTTGTTAGTATTATAAAATCGTAAGATCTTAAGATTAGGATCAGAATTTTGACAAACATGCTCTCATGTATTTTGACTAAACTTAAAATTAGAATATCTTAAACTTAAATTTTAACGGGTATAATTGTATATTTTGACTAAATGCTTTTAGGTATCGCTTATTATGTCAATAGTGACCTTGAAAGGGAATGAAAGGTCACACTTTTAAAAATGATATAGGACGTCTTGAATAGAAAGCAAGGATTAATGCCGCATTTAAATAAATATCTTGAAAACAAGATACATTTTGACAAAAAAAAAAAAAAAAGTTATTGTAGACCTCCAAGAGTCAAAGAGAAGCCAAAATAAAATTTCAACATGTCATCAATAGATCTAGTTTTTTAAGATTATAAATAACGAGACGTGACGTGATGAGATGACAAGTCTCATACTTTATGAAATGTATGGTGTTTTTAAAGTGTAATTAAATTGATAAAAATATATAAAAATTGTTATATTTATATTATATTTTAAATATGTTGATTTACAAGAAATGTCATACATAAAAAATAAAGTTAAAAAGTTGTAAAAATTTATTTCCATATAAAAACAATTTTATCGAAAGTGAGATTAAAAAATTTCACGCATCGTGACTCATCGCGTTTTATTGCATTTTTCACTTCTCATCTCACGTTAGGCTTTAAGCTTATTTTTATTTATTTATTGCGTAACATGAAGTCCAAACTTTACGCATTCGCGAGGTTTTAGCAGCCGCATAGCGTGGTTTTTAGAAATTTGTCAACTTCTGTTTTCATATATGTAAACGAGCTACAGAGCATTGGATTAGGCCCAACAATTTACCATATATTATGACCACTATGCGTCTCTTGGGCTTAACCCATTTCTATTCTTTTTTAGGCCTGGTCACATAATCTCCCTTTATGGGTTTATGTCAATTTTCATCCAAAAATTTCATCATGAATAAGCAAAAGCAAAGTCATGAGCATTAACTCATCAGATTAAAAAAAATAAAAAATTAATACGAATATTTATATAGCAGATGGCTTTAGAATAAAGGTTTATTTTGAAAAAAATATGATTTTTTTTAAATATATACGTGGCAAAATTATATTTATCTCGTTCACATCAAAAACCCGCAGGTTATTTTGTTGGTATACTTTTTTTCAATTCCAGCTTTGTTTATTTATGGCTTTGTATATTTTTTTTTAATTCCAACGACAATTTTTTTCGCTCAATTTTTCGGACGACTTATCACCCGAGATACTTTTCCAGCTAACCGTGAGTGTTTAAGCGTTATGGTTAGTGTTAACTAATATGCGTCGAAGTATCCCTAGCAACATGTCTCTCGAAAGAAAAACATGTTCACTAAACGACAAAATGTTCCTCGGCTAACTAAAAACTACCATGAAGTGGTAGTACATTTTACTTATAAAGTTAACTCATGTACTTCCATTTTTGGATAACATAGTTTTTTCTATGCTCACTCAAGGTGTCCAAGATAATATGGAATGGCGTAACTGGCGGGAGTTGTTAAATCTTTTCTGTGAACAGGGTGTGGCAGGCTTTCCGTCCTCGGGATGTAAAGGTGCCTTGGATTGATGTTGTTTGGTTTTCTAACTGCATTCCAAGACATGTGTTCAATATGGGGCTAATAGTGAAGCGTAGGCTGAAGACTCAAGATCTTCTTAGGAGCTGGGATATTTCTCACTCTTTGGGAAGCTCGTGTTTTTGTGTGAAGTTGTCCCAGATTCACATGATCATCTCTTTTTTATTGTTCTTTCTCTAGACCTATGTTCAAGATATGGCGGGGTTGTTGCATCTACCTACTTCAGCATTTCTGACTGTTGAAATGCTTAGTTCCTCTGCGAAGAACAGGTCATCAAAGATTGTTATTTCCAGACTTGTGTTGGCTGCTTCTGTGTATTTTATTTGGTGATAAAGGAATGATCGTCGGTTTAAACAAAGGAAGAAGACAGTTGCTCAGGTGCGTGAAGGGATTATTTCCTCTATCCGGCTTAAGTTGCTGACATGTCGTTTCAAAAAATCCAAGAATGGTCGTATGAGGCGTTGGAAGATTCCTGAGTCTCTTCTATATTCGTCATGATTGGTGTTTTTTGTTTATGTACTGTTTTGTGGTTCTTCCCTATTGGTGTTTTGGCATATGTATTGATAGGGTTTAGTCGGGTGGTGTGTCATCTGACTTAGTGGTTGTTTAAGCTTATGCTTGAGATTAATGTGGTACTTCTGCCACATTCCACTGTACTTATTTGATTTTTTGGGATTAATATATTTTATCGAGGTGTCATTCCCTTTTACCCAAAAAAAAACTCATGTACTTCCATGGTTATATATCAGGTACCATAATCAGGGGCCGATCTTAGTGAAGACTGGGAGGACTCCAGCCCTCTCAAAGATCGTGATGAGTAGTGTAAATATTATACATTTCGTTTATAAGTTATTGTTTATTTTTTTATGTTGATATGTAAAAAATAACTTGATTTTTCAAAATAAATGCTTAAAGTTCGCCGTCGCTGACCATAATAGGTGACAAATTATGAAACTTTTTTTGTAATTTTAAAGAAAATGATAGAGTTCATTGGGTCACTTCTACAAACGTTGTTTCTTCCTTCTAGTTATTCACTCAAAATTTCACCAGGTCACTTGTGTCACCATCAACCAATCCATTTAAAATCGAACTAAAGATCAAACTCTGGTTCGAATTGAACCAGTTGTGTTTTGTTGTTAGTGCATCCCCTGTCACATGTTACCTACCTTATTAAATTTTGGTTTGTAAATGCCACCAAACATATGAAGCAATACTTAGAGCATGCGCAATGCATAATTTTTACAAAAGCTTTTAACTATTTCAAATAGTCATTAGAAGACTTTTTATCATTGCAATCTTGAGCTTTTCTAAAAGCTTTTTAGAAAGACTTGTATTTTGTCAAGTGTTTGAAGCATTGTACTTTTATAGTATTTTAACCAAGCTCAACCATTAAACACCTCTTGCATAGTGTGTTATTAATTTCATCAAGCTTTCTTAAAAAGCTTTACCATTAGAGACCTATTCCAACAAAAGCTTTTTGATAGTTAAAAATAAATAATAAGTACAATGAGTAAATGCAAAAAGCTATTGGACAACTTGAGCATTGCAATTGCTCTTACATGTGTGTTAATGCAAAACCTACCAGCCACACACAAACAATCATAAGTACATCACCTTTGCTTCCAGTTTTTCTCACAAACATCACACACATAGCGCTTAATTTAAGATTCTCGTCTAGCTACTTTTTTTTTCGTTCTTTTAAACAACCATGAAGACAATATGTCGAAACACCAAAGATCTCTACCGTATGATGCTTGCACGACGAGGCCGGCGTCACTACAACAAAATCAAGATTTAGGGTCGGACCTAATTTAGGGTCGAAATTTTCGACCCTAAATTAAGGTGGGCCCCACACTTTTTCAACCCAAAAGGGCCTAAAAGGGCTGGTCAAAAAGCAGGTATGGTCCATGAAATTTAGGGTCGAAATTTCGACCATAAATTAAAAAATTTAAATAATTTTAATTTATGTATTATTTAATATATTTTTAATAATTAAAAATAATTTTAAAATAATTTATTTTTAAATTTAATATTTTAGGGTCAAAATTTCGACCCTAAATTTAAAATTTTAAATAATTTTAATTTATGTATTATATAATATATTTTTAATAATTAAAAATAATTTAAAAAAAAATTATTTTTAATATTTAATATTTTAGGGTCGAAATTTCGACCCTAAATTTAAAATTTTAAAAATTTTTCACGAAAAATTTAAAATTTCACACGAAAAATTTTCACGAAAAATTTAAAAAATTCGCGGTTTATATTTAGGGTCGAAATTTTGACCCTAAATTATTAAATATATTTTTAAAATTTTCTTTTAGTGTGAATGCTTTTAAAATATTAATATATGTATATATTTAGATAATACAATAATAGCTAAAAATAATTAAGTGTAAGCAGAACTAAAGCTGTGCAAACAACTTAGCAACTACAAGAACATAACAAGTTCATCAATTACACCACAAATCCAGAAAGATCAAGCTGGTTACCACTATGAAAAACCAACTAGACTACAAATGACTGTACCCATTGTTTTAGTGCTTTCATTAGTCCCACTATTGATGGTACTAGTTTTAGTGCTTTCATTATGTACCCATTGTGAACAGGAAGATGATAATAGATGTATGTGTGTCATTCATATTGGGTAGTTGTTTTGCTATTTAATGGTTTGTAATTTGCCTCCAATTATCACTCATCTCAGTTTTCCAATACTAAAAAAACAACAATAATGGCCTGGTTAGGAAGGTTAGAAAAATTAAAAGAAGTTGCTGGTTCAGATAATTGGACTGATCGAATGGTAGCATATTTTGAACAATCTGCCGAAGCGGACAAACGTTTTGGTCTGAAACTTGAACGTTTACATGAGGTTTTAGATGAAGCTGTTGAAGAAAGACAACAATTTATCCAGGAATTAGAACGCGCTGTAGATGTATATCTCTTAAAGAAATGCGCTAAAGTATTGAAAGATACTCAAAAGAAAGATAAGAAAACCTCAAGTCGGTTGGAAGGTTTAATTAAAGATACAGCAGCAAGAATGACTGAGAAGGAGGAATTCGTTAATTAAATGAAGGATCAATAAATAAGCATTCGTAAATGCTTAGAAGGAGCCTTTATTTATGAGTTTGAGCAAAGTTTAATGAAGGAATTCGTTAAGACTGCGTCTCTTTTAATCTAATTAATAATTGTTGTTCAGATAGAATAAGAACCATACTAACACATGTTGTTGTGTATAATGATGCTTCTGCATCTTTTATGGTTTTTGTGTTTGAAATGTACTTGTATGTTTGTATGAATAAAAAGGCTCCTTTATTTATGAGTTTGAGCAAAATTTGATTGAAGTAAAATGCTTTTGACTGAACTTTTGACTGCAAAACCTAACACAACAGACTTAAACTAAATTTTGTGACTCAAACAAACTAAATTCTCACAATGATTCAAGCTAGAATACTAATTACTCACAGAACCAAACACTCCTAAACATAATTTTATTCGTCACAGACACTTAAACACGCGCTTAATTAAACATTGATATTACAACGATATTAGACTCGTAAACACGGAAGAAAACACATCACAAATTAGTTCGAACTAAGGTTCCCCATGTCATCGTAAAGGTCGTGAAGTACTGCAGCTGAATCCAATGTGTGCCTATCGGAGTTGCGGTACAACTCTATCATACGCTCAAGTACCATTATCATTCCATTCAAGCGCACACAGTTTGCACACGCTGAAGAGCTTGGAGAAGAAACTGGAATCGTTGAAGGTCTGGGAGAAGAGCTTGGAGGAGAAAAGCTCGTTGAAGGTCTTGAAGAAGAGCTTGGAGGAGAAAAGTTCATTGAACCTCCAAGAGAATTGATTAGTAGTTGGACGCGTTCGTCTTTCCATAAAAAATTTTTTTGCATCCATATGAAACTGGAGGTTGAACCCGTGAACGTGGACAAGCATAGTACAGTCTACCAAAGTTTTCAGTTGTCCACGATTCTCGAAGAACTACATCTCCATGTCCACACCTGCACGGAAAAGCTTCATGCTTCAACATGTACATAATAACAATTTGTTTATGATGATAAGTGTGTGTGATCTGCTGGTGGTTGTGATGATAAGGAGTGCGTGTGGTTCTCTTTTTATGCTAAAAAAGTGAGGGAAATTGTTAACATTTTCCCTCCAATGTTTTCCCTCCAATGTTTTCCCGCCAAGGTTTTCCCTCTAGTGTAATACGATACCCTATTGACTCATATCATGTTATAGGATACCATATTGACTCATATCATGTAATACGATACCCTATTGACTCATATCATGTAATACGATACCATGTTGACTCATATCATGTAATACGATACCATATTGACTCATATCATGTTATACGATACCCTATTGACTCATATCATGTTATACGATACCCTATTGACTCATATCATGTTATACGATACCATATTGAATCATATCATGTAATACGATACCATATTGACTCATATCATGTAATACGATACCATATTGACTCATATCATGTAATACGATACCATATTGACTCATATCATGTTATACGATACCATATTGACTCATATCATGTAATATGATACCATATTGACTCATATCATGTTATACGATACCTTATTGACTCATATCATGTTATACGATACCCTATTGACTCATATCATGTTATACGATACCATATTGACTCATATCATGTAATACGATACCATATTGACTCATATCATGTAATACGATACCATATTGACTCATATCATGTAATACGATACCATATTGACTCATATCATGTTATACGATACCATATTGACTCATATCATGTAATACGATACCATATTGACTCATATCATGTAATACGATACCATATTGACTCATATCATGTAATACGATACCCTATTGACTCATATCATGTTATACGATACCCTATTGACTTGTTAATATGTAATACGATACCCTATTGACTCATATCATGTTATACGATACCCTATTGACTCATATCATGCAATATGATACCATGTTGACTCATATCATGTAATACGATACCATATTGACTCATATCATGTTATACGATACCCTATTGACTCATATCATGTTATACGATACCCTATTGACTCATATCATGTAATACGATACCCTATTGACTCATATCATGTAATACGATACCATATTGACTCATATCATGTAATACGATACCATATTGACTCATATCATGTAATACGATACCATATTGACTCATATCATGTAATACGATACCATATTGACTCATATCATGTAATACGATACCATATTGACTCATATCATGTAATACGATACCATATTGACTCATATCATGTAATACGATACCATATTGACTCATATCATGTAATATGATACCATATTGACTCATATCATGTAATACGATACCATATTGACTCATATCATGTAATACGATACCATATTGACTCATATCATGTAATACGATATCCTATTGACTCATATCATGTAATACGATACCATATTGACTCATATCATGTTATACGATACCCTATTGACTTGTTAATATTTTAGTGATACTTATTAATTTTTTATATAAATAAAATAACTTGTTAATATTTTATATAAATAATTTAGTAATTATAAACTCTATTTATAGAAGTTTTAAAACATTTTAAAATTAAAATTATTCTCGTTTCGAAATTTATTATTTTAAAACGTAATTATTGTAATTTATAAAATAAATTTACATAAATAAAATATATTAGTGATACTTATTAATTTTTTATATAAATAAAATAATTTGTTAATATTTTATATAAATAATTTAGTAATTATAAACTCTATTTATTAATGTTTTAAAATATTTTAAAATTAAAATTATTCTAGTTTCAAAATTTACTATTTTAAAACGTAATTATTGTAACTTATAAAATAAGTTTACATAAATAAAATATTTTATATAAATAAAATTGTTACTATTAGTGATACTTATTAATACTTTATATAAATAAAATAATTTGTTTATATTTTATATAAATAATTTAGTAATTTAAAAACTCTATTTATTGATTTTTTAAAACATTTTAAATTTAAAACTATTATAGTTTCGAAATTTAGGGTCGAAATTTCGACCCTAAATTTGGCACTAAAACTTTTAACTTTCAAAAAATTTCACGAAAATTTTAAAATTCCATACTAAAATTAAAAATTCGTGGTTTATATTTAGGGTCGAAAATTAGGGTCGAAAATTTCGACCCTAAATATTAGGGTCAAAATTTTCGACCCTAATCTTCGACCCTAAATTCTATCCACAACTTTGCCCACAAGGACGATATTCATTCTTCATCTTCACTAAAAAAAAAAACAGGGAGCAACTCTCTTCATCTCTTCATCTCGATCCGTCGCACCAATCCATCCCACCACCAATCCATTCATTCTTCACATCACCAATCCATTCATTCTTCACATCACCAATCCATCCCACCACCAATCCGTCGCACCACCAATCCATCCCACCACCAATCCGTCGCACATCACCACCACCACCAATCCGTCCCATGCATCACCACCACCACCAATCAGTCCCATCCATCACCACCACCACCAATCCGTCGCACATCACCAATCCGTCCCACCACCAATCCGTCGCACATCACCACCACCACCAATCCGTCCCATCCATCACCACCACCACCAATCCGTCCCACCCATCACCACCACCACCAATCCGACCCACCAATTTATATAAAGGTAATTTGTTTAAATTTGTTATAATGATAATGATAATTTGTTTAATTTGTTATAATGATAATGATAATGATAATGTCGGCAGCAATACCACCACCACCACCGACGGCAGCAATAGCAACCACCACCGCTGGCGGCAGCAGCACCACCACAACAGCAGCAGCAGTAGCTAGCCACTTATACTAAAGGTGGGTGTTTAGTAGTTTTTGGCTTATTTTGGCTTAATTGATTTCGGGTTATATTTAGGCTTAGTTGATTTCGGATTATATTTAGGCTTAGTTGATTTTGGCTTATTTAGGTTTAGTTGATTTAGGCTTAGTTGATTTCGCTTAGTATATATATATATAGTTGATTTCGGCTTAATTCTTTCAGGCTTAATGGATTTTGGCTTAATTTTTTTATATGTTTATCGTAGCCAAGACCCCAGTCATAGCCGTGAACCGAATTCCCGAGTCACAGTCGTATAAAAGGTAATGTTTTTTTTTGAAATTGTTTTAGTATTTGTTTCAAATTAGATAAAATCTCGGAAACCAACTAATTTAGATTTTTTTATTTTATGTTTGTGTTTGATTAGCACCGGGACAGTCGGGACAAGTTCCTCATCCGCACCTTTTTTTCTATCTTTCCATCTTTGTTTATTTCAGTCGTGACCGAGGTGTGTAATTAATATTATGCATATGTTTATTATATTATATATTGTTAGTCTTTTGTAGTAAATAATTTTAGGATTGTCTTAGGATTCTAGTCGATTAATTTTGGAAAAGCCCCGTCCGAAATTAATCAACCTTAGAAAACCCGTCCGAAATTAATTTATTAGAAATTAATTTCGGAAAGTCCCCATTTTGGGACTGCTTTTTGAATGTTTTGTCTCATTTAGGATATGAATGCGTATAACTGGTTTATTATTTGAGATGATTTCGACAGCGTTTCTCCTTTACTCCTACGAATATGTCTTTAAACACATATTTGGGGAGTAGAGGGGAAATGCTACCGAAATATTCTCGAATAGTAAATCAGTTATACGCATTCATATATGAGACGAAACATTCAAAGAGTGGGTTAGGATTGCCTTCCATATTGCACTAGTAGGTGAAAAACATTCCTGATTATTTGTTTTAAGGTGTTTAATTAAATCATTTATTTGAATAATGTTTATTTGCGACGCAGTTATGATAATTGATAAGAGTTGGACAACTATATCCAATCGTAATTCCGATGAATTTTTATATGGTCTTTTCACCTTCCTCGAGCATTGTAAGACATTTGTGCACCCCATCACACAAATGATCCGTTGCCCATGTAAACGTTGTTGTAACTGTGAGAGATTGGTTGACCTCCACACTCTTGAGGTACACTTATCCCAACACGGGTGGGACGAATATTATACCACTTGGAAATATCACGGTGAACCGATTCTTCTTCCTACACGAGTATCACATTCACCTAAACACCTTGACATGAATACGTTCTTAGAAGATATTTCTGTAACTAATGTCGAAACTCCACCGACTCAAACTCCTCCGACTCAAACTCCACCTGATCAAACAACGGGTCCTAATAACGAGTTTGAAGAGTTACTTAGTAGGTCCACCCAAAAGTTGCACACGCTTACCAATTTGACTACATTGGAATTTACAACAGAGATTGCACACATCAAGGTTTTAAATAAAATTAGTGATGTCGGGTTTAACCAGATTCTAGCTTGTCTCCAGAAGTTTTGTACCCGTAGTCAAGGTTTCAATTTCCCATCGTCATACTATGAAATCAAGAAGACATACAGAAAGATCGGGTTAGGATACGAATCGATTCATGCTTGTATAAACGATTGCTTTTTATATTGGGGATCAGAGGATAACAAAAAGAGGGATAATTGTCCAGTCTGCTGAGAGAGTAGATATAAAGACCCAAAGAAAACAAAGGGGAAGTTGGTTGCAAACAAGGTGGTGCGTTACTTTCCGTTAAAACCTAGACTTCAACGCATGTTCAACACAAAACACATAGCAAAGTGGATGACTTGGCATGCTACTGGAAGTCTAAGGATGGCAAGTTGAATCACCCGTGTGACGGTAAAGCATGGAAACAATTTGACATGATGCTACCTGATTTCTCTAGTGACCCTAGAAACGTTCGATTAGGGTTGGCTGCTGATGGTTTTAATCCTTACGACATTATGAGTCAAAATTACAGCATGTGGCCGGTCATATTGACAACATACAACACACCACCGTGGATGTGTATGAAAGAAACTTCTTTAATGTTGACGATGTTAATTCCCGGCCCTAAATCACCTGGAAAAGATATTGATGTTTTCTTGGCGCCTTTGATTAAAGAACTCAAAGATCTATGGAAAGGAGTCAGGACGAAAGACGCTACTACGGGTACTTATTTCGATATGAATGCGGCCCTTTTATGGACCATCAATGATTTTCCAGCTCGGGGTAGTCTTTCTGGGTGGGTTGGGCAAGGCTACTAAGCATGCCCCATTTGTAACAAGGACACTCCATCGATGGCTATCAAGAACAAAATCGTTTATGTTGGTCATAGAAGATGGTTAAGAACAAATCATTATCTAAGGAGTAAAACTTGGCAATTCCATGGTAAAGCCGAACGGAAGCCTAAACCGGGAAAGTTTACCGAAATGGATATACAGTTACAAATTAATAGCCTCTTGAGTCGTAAGCCGGGGAAGCATCCAGAAATTAAGAAAACCAACCCACCTCCTAATATAAATGTTGAATTGAATTGGACCAAGCGTTATATCTTTTGGGAGCTTGAGTATTGGCCCTTTCTTCTACTAAAACACAATTTGGATGTCATGCACATCGAAAAGAACGTGCTTGAGGCAATACTGAATATCTTGTTACAAAACGACAAATCCAAAGATACGGCAAAGGCAAGGCAAGACTTGGAAAAATTGGGAGTTTGACCCGAGTTGTGGTTAGTTACAAAAGGAAACGGGAAGTTTGAGAAGCCTCATCCAAAGTACTCTTTCACCAAAGCTAACAGGGAACTTTTTTGTAAATTCATCAAAGGAGTTAGACTACCTGATGGGTTTGGATCCAACTTTAAGCAAAAAGTCACCGCTAATTATGACAATATAACGGGCATGAAATCTCATGACTGTCATATCATGATGCAACGGTTACTTCCTTACGGAGTACAAGAATACTTGCCCAAAAACATTACAGATCCTATAAACCAGCTTTGCTTGTTTTTTAAGCAGCTTTGTTCTAGAATTTTGACGGAGGAGGACATGGTAAAAGCTAAAAACCAATTGATCAGTGTGATGATTAATTTAGAGCAAATCTTTCCTCCTGCTTTTTTTGACATAATGCCTCATTTGGTTGTACATCTACCCGATGAGGCTATTCTAGGTTCCCTCATTCGCTGCAGGTGGATGTATCCATTTGAAAGATACATGAATAAGCTAAAGAATTATGTCCGAAATAAAGCAAAGCCTGAAGGTTCTATTGCGGAGGGTTATGTTGCAGAAGAAGCATTAACTTTTTGTTCGCGTTATCTTGCTGAGGATGTCGAGACGAGATTTAACCGTCTTGACAGGAATGACGACGGTTTGCCTGACCAAAAAGATAAATTCCAGGTGTTCCGGTCCGCATGAAAACTGATGGGTAGAGTCAAAGATATTCATATGAGTTTAGATGTTACGCGGGCAGTTGTATGGTATATACTTAACAACAGTCCTGAAATCGAATCAGACATCTTGGCTTACAAAGAGTATGTTTCTTCCTTATCTATATTTAAAAAAATCTTATTTCGGGATGACTTATCCTAATATCATGAAATTTTGCAGAGAATCGCCTGATGACGTGGAAACGAGGTTTCCCACCTGGTTTAGTCACAAGGTAAATACATTAGATATATTACCTTGGAGTTATTGCTCATATATCTAAATATGTTTGCATCTCTTTCGTAGATTCGTGAAAAAAATGACAGGCGACTGTAATAAAGAGTTATTCTCTTTGGCATGTGGACATACTAGTGCATGTACATACCCCGCTTGCGTAGTTAACGGTGTGAGGTTTGTGATACATGAACGCGATAAACTTCACACCACTCAATGCAGCGGTGTTTCAACAGCCGGGCTTGATGGAGAGATGTATTATGGTCAACTCGAAGAAATTCTGAAGCTCACTTATATCGGCAACCGTGAGGTTGTGTTGTTTCGATGTAAATGGTTTGACACCATTAACCCCCCAAATTGTACGAAACGCAATAGACGTTCTTACATTGAGCAGGGCATACATCATATTTTGACTAATAAGGAATTTCACAAAAATAACCAATACATTCTTGCGACACAAGTATCACAAGTATTTTACCTTGAAGACCTTGCTAGAAAACCAAAGGGTTGGAAGGTGGTCGAACATGTTTATCATGGCGATGTTGAAGAGTCCGATCAAGATGTTATACATGGTAGCAGTTCATCACATTTTACGCTGAATGTTGGTTTGACTTGTTTGGAGGATACAAATTTGAGTTTGAATGACGAATCGGCAGAAGTGTCCGCCACACAGGTTAATGAAGACGATGATGATCTAATCAATAATGAAGATGATGACGTTGCCCATGCCCTTGATGATGATGATGCTGAAATGTCTGATGATGATGAAGTGAACCCTAAATTTGTTGAAGAAGTTTTATCTAGTGATGATTCAGATTGTGATAATTGATCTTAAGTTGTAATTTGAATGAAACAATGATTTAATCTTTAGATGTGTAATTTTTTTAATGGAATTTTTCTTATATCTTTAAATGTGTAATTTTTTTATGAATTTGTGTATTAGCATTAACCGGTCCACGAAATTGTGTGTTCATGTACTTGTTATATTACAGATGGCGTATGTAGGTGGTAGTTCACACGGTGGGGATGCTGGTGGTACTCCACCTAGACGACCTACAAAGTCCGTACCTGGCAATTGCGAAAGTAAGAAATTGTGATTTATTTTTATTTTATGTCAACTCTTATTGTTAATTTTTTTTGCTTGAATTTTCACGAATCAATAACTTCAATAACTAATCTTTGCAGGTGACCCGATACCACATATGGTTACGGTTAATACGAGCCTAAGGAGGGTGCATAGGGCGCATGGAGGACCTCTGCCAGTTACATTTGATGTTTATGATCTTAATAGCTTCCATCCGTTAGGCAATTATGCTGCGATGTTGAGCTCTCTGATGGGGGAAACAGTCCGACCACTTCCACTTGCTTGCGAGTGGGAAGAGATACCATTGCACCTCAAAACCCATATCTTTCCTACATTTGAGGTATTAATTGTTTGCGTTACATCTAGTCTTATTAACTATTTTGGTTGAAAATTGTTTGTTTATTTAAATGCATATGTTTACATGTAGACCTATTTCAACCTGACGGGTTGGTTGGATAGTCGTGAAAGTGTGACTTATGGCGGGAAAACATATGTAGTGGGAGAAAGGATAAAAACTAGAATTAACTGTAAGTTGAGGCTACTTTGGCGCAAAAATAAGAACAAGCTAAAGGCTGACTATTATCCTATCCATGATTCGCCCGAGGAAGCGGCGCTTGTACTGCCCCCATCGAGTTCTACGTGGGGCAACAGATCAGCAGGGGAGTGGCTTGATTTGTGCCGGTATTGGTCCCACCCGAATCGGGTGAGGAGAAGTGAAGTTAATACAGTTAACTGCTCGAAAAACAAGGTTTCTACACATCAAGGGAAAAAATCATTCGCTCAAGGAAGGAACGAATTTGTAAGAATTGTTATAGTTTTGTGATCATTTAAAAGTTTTTATATTGTTTATTTGTATCTTGTTATTAATTTTTTTTGGTAAAGATCTTGTTATTAATTTATTTGATATTGTATAGAAAGTCACGCATGGGGCTTACGAGGACCTTATACAAACTTGGAAGAGGGCACACACAAACAAGAATGGCATTATGTCCGAGGAAAATCAAGACAGATATGTAAGTAATTTAATTTATACATGCTTTAATAACATATTTTTATTTGTTTTTAACTTCTTTTTTTCTCTTTCTTTTTCACAGTCGAGAATGATGGCCATAAAAGAAGCGATTTCTTGCAGTGCTGAGCAGTACAAAAGTGATCAAGAAATAATTGATCTAGTAAATCCGAGCCGCAACACTCAAAATATCGTCGGCAGGGGCAGGAAGTTGTCGGGTGGTGGTACCTCATATGGATGCGGGAGTAGTTATTATAGTGGGGGAGTGACTCGAGAACAACTCTCGGAGGTACTTAGGATTCATGAGCAAGAAAAAGAGCTGTTGAGGAAGCAAACCGAGGAGGCGCAATGATATGAGCTTAAACTCATATCCTTTTATCAACAAATAACCCTAAAACATGAAGCAAAATACCAATTTATTTGGCAAAAACAGTGTTATGTGGTATGTTTGTGTTTGTGTACACTTGTGTAGGTAAAAAGATACATTTCCAAGCAAACAAAGAAAAATCAAGCTCAAATGGATGAAAAAGACAAAGAAGGATCAAAAGTGACAAGACTTTGAAGTATAAGGACCTATCTTGACAAGTTTTCAAAGTTGAAGGACTAAAAGTGCAAATATTGTGAAAGTCAAGATTCAAGTCAAACTTGGTCAACTCTCAAGTCAACTCAGTCAAAGGACCATTTTGTTCAAGAATGAAAGTTGAAGGACCAAATATGTCAAAAGAATGAAGATCCTAGCTCAAATCAACAATCTGCCAAGTACAAGGACTTATTCTGCCAACAATGGAAAGTTATTCAAAGTCAATCCATGTGTACCACATTTCAACCAATGAGAAAAGGGAAAACAAGTCACACGGATTGAGCATTAAATACCCACTCAGCCGACATGCATTAAATACCCAATCACAACAGTTGAATCCGTGTGATCAACTTTCAGCCAATCAAATTGTGACACGTGGCGTCTTCTTCATCAAAAGTTTTTACCAGGATCGCGTTTGAGCTACAAGCAATTTCATGGAAAGATTTCAACATCAAAGTTGATCATTTTGAAGAGACGAACACAATGGTGCCAATCAATTAACATATCACCCACTCAATCAAGAAACCCCAATTCCTTGTTCATACCTGCAAATGCAATTTTGCAGAATTATACACGTGGCAAGCAGGGATTGGTCCTGACACGTCACCAACCCCAACAAACTCTTCCTTCATGTCTATAAATAGTTGGATAGGACTTCATTTGTAGATGTAGCTTAAATTTGTAAAAAACACATAGTTCTTTACTTTCTTTCCCTTTCCTCCATTTTTACCCTAGCTACTCAAGAGTCTGAAAAACTCTTGAGTTAGTTAGTTAGTTACTAGCTTCCAAAAACTTTGTAACCGTTTTTCATTGAATAAATTTCAAATTCACCATTTCCCGCCAAAATTGTTCTTACCATTCCTGTTCATTACCTGCTGCTATTGGTTACTTGAGTTGTTGTTTTGTGTTTGTTATGATCATAGATTGATCATAACTGACATAAAAGGAGTTTGTTAGCTGTTCTTGAAGAATTCAGTTCATTCCTTGATTTTTGAAGAATTAAAGCAGAATGATGATTCCTGTTGAATAGTTAGCTGTTATTGTTGATTGATTGTGTCCTAATGATAAGGTGGTGGTTATCACTAGGCTAAGAGAGCTCAGCGCTCCTCTTCTTCTCAGTGGTTAACTCCAATAGGTTTTAAAGTCCTTGTTTCAATTCCTCTCAATAAGTCAACTGCATGATTTCTTTTCATAGTATAAACTTGATGGCTGCATGATAAAAGCTGATTTGAGTTGCTGATTGTTTGATTGTTGATCACTTATAGCTTAATTCTTGTTTACTTGCTATTAGTTTTGGATTCAGCTTAGACTTAGCTCATTTTTCAGTAAAATTTGGTTCTAGTATCTTTTATGGTAATTGCTGCTCTTAGTGTTCATTTGTAGTCTTAAAACATTCAATTTGGAGTATCAAGTTTGGTAGTTAAAAGCATTTGATTCAGCTTAATTCAGATCTTAAAAAGTCTTTGTAAAAAGTTTGTAACATCAGTAAAGGAGTGTTTGGGATTAGCTTAAAAAGAGTTTTCAAGTATTGAGATTTGGATTTTTAGAGTTCATTTGCAGTTAATAGGAAGTATAAAAGTGTTTTCAGTCATTTACAAGTCAAGTAGAAGGTCAAACAGGCAAATGGCATATAAAATGTTTGGGTGGATTTTATTCAGTTTTGGTTTTTAGAACTTGTGATTTTGATTTGATTAGAACTCATTCAAAACTTGATGGATTTGTGCCAAATTTGTTCTCAGCTTTAGCTTATATCATATAGAATCAGATTCCAAGAGGATTTTCTACAGTTTACAATAAGCAGTTAGGAATAAGCAAAAATCAGTTAAGCAAACTTAGAGCAAGTTTCTGTAACTTGAAAACTGGAAATCTGTATCTCCTTATCCTCTTCATAAACATGTCCATTTTTCTTCACAAATCCTCTTAAGTCATTGAGTTACATGATTTTTGAGAAAATCAGCTTTTTGAAAATAAGCTGGTCAACGCTTGGTCAACATAAGCCCATTTTTAGCTTAATTTAGATTTAGAGCTTATTACTTGATGAAAAATGTTCTAGTTTGATTTCCCATTTATTAATTGGATAGCTTAATCAGTTTCATTAAGAAAATCAAGTTGTGACTGATTAGATTTTGCTATAGCTTATTTTGTGCTTATTGATAAGCACTCATTTGCTTATTTCTCAACTTTAGCCAGTTTCCTTTGACACACGTAGCTTATTTGGGATTTTAAGAGTTTTGGAACTTGTCTCATCAAATTTGGTTGAGTAATAAGCTCAAACGAGCTTATTTTTGGTCTAAACCCGTTTTTGTCTTAAATAGTTGTTGAAATTACATATTAGTCCCTATAGTTTTAAACAGTGTGTATACTTGGCTAAACTACCATGTTTTTAGGGTTTGCACTTTGTTAGTCCTTGCAGTTTTAAAAGTTGTTACATCCAGTTAGCAAGTTGTTAATTTGTTACATTTTTGGTTAGTTGGTTATAAATTTTGCATAATTGATCCTTTTAGTTAACTGTTTTACACTTTAGGTCCCTAGATTTGTTAGAATTTATATTTCAAGCATTTATCTTTCCTAGAATTTACAATTTCAGTCCTTTTAGTTTCATATTTTTACATTTTGAGTTTTACTTGAATAAAAATTTGGAATTTGCAATTTGTTTTACATATAAGTAGGTAATATTTTTCCGTTTTGCAAGGCTTTGATTGAATTAGCAAATAGAATATCCAAGCAAGTTTAACAACCAAGAACAATTAAAAACCCGATATTGGTTGGACTTTCCATTAGCAAGAACTGAGAAAAAACGAACTGCATTATACACTATTTCAAATGGCGCCGCTGCCGGTTCTTTGACTACACGAGAGACTATCGATTGACGGTTTTCATTGGCTTTTGGGATCCGTTCACTTTGTGAACGTTATTTTTACGTATCATAAATCAAAAACAAATAAAAAATCAAAAATATAAAAATATATAAAAACTAAAAAATTAACAAAACAATTCTTTTCCTAAAGAATTGACCAAAAAAAAAAAAATCCAAAAAGCAATCTTTTTCCTAAGAGATTGCACCCAAAAATATATATTATTGGATTCTCTCGGTTTTTATGTACATATAGTATTTTCTCTTAAAAAAACTCATAAATACAAAAATATTTTCCATATATTATTATAAGTAAATACGTATACGTATAAGAACAATCAATCTACATATTCTCCATAAGTATTGCCGAGGCAATACACCGTGTTGAGGGGCGTTCCGGTCCTTGACACGTGTATCGATCAAAAAAAATAAAGCAAGAATAGATAAATACTCTCAATAAGCAACAATTCGAAGAATACGAACATTTAAGTGAATAGAAAGGCGATGTGCTATAAAATGCCATCTAAGGGTCAATAGGTACTTAAGTGCTTCGCGCCACCTAACCCCCCGTTCACTTGTAAGTATTCTAAGAAGGAAGGCTTCATTGGGGGTCTTGCACCCAAAGTAGTATATACGTATAGTGTTATTTTCTTGTGGATATTTAATATTGGAACTCGAAGAGGATAATCCATTTCTCTTCAAAGTCACACGAGAGCTTCTCTCTCATTCCTCGTATTGAGTTGCATGCTCACTCGCGGGCGTGCACAAATACCGATTGGTGTACAACCTCTTCCTCCGAAAAGGAAGAAAAAGAGAAAGAGTAAGACCACCATCGTCCACCAAGCCGATCACGAGAATCGTGCTTTGACTCCACCACAAGAAGCCATGGCTATTGATAATCGCACTTTGTATGAACGTATGCAATCCAACATTCATGGATATTCTAGTGCCATTAAGATTCCCGACTTTCCCGCTAACACATTTGAGCTACATACATCTATGATCAATATGGTTGCACAATCACCTTTCTTTGGTAAACAAAATGAGGATCCTCATGCTCACCTTAAGAGATTCCTTTCACTTTGCAATACCATTAAGCATAATGGGGTTCCACATGAGGTGATTAGGTTGATGTTAGTGTCATTTTCCTTAGAAGGAATTGCTAAGCATTGGTTAGACACCCAACCACCCGATAGTATCACCACATGGGATGGTTTCACCACTAAGTTTTTGAACAAGTTCTTTCCTCCACATAAGACTATGGCTTTGAGGACTTTAATTATGGGCTTTCAAAAAAAACCTAGTCAATCCTTTAGTGATGCTTGGGAAGAGTATAGTGAGTTGTTGAGGCGATGCCCTAATCATGGATTGGATCAAGTTCATCAAATCAACCTCTTTTATGATGGCCTTAAATCTCACCACCAAGATTCACTCAATGCTTCCGCGGGAGGGAATATTCTTCTTAAGACTTACCAAGAGGCTTTGGACATCATTGAGACTAAAGCAATGGTTCAAACAAACAATCCATTTGAAGAAAAGGTTCATGTTATCCAAAACAATTCTCAAATCCCTTGTGACAACCAACTCCTCAAGTTTCAAGAAGAGATTTTTCAAAGGATGGATAGAGAAAGTGAGAAGAATTTGCAAGTACACTTAGAAATGCTTCAAGCTTTTAAGAACTTGTCATTGAACAATTCCTCAAATAATGTGAATGCCATCACCATTTCTTGTGTTACTTGTGGAGGTCCCCATTCTTATGAACAATGTGATAAGGTGCAAGGGTATCAAGGGGAATGCTATGCTTACCAAGAGGAACATCGTGAACACTTCAAGCCTAATATCAATCCAAATAACCTTTCTTACAAATCCCAAAATTACCTTACTCCACCCGGCTTCCCACCCCAACCACCCACCCAAATTTCACAAAATCCTCCTCAAATTTTAGCAAGGAATCAAGGGCAAAGACCACCATACCAAGGAAATAACTACAAGGCACCCAATCAATTTCAACCTCAAGCAAATACCTTTTATCCACCACAATAAGGATTTAATCAACCACTTCCATTTATTCCCAATCAAGCATATGCTCCAATACCAAATCAAGCTTACCCTCAAGTTCCAAATCAAGGATATGGGATGCAAGAGACTCAAGAGTATGTTGACAAGAAAATGCGTGAAATGGAGAAGAGAATGAGTGACCAAATCAATAGGGTTTTAGTGGCGGTAAATCAAAGACCACAAGGGGCTTTACCTTCTAACACACAAACAAACCCTAGGGCCAATGTCAATGCTATTACAACAAGGAGTGGAACAACAACAAAGGATCCTTCACCTCCTAAACCTACTATTGTTCAACCCACTTGTGCTCCTACTTGTGACAAGCCTTCTACTTCTACTTCACCTCCTCAAAATGTTCCTATTCACTCAAACACACCTTCTCAACCACCTCATACTTCTCCTTTACCTTCTACACTTCCCAATGAAGAAGCTAACAAAGACAAATCTTCCACTACTACACCTATTCCACCTACACCAAAACCTACTCTTCCATATCCTTCAAGGTTGAAAAAGGACAAGTTAAAGAACAAGGATAACATCCAAGTCTCAAATTTCTTAAGGATGTTCAAGCAACTCAACATCAATATATCCTTTGCGGAAGCTCTTGCTTATATGCCAAAGTTTGCTAAGATGTTCAAGGATTTGCTCTCAAACAAAGAAAAATTGGTTGATTTGCCCAACACATCCCTTAATGAAAATTGTTCCGCGGTGTTACTTAAAACCTTACCAACAAAACTTGGAGATCCGGGGCGCTTCTTGATACCTTGTAATTTTCCCGGTGTTGAAAATTGCATGGCTTTGGCGGATCTAGGGGCGAGCATAAACCTCATGCCTTTATCGGTTTGGAAACAACTATCTCTTCCCGAGCTCACTCCCACTAGGATGACTCTTGAACTAGCCAACCGAACCATAGCTCACCCCGTAGGTATAGCGGAAGATGTGTTTGTAGGTGTGGATAAGTTTACCTTTCCGGCCGACTTTGTAGTGGTCGATTATGACATGGATCCTAGAGTGCCTTTGATTGTTGGTAGACCGTTTTTGAGAACGGGTCGTACCTTGATAGATGTGGCGGAAGGAGAATTAATTATGAGAGTAGAAGATGAGAGAGTGGTGTTTAAGTTAGGGAAAGTTTGTGATAGAAAAGAGGTTAAGGAGTCTAGACCTTGTGAGACTATTAACATTGTGGATGTGCTAGATGAAGTGTGTAATGAACACTTTCATGATGCTTGTAAGAGTGCTAGTGATGAGATACCCCATGTTGAAACCGTGGCCTCAATTGCTCCCTCTTTAACACCTTTTGGAGAGAGTGATTTCCTCTTGGAGGAATTTGAGTCCAACTTTCTTGGTGATGATGATTCTCCCATTAATTGGGAAGAAGATATTCTTACGATCCAAAAGTTGCTCAATGAGGACCCTATTCCTTCTCCTATTCCACAAGAGATTACCATTGAGGAACCTACCATAGTACAACCTTCCATAGAGAGTCCACCTCCCATTGAACTTAAGGACCTTCCATCCCACTTAGAATATGCTTTCTTAGAGGGCAAAGACCAATTACCGGTGATTATTGCTAAAGAGTTGAAAGATGATGAGAAAGAGCAACTTATTGAAGTTCTTAAGAAACATAAGAAAGCTTTAGCATGGAAAATATCCGACATAAGGGGAATTGATCCACATTTTTGTACTCACAAAATCCTTATGGAGGATGATTATAAACCCGCCATTCAAAACCAAAGGAGAGTTAACCCAAAAATTCATGAGGTTATTAAGAAAGAAGTGATTAAACTCTTAGATGCGGATATGATTTACCCCATTTCCGACTCTCCATGGGTTAGCCCGGTTCATTGTGTTCCAAAGAAGGGTGGAATCACCGTGGTGCCTAATGAGAACAATGAGCTTATTCCCACGAGACTTGTGACCGGTTGGAGAGTTTGCATTGATTATAGAAAACTCAATGAGGCAACTAGGAAAGACCATTTCCCGCTTCCCTTTATGGATCAAATGCTTGAACGCTTAGCGGGAAATGAGTACTATTGTTTTCTTGATGGCTTTTCGGGTTATTTACAAATACCCATTGACCCTAAGGATCAAGAAAAGACCACATTCACTTGTCCCTACGGTACATTTGCTTACAAGAGAATGCCTTTTGGCTTATGTAATGCACCGGGGACGTTTCAAAGGTGCATGATGGCGATTTTCCATGACATGATAGAGCAAACCATGGAGGTTTTTATGGATGACTTTTCCGTATTTGGAAACTCCTTTAGCTCATGTCTCATCAATCTTGAGAGAATGCTTAAGCGTTGTGAGGAAACACGTTTGGTGCTTAATTGGGAGAAATGTCACTTTATGGTGAAAGAGGGGATTGTTTTAGGACACAAGATATCCAATAAGGGATTAGAAGTTGATCGAGCTAAAATTGATGTGATTGCTAAGCTTCCCCCACCCACCTCGGTTAAAGGTGTGAGGAGTTTCTTAGGTCATGCTGGATTTTATAGGCGCTTTATACAAGATTTTTCTAAGATAGCTAGACCGATGACTCACCTCTTGGAGAGAGGCTCCTTTCATTTTTAACCAAGATTGTTTAGACTCTTTTGAGACTCTTAAGGAAAAATTGACTAAGGCTCCCGTTTTGGTTTCTCCAAATTGGGAATTACCTTTTGAGCTTATGTGTGACGCTAGTGATTATGCGGTGGGGGCCATCTTAGGACAAAGAGTTAATAAGCATTTTCAACCTATACACTATGCGAGTAAAACCATGACCGGTGCACAACTTCATTACACTACCACGGAAAAAGAGTTGCTTGCTATAGTATATGCTTTTGAGAAGTTTAGACCATATCTTGTGCTTTCCAAAACCATAGTGTATACGGATCATTCCGCTCTCAAGTATCTTATGACAAAACAAGATGCTAAGCCGAGGCTTTTGAGATGGGTTTTATTGCTTCAAGAGTTTAAGATAGAGATTCGTGATAAGAAAGGGGCCGAGAATTTAGCGGCGGATCATTTGAGTAGACTTGAGCATCCTTTTCAAGGAGATTTCCCACATCAAGAAATCAATGAATCCTTTCCATTAGAGGAGCTCATGTCTATCTCTTCCCAAGAGGATGCCACACCTTGGTTTGCGGATATAGCAAACTATCTTGTGGGCAATGTGCTTATTGAGGGTCTTACTTATCAACAAAAGAAAAAGTTTCTTAAGGAAGTTAAGTATTACTTTTGGGATGATCCATATCTTTTTAGGCAATGTGCGGACCAAATCATTAGACGGTGTGTAGATGGGCCCGAGGCATTTAAGATTTTAGAGGCGTGTCATAAAGGACCTACGGGTGGACATTTTGGGCCTAACTACACCGCCAAGAAAGTCTTTGATTCGGGTTACTATTGGCCTTCCATTTACAAAGATGCCCAAGAAATGGTGAAATTTTGTGATGTTTGTCAAAGACAAGGAAAAATTACACAACGTGATGAGATGCCACAAAATTTTATCCAAGAGTGTGAGATATTTGATGTATGGGGCATCGATTTCATGGGACCTTTTCCATCCTCCAAGGGAAACAAGTATATACTTGTGGCGGTGGATTATGTGTCCAAATGGGTGGAGGCTAAAGCCTTACCTACCAATGATGCTAGAGTGGTTGTAAAGTTTTTGAAACAATTGTTTGCTAGATTTGGTGTACCTCGGGCCATCATAAGTGATCGTGGTACGCACTTTTGTAATGATCAATTCACGAGAGTTATGAAGAAATATGGAGTGAATCATAGACTTTCTACCGCGTATCACCCTCAAACAAATGGTCAAACCGAGGTCACAAATCGTGGTTTAAAGAGGATTTTAGAGAGAACGGTGGGAGAGCATCGAGCTTCTTGGTCGGATAAGCTTGATGATGCTTTGTGGGCGTTTAGGACGGCTTTTAAAACACCAATTGGTTGTACGCCTTATAGGCTTGTCTATGGAAAAGCGTGCCACCTCCCATTTGAGTTAGAACATAAGGCATCTTGGGCTCTCAAGTGGGCTAACTTTGATTTAAACCAAGCCGGTTCACATAGGAAAGATCAACTCAATGAGATGGATGAGTTGAGAGCCAATGCCTATGAGAATTCTTTGCTTTACAAGGAAAAGACTAAGAAATTGCATGGTGCTAAGATCAAGAATCGTGAGTTCAAAGTTGGAGAGCCGGTTCTCCTCTTTAACTCAAGATTGAAGCTTTTTGCGGGCAAGCTTAAGTCGAGATGGTCCGGTTCATTCACTATTGCTCAAGTGTTTCCATATGGAACTCTTGAGTTGTCCCAACCCGATGGTCCAAATTTTAAAGTGAATGGTCACCGTGTTAAACATTACTTTGGGGAGGACATTTCCGTTGAAATGGTCCAAGAGGTCCCCATTTTCCCCATGAATTAATTCATTGAGGGACGAGTCGAGCTAGAGACTCATTAACTCAAGCATCGTATAACTAGGTTTAGAGTGTTGTAGGTTAGAAATAAAGGTATAGACTTGGAGATAAGTGTAGGGGAGACCTTCTTTTGTCTTCATGATTGTTTGTAGGGTTGCTCACTCATCTCATGCTTTGGAAGCTTATGGAGGAGGCCCTTGTATCCGGTTCACTTCGTTACTATAGTGATTTTTCATTGACACCTTGTGCTTAAACATGATTTCACTAATAGTTGACCTTTCCTTAACTTGGGTTAAGCAAAGTCTATTCATTGTCATAAGTGTAGGGGAAGTTTTAATACTTCCATGCTCTTAAACATTGAGGACAATGTTTAGCTTAAGTGTAGGGGGGTCTTCTATCGAAGTGACCTTACCTAGAACTTGTCATTGTCTTGCATGATAACATGGAAAATTGAATTTTCAACATTTTTCAAATTTTTGATCTACTTTGGCCAACAAAAATATGCATTCATAATTTTTGCATCTATTGATTTTCATTTGCATAACACATTTGCATTGTATATATCTTTTCTTTTATTTTTCATCAAAAATATATAAAAAGGAAAAAAAATATAAAATAAAACATGGTTTTAACAAGTTTAGATTTCTTTGACATATTAGGCCCGCCATGGATATTTTGACTCAACCCGAGTTTGCTTATTTTAGCATTCTCTAGCTAGTATCCTTAACCATGTAGTCCTTCATTGGACTATTAGGCTAAGCATCCACCAATCTCATTATTTGAGATTTTAAATTTGTAGAGAATGGGAAATGATAGAGTTGAAGCAAGTGTAAAAGGGCTAGATAGACTTCATGGCAATTACTTGTGGCTAAACCCTTCTCTTCTTTATCTCTACTTTCTTCGCATGTATATAATTGTTAATAAATAATCAAGTACGGTTTTAATTGGTTTGTAATCTCTTATGCATTTTTGGCTAATCATTTATGGTTGATATGAGTACGTCTTAAGATTCTAAGTTAGCACGTTTTATGTGTACTAGACTTATGTCATGCTTCATATTTAGCGGGTGTTTTTCCTTTTCTTCTTTTCAAATTTCTTTGTGAGGAATAAAGAAAAATAAGAGCGGCTTATGAAAAAAATGAGTGGCTAGAAAAAAAAGAAAAAGAAAAAGAAAAGAAATAAAATAAAATAATGCGAGACTCCCAAGAGGGGCAGTGTGGTGTTAATTATAGTGACTATTGAGTTCCAATATTACCTTGACGGGTTGCAGGGATTCAATAGATTGCTCTAATCCAATATTGCCTTGACGGGTTGCGGGATTGAAGATCCAAAGTCTCAAAAAGATGGCGGATGTAAATTATTGCGTGAGTTTTATTTTTCTCTCCTTAGCGAGTGTGTAGCTACTTATGAAAGCATGACATGAGGATTTTACACATAAGGCGAATGACTTATTACTCTTGAAACGGACTTATATTAATTGTGAGCGGTTTTTCAAGTAATGGATGAGAGGATTACTTAGGATTAAAACCGTGCTTCCTTATTTTTGGATTTTACACTTCTTATACTTCACACTTGAATAAATGACAAATTTGCCCACAAGCAATTTGCTCAAATAATAACCGGTTCCACATTTAATTGTCATGAATAAGTTGATGCACTTTTTACTTGTGAATGCAATGATCCCATTTTTAAGCTTGGTATGGGGAAAGTGAAACTTGAGGGTGATAAATGTCCATGGTACCCAAGCCCTAATCTAAGCCATTGAATTCTTTATGAGTTATTTCCATCAAAACCATTTCAAGAAAAATAAAAAAGATATAGATAGAATTGTATTTTGTTCATTGCATTATTAAAAGTCAAAATCATGCATCATTTAGTTTAGAGTAGTGAAGATGCATCTCATATGGCCAAGGTGGATTAATTACGAGGGAAATGTAAATTTGAGCTTTAATATATAATATTGCATGAGGACATGACAATGTTCAAGTGTAGGGGAATTTGATATGAGCTTAAACTCATATCCTTTTATCAACAAATAACCCTAAAACATGAAGCAAAATACCAATTTATTTGGCAAAAACAGTGTTATGTGGTATGTTTGTGTTTGTGTACACTTGTGTAGGTAAAAAGATACATTTCCAAGCAAACAAAGAAAAATCAAGCTCAAATGGATGAAAAAGACAAAGAAGGATCAAAAGTGACAAGACTTTGAAGTATAAGGACCTATCTTGACAAGTTTTCAAAGTTGAAGGACTAAAAGTGCAAATATTGTGAAAGTCAAGATTCAAGTCAAACTTGGTCAACTCTCAAGTCAACTCAGTCAAAGGACCATTTTGTTCAAGAATGAAAGTTGAAGGACCAAATATGTCAAAAGAATGAAGATCCTAGCTCAAATCAACAATCTGCCAAGTACAAGGACTTATTCTGCCAACAATGGAAAGTTATTCAAAGTCAATCCATGTGTACCACATTTCAACCAATGAGAAAAGGGAAAACAAGTCACACGGATTGAGCATTAAATACCCACTCAGCCGACATGCATTAAATACCCAATCACAACAGTTGAATCCGTGTGATCAACTTTCAGCCAATCAAATTGTGACACGTGGCGTCTTCTTCATCAAAAGTTTTTACCAGGATCGCGTTTGAGCTACAAGCAATTTCATGGAAAGATTTCAACATCAAAGTTGATCATTTTGAAGAGACGAACACAATGGTGCCAATCAATTAACATATCACCCACTCAATCAAGAAACCCCAATTCCTTGTTCATACCTGCAAATGAAATTTTGCAGAATTATACACGTGGCAAGCAGGGATTGGTCCTGACACGTCACCAACCCCAACAAACTCTTCCTTCATGTCTATAAATAGTTGGATAGGACTTCATTTGTAGATGTAGCTTAAATTTGTAAATAACACATAGTTCTTTACTTTCTTTCCCTTTCCTCCATTTTTACCCTAGCTACTCAAGAGTCTGACAAACTCTTGAGTTAGTTAGTTAGTTACTAGCTTCCAAAAACTTTGTAACCGTTTTTCATTGAATAAATTTCAAATTCACCATTTCCCGCCAAAATTGTTCTTACCATTCCTGTTCATTACCTGCTGCTATTGGTTACTTGAGTTGCTGTTTTGTGTTTGTTATGATCATAGATTGATCATAACTGACATAGAAGGAGTTTGTTAGCTGTTCTTGAAGAATTCAGTTCATTCCTTGATTTTTGAAGATTTAAAGCAGAATGATGATTCCTGTTGAATAGTTAGCTGTTATTGTTGATTGATTGTGTCCTAGTGATAAGGTGGTGGTTATCACTAGGCTAAGAGAGCTCAGCGCTCCTCTTCTTCTTAGTGGTTAACTCCAATAGGTTTTAAAGTCCTTGTTTCAATTCCTCTCAATAAGTCAACTGCATGATTTCTTTTCATAGTATAAACTTGATGGCTGCATGATAAAAGCTGATTTGAGTTGCTGATTGTTTGATTGTTGATCACTTATAGCTTAATTCTTGTTTACTTGCTATTAGTTTTGGATTCAGCTTATACTTAGCTCATTTTTCAGTAAAATTTGGTTCTAGTATCTTTTATGGTAATTGCTGCTCTTAGTGTTCATTTGTAGTCTTAAAACATTCAATTTGGAGTATCAAGTTTGGTAGTTAAAAGCATTTGATTCAGCTTAATTCAGATCTTAAAAAGTCTTTGTAAAAAGTTTGTAACATCAGTAAAGGAGTGTTTGGGATTAGCTTAAAAAGAGTTTTCAAGTATTGAGATTTGGATTTTTAGAGTTCATTTGCAGTTAATAGGAAGTATAAAAGTGTTTTCAGTCATTTACAAGTCAAGTAGAAGGTCAAACAGGCAAATGGCATATAAAATGTTTGGGTGGATTTTATTCAGTTTTGGTTTTTAGAACTTGTGATTTTGATTTGATTAGAACTCATTCAAAACTTGATGGATTTGTGCCAAATTTGTTCTCAGCTTTAGCTTATATCATATAGAATCAGATTCCAAGAGGATTTTCTACAGTTTACAATAAGCAGTTAGGAATAAGCAAAAATCAGTTAAGCAAACTTAGAGCAAGTTTCTGTAACTTGAAAACTGGAAATCTGTATCTCCTTATCCTCTTCATAAACATGTCCATTTTTCTTCACAAATCCTCTTAAGTCATTGAGTTACATGATTTTTGAGAAAATCAGCTTTTTGAAAATAAGCTGGTCAACGCTTGGTCAACATAAGCCCATTTTTAGCTTAATTTAGATTTAGAGCTTATTACTTGATGAAAAATGTTCTAGTTTGATTTCCCATTCATTAATTGGATAGCTTAATCAGTTTCATTAAGAAAATCAAGTTGTGACTGATTAGATTTTGCTATAGCTTATTTTGTGCTTATTGATAAGCACTCATTTGCTTATTTCTCAACTTTAGCCAGTTTCCTTTGACACACGTAGCTTATTTGGGATTTTAAGAGTTTTGGAACTTGTCTCATCAAATTTGGTTGAGTAATAAGCTCAAACGAGCTTATTTTTGGTCTAAACCCGTTTTTGTCTTAAATAGTTGTTGAAATTGCATATTAGTCCCTATAGTTTTAAACAGTGTGTATACTTGGCTAAACTACCATGTTTTTAGGGTTTGCACTTTGTTAGTCCTTGCAGTTTTAAAAGTTGTTACATCCAGTTAGCAAGTTGTTAATTTGTTACATTTTTGGTTAGTTGGTTATAAATTTTGCATAATTGATCCTTTTAGTTAACTGTTTTACACTTTAGGTCCCTAGATTTGTTAGAATTTATATTTCAAGCATTTATCTTTCCTAGAATTTACAATTTCAGTCCTTTTAGTTTCATATTTTTACATTTTGAGTTTTACTTGAATAAAAATTTGGAATTTGCAATTTGTTTTACATATAAGTAGGTAATATTTTTCCGTTTTGCAAGGCTTTGATTGAATTAGCAAATAGAATATCCAAACAAGTTTAACAACCAAGAACAATTAAAAACCCGATATTGGTTGGACTTTCCATTAGCAAGAACTGAGAAAAAACGAACTGCATTATACACAATTTCACGCAACAACGGGCTAATTTGGCCCATATGTATGCTAGTGTGGCGCAACAAAATGCTTAGGTAAACAACGCCCGCCTAAGTCATTTAATTTCTCATTATACTTCACATGTGGGTCGAGGGTATACCGGACCTAATAACCTTTTTGTACCGCCACCCCCAATTCTCTTCTATGCCTGGCATGTCTCAGTTCCCTGGTATGCCTCAGTTCCCTGGTATGCCTCAGGTCCCTGTTATGCCCCAGTTCCGTGGTATTTCTCCCCCTCCCGGATTTCCATATAATGCTCCACTCAACCCACTCCAACCTTCATTTACCCAAAATAACAGTTTCAACAACTGTAATCGACCCGTTGTCAACACCACTGGCCCCTCGAGTTCTAACTCTCGGGAAAGTCCCAACTATACCGTCAGCCTAAATCCTTATCAAAATGATACTCGGACCGTCGACGAGTTGGCTTAAGATCTTAAGAATGCCAATAACATGTCCGATAATGAGCTAATTAACTCGGATGCTGATGAGGGGGATGATGAGGGGGATGATGATCAGGCCGGGGACTATTCAGATTAGGAGTTGTTGTTGGTTTTAGACTTTTTATTTTGTGTAATAACTTAAGACTTGTTAAATTATGAAACATGGATTTATTGTGATGTGTAATAATTTTAGACTTGTTACATTTGTGAAATAAGGATTTGGTGAAATGTATTCTAACGTTTTGGCTATTTAACGTATTGTAAATTATTAGTATTGTACTGTTTAGTGATTTGTAATATTGTGGATTTGTTGAAATATAGATTTTTTTTCCGGAAAAATGCTAGAAAAAAATCTGGAAACAAGCTGCACAATGCAGTTTTTTTTTGCCCAGGCACCATTTAGGGTCGAAATTTCGACCCTAAACATATAGTTAGGGTCGAAAATTTGACCCTAAACTTATAGTTAGGGTCGAAATTTCGACCCTAAGTCTTAGGGTCGAAATTTTCGACCCTAAATTTTGACTCTAAACCCTACCCGCACACATGATTTCTGCAAAGAAAATTAATAAAAAATGTTTAGGGTCGAAATTTTCGACCCTAAACTTGAAAATCTTTTCGACCCTAATTTATTAAATTAAAAAAAAACGTTTTCACAATGTTTTTTTAATTTACACGTGGATAATATTTAGGGTCGAAAATTTCGACCCTAAATTTGAAAGAGGATTTCGACCATAATTTAATAAATTAAAAAAAAAAAACGTTTTCACAATGTTTTTCTAATTTACACGTGGATAATATTTAGGGTCGAAAATTTCGACCCTAAATTACAAAGGGTTTCGACCCTAAATGTTGGTTAAAAAGCTTGCTGAAAAGTGGTGGGCCCCTTTTTTTCGACCCTAAAATACATAGGGTATTTCGACCCTAATTTTTTAGGGTCAAAATTTTTGGGTCGAACGGTTAGGGTCGAATATTTCGACCCTAAAATTTAGGGTCGAATACCCTTTGTATTTAGGGTCGAAATTTTCGACCCTAAACCTTGATTTTGTTGTAGTGCGTCCGAAACTGAGGTATTTCTGGTTTGCTATTTTGTAACTGTCTTAGATCTTAGCTTTTCATGTATCACTGTAAAAATGTGAAAGTAACCTTTGTATATGTTTTTTGGTTGCAGGTTTTGTTTGAAACGGGAATATTTGGAATCTATATATTCTTAGAGTTTCAGAATTAACTATTTCTTCTTGTTGAGTTTCATAATTAGCTACATCTTTTCTTCTTGTTTATGTTAAGTAATTTCTTAACTTCAATATGATAAAAAAAATTAAGGCTTTATATTTTTTCTTTTGTTGACTTGTAATACTAATTAAAAAAAAAGTTATTATGTTTATGAGATGCTTTCTTTAGATTTTATGAGTTGTTATGACTGCATATAAATTTACCCTAGCAAATGCTAAGTCGAATAAACAAAATATTAGTTGTGTATATATATTTCACATAGTATAAGTATATAGCACACAAAAACATTGAGATTTTTAATTACTATAGCATATTTTTATTAATCCTCTCTTGATTATGTTAGTTGAATGTGTTGTTTGTTTAAGTAAAACCTAAAAATGAATGTCATAATATTTTTTATTTGGATTAGCAAAAATATAATATATAATGACCGAAACAAAATATTTTAGTTGGAAAAGATTGAAGACTCAAACGAGGTCAACTACTTGAAACCGAGAAGAAGCGGATGCATGGCATGTTTAAGCGGGTAAAACGTCGTGTTTGAAGAAATGCTTGACCAATATTCCCTTTGTCTGAAGATTTTGAGAAATTGATGGGTTATTATAAAACAATTTGGATTTAGTTTTCGACATTGTGTTGTTAGTGAAATTGTGTTTTTGAAAAGCAAATGATGCTGCAAGCTACGTGTTTTGCTATATATATTTGAAGATCTGTTAGAGATTTATGTGTTTCTGTGGTTGATTTACGTATTCTTGTTAATGAGTTTTCTTGAAGATGAGATTGTTCGTACTTTGACGGAGCAACTCAATCATTTATATGGTTGATTTATGTATTTATTGTTGGAAAATGTTTATAAAATATGTTTTTTTAATACTTTGGACATAATCTTATATATGTATATGTTATATATATTCATAATACTTAGTAGCTTTGCGTTCTCCTCGAAGAGAGCTTCGCAACGAACTAAAGTATGTCCAATATGGAGTTAATATGAATGAGATATCGTGTCTTAAAGTGGAGTCACGTGAAACACCAACTTTTGGAAAAATGTTTGTCCCACATCGCCAAAAACATGAATTGAAATCATGTTTATAAAGAAATTTTGGTTTCTACCCTTCAATATTCATTTGTGGGTTTTTACTCCCACGCCTACGCGCGCGGGGGTGCAGAAAGTGAGAGCATGAGCGCGCAAGACCTGCAGATATGAATGCAGCTCCGAAATTCGCCTGGGTGCGGGTAGATTTCGGTATCTTTTTTGCTGCAAATTCCAGAAAATTCGGTAATCTATTTTAGGAATAGATTTAGGATAAATTTGTGTTTATAATTGATTTGCAAATCGTGTTATAGAAATAACATATTTGTCAGAATATTTTATATGCAACATAATATTTTGTCTTGGTGACCAAGGAAAATTTTCACTATATAATAAATCTGTCTCATTCAGTTCTATCATGAGAAAAAAACGCAGCTTTTGTAACTCAATTACAAGACAGTTTTTCCGGCAGTTCGTCGATCAGAAACAGAGAAGGCTTCCGTGATCTTTCAGGCAAGTTTGTCTAGTCCGGCTGTACAGCTTTAGACGTTGTACCCTAGGAAACATACGAAGAATCTGTTTCAAGGGAAGCGTGTTAAACACGTGTCTCGTCTTAGTTTACTGCTTTCTTTATAACTGTTATTATTTTTTATCTTTATATTCTGTTAGTTTTGTTAATTGTAATCTGATTTATTAAAAGTATACACCGTTTCCTATATTTATGTGGTTGAATTTCTCTTTTTATCCTTTAGAGCACAGGGCACGGGCAATTTTTTGTTGGCGCCGTGGGAAAACGCAAGCCGAAAACGCCACAAACCACACCCTGAATCGCGTTTTTGTGTCTCACGCCTAGGGGACGGCGCGTTTTCGCGCGAAAACGCGACACGAAAACGCGAAAACCGTATCATGTCTCGCATTTTCGTGTAACTATTTTTATTTTTTTAGAAAAGTAGGCCCAATTTGTTCCTCATGGCTCAAGCCAACCAAGGAGGGTGATTTTTGGTGTTGTGGAGGTTGTGATGTGGTAGGATCATTTTAGCCAACATTAATCATATTGTAAGAAATTTTTGATGTTTTTCCACGGCTTGAGCCGACTGCATATTGTGCTTTTACATATATACCAAAAAAATAAATTTATACTTAGTATTTTATACTTTATTTTATTTACATTCATAGTTGATCAATGTTTATTTTTTATTTTTTAGATATTGGCAAAAATTTCTTATTTGAATAATGATATTTATGTGACTAAGAACATTGGGTACAATAATGTGGTGTCGTAGTTAAAAGTGATGGTATAACTGACACGTAAGTTATGACATCAAAATGCTATGACACCATTTTATAGGATAGCATTGAGCCGTTGTAAAAGTGGTGTGGTAGAGGTAAAATGTAGTATAGTGAGTCCACATATACCCCACTTTATTATATAAAAGTAAAAAAAAAAAAATCAAAAACGCAAGTCTATGTGGGTTGGGGAGTACAACACGAGCCCTTACGCCGTCATGTCAAGTGCGGTGCATCGCACCAATTAAAAGATACGACGCGAGTTAACAGCCAACCGTAGCATTGGCTCTAAAGAATAATACTGTATGAGTTCGAGAGAGAAGGCCACAAAATGAAGATATGTGGCATTAACAACACGTTCAAGGTAAAGTGTATATAGCATAAAATGTCGCTTTATTTAATAAACTTATTGGTGTCTACGTTATAAATGACCGATCATCAGCAAACAACTAGTAGCATAACAATTTTTAGAAAATGATGCAAGTGTTACATATGAGGAGTCCAAACTCCAAACTGTGATTTATTTATGACTCACATTTTTTTATACTGTTGAACAGCCGAGTATTATCATCGGCGAATTTAGGCATGCACGTGCATAGTGGTCCTCTCTTATGCGTCTCGGAGTTCTCATAGACCTTAGACTACATACATGAGGGAAACTATGATGCTCGACTAAAACCCGAGCTAGAGCAACTCGTGATGCTATTCTTGCGTCTTCCCGGGGTTTTTAGTACTTAAATGTATTAGGTGGCTACGTGTGAGAAGACACCGTCCTTCATGGTATGGGATACAAAGTTTTTTTTTTGAAACAGCATCAGTTTTATAAAACTTGAAATAAAGTTATAATACAGATAGATCATATAACTAACACTATAAGAGCTGGAAAATCACTAACTCATCCATCACGAGGCATGAAGTTGAATTCGTTAGAGGCCCCAAAACCCACATAGTTCAAAATGATTACTCAACATCGCACATCTATCACATGACTATACTAAAAAATTCACGACCCCGCCGTACAGAAAATACACATCACTACTTTCTTCATAGGCCACCTAAGACCGATTACTTACTCATTACTATACTTTTGGAACATCGATGTATGATACTTTTCCACCATATTATGTAATTTAAAAAGGAGTAGTGGAAACTTGGTACAAAATTTTCTTTCAACTCAGTCTCATTTTTTCCCGATTGTTGCAACAATACATTCGAGTCTTTGTGGGTTTTAAATTGAAGTACACATACTCATGCAGAAGTAAGTGGCCTAATCCGATTAATGAGAAATGCACAAAACCAACAAGGACCTGGAGGTATATTGCCGCAACACATGGGAAAAAAAGAGACCGAGTTGGAGGAAAATTCCGTACCAAGTTTCCGCTACTAGTTACTAAATTATAGAGTGGCAAAGTATGAAGCATCGATCGATAGAGAAAGTCCGAAGTCCAAAAGTACTATCACTGAGTTACTATTGGTTCTTGATTTTGTATTACCATATGAAACAAATTAGTTTGAATCAAATAAGACTATTAGATAATATTCTATGATACATCTGATAATTGTCCATTTCTTCTAACTAGTTTGGATCAATACTAGTATATATACCAGGGAGTATACTAGAAAACCGAGGTTAGACCATTTTTATTTTTTTTAGAACGGCAAATGTTAGTGGTTAGTGGGTCGAGTCGTGCAATGACATCTAAGAAGAAGAATGTTTTCTTCGAACTCTCGTCTAGTTATCTAAAATGAAATTGGGATTCAAATAACTCCAAATGAGAATGGGTATAGTATTTTCATAATATTGTTTGTTTAAGCTGTATACAATACATGGGTCGTTAATCACATCTGTTAAATTGTAAATTTCATATATAAGTAGATAAATTTCTTTTTGTCTATTATTTCTTACAAATCAACAAATCAGGCTATCAGCAACAACGATCTTATGCGACTCTGACTTTTCTTTGATACGTCATTCTCTCTTCAGCGACCTAGTGCGACCTATTTGCCCCAAAAAGGCGACCTACTGCAACCAAGTTCAATTTTTTAATATATATCTTTTTATTAAAATAATTATTTAAATAAAATAAAAACATTATAATAATATTTATACTTAAATATTATTAAAAAAACGATTAAAAAAGACTTAATTAAAAATAAAGAAGGTAAAATGTTTATATGAAACTAATTTTAAAAATGATCAAATTAATATATGTTGTGAAGAATTAAACAAATGTCATTATATTAAACTTTGGAAATTTTTTACAAATTTTATCTAATTAAAACTAATATAATTTATCAAAAAATAAATAAAAAGAAACTATATAAAAAGAATAAAAAAAGAAAGAAAACAAATGACCGAATGGGCAAATAATGTGCGCGAACGAATTGGTCCATTCAATCGGTCACATCAAATCGCCGCAACAGAAACGACCTGCTTCGAATTCGGTCGACCGATTCGGCGATCGAACCGTCGCGGGTAGCCTCAAATCTCTTACGTGACGAATCATGGGTAAAGGCTTGATGAGAGAGATACCACATGATAAAAGCAATAGAAGTCAGAGGCCTTCAATGTGTTATGTACCTACTAGTTATTGGCTCAGAGCCTCAGACTCTTTGGTAATAGACATATCTTTCTCTACAAACTTATGTAAAAAAACTAATTACGAAGCAAGCCTGATCCACTAGTGAGTTTACAAGAATAGACCAAATTTTCAACATTTACCAATCTAGACCTATCTGACACACATCACTTTTGACACTTTCTTATTGGACCATTTATGTATAATTTCTCATG
The DNA here is from genome assembly GCA_025667525.1 of Glebionis coronaria. Taxonomy (NCBI): domain Eukaryota; kingdom Viridiplantae; phylum Streptophyta; class Magnoliopsida; order Asterales; family Asteraceae; genus Glebionis; species Glebionis coronaria. The sequence continues at coordinate 243,083 of JANFOE010000656.1, read as the reverse complement.
TGATTTAGATCTATGTTTATCTTATCCACTCACCATCTTTTATACCTACAACATATCATCTTCTTTGTCACACATTCTATTTATACCTCCTTTTATTATTCACCTTCTAGCTTTATTTTAAAACAAATTACTCACCTTCTCCCTCACACTCCTTATCGTCATTCTCATTATTCCCGATCAACCACAGCCCGCCACCATCACACCATCACCAGCACCTCCCATTAAATCAGATGTGTAACATTAAATTTGTCAAAATATATTGTATGGCTTAACCGGCGCACAAACACCTATGCACCATGCGCACATGCCTTACATATGCATCGTATGCACCAAGTGCATCATGCATCACGGCGCACAATAAGCATAACCGCGCACACACATAGAATCACGACGCACAAGTAAGTAAAACCATGCGCATACATCTTATGCGCCGAGATGCATAACTACTTTCATATGCATAATTCACATTTGGCGCGCATATAGTTTTTGCATCCGGCGCATTTTGTAATTTTACAATGCACGAGGCGGACATAATCCGGCGCACAATGTATATTCAGGCGCTTTAGTGAATAGCCATAGGATTATTACATCCAAGTATCCAACGGTTATTATGAAAAGGTTCATTTTAGTAAAGTTTTAATGCGCCGACCAGTTTCGTAATTTACTCTCGAAAAAGACCAGTTTCGTAATTTACTCTATGTAAAATCATCATAAATTCATACGACTTTATTGTGTTTTTACTATGTTAAATAAAAGGATCGATTTAGGATTCCACGGTTAGCTAAACAAAGTTCAAATGTAGATATATGTCGCAAAGAATGAACATCTTGCAGCATGATCTGATTCAATTCGACACAAACATCATGCATGCATGTTTCGTAATTTAAGCTTGACCACGTCAAAAGAAAAAAAAACTTGAAACTAAACAATGATGGAAGAACGATGATCACGTTTAGAGCTCGGCGATTATTGCTTTTCATAAGTTATTTTGTTCTTTGTTTTAGGTCGTGATGAAAATTACGTATAAGACTCTATCCGTAAAATGGTGGCCGCCGGAGTCAGTCGATCTACGAATGAAACGCGTCCCCGTGCTACCTCCAATAACGCGTCCCACAATGGTTCTTTGTAGGAACTCGTTCGTATACTCAACCGAGTCATCTGACTATGGTTATAGGTTTGTGTGTGACTACTTTATTGAAAACAAAATGTGAGGTATATATGTGTTTAGGGGTACTATGTTTTTTATTGTGACTCGGGATGTCTTCATTACATTAAGTTGGCCATAAAGAATGTTATAGAGAAAGAATTATGAGTTGAAATTTATTTGAAATTTATTTGACTATTCATCTATTTGGCTTTGAAGGTTATGAGCCTTCTTGGACCCGGACTCACACTACACAAACACCAATCAAAATGGCAGATTTAGTTTTCAATGCGTGTGTTTATTAAGGAAACTGATACACATTTGATAGTTACATCCTATTCTATTTATACTAGACATGTGCTGGAAATATAGTGGTGAACATGTACCACTTCTTCCTAGAAAACAAGAAACTAACTACTCCAACAATAGGGCACTCTCCTAATACTAGGTCAAGCTGTGGACTACCCACTGACCTTTGACCCATTAAACTGAGCTGACCAATCAAGATTACCCAATAATCACCCCCGTAATCTTGAATCCTCCATGGTCTCGGTCCTACAATCACAGTCATGAACACGGTCTCGATCACATACTAATTGCTCGATCTCTTCATACTTTAAATCTCCACGTACATACAAAGGAACAATCCTTGATACTTGCTTTCTTGTGATTACCTCCTATTACGTAAATCCACGTGCTCAAAGTTCTTGCTAAACTTTCTGAGTTCTAAACACGGTATTAATTATTTGCTAAAATACCGGTCTTCGTCTTGTTCTTGCTACTTACTAATCAATTCTTGCTTATCGAATTTTGCTAGTCGACCCTTGCTTATCGACCCTTGCTTGCCGAACCTTGCTTGTCGAACCTTGCTTGTTGACCCTTGCTTGTCGACTGTCGATTGTTTCTTGTTTGCTACTTGCTACAAACACGAAACGTTCTGCTTGCTATGGGTTTCTTACCTGCTACTTGCTACAGATTATAGAACAACCTTCTTTATTGCTAACTTGCTCTTGTTTTCTTGCTTTTGCTCACCAGTTAATTAAACTTTCTGCTTGCTTTCTTGCTTTTGATCACTAAATGATCAACCTTGTTGCTTGATTTGTTTACTCTTGCCCATTTTCCAGTATTTTTCTCTATTTCTTTCTCGTTTTTGTCGATGTGATTTCATGCTACTTTCTTCCTTTCTAAAAACATAGTTCTTGCTATCTTTTTGTTGCGTTTTCTTGCAACCTTTCTTGGTGCGTTCTCTTGCTATCTTGCGGCCTTCTTTCACTTTTTTCTTGCTAATATTCTACTTTCAAACATTCCTTGCTGTTGCGTTTTTGTCATCGCTTCGACCAGAACCTACCTTGCTGCTTGCTTTGATCTTTCGTTGAGTGATTACATAAGATGCAATCTTCTATTTCTTGCTCTTAACACGCCGGGTATGAACCGTTAAGTCTCTGATACCAAATGAAGGTTATCAACCTCCTTGGACCCGCACTCACACCACACAAACACCAATCAAAACGGCAGACTTGGTTTTCAATGCGTGTGTTTCTTAAGGAAACTGATACGCATTTGATAGTTACAGTCTATTCTGTTTATACTAGACATGTGCTGAAAATATAGTGGTGAACATGTACCACTTCTTCCTAGAAAACAGGAAACTAACTAAACAATAGGGCACTCTCCTAATACTAGGTCAAGCTGTGGACTACCCACTGACCTTTAACCTATTAAACTGAATTGACCCATCAAGATTACCCAACAGGCTTGACCCATTTTTTAGGGTAATGCTCAAACCGGTCACATGACGTGTATAAAATTTAAAACAAATAATCGTGTATCTGTCTGTCTATATTTAATTAAAATTAAGAAGGCATTATTAAAATTAGGCATAGTAGAAGAGAGCATCACACGTGCATACTAAAGCACCATTTTTGTGTTACTACTTTAGATGTTAGTGTTATGCATTATTTTTGTATGTGTTTGATGGTGTAGTTTGTGGTTATCACTAAAGCTGAGGTAGCGGGTTTGACGTTGCATTGAAAAGTAAACGTGAAATGAGTTTACGGTGGTGAAGTTGTATAATTTAGTATAAACCAAATTGCATGGACTGTTAAACAAAAGCTCCATGGAGCTTAACCAAAAACTTTCAAGTAGGTGTAAGCATCGGGCCTAAATCGGATCAAACCGGATCGACCAACATCGAATCGGACCGAGGATCGAAATGGTAAATCATAGACCGAAGACCGGACTGAAATGGTCCGGTTCGGTGTTATTAGGCATAATCGACATGTTTTTTGTAAGACTGAATCGAACAGAACCAGACCGACTGAACCGAGGACCGAAGTGGTCCAAAACTTCAGATAAAAAATCAGGTCGAAATTGTACGATCGAGTTATCCGGTCCGATCTGATCGGTGGTTCAAAATGTAGACCCCTACTTTCAAGTATACATAAAAACTTGTATTAAGAATTCTTGAAATTATGTATTAGATAAACCTATCGTTATATTTGAAGGACCTAACTTTTATTTCCGCTCAAGACTTATAGAAGGCCGACCCTTCATGCACACCTCAAAGAATTTATGCCACGAGGCACTCGCCACTAGATTCTGAACTAGGGGGTTTCATAAGTGCCCGAGATCCTTATGGATTTTTTTGACGTAATGTTAATGTTTGAAAAAATCATCGTTTTTTCTTGAATTTATGCTAAATACATCCGGTCTATCAATATATGTTTATAGTATTACGGTTCACATGATTTCGTGCACCTGACGATATTTAGTCATGGTTCCGTCTGTCCCGGCTCGCCACATAAATAGCGTTACGAAAGCTTTAGCACAACGAAAAAAGAGTTTCACGTAGATAAACGCAATACTTTCGAGACCCATTAGAACATCCTAAAATTCACATCCCAAATATTTATTTTGTCGTTTGCCAGCCACATCATAGTGTTATGATTAACGAAGATAACTTTTTATCGAACCAAGAACCACCGCACAAACTTGAAATGGATGTGAAATTAAGTACATGACATTCTAAGATCAAACTATTTAGTTAGAGCCCAACCAGTTTTAAGAAGTGGTCAAAATTTACATTTAAGATCCAACTAACATAGTACAATACGATGTAAATACGTTCAACTACACCGACAACGTACACTTTCTTTAACTCTGTCACTCTTGTAGTTTTTTTTACTTCATTCATCACCTACCAAAGCAACAACATATGGGTGGACCCCATACATGGCCAGGTACGACACGAGCTACACTTATTTTAAGGTAATAAAGTGTAAAAGTAATAATTCAAAACTTCCATTTTTTGGTTTTTGTAACCTCCGAAAAACTAGTATGTGCTACCTTATCACGATGTAATTTTAGCAAACGTGACAACTTTTTGTGCAACATCTCCTTGAAAATCTCGAACGCGTCCACACGCTAAACATTAATAATGGATATATTAATGTTTGAGCCGGATTTGAATTGTGTTTGTTAAAACCATGGTTCTAAATAGCTCGTCTTAAGGTGCGGCCTTCACGCAATGTAATAGGTTAAGGCACGCTACGACATGAGGGGCGGTGATTTTTTGAATTCAACTTCAAAGAATTAATATTATTACAAGTAATGAAAGTTTTTTAATTTTAATTATTATGTACAACACTTATTGTGAACTCAGTGTAAATATAATATTGAAATTTGATAAAACAAATAAATATTTTTATGTGTTGTGCCGCCATAAGACACACTTTAAAAAAGCTAAAGCTTCGCGTTTGCCGCTAAAACGTGTAGCTTGGACATGCCGTCACGCCACATTTCACGCTATTTATAACCATGTTTAAAACTTTATTAAATAAACATTTAATATTCAGTTTCCCTCAAAACAAATAAAAGACATCTCTAACACATTCTTTTCCTCTATAAAAAAGCTCCTCAAGCTACCACTAACCAATCCTTTTACAATGGAACTAAGAAAACTAACTACATAGTTGAACTTTAACTTATTTTCTTAAATGCTTCTTGATGCATTCAACATACCACCTACCACAAGTACAATAATACAATTTCACTTTTTTAACTCTTGGAGTATGTTTTACTACTTCACGTAACACTACACCTACCACACAGAAAACATAAATACATCAACTTTTTTCTTTCCTAACAACTTTGATCATGCCTTTCCAAGAAAACAACAACTCTAGAGTCTCATCTACGCATTTTTTAACGATGACAACATGTCGAACCAACGAAGATTGTTGCCGTGTGATGCTCGCAAGACGAGGTCGCCAACCAAAAATGAGGTATTTTGTTTTGATTTTTTTGACATTGTTTTAGCATGTTTTCTGTTACCCATTATAAATCTAGCTTTTTATGTTATATTTGCAAAAAATGTGGAAATAAGTTTTGTATATGCTGTTTTTTTTCAGGTTTTGTTTCAAGATGGACTTATGTTGTATCTATATGCTATATATTCTTGAGTTTCAGAGTTATTTACACTGGGTTGCTTGATTTGACTACTGTACTACATTATTGGTCTTGCTCTACACTTTATGTTGAGGAGTACAGATAACACAGAAAGGGGTACAGTAGAACAGCCGCGAAAATTACCCGCTGTGGCTCATGAGGTATACCATTTTTGAGGTTTTAGTTTCTATTATTCAATTCGGTGGAGTGAAAGACATTTCATATTTGGATGTGTATAAGACTGGTGGGAGTGGTGGGAGTGGGGTGAAACTCACTCACCGCCACCTCAGCGTCACCTCAGCTTTTTAACAAACTCACAAAACTACCCAACTCACTCACACTCACTTTTCATACCTCTTTTTTTATTATTTAAATACACCTCACTCACAAAAAATACTCACAATTAAGCCTAACAAAAAATAAAAAAACATATGGGCCCACATGTATAAAACTCACCTGGGTGAGTTTGCCTATAGTTTTTGCTTGCCAGTGAGTGACTCGCGCGCGGGTTGGGTAGAGTGGGGTGGGGGCTGCGCGTGGGTGAAGGGTACTCACGAGTGGGATCATCCCACTCCCACCTGCCTAATGGTGCATTCAACATAGTTAGTCTTTGGTCTGGTGTAGCTTTTTTTTTGTTTGTCGTCTTGTCACAGTGTTGGGAGTAATTTTCTAATGTTGTTTGTATTAGAGCATATGCAATGCTTCAATCCACAATACTTTTTTAATAAATGACATTAATGTTTTCATAAATTCTATGTTCTAAAAAGTCATTCATATAAACATCCTCAATGCATAAAAAGCTTTCCAATGGCTTTTTGGTTCTTCATTAAATGAAAACCATTTGATAAGTTTTGTGTCAAAGACTTGGTAAACACCAAGCTATTCTTTTCAAAGCTATTCATCAACAAAGCTTTTGTTGCAATAGAAAAATTCTTTCACATGACTTGGTTAAATAGTAAAAAGTCTTTTGATCATGTGACACCAAGGCGTGTGCACCATATCAGTTCCCTAATGTCCCACTATCTCATATTGTGTGTGTATGTTTTAGGAAGAAGGAGGCATTTCTAGCTTATGCCGCTCTAAATGTTCTTGGAAACCTCTTGAATTGTGATACGGATGATATAGATGGGATCTCAAGCTCTCCATATCGTACGGAGTGTGACGATGAGGAATGCTCGCAGATGAAGAAAGTTGAAGCTTGTAGGATAATCTCCCGATGCACGGCCTCAAGCTCGGAGTCAGTATTAATAGTGTTGCGGGAGACTGAATGTAGAAAATAGCAGAAAAATGTCTTGTAATACAAATAAATAATAAGCGAAATATGCCGATTGGGGTGGCTCAGCGCCCACTAGTTCCCTACTAGCTCCGCGCCTGAGGTAATACCTTTGATCAAGTTTATCAACTACATATTTTTTTAATAGGATACTTCATACTACACCAAGCTTGTTGGATTTCTTTTTGTTAATTTTATGATTAGTACACCATCCTTGATGGTATGGGATACAAAGCATACGTTGATTAGGCGACCAAGACCCATTACTTAGGGATAATACGTTTGGACCATCGATGTTTGATACTTTTCGACCACACTATGTACTCTAGTAAGTAGTAGCGGAAACTTATTGCAGATATTTTCTTCCAATGGGGTCTCATTTTTTTACAGTTGTTGCAACATTTTTTCCCGGTTGTTGCAATAATACGATCGGGTCCTGTTGGGTTTGAAAGGGAAGTACACTCGTGCAGAAATAGTTAGCCTAATCCGATTAATAAGAAATGCACAAAATCACGATGAGTCGTTTAAAGCCCACAAGGACCCGTAGGATTGCCACAACACATGGGAAAAAAATGAGACTGAGTTGGAGGAAAATTCCGTACTAGGTTTCTCCTACCGCTCACTAAAGTACATAGTGGTGGCAAAGTATGAAGCATCGATAGAGAAAGTCCGAAGTCCAAAAGTAGTATCCGTGTGGGTCTTGGTTGCCCGATTAACACTGATTTTGTATTGTGCCTGTGTGATGTTACGCTGAATTTGTATCGTTCTTTTGGAGAACGAAGTATCAAAAGTGATTTGGTTGTGTTTGTTGGAAAATATTGTTGGTAAAATAACTTTTGACCAACTTTGGACACAATTATGTATATGTATGTATCATATATATTAGTGATACTTTATGGCTTCGCGTTCTCCTTGAAGAGAGCTTCGCAATGAGCCTTTATGTGTCCAAAATGAAGGTGATGTGAATGAGATATCGTGTCTCAAAGTTAGGCATTTGGTACCATGCTTAAAGAGAAAAAATAGTTTATTTTTGTCCCACATCGGTGGGATGAGTAAACTGGAAGAGAGCCTATTGTGTATAAATAGAGGCCTAATTCCATAGTTTTCTTTCACACATCAAATCAATAAGTATTATTATTGATTTCCAACATATGGAGTATACATCTGTAAAGATGAAATTCCGGGCAGTTTGGTTAAGTCCGACAGTACAACTTACTGTTTCGGCTGTTGTACCCTGGGAAACAGACGACGAATCTGTTTTAAGGGAAGCGTGTCAAACACGTGCCTCAGCTCTTTAGTTCTAAGCGTGTCTTACGCGTGCCTCGACTTGCTGGTGATTTAGTAAGTCTTTTTATTATTTTAGTTTTTATTTAATTATCGTTTATAGTTATGTCTGTATTTATTTTTCTGTTATTTATATTCTGTTATTTGTTTTATGTTAATTTAATTAATTTAATTTATTTGATTTATAAATAAAAGTGTTATAGTTTCCCTACAGTCTTAAAACAGATTCTGTGTAACAGAATTAAACACTTTTTTGCTAAAATCATATTAATTTAATTAACTTATTTTTATACAAACTGTATCCTCCCGAAACCAAGATTGTGTTTCTTTAGGAAATCAGTTTTTAAGTAAACAGAAATTTTAATTAACAGATCTGGTGTTACAGATCTATAAACGATATTTTTTAAAACAGTTTATCGTATCAGTTTGTTTTGAAACCATGATGAGTTTGCGTTCAAACTGATCGTTTAGTTTGTTTATTACATATGTTATAGTTTTAACCTAGATTTACTGAAGCCACGATTGAGTTTCTTTGAATCAGATTTGGTACAAGTTTATATAAACCATGTTGAGTTTATTAGATACCAAATTGTTTTAATAGTTCTTAACTGTATTCCGTTGAAATATTGACAAATTTACTTGTGGTAACACAATTGTGACCCTAGTGAATCTTGTAAATGTAATTGGTGCGCCAGTTACAGCATGATTGGAATCATGGTGAATTTAGATTCATTGAAACTAAGTGGAGTTTCTTTGACACAAATCTCATAAAAGATAAGTTGCTATTTTATGAGATTATTAGAACGTATTCATTGATCTCATAAAGTGCAAGATCTTATTTTATTAGACTTTTGAAACGTGTTCAATGAAATCAAGAAGAATTTCTTTGAAACAAGATGTTGACAATGGTATGAGTTATCATTAAATATCAGATTACATACACTATTTTTATTAAATTAGTGGAAGAGTTTGTTTGACTTGTGTAATTCATTATAAATTGGGCCGGGTCTAATTATAAACCATATATATTCTTGAAACCTTGTTGAGTTTATAAATATACCTATAGAAACCTTGTTGAGTTTATAGATATACCTATAAAAACATTGTTGAGTTTAAAGGCATATCTATTAAAACCTTGTTGAGTTTTTTTTTAAAAGAATGGATCTACTGAAACCTTGTTGAGTTTCATTGTAGAAATTGATCATATGAAATTGATCTATTAAGATCTTCGGGATGAAGATTGATAACATATGTGGTTTTGTTAGAAAGATTATGTCATAGGAGACATTCTTTAATTGTTTAGTCGAAAGACTTTCTTTAAAGTGGTTTTGTGTCACGGATCGTACAAAACATTAGTGGTTTGAATCAAAATTCGATTTAATTCGTTTTGGATAAGAAACACTATGTGCTTTAGAACGTTGTTAATAGTAACAAAAATTAGTTTCAAACTAATTATGAGACATCGGATTAAAAAATTATTTGAAATGTCACGAGTGACATCTAAAGGATCTGCTCCCTTACTTGTAAAATGGGAGACCGATACTCGATTTATGTGTACGGTAGATGCTTTAAAGCATTCAGAAACCTTTTGTGCCGTAACTATGTGTTAAATGGCTAGAATGACATAAAACTGAGGTCATGAGTGAATCCAACCAAAGATAATGGTGCATCAGCACTTCTGTATCATGTCATGTATATGGTGATAAGAGTTTGATTAACTCTTATATTGCAGTTGAGAATGGAGAGAACGAGTTTCGGCAACTCTCCAACTGCCAATATCAAGGAAAAAGATGTTATTTACATCTGGAAAAGAAACTAAGTTAACCAACGTTGTGTGTGCCGGAGATTCGTAGGAATCTTATGTCCGGATGGTTGCTTAATAAAATTTGGCTTTCATATGTGTTTGAATCAAATAAAAATCGATTTAACGAATAACATAAATTTAGTGCATACGGGTTATGCCTTTAAAATGGGTAAGTTGATTATATTTTATAATGGTCATTTTTAAATGTATGTTATGACTTACTTTGACATGTTTAAATTTTTACTCAACATGTTGTCTAATTAAACCAAATTGGATACCCATTTTGTATTGACACGGATTACAAAATCAAAACTTAGGTTAAAGCCAAATTGATAAGTCTTTTCTCTTGGTTGAACAGAAATAACCAAAAACCTTGATATGATTCACATGGTTTTATGTGATTTAGAATTGATACCTACTAAGGTATAGAGTATCGTGCACTTCACCATATTGGCTAAATGCGGTACAAAATATTGCTATTTACACTTACTTGAGAGTAAGGATATAGACAAGCTTGATCTATATACATAAGTTGAGAACCAACTTATTATCGGTAATAAGGTGATTCGAAGTTATTGGAGGTGAATATGTGTCTCTATTTCTAAATTTTTATGCTAAACTTAGAATAAGACACAAATTCATTGCTCTTGATATAGAAAAGAATCATGCCTTAGAAGAAATGGTTAATGCCATGTTCTTAAGTCCAGGTTTAAGCCATGGCATGTGGGGGAAAGCGATTATATCGATTGCTTATCTTTTAGATAAGATCCCTTGTAAATAAAATAAGATACTTTTTACGAACTATGGGTGAGAAGAAAACTATCTTATAAGTACTTACAAATGTGGGGGGTATCTAGCTAAGATATCCGTATGAAATTCATGGTTCGAAAGATTGGACCTAAACCCATGGATTGTATGTTCACATGTTTTGTTATGAATAGCAGTGCTTATCGTTTCATTGTACATGAATCGAAAATAGACATAGTAATGGAATTAAGGAATGATTCATTCTTCGGAAATATATTCCTTGTTTATGAAGGAAATTGAAAGATTATCTAGAATAGATGAAGAGGTTGTCCAAGGTCAGAGACAACGAGATGATATTGATCTCTTTGATGAGAGACAAGATTGACCCAAGGAGAGGTTGAACCTAGAAGAAACAAAATGACATGAACCGAGAGTTTGGTTGGATTTGATTTTTGTTTCTTTTATGGTAGAAAATGAGGCTACTTCTTACTGAGAAGCAATAACTTCTTTGAAAGGGTATCAATGAAAAGAAGCCAAAAGTGAAATAGATTATAGTTTACAAAGTAAACTTAGAAGCTCGTGGGTGTACCTTAAGTTGTAAACCACTAGGCTATAAATGGATCTTAAAAAAAATAGATAAATTCGATGTCACCATTAACATGTGCATGTCACCATTGACATGTGCAAAGAAATATTGGTAATCAAAGAATTTAAAAGCGAGAAGGTCTATCTTCCTTGGATGCTTATTTGCATGTTACACGAAAAACCTCAATTATGATGGTACTTTATTGACCGCATTAAGAAATTTTGGAAGTTTCTTATGTGGATGTTAAAAACGATATTTCTAAACAGGGATTTAGAAAAAGGAACTATACATGAACCAGCCTGAGGGTTTCATAGTTCTTATGCTAGAGAGAAAAGTTTGTAGGCTAATTAAGTCATTATATGGTTTAAGGCAAGCTACCAAACAATGACATCAAACTTTTTGACCATATCATGTCAGAATGTGGATTCAAAATTGATGTATGTACGTGTGATTAATAGTAAATATGTACTCTTGTGGTTATACATGAATATACTTATCACTAGAAGTGATAACAAGATGAATAAATCCGCTAATGATCTGTTGGAGTCAATATTTGACATTAATTTCTTTAGTTGTTGGGTTTGTTGAACCCATATGGATTCGTTTTAAAGTCAAACATTAAGAAAAACAATATTATTGAGAGGTTCAATGTGGGGGATTCCGGCCTAGCTAGAGTCCAATGACATTTTTTTTAATCTATTTAAAATAGAGGTAAAATTGTTTCCCATTTTGAATACTCAAAGAATATTGGGTATCTTATGTGTCTAATGACGTGTGTATGATCTGATTTAGAACTTATAATCAGGCAAGCAGATATATTAGTAATTCAAGTGGGGACCATTTGAATAAGTATTACTTGAGTACTATGATACTAATAATATTGCATTATGGAAGATATCCTACTACTATCAAGTGATAGAGTAATGCAAATATAGATTCTTACATATAAGAATCTAAATCCACTAGAGGGGATGTATTTATCCTAAGTGGAAAGCTATGTCCTAGAAATCTTGAAAGTATTTCAAAGAGACAATTATAGCTAAATCTATGATGAAATATGAATTTATTATTTGAGATAAATTTATAAAATATGCAGGATAGTTTACGTTAATTCGTAAAGGACATACCAAGATGGCGTATACCGGTAACGACCATGTTTATAAAGTGTGATAGTCAATAGATTTTGACAGAGCTCATATCACAAATGTAAACGGTAAGTCGAGACATATCCATCATAGATTGTGATTGTTGCGACAACTACTCTCAACTAGAGTTATCACGATTGACTACGTAACGTCAAAGGATAACATCGCGGATCCGCTTACAAAAGGCTTAAGCAGAGAGTTAGTTAGTGAGTCGTCTAAAGGAATGGGACTAAAGCCCTTGAAAGAATGAGTTTCTATGAAGGAAAACCTAACCCAGTTGACTGGAGATCCCAAGATCTGGGTTCAATAGGACAACCTAATCATAGAAATGTGGGGGAAGTCACGTCAATGTGGGGGAGTTACTTAATACAGTAACTTTCCTAGTCCATTCCTAGAACAATGTGACTTATTGAGAGGTTAAACATATGGCTTAATTGATTCATGATGAAATCATAAAGCATGATGATTCAATATGACATCATAAAACATATGTTTTTAATGATTCAAGATGAAATCACCTATGTGAGAGAGAAGTAGGGGTCGCTTCGAAAGAAATTGTGGGGGCGCAATTTCTAAGAGATCTTGCAGAACCAGGCTAGTGTTCATGACCATAACGAACACGACTATGAGGACTTGACAATGTCAGGGAGAGTCTTGTGTGAGTGTGTATTGTCGTCTACGTAAACAGAGGCTAAGTTCAAAGACATCGCGTCTACTTAGATCTAGGAGACTAAGTGCATCTCACAAGGGAAGGTTCAAAGGGTCACACCTACCTATCCTATGCAAGATTCAACTGTTGGAATTTTATTGAAACTTTTGTGTATTACAAACGATCTCTATTCATGTGGGGGATTGTTGGAAAATATTGTTGGTAAAATAACTTTTGACCAACTTTGGACACAATTATGTATATGTATGTATCATATATATTAGTGATACTTTATGGCTTCGCGTTCTCCTTGAAGAGAGCTTCGCAATGAGCCTTTATGTGTCCAAAATGAAGGTGATGTGAATGAGATATCGTGTCTCAAAGTTAGGCATTTGGTACCATGCTTAAAGAGAAAAAATAGTTTATTTTTGTCCCACATCGGTGGGATGAGTAAACTGGAAGAGAGCCTATTGTGTATAAATAGAGGCCTAATTCCATAGTTTTCTTTCACACATCAAATCAATAAGTATTATTATTGATTTCCAACATATGGAGTATACATCTGTAAAGATGAAATTCCGGGCAGTTTGGTTAAGTCCGACAGTACAACTTACTGTTTCGGCTGTTGTACCCTGGGAAACAGACGACGAATCTGTTTTAAGGGAAGCGTGTCAAACACGTGCCTCAGCTCTTTAGTTCTAAGCGTGTCTTACGCGTGCCTCGACTTGCTGGTGATTTAGTAAGTCTTTTTATTATTTTAGTTTTTATTTAATTATCGTTTATAGTTATGTCTGTATTTATTTTTCTGTTATTTATATTCTGTTATTTGTTTTATGTTAATTTAATTAATTTAATTTATTTGATTTATAAATAAAAGTGTTATAGTTTCCCTACAGTGTTTTTAAGTGTGAAAACCTAGTTTGACTAGTAGCTTGAATTGGTTCATAATAAGTTGATTTTGAATCAACAAATGTGGAATCTCTTACGTGACAATATGTATCAAAAAAAAAAAATTCACGCCATGCATGCACCTTAATCATCAATAATAAAGGCTCGATGAGATACCACGTGATGAAAGTGATAAAATTCAGAGGCCTTCAATGCGTTACGTACCTGGTTGTGTTGTCAATATCGGCTCAGACTCTTTCACATCGTGGTACTAGTGGTGGGTGACATATCTTGACCACAAACGGACTTGGTATATGAAGCTCGGGCTTGAGCTTGCTCATTTAATATATGAGTTCAAACTTGGTTAGGATCAGCTAATTACGAGCTTTTATTTAACTGAACCTGAGCTCACGAGCAACTCGACTCGTTTATATCCTAACCGAAACTACATAAGACAATTATTAGTAGAATCAACAAAGTTCAAATGTAGAAATATGTCACAAAGAATGAACATCCTGCAACATGATCTAATTCGACACAAACTTCATGTTACGTAATTTAGGCTTGACCACGTCAAACGAAAAAAAAAACATGAAACTATTCAATGATCGAAGAAAGATGATCAAGTTGAGAGCTCAGCGATTCTCGCTTTCCATCAGTTATTTTCTTCTTTATTATAAGTCGTGATGAAAATTACGTATAAGACTATCCGTAAAATGGATGGCCGTGGGAGTCGGTCGATCGGCCACAAATGAAACACGTCCCCATACTACCTCCAATAACGCGTCCCACTATGGTTTTTTGCAAGAACTCGGTCGTATACTCGACCCGACCGAGTCGTCCGAATATGTTTGTGTGTGGCTACTTTATTAAATTATTATTGTGACTTATATATGTGTGTATGGGTATGTTTTTTCTGTGACTCGAATGTCCTTATTACATTAAGTTTGCCATAAAGAATGTTATAGAGAAAGAAATCTGAGTTGAAACTCATCTAACAATGTCAATCAGTCGATCACGATCATCAGTTATTCACTATTACACGTGGTAACCCACTCTAAAAAAGAGGCTCCTAAATTAACTACGAAGGTTTGGATGTAGATTTTGAACTAAAAATGGTAAAAAGATGGTTATACATTGTACATGACTAGTTTCATTGTATCAAATATAAATTACATTTTTTTACTTACTGTTATAGTTAAAAGACAACACATTTACTTTCAGTCAAGACCTCCAGAAGGTCGACTCTTCATGCACACATCAAAGAATTTATGTCGCGGTGCACTCGACACATCAATAACGTCGCGAAATCACAACGAAAAAAAAGGAGTTTTATATAGCTAAACGCAACACTTACGATATACATAAATTTGAATTTTACCCATTAGGACATCCTAAAGATTTATGTTGTCGTTTACCGCATCAATAGTGTTACGATTCACGAAGATAACTTTTTCACAAACCAAGAATCATCGACAAACTTGAAATAGATGTGAATTTAAGTACATAACATTTTAATATGGAACTATTTAGTTAGAGCCCAACTAGTTTGGGTTAATATACAAATAAGTTACTAAACTTTCCAATAAATTTGTCCTAAGGTAACAAACGTTCATTTTGTGTTTCTAAGTTACTAAACTTTACTAAACTATACATCATTATAATTTAGTGTTAATTTGAGTAACCTGGATGAATGTTTTTTGATAAGTTAAGTAACATAAATGTCTTGTTTTTTCATGTTAAGTAACATGAATATCACGTTTTAGATAAGTGGGTAACTTAATCAACCGGTCATATGAACATTAGTAACTTAAAAACACAAAATGAACGTTCGTTACCTTAGGACAAATTTCTTGGAAAGTTTAATAACTTTTTTGTATATTAACCCAACTAGTTTTGAAAAGTGGTCAATGTTCATCTAAGATCCAACTAAGAAATCACAATAAAATCTAATACGTTTAACTACACCAACAATTTTTACTTTTTTTCAAAACTGTTTTTCTTTTGTACACGAGCTACACCTATTTTAGGGTCACGAAGTATAAAAAAATTTCTAAGTGTTATTTTTTTGTTTGCGCAACCCTTAAAAATAACTCTATTGAATAAACATTTCACATTAAGTTTCCTCTAAACCACTACATAAAAGCTCTTCAAGCTACCATAAACCAATACTTTTACAATCGAACAAAGAAACAAAGTCATGGGTCTAAATAAAGGCATCAATGCCCTGACATGCCTACATGAGATTTAAGTAGTCATAGTTATTTCTCATATTAGCTTTAATGTAGTGTAATTACCTTCTTAGCTTTAATACTTGTTTTGTTTGTCTTCCTAGTTTAATTATGGGATGGTTATAACTTTTGGGTTGTCTTTCTTCATGTATTTAAACTCATGAAATGAGATGAAAGAAATAAGAAGATTATAATCAAGAAAATTGTGGTTCATTCTCACCCTAAGAGAATTCTATCCTTTTAATTTAAGCTTCTGGTTGGGACCTATCAATTGGTACCTATCAATTGGTACCAAAGCTATGGCAACACACAAGGATCAAGTCGAGAACTTGGAGGTTGCGTTAAGACAACTAAAAAATGGTATTGCGGAGACGAAAATCTGTTTCGCCGATAAGTTTCAACACTTAGAGGACATTGTGAGGAAATTTTCGGATGCGGTTCTTTCTAAAAAAAGTGGTGATAACTACAAACAAGCCGCCACCCCGATAACACAAAAGGCGCCATTAGTTTCATACCATCTGCAATATGAAGAAAACCAATGGTGGCAGTGGTTACGTAAGGCTTACCAAGAGAAAGAAGTGGCACCGGCTTGGTTTTTCATGACGAGACGAGGGCAATTGCGAAACATTCGTCTACCAACGTGAACCTTGAGGTCAAGGTTCTTTTTAAGTGGAGGGTAATCATGGGTCTAAATAGTCATCTATGCCATGACATGCCTACATGACATTTAAGTAGTCATAGTTATTTCTCATATTAGCTTTAATGTAGTGTCATTACCTTCTTAGCTTTAATACTTGTTTTGTTTGTCTTCCTAGTTTAATCATGGGATGGTTACAACTTTTGGGTTGTCTTTCTTCATTTATTTAAACTCATGAAATAAGATGAAAGAAATAAGAAGATTATAATCAAGAAAATTGTGGTTCATTCTCATATTAAGAGAATTCTATCCTTTTAATTTAAGCTTCTGGTTGGGACATATCACAAAGTATCTACTTAAAATTCAACAGGTTTTTGAAAATGTTTCTTGATTGCATTCAACACACACCACAAGTACAATAATACACTTTCACTCTTGTTTTATTCTTAGAGCGAAAGGAATGGTCACGGTGTGGGGCGCCATGGGACTGCGTGAAGTCGCGTTACCACACCGTGATTTCTGGCGTGGAGGACGGTGTGAGCACTCCTACGGCCGTGGAAGTGGTGTTGGAGCCCAAAATATTTTCATTTCACCCCCGTTACACACTATAACTTTTACCCATTTGTTTTTCATTATTATCGAAACACCCCCCACCTCCTAACGGCTATATTTACAACGGCTAAATTTTGAATTTTTTTTTATTTAAAAAATTTGTAGCCAACGGCTACTTTTTTTACAGACAACTTTATAAATACCATATTTTGACAGACAACTTTCAATACTTTCACACACACTTTCATAAATAAAAAATGGCATGCTCTTTCCCACACAACGATGACGAGATTGATGCTATGATTCAGAAACAAATAAGTCAACAACAACGTCGTTATGATAAGCTTACGTGGTTAGCTGAAGATTTCGAAGCCGCGTCCGAAGAAAACTCGAAATTGCGCACAGCATGTGCCGAATGCACTGATCTTTTCGCACAGAAACGTCGTTTAATCGACGCGTATCTAAGTACTCAATCTGATGTCAATTTCAGCATTCAAAGATCTTTGTTTAGAAAGTCGATAAAACTTGAGGCTAGAATTGAAAAAATACCGAATGGCTGAATAAGTTGGGTTCTTCATCCCAAACTCATATCGTTCGTCACAACAACACGGAAGCCGAAATGTGTCTCTCGATCTACCCTTTCCAATTCCAAACCACTCAAATAGCTTACTTACTGATAAAGAGGTGTATCAACTATACCTAGATCAAAAAGTATTGAGACAAACAGAGGAAGAACAAGAAAGGGAACGAAGGGAGCTGGAGGCCCAAATTATGGCCGGAGAAAATGAAGAAGAAACAAGGCGCTGGGATTTACCTGGTCAGTTTTCGGATTCAGATCCGGGAACTGACTAATCCTATTATGTATTTTTATGTAATATATTTAGTAGTGTATTTCCTTTCGTATTGTATTCGAATTTTAGTATTTTCATGTTTTAAGTATGGAATAAATGTTTTAATTTTGGAATAAAAAGTGTTTACGTTTACGTTTTATTTACATTTTTAGTTACAAAGTTAAATAATTAAAATGAAAATAAATTAAGGTTTAAATTTTAAATTATACGTAATGATTTTTTTATGTATAAAGTAAGTTAGGTAATTAAATAAATTAATTGTTGAGGGTAATTTTTGAAAAAAGTGAAAAAATGGTTAAATTGGTGTGAAAATGTTGTGATGATAAGATGTTTTTTTTTTGGATGTGAAAGTGGAAAAGCTGACGTGACGGGGTGTTTTTTGGTGTGAGAGTATGACCACTCCATTTGCTCTTACTTCACGCAACTCCTCACCTACCACACACACAAAACATAAATACATCAACTCTTTTTCATTCCTAGCAACTTTGATCATGGTTTCCCAAGAAAACAACAATTCTAGAGTCTCATCTACACATTTTTTAATCATGACAACATGTCGAACCAACGAAAATCTCTGCCGTATGCCATATGATGTTCGCAAGACGAGGTCGCCAACCAAAACTACGGTATTTTTGTTTTGATTTTCTTACATTGTTTTATCATGTTTATTGTTACCTATTATAGATCTAGCTTTTTTTATGTTATATCTATCTATTTTATATAATAAAACAAAATATATTACAACCCTATAAAGCATAAGAATTTAATGAATGAATTAAAAACATTTCCTAAATTACCTCTAATGTACAAGTTATCTAAGCTAAAACAATTAAAAACATTAGCATATTTACATCTCTAAAAAAATGTGAAAAGTTGTATTACTTTTGTGTAATGTTAATTTAATCGTCATATGTTACATTTTAAATGTATTTTTGTAAAGTTTTTTAATGCGATTTAAATACAAGCGTTTTTTTGAAAAGGTTGTATCAATTTCATATATCAATTAAACCCTGTTAATAGCTTCTCATGGAAAAATCCTTAAAATGTCAACTTTGCAATCATCATTAGATGTAATGTTCTTCAATCTTCCTCTATACGCTCCCTTTAATCTATTTTATATAATAAAACAAAATATATTACAACCCTATAAAGCATAAGAATTTAATGAATGAATTAAAAATATTTCCTAAATTACCTCTAATGTACAAGTTATCTAAGCTAAAACAATTAAAAACATTAGCATATTTACATCTCTAAAAAAACTGTGAAAAGTTGTATTACTTTCGTGTAATGTTAATTTAATCGTCATATGTTACATTTTAAATGTATTTTTGTAAAGTTTTTTAATGCGATTTAAATACAAGCGTTTTTTTGAAAAGGTTGTATCAGTTTCATATATCAATTAAACCCTGTTAATAGCTTCTCATGGAAAAATCCTTAAAATGTCAACTTTGCAATCATCATTAGATGTAATGTTCTTTAATCTTCCTCTATACGCTCCCTTTAAATTTCATATAAATGTCCACTTTCGATTCCCCAGTAAGTTGTTATTTTCTATGCATGTGTTGTTTTTGTTTAGGTTTCGATTTACTAATATATTTTGATTTTGATTAATTTCAGTTCTAAAAAATGATATTTATTTCTTGATTATGCAGGTCAAAAGCAATCTTGATTATGAAGAAGGATCACAAATGTTTGGCAACATTCTTCTTTATAATCTATTTTTGCAACAAGACATTCATCTGATTTGGTGTAAAAGAACCTTCCAATGATAGTTTGCAATGCTTATGTTTACATTTTCTTGTGTTTTTATTTTGCAGTATTTGTCCCATTCTAAACATCAAATTTGATATATTCAAAAGGTTAGTCTGCTTTGATTTATTCATTTACTTTTTGGAGTGATTTAGTATAATAAGGATATATTTTGTTTTTAAAGTTACATCAAAATATAATGTTAAGATTATATTGAACATCAACTGTTTGATTAAATGCCGGACTGAAAATAAAGGTGAACACATGATTCTCTTATTGAATATCATATATTACTTGCACAAATTTTAATAACTAGAGTCGGGATTCGGGATCTTAAGAAAACGTAATTTTTCGATAATCATGACCTCCATTGAGTTATAGTCTATTTATAAAAAAAATTCTGATTTTTATGTAGGTTAAGACGGTATGCCACAATGCGACGAAAATACATGTGGATAGTAACAAATGATGAGGTATGATCAAATATTAATTCTCTAATGGTCTTTGAGACTACTATTGTTCCTTTGCGATAGCACTCAAGTTTCATAAATTAATATAAAACATATTGGATTTGAAATTTTCATGAGAATTGACAAAACTTGATCCACTGAAATAGGTACAATAGTTGTAGCAATATAGTGTAGAACCTTAGTCTTAAGGTAACTAACTACTAATTATGTATGAAAAATAACACTAAATTATTGAAATTACATGTAATTCTAAAAGCTAAATTTACGTTACATTCTAAGAGCTGTAAAATTCACATTCGATATAGTGGTGGATTCCTCATTCTTATTATGCTCTTGCGTTGCTATCCGCCTCTTCATTCTCCACCATTTATATTCCACCCGCGCAATCAGGTATGAATATGTATTTGTTCAACACGATATTAGATATATGCTTATCGATCTACTGTTATTTTTACCGAGCTATTCTTTATGAAGTACAGATACAGGGTGCTATTGTGCTTTTTCCAATGTTATGAAGTAGCACATCATATGTTTATAAAAGATTCATCACAAAAGAATATATCCCTTTTAGTTTTCACAAGATCTTCCCCTTTTAAAGATTTGATTTACAAAGCTCATAATACCACCAAATTTTATAAATATATGAAGATTATTTTTAAAAAATTTAGCCTATAATGATTTGTTAACACTAACATGACGTTACTGTAACTTTAACTTTCTTGCGTCCCTACACAATTCTTGGCCCTTTGCATGAGTTGTAGTCTCCGTGTACCAAATTATAGAAAAAATTGGCATTGATCTGTATTCAAGCTATTAGGAAATATATGCTAAACCATCCAGCAATATTAGAAGTCAAACCTTTTTCAAACGACATGACCCTTTACAAGTGCTGCACCAACGCTCGAAGTTAGACTGATTTATAACAAAGCTGGATAAATAGTCATGTTTGCAGCAAGGACACCAATGTTTTTTTCTACATCAGGGGGTTGGTACGTATAATTTTATTTTTCTGAACTTGGTAACACAATTGCTAATATATAATCTATTTGTCAAGCTAAGGAAATAAGACAAAGCGATAAACTCGTATGGGTCATCATAAGTATTAGAAAGAAGTTGATATGGGTAAGTTGTAGAGTTTGGATAAATTATTAATGGTTCACTTGTGGTCACAAACGACTCACTCATAGAGTAATACATGAACCTTTTACTTTTCAATCATGTCATAGTGATCGTTACTACTACAGCCTCTATTGTATGACGTCGTCATCTGGTAGTGGTTGTGGGTAAGGCACCACAGTCTTAAGAGAACTGTTATATTTTTCCTTTATTTGTGGACATTTGCTTGGCTTACCATGTTCTAATGTTTGGTTAAAACATGATCATTTTGTAGGAACCTTGCACGTATTAGCCCGTGTAATCAAAGGTGTATGTATTATTGAACCTTAATCTTTTTATGTTTGTTGTTTTTTTTAAGAATAGTTAATCTAGATCTGTAAGAATATCTTATGTAATTAAAGGTGTATGTTTTTTTTGAACGGAGATTAAATCAAATCAAAGGTGTATGTATTATGTAGCTGCTAAGTTGATTTATACTTTTTACACATATATTTTAATCTAGAGTTACACAAGGTATTACGATGTGGCATTCATATCTGAATGTTCAACTTATAGGTAAGAATCTATTAAAAATACTTTTGAGTCAATTTGATAGAAACAAAAGCTGATTTATGGGTCATAATGGGTCAAAAGTGAAAGTTTGGAGAAAAAAATAAGTTTGATTAAAAATTTCTTTACTTTAGTTTTTTATCATAAATAAATGCTAAATGGACCATTTTTATGTGATATAGGCTATGTACATGAAGTTATATTATTCTTTTATTGATAACGTCAGGTGAAATAATCTCACAGTTAAGAGATCTAAGGAAGCAATGAAGGATGTTGTTATACATGATCTTTTTCTTATTGTAGAAACATCCAATATTTTTTTTATGCTTGTGCCTTTTTCTATGATTGAACTTGATGATGAGAAAGGACTTCTAAGTATGGGTCACCATCATTATCCAGTTGAAATGTGTGGAGTCTTTGACCAGAATGATGGTGCAAAGTTACAAGTAACTTCTACATCCTTTAACAGTGAATAAAATGAACATGTGAAAGACGACGCAGTTGGAAATGGAACATCTGCTGCATTACAAGGAAAGAAGGGCAAAGGCAAAGATGTGAAGCCCAATGATACGAGTAAAACAGATAGTGCTCCTACTAAGAAAACTAACTTGAAGGTTTTTCCTTGGTTTGGGGTTGTTTATTACAGTGGTTGGCCGACATCTTGAAACTTCTTATAGATACTTGGGATTGATACTTGGGATTGAACTATTTTCTTTATGAGACAAACAACTTGAAACAACTACTGTAATTCATTAGAAGAACTAATTTCAAAATGCAATAAGTAGGTTTATAAGCAATCATAGACTCCCCTTATATTTATATTTGTTTAGCATGTCAAGGTTGAAATTCTCATGAGACCATAAGAGTAGTTGTATGCTGATTTTGTTTGAAAAATCCTCTTGAGAGAATGTTGTTGCTATAACTCTATTGTTGTTGTAATTGTTTTATTCGCTAATTTAAACTAAAAATAGACCAAACATTTTTGTGGTTGTGTTTTTAAAAAGACTTTGTTTTTTTATAAGCTTTATCTAAACACTCAAATATTCCAAACACCATCTTTTGTCGTTATAATTGCATGTAGGCTAACAAACAAAGACGAGATCGCCAATCGCAGGACTTCATCACTAATTGAAACGAACATATCAAGTGTTAGATAGGTGTTGTTTGAAACTTTTAAGGTTACATTGTTAGTTTATGTGTATGGTTGGTATTTGATAACAAGTTGTTTAGGATATTATTTGTTTACTATATATAGTTTTACCACATGTGTCATTTTAAACAAGGGTCATGTAGTCTTTTGATTTGTTTATTATACACAATATTAGACTCATGTAATCTTAAGTAACATGGCCAAATTTGACATTTTAAGTCTTTTGTTTGTATATTAGGCTCATGTAATATTAAGTAACATTAGAATTTGGCTGCCAACTATAGCAAACATTAGCTCATAATCAAGATTATCACCTTTAGAATTGAGAAATGCATGGAATTGTTTAGTTTAATTTTTGTAAAATCATAACATTACCGTGTAATGAATAATGATACATGTTTACTTTCGATTTTTTTTATTTCATATGCTTCATGCTTAAATTATCCATTATGTATTTCTTTTATTTTATTTTCTCATTACACTTTTTACAAATTAATTTTTTTAAGATATCCCGTGATTCCACGGGTCTTTAAGCTAGTTTTATATAATAAAACAAAATATATTACAAGTCTATAAAGCACAAATATTAAATGCAACAATTAAATTGCTTACCATAAAAAAACCTAAGTACAAGTATTCAATAGCATAATTTATTTTCCTATGATTTAAAACTGCTTGTGGACATGTCCGGTATCAAATTAGCCCAACAATTTGAAGAACTATACAAGCCCATAAATTTTTTTATGTGAAAAGTCTATTTTTTAAAAAACGTATACCATTTTTACTTTTCAAAAAATTTATTTTTTAAAATTTTTATTACGGAAATTAAGTTAATCACTCAACAAATGTTTCATTTTGTAAACTTAAAAAAAAAACCCTTTTAATAGTTTGTTATTTTTGTAAAGAAACATTCCATTAATCTTACAAAAAATAATTTCATTTTTTTTTGGTTTTGTAAACTTACATAAAGCGTATTTTTATAGAAGTTTTAGAGGTTACATAAAAATTTAGAATTTCTTAAAAAATTGGGTCAACTTTTATAAATGTATTGTTGTAAACTGTTTATTTTTCTTATTTTTTTGGACTTAAAAGAATTTTTGGAAAGTTTAAAAACAAAAGGCGTTTTGAAAATCGTTAATTAACAAAAAAAAAAGTAAATCAGTATACGTTTTTTTGGGAAGTAATCAAACAAAACGCGCATTCTTGACATTTTTAAATATAAAAAAATCATTTTAAGAATGTATTTTTGTAAACTACAATCAATTTTGTGAAACATTGTCGAAAAATCAAAGAATTTAACTTCCTAAGTGAATAACTGCACATTAATATCACCAAGCCCATATTTTTGTAAAGTCAAAAGCCAATTTTATATCATTAAACTCATTCAATAGCTTCTTTGAAAAAGAATAATCTCAATTATATTAAACATAGGAACTTTCCAATCATCTTATTTATAATAAGGTGTCATTAGTTGTTAGTCATTAAAAAAAAAATCGGTTACATGGTAAATAATAAAGACATTCGAAAAATCATCCAAAATCTATTTTGAAAATCATAAAACAGTTTCGAAAAATCATCATTAGCTTTCTCTGTAAGTATGTATATATATATTTGATTCAAGAAAATTCATTAACCACTCTCGAATCAGTCAATCTGTGCACATGTCTATAATTTGTAAGTATGTATTCAAGTTTTTTAGGATTTCGATTCAAATCCTATAGTACAAATATTTTGATTTAATTTGTTGTTTCTTTTTTTTTATAATGTTTTGATGTAATTGTGTTTCGATTAATACTATTGGATGATACTAATTTGATTAAGTTCATTAATATTGTGTGATATACAATTTTGTTATCTATGATTTGGTGATGTAGCGGATGAGCTTACTGGAATTCAGCATGTTACCTACTTCAAAACAATTAAGTGGTTCTTCATTAAGGAGGTACATTTCTGTGTAATATTAGAGATGTAAATTTTTACAAAGAAAAAGTATGACATCTATATAATTGTATGAAATCTATAACATTGCATGACATATATATTATTTCATGAAAGCTATGACATATATATTATTTCATGAAAGCTATGACATCTAACATATGTTTTTCAACATGTAACAGGTAAGATGCATGGTCATAAATGTTCGACAAGGAGACGCGTCACCTGAAAATTGTAAAGAACTTATAGTGCACTTTTTAACCTAAGGAACGCCCATCATCATTCGTTAGTGAAGTATCCCTTTCTGTATCTTTTTCGTATTGTTTTCATTAGTTTTAGAAATTTAAACCTACTTCTTCTTCATGAGCCGAGTTGGGTAGCGTTTTATTTGGAACATCTCAAATCAAATAAGTTACCTAATTAAGGGCCAAAAGCTGGCATAATATGCATACAAACCTAAATTGATCTATTTAAAATTTGGATTCCTTACACTGGTTTGAATACAAATGCAGGTGGGTGTTCTTGCATGTATCATTGTTGGTGTGTGGATTACAATGAAAAGATTAGAGATTGTGCATCTTCTTCCAGGTAATTTTCTCTCATCAAGTTAGTTTTTAATGTTGATGCTCTAAGTAAAGCTATGGTTTAAATGTTGATAATCGTCGTTTGTTATGATTGAATGGTTACTTTGACAGATTATTATCAAGGTTGAAATCACTTTTTCGTGACTTCGAGAACAAGAACGCGTGGCTAATGGAAATTCTTGTCATACAAGAACGCGTAACCCGTTGTTGTTTCTTGCTTAATTCGTGTACGTAACCACTTAATGAATTTCACGAAGGTCGGATGGTGTGTTGTAGACATGGGGATATTGGTTAACTTGTGATAGAATGTGTAGTTTCATCAAATATATTTGTTTTCGCGTTTTCGTCTTTCAACGAGTGATGGACATGGACAAGGGGCAAAACGGCTATCCCAAAGTTGTGTATTGTAATAATCCTACGAATTTAGAAGTGACTAAAATGTGTTCGATAATAAAATTTTTGTCCAAATATATATATTTGTCCAATATGCAATTCTTTGTTTACTTATCATTAATCATGTAATTCCAGCTTCATAAAATTTATAAATACAAAAGATAAGATTAATGAAAGAAAACACTTTTATTTTTTAATGTACTATAAAAGAAAAATGGTACATACAAGAAAAAGTTGGTCATATTTTTTATTCTAATCTGGAGAGCGGGCGTGGAATGGGTTGATAAAATGAGATGATGGGTATGATCTATTGTGAGAGATGACACTAAAATAGATTGATAAAATAAGAAGATGGTATGTGATATATATCTATATAGAGTAAGGTAATCTTCTTGTTACCTTTTTAAAATTTCAGAAAAGCTGTTTATGTGATCTGGTTTGATTTGGTGTTGTCAGTGTGTTAGATTGTTGGATTTGAGTTGATTTGTGATTGTATGCATGCTATATGATCATAGGATCAGTTTTAGTAAGTTTTTAAAGGTATTGGTTTGTTAAAATTTGGATTCTAAGTTTTAAAAGGGTGTTTGGAAACGGGTTTAAGCAGGGTACAAATCATTGATTGTGTTTCAAATCGTGTTAGATAGATTTAAAAAAGGTTAAGATAGGTTAGTAGTTAGATGGTAGTTAGTATAGAACAGATTAGAAGCAAGTGTGTGTGTTTTAAAAGGAATATAGCATAGAAATTTGCAGGGTTCATTTTTAGCTTATTTTGTGAGATTTTTGGTGCTTGGATTTTGCTAGCCATTAGATCATAGGGAGTTCTAAGATTTCTATTAGCTTGTATGCAAGTTGGTGAGTGTGTGTGCCAAGTTTGAGCCTTTGATAGTCACATTTGTGCAATCTGTTAGCTTAATTTACCACCAGACCTGCATATTTTGCATCAGCAACTTGGATTCATCTTGGTGTGCTTTGGTTTGCTTATTTGGCTTGCTAGGTGCTTATATTTTGCTTTTGCTGACTCCTTGTGCTTCAATAAGCACAAGGGTGCCCCTATTGTTCCATAATACAACACCAAAATAAGCCATTAGCCAAGCCCTCTTGGCTAAATCCTCAAGCAAGAACACAAAGCATAACTGCTTGTGTTCATTCAAGTGAACTGGCCAGTTTTGATCATTGATTGTGCTTAATCTTAGTTTAAAAAGTGTAATTGGGATTGGTTTACAAGCTTATTAAGTTGTCAGTCTGAGTTAAAAAAAAAAAAAAAAAAAAGTTACAAAAAGGCATACCCGTAACAGGACTCGAACCCCAGACCTCTCGTTGGAGGAGTAGGAGTTCTACCGTTAATCTAGATAGCCTTTTTACGTTTAAGTTTCATTTCAATACCCTTTTAACCCCATTTTCATTTCTAGCTTATATTAAAAGCCGTAGCTTATTTCGTGGATTTTGAGCTTATTTGTTAAGCAATCTTGCTTCTTTTGATTTTTCCTAGAACCTTATTAGGTTTTGTGACTTTTCTAGCTTTTTTTCATAATTTTCCTTTTATTTATTTATTTTCTAGCATTTATTTATTACCCGTAATTTATTAAATCATTAAAAAATAGAAAAAAGAGTTTTAATTTTTAGGAAAAATTATTTTTAGCTTTTAAAATAATATTTTGAGGTTTACAGCTTATTAGGTTTTCAATTTGGCTTATTTTTAATTTTATAAGATTTTAGGATTTTTAAGCAACTTTAAAAATTAATATAAAATTAATTAATAGGTTTTAGAAACTTTAATTTACATTTTCTTCTTAGTTAGAATATTTAGGATTTTTGAGAATTTTTTAGAATTAATTTTATAAACTTTTTATTTTTAGTATTATTTTAATATTATTTTATTATTAAAAATTCAAAGTTTCATTTTTATTCTTTTTTCATTTTTATTAGGGGTGTGCACGGTTCGGTTTGGGTCGGTTTTTGGCTAAAACCGAAACCGAACCGACATATTCGGTTTTTAAAAAATCAAAAACCGAAACCGTTCGGTTTTGGGCGGTTCGGTTTTTTCGGTTTGTAATCGGTTTCGGTTCGGTTTTTCGGTTTTTTCGGTTTTTTCGATTTTAAAACTGTTTATATTTGGGTACGTCCGATTTAGATTAAAAAACTTGTTTTGTGTGTAAAAATAGTTTTTTATTTTCAATCTAAGCCTAATAATGTTTACCTCAAATTTCTAATTTATAATTACACACATATTTTTAAGATAAACACACATGCAAATAAACATGCGTACAAACGATTACTGTCACATATGTAATTATATATTGTCAACTAAACACAAATATATATATCAAACACGCGTATAAACAATAAAATAAATATATTACTCCTATTTCCCTAAAAAACGAATATTAATTTATAATTTTGATATATTACTTATTTAATTATATTATATTATATTTATTTTTTTATATAATAAAATGGTTCGGTTCGGTTCGGTTTTTATGGTTCGGTTTTTGGATGAAAACCGAAACCGAACCGAAACTTTTCGGTTTTTGAAAACGTAGAAACCAAACCATCGGTTTTTATATTCGGCCGGTTTTTTCGGTTCGGTTTTTTCGGTTTTTCGGTTTGGTTTCGGTTTTTCGGTTTTTTTTTGCTCACCCCTAATTTTTATTAGGTTCTTTATCATTAATTAGGATTTTTTCCATTTTTAGAATATTTTCTTAGCTTTTAGATTAATTTTTATAATTATTTTAAGTTTAATTAGTTTTTAATCATTTTAAATCATTTTTAGAGTTTTAAAAATAGTTTTAATAGCTTTCAATTTTTAGAAAATTACTTTTTAGTCTTCTAATAATATAAGTTAAGTAATTATTCAATAAAATCATATTTTAGACATTTGAATTAGTTATATTTAATTTTAGGGCTTTAATTAGCATTTAAAATTAAATATTTAATTAATAAAAGGTTTTAAAATATCTTTGTTGGATTTTTGTCTTTATTTATATTATTATTGACTTCCTTTTAACCTTTTGTTTATTTTGTTTTTGGTTTTAGTAAATTTTTCATTTTGGTAATTTTTCTCGACTTTACGTTTACATCTTTTACGTCGTAGTGTAATTTTAACGTAACCGTCTTTTCATCCTCTCATCCCCATTCTTCTCAATATTAATCTCAAATAATTACAAGTTAATTCACACACATATACCTCCTTGGGAAACGAACTTTTTCTCTTTTTAAGTGATTGGGTCATTAGTGTTGATTTTTCCTAAAATCATCACTCGATACTTACCGCTATTTACGCTCTTTTCCTAAAGAGTAGTAAAACTCTGCAATCAACGGGTAACATGGTTTTGGTTACTGTTCTCCTCACAACCCTTTTATTATTGTTTATTCCCTATTTTTACATTCCCCTTAATGTATTAAAGGGTAATTATTAATAAAAAATATGCAAACGTTTCTCGCCGTACCTGTTTCTTCGTTTTATAGACATTGCCGTTTCTAAGTACCCGTCCCCGTCCCCGTTTTCGTTTCCGTATCCGTCCATGTGCAACATAGGCGTCATGTCAGGTGTGGTGCGCCGAGCTTTTTCTCGCACCAATTAAAAGATACGACGCGAGTTAACAGCCGACCGTAGCCTTGGCTCTAAAAAAATACTGTATGAGTTTGAGAGAGAAGGCCACAAAATGAAGATATGTGGCATTAACAACACGTTCAAGGTAAAGTGTATATAGCATAAAATGTCGTTTTATTTAATAAACTTGTTGGTGTCTACGTTATAAATGACCGATCATCAGCAAACAACTAGTAGCATAACAATTTTTAGAAAAGGGAAAATTCGCATATGAGGAGTCCAAACTCCAGACTGTTGAACAGCCGAGTATTATCATCGGCAAATTTAGGCATGCACGTGCATAGTGCTCCTTTCTTATGCGTCTCGGATTTCTCATAGACCTTAGACTACATACATGAGGGAAACTCCAATGCTCAACTAAAACCCGAGCTAGGGCAACTCATGATGTTCTTCTTACTAAAGTACATATTAGTATGTACTTTAGTAAGAAGAAACGGAACTTAGTACAGAAATTTTCTTCCAACTCAGTCTTATTTTTTCCCGATTGTTGCAACAATACATTCGAGTCTTTGTGGGTTTTAAATTGAAGTACACATACTCATGCAGAAGTATTGGTTCTTGATTTTGTATTACCATATGAAACAAATTAGTTTGAAAGATACATCTGATAATTGTCCATTTCTTCTAACTAGTTTGGATCAATACTAGTATATATACCAGGGAGTACACTAGAAAACCGAGGTTAGACCTAAAATGAAATTAAGTTCAAAAAACCTAAAATGAAATTGGGATTCAAATAACTCCAAATGAGAATGGGTATAGTATTTTCATAATATTGTTTGTTTAAGCTGTATACATGGGTCGTTAATCACATCTGTTAAATTGTAAATTTCATATATAAGCAGATAAATTTCTTTTTGTCTATTATTTCTTACAAATCAACAAATCAGGCTACCTGATCTTATGCGACTCTTACTTTTATCTGACAGGTCAGTTTTCTTTCTCCATCGACCTAATGTGACCTATTTGCTCTAACAAGACGACCTACTGCAACAAAGTTCTATTTTTTAATATATATTTTTATTCAAATAATTATTTAAATAAAATAAAAACATTATAATAATATTTATAGTTAAATGTTATTAAAGAAATGATTAAAAAAAACTTAATTAAAAATAAAGAAGGTAAAATGTATTAACTAAAATTAACTTTAAAAATGATCAAATTAATATATGTTGTTAGGAATTAAACAAAGGTCATTATATTAAACTTTGGAACTTTTTTACAACTTTGATCTAATTAAAACTAATATGATTTATCAAAAAATATACAAAAAGAAAAAAAAAAGAAAAAAACAAAGGACCGAATGGGCAAATAGATCATGTGGGCGAACGAGTTGGGCCATTCAATCGCAACAGAAACGACCTGCTTTGAATTCGGTCGATTGATTCGGCGATCGAACCGTTGCGGGTAGCCTCAAATCTCTTACGTGACGAATCATCGGTAAAGGCTTGATGAGAGAGATACCACACGATAAAAGCAATAGAAGTCAGAGGCCTTCAATGTGTTATGTACCTACTGACTACTGTACTAGTTATTGGCTCAAATACCCAACACTTCAATGCTATGTACATTGTGGTTTTTTTTGAACTCATTAAAATGCCTAGTAAACGATGTAGACGTCTTGTCTTGCCAGGAATTTAAGCGTCGATTAATACTACATTAATCAAATGCTTAGTAATTAAGATGTTACACAAAGAATAACTAAAAATGTGTTTGACCTCAAAGGCCACGCATGGCGCGCACCCAATTATTTGATCAAATGATATGACTATTCATCTATTTGGTTTTGAAAGTTATCAGTCTCCTTGGACCCGGACTCACACAACACAAACAGGGGCGGATTTATTTGTTAGGTCCGGGGTGGCGGCGCCCCCCATAGTTTCATAAAAAAAACGCGATTATAGTGTATTTTTTATTTTTTTTAACGGTTTTTTTTAAATACCCCCCATCGGAAACGAAAATTGCCCCCCACTCACACATTGAAATCTAACTTTTTACACTTTAAAACCTAAAAATTCTCCATTTTTAAGTTAAAATATTCGGTTTTTATTCGGATTCTAGCTTTTTTTTCCTTGCTATTATCAAAAAAAAATTTGCCCCCCACTGCCCGATTTTCTGCGTCCGCCACTGCACAAAAACACCAATCAAAACGGCAGATTTGGTTTTCAATGCGTGTGTTTATTAAGGAAATTGATACACATTTGATAGTTACATCCTATTCTATTTATACTAGACATGTGCTGGAAATATATTGGTGAACATGTACCACTTCTTCCTAGAAAACAGGAAACTAACTAAACAATAGGGCACTCTCCTAATACTAGGTCAAGCTGTGGACTACCCACTGACCTTTGACCCGTTAAACTGAACTGACCCATCAAGATTACCCAATAATCACCCCCGTAATCTTGAATCCTCCATGGTCTCGTTCCTACAATCATAGTCATGAACACGGTCTCGATCACATACTAATTGCTCGGTCTCTTCATACTTTAAATCTCCACATACATACAAAGGAACAATCCTTGATACTTGCTTTCTTGTGATTACCTCCTATTACGTAAATCCACGTGCTCAAATTCTTGTTAAACTTTCTGAGTTCTAAACACGGTATCAATTTCTTGCTAAAATACCGGTCTTCGTCTTGTTCTTGCTACTTACTAATCAATTCTTGCTTATCGAATTTTGCTAGTCGACCCTTGCTTATCGTACCTTGCTTATCGACCCTTGCTTGCCGAACCTTTCTTGTCGAACCTTGCTTGTCGACTCATTAGTCAATTTTGATTTGTTAAGGCTAACTGGCTAAGTGTAGCCAAACCATATTGCTAGCTTCAAATTGAAGCTAGAAAATTGAAGCTACCTTTTAAATTTGTAGCCAAACCATATTGCTAGCTTCAATTTTCGATCAAACTTTCAGCTTCAATTTTCACCAGCCTGCAAAAAACATATACAGTATTTCCTAAGAACATTTATTAACAATTCATGAATGGGAAATTAAAACAAAGACGACAAACTTCCATCGGATAGAACGAATAAATTTAACCAAAGACACTGACATTAATTAAAATAAAGATCACAAAATTTTATTATCATTAAAAGGAAATAACTCGCATCAACATATATAACAAACTACTAATAAAATCATCCTTACCATCGAGTGGCCATATAAGGATTAAGATTAGTGTGTTCCACCTGTTAAAGATTAGAAAACTTAAAATCAGTGATCTAATAAAGAGTAGTGTATTGACGGTTATAAGAGGCTGAAATGGTTATAGATTTAAGAGCATCTGCTATGCAGAGCTTTTACAATGACTTTTTAGGTTTTTGAAAAGTCTTTGAATAGCTTTTCACCATTGCAACACATAGCTTTCCTAAAAGCTTTCCTCAAAAGCTTTTAGTTCTCCAAGTGGTTTGAACATTTGCTTTTCAAAGGTTTTGCAATTAATGTTCACTGTTTTAACCTTTTAAGAAGTGTTTGTAGATAATTAACCATTGAAGCAAGTTTTTAACATGACTTTTTAAAGGAGAGAATTTACTGAAAAATTGATGACAATTAATGAAAAAAGTCTTTCTTAGTTTGAACCATTGCATATGCTCTAAGGGTTACAGTTTTATTAGAGATAGGAGAAGAAAAAGTCAGAAATATAATAGGAGTACATAGAGGAGGTCAATTTTGGGCCGGGAAATTAAGGGGGAATCAAAATTGGGAGGGATCTTGAAATTTTTTTTGAGAATACACCAAATTTATCGAAAGTTTTCATGAACGAGTTTGTTTATTATTTTTGTTTTACAGAATAATGTCAATGTTTTGAAACCTGGTTTTTAAATTGATTCGGTTGTCCGGGTCATACCAGGTCAACCAAGTTTCTAAAGATATAAATTTTTTTCATATTTTTAATAATTAGCAAAAAATATATATAAAAACCATAAAAATTTACGTATATTGAATATATAAAGTGTTTACCAACCAATATAATATGTAAAAATAAAAATCCATCACAAATACGTAAAATTTACATATTTAAAAAACCCGAAAAAATCAAAACCCAACCGGGTTGAGCCGGGTCACCACAAACCTGGCAGGTCTATCCGGGTTTCGAAAATATGAAACCCGGGTCAAAATAAGTCATTTTATCGACTGGAACCAGGTCAGCCGGTTGACCCGGCCGGGTCGACCCAGGTTTGAAAACATTGGAAAATGACATATCTTTTATTTAGTAAAGGAAAATGCTTAGGCTGCATTTAGCAACGAGCGTGAGGGGTGTTCATGAGCAAAAAACACAAGCTCACGCGTGACCTTGCTAAATTATTTCTCCGTCGTGCATGACTTGGTCGAAATTGCCTCACAAAAGGTGAGATGGTAACATTTCGTAATGTGTGAAAATGTGGACCCCCATTCGATTACTAAATTTTAATACAAAAAACCTTTTTCAACACCCATTTATCCCTTATAAATATATTTCAAAACACATTAATTTTCACATAACAAAAAAATACCCCTTTAACTTTAAAATTTTTTACACATAAAATTTATTGCCTGCTCCTTTCCATATATCGTTGACGAGATCAAAGCTATGATTTAGAAATAAATCGATGATCAAAAACATCGTCGGTCTACGCTTACGACGTTAGCCTTTGAATTCGATGTTGCAAGTGATGATAAAATAAAACTGCGTAGAGCATATGAAAATTATCTTGATATTTCCTCAGAGAAACGTGTTTTGATTGAGATGCAAAGGGTCTTGTTTAGAAAGACGGCAAAAATGAAACGTCAAATTCATAGTAAAATTGAATGGATGGGTAAGATCACTCCCGACATGAATGAAGAAATTCCATTACAAACTCATATAGGTGATTCGTCATCATAATAACGTAAGAGTCAAGAATGTTCAAGGAGATTCATGCATGTTCAAGATCAAAGGAGATCACAGGAAAGTTTTGTCATCATCAGATATGGAAAGATTATGTGGCTAAAAGCTTAAAGATGTCAAGCTATGGTGATATGCTATATGAAATCAATAATATTGTTGCTGTAAGAGTCAAGAATGTTTAAGTTCAAGACACAGAAGATCAAACTTGATGAAATTCATGAAGAATTGAAGTTTATTATACTAGAAGAAAATCTGCATAAGTGTTTGAATGCATTCAGTTGGCACAGAGATCAAAATTATCAAGACCTACCCAAGATTTTAAAGAGAAGATTGAAGACATGTATTTTATACAGTCATCATTCAGATAAACAAGAAGACAACTAGTTATCATTCTTTTTAGGGAAGGATTGTTGGGAATTATTTGTATTAAGTACCAAGTACCGTTAGTTATGTACTAAGTACCGTTAGTTATAGTAAGTATTGTTAGTGTATGCGCGGTACATGCTAAGTTCCGTTAGGCTAAATGTTATTACTGCTAGTATAGATAAGGACTGATATATCTTAAGTAAAGATGTGTTATAGTTATTCTTGGAGTATATCGTGTGTGATATACGTATCTTAATAGAATATTCTAGGTGTTCCTTGCACTATAAAAGGAACATAGGTGCGATGAGTTTATTGTACCTTTTCCATAGTCGATTAATAAAGCATTCGAATAGTTAGAGTATATTGATGTTCTTCTTTGTTGTTATAAGTTAGATTCCACATAACTTATTAAGAGTTTAGTAAGAGTCTCTCAAGTACTCTAGTTTGTTTGCAAGCTATTGTGCAAAATTTTAACACGATCTCCATCTAGTTTTGTAACACCCCATTTTGATAATGGAATGTCACGCGTAATTATGGCGTGTCATCAAAGCATACAAGGATAAATGTATAAAACATTACATGACCATAGGGATAACCGGAATCAAACATCGGTTCCCAAACATAAGCCCAAAACATAATAAAGCAAAAGAAATGAATGAAAGGCTAAACAAGCATAAGTAAATGAAGGCAGAAAGGAAAAGAAGTCTCTAGCAGCTTCCATCCTATGCACGTCCCCCAAATGCACGAGTCTTTCCTAGAGTACCTGCCATTTTGGGACATGGAAAGGAAAGTAACGGCTGAGCAAAACACTCAGTGCATGGATATAGACATAGTATGAATGACTAAGTATAATAAAGACTTAATAGCAACGGAAATGTATAAGTCCTGGAAAACCTGGAACGTGTTCATAAAACTGGTTTTATAGTTTGAAAAGCCTTATGTTTATCTTATGAAAACTGTTTAACATATTTTTACCATTAGCCAATATAGGTCATGAAAATCCACCGTGCATGAATACTTGGAGGGGTGACCTCATCATGCAAATTAGAGGGGCTGCCTCTAATTTAATATACTGGTTTTGGGTAGGAGGGATCAGCTCCTTGTGAAGGATGAAAGGCACACACCACATTCACCATGAAATCCTGACTGAAAACATGTAACTAGGATGCACCCATACGCCCCACATGATAAATATAATATAAATGGCCAAAAGCTGAAGGGACGCCACGAGCAATCACTCCGCCGTGGTGAAGTCATAACATCAGTGCCTCTAATGTTATGGTTATGGTACCTCCATAACTAGGTGAAACTGGTCATGCATGTATATGGCTATAGGTATTCTAATTAAACATAAGCAATTCAAAAATATATAAAACAAATACTGGGAAAACAGTTGGCTGCATACGGGGAATCCTAATAAGGAAAGAATGTCCATACTGAAAGGACGTGAATCCGTACCTTATGTCCAGTGAACGAAGAAGACGAACTGAGAGGAATCCTACTTCCGTATCACTAATGCTACATGAATACATACGTGAATAAGTATCTGACTACTAAATACGTAACTGGTTTATATCATGTCTTAGCTTATTTTATATGTTCATATCATGTTTTACTGTTTAAAGTCTTTAACTGTGTTTATCTTATATTCTGTCTATTCTGATTAAGTATTTCTCGTATTTCATGTATTATTATACTTGCTGTGTAATAATAAGTAACTTTTCAAAAATAGCAGGTTTCCTAAAATAGAAAGTTTCCAAAAATAGAAAGTTTCCAAAAATAGAAAGTTACCAAAAATAGAAAGTTTCCAAAAATAGAAAGTTTCCAAAAATAGAAAGTTTCCAAAAATAGAAAGTTTCTAAAAATAGAATTACTGCTTAAAATAGATAAGTTTCTAAAAATAGAAAGTTTCCATAAATAGATTAGCTGCCTTATTTAAATAAGTTTCCATAAATAGATTAGCTGCCTGAAATAAATAAGTTTCTAAAAATAGAAAGTTTCTATAAATAGATTAGCTGCCTTATTAAAATAAGTTTCTAAAAATAGAACGTTTCCATAATTAGATATAAGCTGGTTAAATAAGCTAAGTATATAAGCCTAAGTATTTTCATGATTATTTTCTAAGTCATATGATATAATGTATAGTTTATTAATTATTTCATGTAATTAAAATAAACTATAGGTTAAAATATTTAATTAAAGTATATCATGTTTTTAATTAAATAAAGTTAAATACTTAGGTTAAAACATTTATTATTATTTATTAATAATATAGCCTAAGTCATGTTAGTTAATTAATTATAACCATGGTTTTTAAATAATTAATTAATTATAAGTCTAGAAAATATTAAATACTTAGGTTAATAATTCCATGATTCTAATAATTAAATTATAACCTTAGTCTTGTTTATTAAATTAATCATGTCATATTTATTAATTTAATTTTAACATATGATTATAAAAAAATAATCTTTAAATAGACCGTGAACCGGATCTTGAATAGAAACCATGAACCGGACCCGTAATCAACACCATAACCCGAACCAAGGTCGGGGTATCCCTTGTTTGCTGCTGCCGTGGGACCCACACCACCAAACCGAGACCTTGAGGTCTCGGTGGTGGTCCATGTGCCAAGCCGAGACCCCTTAGGGGTTCGGTTTAGGTGTCGGCTAGACAAACACCCCTAAAAACCCTTGTTTTGATCTACCCCATAATCATAAACATGTTATATCTATGTTTTTAATTAGGTTTTTAAAAACATCATGTTCTTATTTAATTTATAAATCTAAAACAAAATAAAAAGGATTAAAAAGGTATACCGAATACGTAGATCGATCAAGGATGAACAAACGCGAACACTTGCACCAAAAACCAAGATCAAAATCAAACAAACACCCCTCCATGGTGTTTTATGGGTGGCGGCCAAAAGAGGAACAAAGGAAGAAGGGAGAAAACTTTTAGGGTTTTTGTAAAATCTTCTGTAAAGTGAAAATGAGTAGTGATCTTTTCCTAATTCCTTGTTTTAGTAAAAATTGATGAGCTAAGCCCATCTTCCCTCCCTAATTTCGTGACATATGGGCCCACATGGGGTAACCCGATCATTTTTCGTGTCTAATTAATAAGTGTGTTCTCGTGTTCGTGTTTTACGTGTTTGTTCGTGTTTATTTGTGTTCGC
Source organism: Glebionis coronaria (assembly GCA_025667525.1). Taxonomy (NCBI): domain Eukaryota; kingdom Viridiplantae; phylum Streptophyta; class Magnoliopsida; order Asterales; family Asteraceae; genus Glebionis; species Glebionis coronaria. The sequence goes on along the minus strand of JANFOE010000656.1, from coordinate 204,869 downwards.
GTTTTGTGTGTTCTCCTTAAATAATTACCGTGACCTAATATATTTATTTACGCTCGTAATAAATATATATATATAATTAATAATAGTTCGTGATTTAATTACGTTCATGATTTCATGATCGCATGTTCGTGATTAATTATTGTCAAATAATTATTGCGTGTTCGTGCGTAGTAAATACTTATCGTGTACTAACACGTACGTAATACGTAAAATCCTAACACGTAATCATAATCATGCTATAATAGGAAAGTTTTAATCTAGTACGTACGATCTTAAGGGTACTATTCATGATAAAAGCATGCGGGTTTTACAACTCTTCCCCCCTAAAAAGAATAATTCGTCCCCGAATTATAGATAACCTAACTGAAAGAGAAACATACCCGAATCAAACTGAGAGGGTATGTAAGATAAATGAACGTGCGGGTTTCCTGGCAGAAGGAACGCGGAACGTGACATGTCTTGAAAGGACATGGAACGTGACATGACTGAAAGGACATATTGATATTAGCATTTTGGTATGGGTTCTAATTCTCTCACAGTCCTCTCGAATTGATCTCGGTCTTAAGTGGAATGATTTGTTCTTGGTTAATAAAAAGTGGTTGGTTTTGTTTATCTATTTTAACTAATGACAAGAAATTAAGTGTCGAAGAGTAAAATCAAAGACTTAAATGATTACAGTGAAAAAACGAATTTAAAATTAAATGTTTGAAATCTTTAATTATTATCTTAGAAAAATAAATGGACATTCAATAAAAACTAACACTTGGAAACTTTGTGAAAAATAAGAACTAAATTGGAATTTACTAAAAGAAAGTAAGACGGAGTAAAGCAAAACAACTCAATCGGAATAATGGGAAAACTGTCTCAATCGGAATGTATTCCGATCGAGTGATCGGAATGTGTAATATGGATGCTGATCGGAAAGTGGACAAAAGGGAATCAATCGGAATACTTAAAAACTTGTCCAATCGGAATGTGCAATACCTACCAATCGGAATATCAAGGTGGCTTCTGTCGGAATGTTAAGATGCTCAATCGGAAACTCGAAACCCTTTTCCGATCATATGATCGGAAAGAAGGGATGGCCTGGTCGGAATACTCAGTCGGAAAAGGGAGTTACCCTTTCCGAAAATGGTGCAAACCGAGTGAAAAACAAGGGAAATGAGCTTATGGAATAAGCTAACTCCCTAACAAGCTCGAATCCAATGATAAGCTGATCAAATAAGCAATAAAAACACTTTATCTAAGCTCAAAATAAACAACTTTTAGATCAAATCAATAAAAAGATGAACTTTTCATAAAAACCTTAAAAAGTAAGTAAGCTAAATCAACAATGAAGCCAATAAGAACAAGGATCTCAAAGCTTATTTATGTAAAAACTTAAGGAAACATAAAAAGTAAACAACTTTTTAAGCACAAATCATAGATGAACAACACGGATCATACGAGATTTGTACCCAAAACAATGAAAGTAAAAGAAAGGAAGGATGAGATTAAAGATTAAAAGATAAAAACTTGAACTTGATTAATGAAAGATAATACAAAAGTTTGAATTTGAAAGAGAAAAAGATGAAATCTAGTGAGAGAAAGTTCTAAACTTTCTCTCTCTAAAACTAGAGAAAATGAAAACTAAGCTAAGCTAAGTGTGTGAAAATTTGTGAAGTAAGGGCTTTATATAGGCGTATGTATGGTGGTGATGGGCTCTTTATTGGGCTTTGATTTGGGCTTCTTTTTCTTCTTTCTTCTTAAGTCTTCACGCATCTTTAAATAAACGTTTCCACTTTGGATTTGAGAAGTGTCGGTGAATTATTCCAACTCGTCTTATAATCTATTGTTTTATAGACTCGAGTTCTTCGACATATATGAATCTTCCATCTTTGGCTCTATTCTTCGATAAATCTTCAAATAGGCACAATGACTTCAAATCTTCTGCATCTCTTGGACAATAGACTTCGTCCTGAGTCTTTTTCCTCGATAAAACCCGTGCAATCCCATGTTTTTCTTCAATATTCATCCGGTTGCCTCTGAAAACACAATAAACACAAAAACCACGCATAATTCCAAACAAATGATATTAAATACGTGTTTTGGTCTTGTTTTAGCCAGAATTAAGTGGTAAAAGGATGGGTGTTTTCACACCTATCACATATCTAGTTGATAAGAGAAGAACGGATAAAAGTCCGGATGAACTTGTCCGTTTCCAAGTGGCCTCCCTCTTGGAACGGTTCCTTTAGAAGATCCTGACACAAATGATAAATCTTGGTCCTCCTGACCTTGACTTGAAATACGAAGAAGTTCCTGGTTATCAATTTAAGGTAGATCCCCTAAATTCGATCGAGGAAAATAAGAGTTAACGTGCTAGGGTAACTGAAACTTTACGATGCAAGACAATCTGACTTAACTGATAATTAGAAACGATGCGCGAGACATAAGGAAACGTAGTACGTGAAAAATTTTGAACGTGATACGTGAAAAATTTTAAACGTGCTACGTGGAGATATGGCGAGTGTAGTATGACAAAACATATCGTGATCCATGATACGTGTAACATATCTTGATCATGATATGAGGAACGTGGAATGAGCATGACATGTGAAACATATCATGATCATAGAATACAATGGCGGTAACGCCAAACGCTACAAGGGGAGACGTGGAATATGACGTGAAACGTCTATCTGATGATGGAGAGTTATACTAAACTTGGGCCTGGTCTCTCAAGTTCTTGCAAAACTTCCCAGAACGAAATGAACATAAAATCGTAAGCCCAGATACGATCATCAATGTGAATAGTGTCATGAACGCGAGCGCGAAGGCAAGTCGTGGAATCAGAATGAAGACGTGAAGTAATTTAGGAGTACAATTGCGAATCTTTGTCTGACCCGATAGCTGAGGATTTACCAAGTGGTCGGATGAGCCTTAGCTGGAACATGTCCGATCAATCTGTTGGTTCTACAATCCTTGCGGATGTAAGGATTATGCAGACTTGATCAAACTGTTTGCAATAACCCAGATAGCATCATGCTTCTTCTGAGTTTGCGTTAATCTGGTAGCCAAAATCCATGGAGATTTTTCACATTTCAATTCACAATTTCAGACGATGAAAACATCCCAGTCTGTTGGTGTCCTATCTTAACATGTTGGTATGTCAGGTACTTAGATATGAACGTAACTATATCTTGCTTCGTAGAACTTGATACATAGGAGTTTGCGAACTCTGAGTCTCTGAATCTAGACTTCTCCTAGCGTAGGATTTCCTAGAACACCCAATGTAGTGTAGGGTTCTCTCCTTTACGCATAAGCTGAGTCATGGTAAGGTTAACTGTAGAAACCCATGTGATTCAGCGTGTCACTATAATCAAACAGAATTGACATTGGAAAATTTTCTAGGGTAAAATTTTCTCTTCTCATAGAATTTTGCAACATAGTGCAGATATGGTCTTCTTGTTCTTCTCTAGGCTTAGAGGGAATCAGGTTATCCTCAATGAAAACACTGATGAATTTGTTATGAGTTCATGGAAACGCAATTTATTAAGTCTCTAATGTTGTTGGAGCATTGATGAGACTAATTCAAAATCGTAAATCTAGCATGACCGAGTCGTGTACGAATAGCAGTCATGGACATGTCCTGCTCTTTCACTCGTCACTATTGGCAGCATGATCATGAGTTTGATTCTTGGAAAAATGATTAACACTATTGGGTCGATTGGACATGTTTTCAATACATGGAGGAGAATAACGGTCATGAATGGTGATTTGTTTAAATCGACGGTAGTCGACACATAATCTCATGGTACCGTCCTTCTTCTTGTAGGTTCTTTTGGAATATATGGGAAATTTTTTGGAATAATCCGTTTGTTATGCGTGAAAGGACTTCAGTAGTCGTGTCTTACTGACAACTAGAAAGTTTTAGAAATCATGGCTAACATAGCACGTGCTTGGAAAGCATAGATAATTTGTACAGATTTTCCTGATGGAAAATCAAGCTGAAAGTATTCAGGAGTCTGAACATTACTATACATAATTATGAATCGTAGCATGGTGTGCTGTTCATAGTCCATAATTAGGATAAAATTCATCTCGTGTCTGTCCGAGGAAATGCGTTAGCAGCTTGGATCTCATCAATAAGCTGAAGGAAAACCTTCGTATGCGTGGGAATACGAAAGGCGTCCTTCATGGTCATGAATATATGAACTATGGTGAAAGAATTGAAAGTGACATCGGCAACGTGACAGTTCTCACTGATGCGCCGATAATGATATTGAAATTCTTGTGGCCTGATTAATACATGGCACAACAAAATAGATATACCCTTGGAGGGTACCCTGAATTTCTTAGAAATGTTCCATAGTTGGACGTGAGTCATGTGTCTTGACTCGTTTCTTGGAACTATAAGCATGACATATGTCTTGACTGGTGTCTTGACATGTGTCTTCAGGAGGTATACGTGAGACATGTGTCTTGACTGATGTCTTGACATGTGTCTTCGGAAAGTATACGTGAGACATGTGTCTTGACTAATGTCTTGACATGTGTCTCGAGACGTAAAATAATAAAACTACAATATTAGGTTATTATGCCAGACTTGGCAGATCGGTTGGACTATTGATCTTTTGTATGTCTGATCACGTCCGCGGCTGGAGCCTCGGGTTGCGATTTCTAGGATAGTTCTGTCATAGTAGTGGTTACTATCGTCCTGTCTGTCAGTTCCATGACGGTCATTCTCATGATCGTGATTCATGTAACAATTCAGCTGAGTGGCCGGCTGGTACCGGTTTGCACTCATATGGCTGAAATGACAGCCGAATGACGTGTGACATGTAACTAAGAATTAGGGACAATGATTGATGGAAATCTTCTGATGGTGAAGCATCTTCTCGTCCAATTGCTTTGCTCCGACGCCTTTGTCTTCGTCTTGTAGGATCTCCAGGTTGTGAACAACATCCGCAGCTCATAGTGTTTCCGAACGTCAGCAGCATCAACATTTAGTAACATCTCCAAGTTATGAGCGGCATCAGCAATCTTGTAGAATATCAGCAAGTGAACATACGCCTGAGGTGATTCAGAATCGTCTAGCGAATACTCGTGAAGTATTGCAAGTGAAATACACATGGATTTAGGCACATATAATACACATGAAATACGGTACGTGGAGTACACGTGGAATGCACATGAAATGATCGGTATGGGGTCGATCATTTATCATGATTTAAGGAAAGTATATCGGTTAAACAGTTAGGAAAACCATCATGATAACCTGGCAATGCCAATATATACCTCATTCTGGTTGCATAGAGAAACGCTAAAGTGTGGTTACACAAAATTCAACGATGATTTGCCTGACAGCATGATCAATAAAAACCAACCATGACTATCATGAAAGCAGAATTCAATGAAATCCAACAATGTCTTGCGTGAAAGCATAAATAACAAAAGAGGCGTAAGACGTAATGAAGACGGAATTATCATGAAGAAACACGAAACGAGTTAACATGAAGGAGTGTATAACATAATCAGCATGAAGCTGAGTTTAACCATGACAGTATGAAAACATACTTGACATAAAAAAAACATAGTAACTTATGAGGGGACATGAAAAAAAAATTATGCCAATAAATCATGAGAAAAATTTTATGCATGAAAACAGTGCATTAATGCGTAATGTTAGTTTATAAAAACCTTTTATATGTGCGAGGGGACGCCTATGGGTCGGTCCCAAAATAAAAGACATGGCGAGGGGACGCCCATAGGTCGGTCCCAAAATTAAAAGTTTCGATAAAAGCACATGCGACTAAATAGGGCCAGTCCTGTACCAACCAGTACTTAGTCATAATCCATGCAATAATGATACATGAAACATAAATAAATGAAACTCATCTGTCAAAACTTATCAGAAAAAAATTTATGTGACTAATTATGAACTATTGAGGTTCAGTCCACATAGTCACAGTTCACGAGGAACGTCATGCATGAAACAATGACACATAACTAAATATGAATGACGATTGTCCATCCATATTAGTAAAACAATCTCGATGAAAACGTTAAGGTTAAAACCTCAAGGTGCTGAAAACATCATGGTTAAAACAACAATGCGCTGAAAACATCAATACGTAGAATAACAAACGTTAGCTTCGGAAGCTTCTGGTGACTACCCACTAGTCACAGGTCAAGTTTTAGAGCCTACAGGTCGAAGCCTTGGCTCTGATACCATAATTGTAACACCCCATTTTGATAATGGAATGCCACGCGTAATTATGGCGTGTCATCAAAGCATACAAGGATAAATGTATAAAACATTACATGACCATAGGGATAACCGGAATCAAACATCGGTTCCCAAACATAAGCCCAAAACATAATAAAGCAAAAGAAATGAATGAAAGGCTAAACAAGCATAAGTAAATGAAGGCAAAAAGGAAAAGAAGTCTCTAGAAGCTTCCATCCAATGCACGTCCCCCAAATGCTCGAGTCTTTCCTAGAGTACCTGCCGTTTTGGGACATGGAAAGGAAAGTAACGGCTAAGCAAAACGCTCAGTGCACGTATATAGACATAGTATGAATGACTAAGCATAATAAAGACTTAATAGCAGCGGAAATGTATAAGTCCTGGAAAACCTGGAACGTGTTCATAAAACTGGTTTTATAGTTTGAAAAGCCTTATGTTTATCTTATGAAAACTGTTTAACATATTTTTACCATTAGCCAATATAGGTCATAAAAATCCACCGTGCATGAATACTTGGAGGGGTGACCTCATCATGCAAATTAGAGGGGCTGCCTCTAATTTAATATACTGGTTTTGGGTAGGAGAGATCAGCTCCCTGTGAAGGATGCAAGGCACACACCACATTCACCATGAAATCCTGACTGAAAACATGTAACTAGGATGCACCCATACGCCCCACATGATAAATATAATATAAATGGCCAAAAGCTGAAGGGACGCCACGAGCAATCACTCCGCCGTGGTGAAGTCATAACATCAGTGCCTCTAATGTTATGGTTATGGTACCTCCATAACTAGGTGAAACTGGTCATGCATGTATATGGCTATAGGTATTCTAATTAAACATAAGCAATTCAAAAACATATAAAACAAATACTGGGAAAACAGTTAGCTGCATACGGGGAACCTACTAAGGAAAGAATCTCCATACTGAAAGGACGGGAATCCGTACCTTATGTCCAGTGAACGAAGAAGACGAACTGAGAGGAATCCTACTTCCGTATCACTAATGCTACATGAATACATACGTGAATAAGTATCTGACTACTAAATACTTAACTGGTTTATATCATGTCTTAGCTTATTTTATATGTTCATATCATGTTTTACTGTTTAAAGTCTTTAACTGTGTTTATCTTATATTCTGTCTATTCTGATTAAGTATTTCTGGTATTGCATGTATTATTATACTTACTGTGTAATAATAAGTAACTTTCCAAAAATAGCAGGTTTCCTAAAATAGAAAGTTTCCAAAAATAGAAAGTTTCCAAAAATAGAAAGTTACCAAAAATAGAAAGTTTCCAAAAATAGAATGTTTTCAAAAATAGAAAGTTTCCAAAATTAGAAAGTTTCCAAAAATAGAAAGTTTCCAAAAATAGAAAGTTTCCAAAAATAGAAAGTTTCCAAAAAATAGAAAGTTTCCAAAAATAGAAAGTTTCCAAAAATAGAATTACTGCTTAAAATAGATAAGTTTCTAAAAATAGAAAGTTTTACATAAATAGATTAGCTGCCTTATTTAGATAAGTTTCCATAAATAGATTAGCTGCCTGAAATAAATAAGTTTCTAAAAATAGAAAGTTTCTATAAATAGATTAGCTGCCTTATTTAAATAAGTTTCTAAAAATAGAACATTTCCATAATTAGATATAAGTTGGTTAAATAAGCTAAGTATATAAGCCTAAGTGTTTTCATGATTATTTTCTAAGTCATATGATATAATGTATAGTTTATTAATTATTTCATGTAATTAAAATAAACTATAGGTTAAAATATTTAATTAAAGTATATCTTGTTTTTAATTAAATAAAGTTAAATACTTAGGTTAAAACATGTATTATTATTCATTAATAATATAACATAAGTCATGTTAGTTAATTAATTATAACCATGGTTTTTAAATAATTAATTAATTATAAGTCTAGAAAATATTAAATACTTAGGTTAATAATTCCATGATTCTAATAATTAAATTATAACCTAAGTCTTGTTTATTAAATTAATCATGTCATATTTATTAATTTAATTTTAACATATGATTATAAAAAAAATAATCTTAAAATAAATCGTGAACCGGATCTTGACTAGAAACCATGAACCGGACCCGTAATCAACACCATACCCCGAACCAAGGTCGGGGTATCCCTTGTTTGCTGCTGCGGTGGGACCCACACCACCAAACCGAGACCTTGAGGTCTCGGTGGTGGTCCATGTGCCAAACCGAGACCCCTTAGGGGTTTAGTTTAGGTGTCGGCTAGACAAACACCCCTAAAAACCCTTGTTTTGATCTACCCCATAATCATAAACATGTTAGATCTATGTTTTTAATTAGGTTTTTAAAAACATCATGTTCTTATTTAATTTATAAATCTAAAACAAAAGAAAAAGGATTAAAAAGGTATACCGAATACGTAGATCGATCAAGGATGAACAAACACGAACACTTGTACCAAAAACCAAGATCAAAATCAAACAAACACCCCTCCATGGTGTTTTATGGGTGGCGGCCAAAAGAGGAACAAAGGAAGAAGGGAGAAAACTTTTAGGGTTTTTGTAAAATCCTCTGTAAAGTGAAAATGAGTAGTGATCTTTTCCTAATTCCTTATTTTAGTAAAAATTGATGGGCTAACCCATCTTCCCTCCCTAAATTCGTGACATATGGGCCCACATGGGGTAACCCGATCATTTTTCGTGTCTAATTAATAAGTGTGTTCTCGTGTTCGTGTTTTACGTGTTTGTTCGTGTTTATTTGTGTTCGCGTTTTGTGTGTTCTCGTTAAATAATTACCATGACCTAATATATTTATTTACGCTCGTAATAAATATATATATGTAATTAATAATAGTTCGTGATTTAATTACGTTCATGATTTCATGATCGCATGTTCGTGATTAATTATTGTCAAATAATTAATGCGTGTTCGTGCGTAGTAAATACTTATCGTGTACTAACACGTACGTAATACGTAAAATCCTAACACGTAATCGTAATCATGCTATAATAGGAAAGTTTTAATCTAGTACGTACGATCTTAAGGGTACTATTCATGATAAAAGCATGCGGGTTTTACAAGTTTCTTCTTTGTTGTTATAAGTTAGATTCCGCATAACTTATTAAGAGTTTAGTAAGAGTCTCTCAAGTACTCTAGTTTGTTTGCAAGCTATTGTGCAAAATTTTAACACGATCTCCATCTATTCAAAAGGATCAACATTTTTATAAGCTTATTTGTAATAAGTCTCAAACGAAAAGTCCTATTATCTCACATGATAGGACCTAGATTCATGTGGTCTTATTAGGTTTAAACATAACAAGACCGTAACAAAAAAGGGTCCTATAAAACTTAAAGTAATAAAACTCTTATATTATATGTCCTATTAACTAATATCATTATAACCCATTTACAAAAGGTCGTAAATGATTTATATAATAGGACGTACTTATAAAGCGTCTTGTTAGATTAAAACTAATACAACTAAAAGAGATTAAGTGTCCTATGAAACTTAGTTATTAAGACTTATATATGAAATGTCCTATATGTTATAACATAATATAACTCAAAACTCTTGAGGTCCTATTAGAAGCTATATTAAGACATCTATTTAAAAGTGTCTCATAAAAGGGTCCTATAAATCATGTTTTCTTGTAGTGCTTGCTATGGGTTTCCTACCTGCTACTTGCTACAGATTATACAACAACCTTCTTTATTGCTAACTTGCTCTTGTTTTCTTGATTTTGCTCACCAATTGATCAAACTTTTTGCTTGCTTTCTTGCTTTTGATCACTAAATGATCAACCTTGTTGCTTGCTTTGTTTACTCTTGCCCATTTTCCAATATTTTTCTCTTTCTCTCTCTTTTTGTCGATGTGATTTCATGCTACTTTCTTGCTTTCTAAAACCATAGTTCTTGCTATCTTTCTGTTGCGTTTTCTTGCAACCTTTCTTGGTGCGTTCTCTTGCTATCTTGCGGCCTTCTTTCACTTTTTTCTTGCTAATATTCTACTTTCAAACATTCCTTGTTGTTGCGTTTTTGTCGTCGCTTCGACCAGAACCTACCTTGTTGCTTGCTTTGATCTTTCGCTGAGTGATTACATAAGATGCAATCTTCTATTTCTTGCTCTTAACACGCCGGGTATGAACCGTTAAGTCTCTGATACCAAATGAAGGTTATCAACCTCCTTGGACTCGCACTCACACCACACAAACACCAATCAAAACGGCAGACTTGGTTTTCAATGCGTGTGTTTATTAAGGAAACTGATACACATTTGATAGTTACAGTCTATTCTATTTATACTAGACATGTGCTGAAAATATAGTGGTGAACATGTACCACTTCTTCCTAAAAAATAGGAAACTAACTAAACAATAGAGCACTCGCTGTGGACTACCCACTGACCTTTAACCCATTAAACTGAATTGACCCATCAAGATTACCCAACAGGCTTGACCCATTTTTTTTAGGGTAATGCTCAAACGGGTCATATAAGGTGTATAAAATTTAAAACAAATAATCGTGTATATGTCTGTCTATATTTAATTAAAATTAAGAAGGCATTATGAAAATTAGGCATAATAGAAGAGAGCATCACACGTGCATACTAAAGCACCATTTTTGTGTTACTACATTAGATGTTAGTGTTATGCATTATTTTTGTATGTGTTTGGTGGTGTAGTTTGTGGTTATCACTAAAGCTGAGGTAGCGGGTTTGATGTTGCATTGAAAAGTTAACGTGACATGAGTTTACGGTGGTGAAGTTGTATAATTTAGAATAAACCAAATTGTATAGACTGTTAAACAAAAGCTTCATGGAGCTTAACCAAAAACTTTCAAGTAGGCGTAAGCATCGGGCCTAAATCGGATCAAACCGGATCGACTAAGATCGAATAGGATCGAGGATCGATATGGTCCAAAATCATAGACTTAGGACCGGACTGAAATGGTCCGGTCCGGTCTTATTAGGCATAATCGACATGTTTTTTGTAAGACTGAACCGGACAGGACCAGACCGACCGAACCGAGGACCGAAGTGGTCCAAAACTCCATATCAAAAATCGGGTCGAAATTATACGATCGAGTTAGATCCGGTCCGATCTGATCGGTGGTTCAAAATGTAGACCCCAACTTTCAAGTATACATAAAAACTTGTATTAAGAATTCTTGAAGAGTGGGCGACCACTAGAGGCCCCCAAATTACCTATATAGATTTGAGCGTAGATTTTGAATCAAAGAATGTTAAAAAGATGATTATAATTTTTATACCACTAGTTGCATTGTATTAAATATAAATTAATATTTTTTTACCGTTATATTTGAAGGACCTAACTTTTATTTTCTCTCAAGACTTGCAGAAGGCCGGCCCTTCATGCACACCTCAAAGAATTTATGTCACGAGGCACTCGCCACCAGGTTCTAAACTAGGGGATTTCATAGGTGCCCGAGATCTTTATGGATTTTTTCGACGTAATGTTAATGTTTGAAAAAATCATCGTTTTTTCTTGAATTTATGTTAAACACACCCGGTCTATCAATATATGTTTATAGTATTACGGTTCACATGATTTCGTGCACCTGACAATATTTAGTGATGGTTCCGTCCGTCCCTGCTCGCCACATAAATAATGTTACGAAAGCTTTAGCACAACGAAAAAAGAGTTTCACGTAGATAAACGCAACACTTTCGAGACCCATTAGAACATCCTAAAATTCACATTCCAAATATTTATTTTGTCGTTTGCCAGCCACATCAATAGTGTTACGATTAACAAAGATAACTTTTTATCAAACCAAATAAATACATGACATTCTAAGATCAAACTATTTAGTTAAATTAACAAAGATAACTTTTCAAACTTGAAATGGATGTGAATTTAAGTACATGACATTCTAAGATCAAACTATTTAGTTAGAGCCCAACCAGTTTTAAAAAGTGGTCAATATTTACATTTAAGATCCAACTAACATAGTACAGTACGATGTAAATACGTTCAACTACACCGACAACGTTCACTTTCTTTAACTCTTTCACTCTTGTAGTTTTTTTGACTTCATTCAACACCTACCAAAGCAACAACACATGGGCGGACCCATACATGCCAGGTACGAGCTACACTTATTTTAAGGTTATAAAGTGTAAAAATAATAATTCACAACTTCTAATTTTTGGTTTTTGCAACCTCCGAAAAACTAGTATGTGCTACCTTATCACGATGTAATTTTAGCAAACGTGACATTTTTTTTTTGCAACATCTCCTTGAAAATCTCGAACGCGTCCACACACTAAACATTAATAATGGATATATTAATATTTGAGCCGGATTTGAATTGTGTTTGTTAAAACCATGGTTCTAAATAGCTCGTTTTAAGGTGCATCCTTCACGCAATGTAATAGGTTAAGGCACGCTACGACATGAGAGGCAGTGATTTTTTGAATTCAACTTCAAAGAATGAATATTATTACAAGTAATGAAAGTTTTTTAATTTGAATTATTATGTAAAACACTTATTGTGAACTCAATGTAGATATAATATTGAAATTTGATAAAACAAATAAATATTTTTATGTGTTGTGCCGCCATAAGACACGCTTTAAAAACGCTAAAGCTTCGCGTTAGCCGCTAAAACGTGTAGCTTGGACATGCCGGCACGCCACATTTCACGCTATTTATAACCATGGTTAAAACTTTATTAAATAAATATTTACTCCCTCCGTCCCATATTAATAGTCCACCGACAAAAAACACGCATATTAATAAAAACATCACTTTTTCATCTTTTTCTCTCTTACTTTTTACACAATGACAATTTTGTCCTTAACCATTTAATTTACAACTTCTTTATTGTTTGTAATAATACCCTCAAGTGAGGGTAATATGGTAAACATAATCTACATTTCTTATCTATTTTTAGACTGGACTATTAATTTGTGACGTCCCAAAATAGTAATATGAACTATTAATATGAGACGGAGGTAGAATATCCCTCAAAACAAATAAAAGACATCTCTAACACATTCTTTTCCTCTATAAAAAAGCTCCTCAAGCTACCACTAACCAATCCTTTTACAATGGAACTAAGAAAACTAACTACATAGTTGAACTTTAACTTACTTTCTTAAACGCTTCTTGATGCATTCAACATACCACCTACCACAAGTACAATAATACAATTTCACTTTTTTAACTCTTGGAGTATGTTTTACTACTTCACGTAACACTACACCTACCACACAGGAAACATAAATACATCAACTCTTTTTCTTTCCTAACAACTTTGATCATGCCTTTCCAAGAAAACAACAACTCTAGAGTCTCATCTACGCATTTTTTAACGATGACAACATGTCGAACCAACGAAGATTGTTGCCGTGTGATGCTCGCAAGACGAGGTCGCCAACCAAAAATGAGGTATTTTGTTTTGATTTTTTTGGCATTGTTTTAGCATGTTTTCTGTCACCCATTATAAATCTAGCTTTTTATGTTATATTTGCAAAAAGTGTGGAAATAAGTTTTGTATATGTTGTTATTTTTCAGGTTTTGTTTCAAGATGGAATTATGTTGTATCTATATGCTATATATTCTTGAGTTTCAGAGTTATTTACACTGGGTTGCTTGATATGACTACTGTACTACATTATTGGTCTTGCTCTACACTTTATGTTGAGGAGTACAGATAACACACAAAGGGGCACAGTAGAACAGCCGCGAAAATTACCCGCTGTAGCTCATGAGGTATACCATTTTTGAGGTTTTAGTTTGTATTATTCAATTCGGTGGAGTGAAATACATTTCATATTTGGATGTTTATAAGGGATTAAGTTGTATAATAACAATGTACTTTTCGAAATGTACCGTTTTGATACGTGTATTTTAAAGAAGTTTATAATAATAACAAACTTTCATAACGTGTTCCGATCTGCACATTTGGGTGACGTGTCACGTTATTAATGGTCACACGTGTTAGATTTTTCGGGATGACACGTCATCAAAATGTGCATAAGAGAACACTTTTAAAAGTTCGTTGCTATTGTACAACTTTTTAATCAAATCGATACATTTCGAACTTAATCCCTGTGTATAATGGTGCATTCAACATAGTTAGTCTTTGGTCTTGTGTAGCTTTTTTTTTTGTTTGTCGTCTTGTCACAGTGTTGGGAGTAATTTTGTAATGTTGCTTGTCTTATGTCTTTTGATCATGTGACTCGCCAAGGCGTGTGTGCACCATATAAGTTCCCTAATGTCCCACTAGGCCCTGGTTTTAAATATATTCACTATCTCATATTGTGTGTGTATGTTTTAGGAAGAAGGAGCCATTGCTAGCTTATGCCGCTCTAAATGTTCTTGGAAACCTCTTGAATTGTGATACGGATGATATATCTCATATTGTGTGTGTATGTTTTAGGAAGAAGGAGCCATTGCTAGCTTATGCCGCTCTAAATGTTCTTGGAAACCTCTTGAATTGTGATACGGATGATATAGATGGGATCTCAAGCTCTCCATATCGTACGGAGGACTTGGTTTCGTTCATGATGTATTGAAGTGTGACGATGAGGAATGCTCGCAGATAATCTCCCGATGCACGGCCTCAAGCTCGGAGTCAGTATTTTTAGTTAAAGGAGGCTAACCATATTCATAGTGTTGCGGGAGACTGAATGTAAAAAATAGCAGAAAAATGTCTTGTAATACAAATAAATAATAAGCGAAATATGCCGATTGGGGGTGGCTCAGCGCCCACTAGTTCCCTACTACCCTACTAGCTCCGCGCCTGAGGTAATACCTTTGATCAAGTTTATCAACTACATATTTTTTTAATAGGATACTTCATACTACACCAAGCTTTTTGGATTTCTTTTTGTTAATTTTATGATTAGTACACCATCCTTGATGGTATGGGATACAAAGCATACGTTGATTAGGCAACCAAGACCCATTACTTACTTAGGGATAATACGTTTGGACCATCGATGTTTGATACTTTTCGACCACACTATGTACTCTAGTAAGTAGTAGCGGAAACTTATTGCGGATATTTTCTTCCAATGGGGTCTCATTTTTTTACAGTTGTTGCAACATTTTTTCCCGGTTGTTGCAATAATACGATCGAGTCCTGTTGGGTTTGAAAGGGAAGTACACTCGTGCAGAAATAGTTAGCCTAATCCGATTAATAAGAAATGCACAAAATCACGATGAGTCGTTTAAAGCCCACAAGGACCCGTAGGATTGCCACAACACATGGGAAAAAAATGAGACTGAGTTGGAGGAAAATTCCGTGCTAGGTTTCTCCTACCGCTCACTAAAGTACATAGTGGTAAAGTATGAAGCATCGATAGCGAAAGTCCGAAGTCCAAAAGTAGTATCCGTGAGTAAGTTATGGGTCTTGGTTGTCCGATTAACACTGATTTTGTATTGTGTTTATGAAAGAAGTATCCCTGTGTGATGTTGCGCTGAATTTGTATTGTTCTTTTGGAAAACGAAGTATCCAAAGTGATTTTGTTGTGTTTTTAAACCTAGTTTGACACATTGTTTCAAAAGACGCATGTTTTTTTACAATAAGTTGATTTTAAATCAACAAATGTCGAATATGTATTGAATCTTTTTTCACCGCGCATGCAGCTTAATCATCAATAAAAGCTCGATGAGATATCACGTGATAAAAGCGATAAAATTCAGAGGTCCTCAATGCGTTTCGTACCTGGTTGTGTTGTCAATATCGGCTCAGACTCTTTCACATCATGGTACACGGTTCTTACAAGATACATGCAGGAAACTTGCTTTTCGATTCTTACAGTATATGTTTTTCGGTTCATGGTTCTCTCGGTTTCGGATCGGTTTTGTGCGGTTCCGGAACCCCCTAATACAACATTTATTTAGATAACTATGAACATTTTGTGTTGGAAAACTAGGGCCGAAACAAGCTGACTCGACACTAGGCTCGATTACGCTCAAGCTCAAGCTCAACTCATTTAGGTTGGGAAAACTCGAGCTTGTGCTCAGGTCGACAATTATTCATGTAGGTGGAGTTCGGCTAGTTAATAAACTTTGGGTGTATTCTCTCAATGTGCTTGACTCAATATTGAAAACGTGCAAGGGTGAGTACGTTTAGAAAGGAGGCTGGGAAACATTTATGATTATATGCTCGTGTATGTGAGCTTGATTAGGCTGGCAAATCAAAACGAACTTGGTATATGAAGCTCGGGCCCGGGCTCGAGCTAGCTTGTTTAACATATGAACCCAAAATTGTTAAGGAGCGTCTAACCACGAGCTTTTATTGAGCCGGTCATGAGCTCACGAGCAACTCGACTTGTTTTTACCTTACGAAAACTACCAAAGACAATTATTAGCTGGATCAACTAAGTTAAAATGTAGAAACATGTCGCAAAGACATGATCTAATTTGACACAAAATTCATGTTACGTAATTTAACCTCTACGTCAAAAGAAAAAGACTTGAAACTAAACAATGATTATAGAAAGATGACCACGTTTAGTGCTCAATGATTCTCGCTTTTTATCAGTATTCAGTTATTTTGTATGTGTCGTGATAAAAATTACATGGGTTTACCCATACTTTCTTTTTTACAAGTAATACACTATAAAAAAAAGTTGTGATTTGTCACATTTTTTTTACACACTTCTAAATAGTGTGAAAAATATTTTAAGTTTATTAATACATATAAATGTGTAAAAAATAATCACATAAATAAATGTAAACAAATTTTAAAACACCACACTTATATGTGTTAAAAATAAAAGTTCACACTTATTAGTGTGGAATATTCCATATTTTTTCACACTTTCAAGTGTGGACCCCATTTTGTTACACTCATATTTCCCACACTCCTCATTTTTAGGAAGTGTGGGCAATATGGGTGTAACAAAATAGGGCCCACATTTGAAAGTGTGGAGAAGTTTGGAATATTCCACACTAAAAAGTGTGGACTTTTTTCTTAACATATATAAGTGTGGTGTTTTAAAATTTGTTCACACTTATTTATGTGATCATTAATAAACTCAAAATATTTTTCACACTATTTAGAAGTGTGTATAAAAAAGTGTGACAAATCACAACTTTTTTTTAGTGATACCTCCCTTAATTTTATTTATTTTTTTAACTTTTATAATTTTTTATATTATAAAACTAGGAAATATAAAAAACGGAATGAAAATTATAAAGTTTGATAAGTAAAAAGCAGTAAAACATGAAAAACGCGAGCCGTAAGATGTCTTCTCGTGTTAATAATGTGAGTAAAACTGCTGAAAAAAATACGAAGCTGAGATTATAAAGTTTTACAGTTCAAAAATTATAAAATGTGAAAAGTACGGAACAAAGAAACGTCAAAAACTGTCTTATCCTGTTCAGTATACTGGGTATTAGGGGTATTTTTTTTTTAACGGCAGTTTGGTGCAGCGGAGTATCTTGCGTGCCACCGAGGCATCAAGTCTCTCGACCCGAGTTCGAATCATCTCACGAAGAGAATACCAACCCCACGCTAGTCATCCAGTTTCCCATTAGGGGACTTCAAGACATTACGATGCGATTCAAGTCCGACTGCCAATTCTAGGAAAATTAAGTATTGGTGGTAGAAAAAGTGAAAAGGGTGTACTACTAGTATGAACCAATTACATATAAGACTGTAAAATGGATGGCCATCGGAGTCGGTCGATCCACGAATGAATTATGACTATTACACGTGATTAGTCTAAACACATTGTGTCATGAATCATGATCAGTGGCGGAGCCAGAAACCTAAGTTATAGGGGGCAAATTTTTTTTACCGATAAGACAATACATTAGTTTGAGAAAAAAATCGAAAACCGAAAAAACCGATCGAAACTAGAAACCGATGGTTCAGTTTTTAATTTTTTAAAAACTGAAAATTTCTCGTTCGGTTTCGGTTTTCATCAAAAATCGAACATAAAAACCGAACCGAACCGTTTAATACTAAAAATATATATAACATAAATAAATAAATAAGTAACAAATCCAAATCTTAAATTAACATTTTACTTTGTGAGTGAAATAAGAGTAAATCTTAGGCTTAGAATGATAATAATAAGGAAAAATAACTAATTTTTAACGTAAAACAAGTTTGTTATTCTAAATTGATCGTACTAAATATAAACGGTTTTTAAAACAGAAAAATCAAACCGAACCCGTTTAAAAACCGAAGAAACGGAACCGCTCAAAACCGTACGGTTTCAGTTTTTGATTTAAAGAAAACCGAAAATGTCAGTTCGATTTTAATTTGAGCCAATCTTCAGTTTTATAGAGGAAGAAAAACAAATTAAATAAAAACAAAGAAAACAAATAATATTAGTAAAAATACGGGTCATTATCAAAATAAATAAAAACTTAAAGCAATGGCCCATTATCAAGACGAATAAAACCAAGACACTTTATAACGTGTCAATATACATGCTTCACTTATATATTAGCGTATCCCAAAAAGAAAAGAAGTCAAAGCCCATCTTCAACATCATCTTCTTGAATAAAAAAACTTCACCATCATCTTAAGAAATCTTTCATTAAACGTTTTTTCTTCTCCTTTCAAAAAAAGAAAGAAAACTGGTTCCTTCTTCATTTTCTTTACCCATCTATTAGATTGGGGGCAATCTCAGTTTTTTGGTGAGGGCATCATGATTAAAGCTCAAAATTAAACCTTGAAAATTATGATCATTGAAGATTTCATTGGGGGCGGTTGCCCCCACTATGTTATGAATGGCTCCGCCCCTGATCATGATGTTAGTTAGTTTAAATATTAACAATTTACGTCAATTTTCATATCACAAAATCCTCGTCAAGTCTTTTTCACTTACAGTTCTGCTACTCAGTAGCCGTCACTTCAATGCTATACACGTCGTAGTGTTTTCTTACTCATTAAAATGTCTAGTATATGATGTTGACGTATTGTCTTGCTAGGAATTTAAGCATCGATTGATATAACATTAACTTAATGCTTAGTAAGATGTTACAAAGAATAACTAAAAATGTTGTAGACCTCAAAGACCACGCATGGAACGCAACCAGTTATTCGATCAAAAGTTATGACTATCAAGCTATATGGCTTAACCACTAATTTTGTTTTTCGAGTGAATGCTCAATCCGGTCACATAGCGTGTATAAAATTTTGTAAGACCAATAATCGTGTATGTGTATCGGAATTAAGAAAGCCATTTAAGGAGAGCATCACGCGTTCACACTAAAGCACCATCGATACATTACTACTTTAGATGTTTGTGTTATGCATGACGGACTTGTTAATTGATGGTAGTGTTATTTTCTTGTTCCGTTGCTATTATTTTTGTATGTGTTTTGGTGGTGTAGTTTGTGGTGATGACTAGACTTGAGGTGGCGGGCTTGACAGTGAATTGAAAAGTTGACGCGACATGAGTTTACGATTTAAGTTTAGTTAATGTAACATATTTTTATGCAACATCTTATTGAAATTCCTGGATCCGCATCCTAGCACAAAACATTAATAGCAAATGTATTAATGTTTGGACCGGATTTTAGTTGTGTTTCCTCTATAAAAAAAACAGCTTCAACACATTTTTTTACATAAAAGCTTCTCAAGCTACCACCAACCAATCTTTTTACGATCGAACTAAGAAACAAACGAAATAGTTTAACTTTAACTTGTTTTTTTATAATTCTTCATGCATTCAAGATACCCATTCTAGATCTAGCTTTTTATGTTATATTTGTAAAACTAAGGTAAGTTTTGTATATGCTGTTTTTTTCAGGTTTTGTTTCAAGATGGAATTATGCTATATATTCTTGAGTTTTAGAATTAACTACACCACGTTTTCGGTGTTCAAGGTAATTTCTTAACTTCAACTTCAATATGATATAAAATAAAGCCTAACTTTTTGTTATTGATCTGTAAGTTTATGAGTTTTTCTAGATCTTAAAAAAGGAAAATTAGTTTAAAATAAATAAATTTAGCATAACACACTTAAGCATAGATGTTTATAATGACTATAAAGGGTTATATAGATCTTGGTTGAATGTGTTGTTTGTTTAATTAAAACCTGAAAAGGTTAATTTTTTTATCGGATTAACAAACATATATCTTAAAAATGTTCGATACAACCTGAAACTATGAAATGGCAATACTAGTACACTTAACAGCTACTTTTAAAGGTAAGTTAACATCTTAGGAGTTAAAGCTCCCTTCTAAAAATGTTGGACATGTTACATGTACATATGGAAAGCAAAAATTATGGGTCACAGTGTATGGATACTTATCGACTTTCTGACTTCCAATGGCCAGTGACCAGGTACCAAATCTCTGGTGACTGAACGTCTGCTGGCTTCTGGCTAGTCTACAACGCAAACACCTTCGCTAAAGAATCATGGAAAATTTCAGTCCAGGTGGTCGTATGTTGCTGTTTTGGCGAAAGAAAATATGATTGCATGGTTTGATGGTTTGATTTTGACACTTACGACGTGTAAGTTACTAATAGCTATGAGAATGCGACGGTCGTGCAGCTGTGGAAAATTACAAGCCATACCTAATCACGCAATTGTGATTACAAGGTTTGATTTTGACACTTACGGTATGACATGGATGTTAGTAATAGCTATGACGAGAAATGGGGGGTTAAGGGTCCTCGTTGGTAAACTCGGATTCCATTCAGCAATTTAATTTGATTTGGTAACATATTATGCCACTGTACAATGAAAATCGAGATGTTATTTTTGAGCTCGAATAACTAAAAAAGAACGCTAACAATAACATGATCGGAGGGGCTCCCTTTCGAATTTGTTGTCACTATGTACAAATTTTACCCTTTTAGTAAAAGTACTACTAGTAATACACAAGTGCATGTTGTATTTTATGATGTTTTTCATTTTGATTGTTTGTGAAACACAAATACTTCTAAAATTCAAAGTAGTCCTAAACCCATCTTGTAAAATTCAATGGCGACGATTATTTTTCTGGTGTCATGACAAGTTGGAATTTGGAAACGTTGTGGTTTCCGATTTATATTGAAATATAAGATCGATATTAGTTAGTTCATTAGCTCGTTTAATTAGCATTACGCTAACATGTACTCCGTATCCTAGAGTTCAATAATCAATGCTATCTTTTGGTACTCGGTAAGAGTTTACATATGCTAAAAGAAATCAATAATGAAGTAAAAGGTTAAGCTATGAAATTATCGAAAATTCATCCAAATTATATATAGAGAGAGAATTTCTTAAATGGCCAGAGACTCGATTACGAAAGTGGTCCGCACACCAAAAGCTTGCCGAACATTTTTATAAAAATTGTTAGATGTAAGAATTCAAGGACTATACACTAAAGTGCATGAAGATATGTTATGCGTTGCATTGTCGAAATAGAGAATGCGCCGGATGCCTCATGTAATGTATGCATCTCAAAGTTGCTATGCGCCTAGATGCGTAAGGTGAACGTGTATGGTTGTGAAAGTTTTGTGCACGTGGTGCACGTACTACTTGTGCACCGTAATGCATTATTGGATTCATGTTTGTGCGTCATGAAGCATTATGCATATGATGGACAATGATTTCGATAAGTACTTGTGAAACCAGTAACTCTAGCCCCAGTCCAATTTCGTCCCTCTCTCGGCGCACAAAAAAAAACCACAACAAAGTATGCAAACTACGTTTTTTCTAAGTAGGCAAAACAAAAACGAAATCAAAGCAGAAAAACATGCTGATAATGGGTGTTTTTGGTTGACATATTGAGGAAGGAATAAATAAGGATATATGTGTTAGTTGGGATAGATGAATGATAATGTGAAAATTTCACCACAGTGCTTTAATGCAACCAGTTTCATTTTGTTAAAGCAACACCTACCAGGCTACCATGCACGCCACACACATTTCCAATAAATAAGTCATTTTTACTTCCAACTTTTCCGTAAACATTCAACCACATTCACTTTTCTCACATACATCATACACATAAAAGACTAATTAAAGCTCTTATTCGTTTTTTAACGAACATGGTGCCAACATGTCGAACCAACGAAGATCTGTGTTGTATGATGCTCGGAAGACGAAGTCGCAAACCAAAACTGAGGTTCTTTTTGTTTTGATTTTTTTAACATTCTTTTAGCATGTTTCTTGTTACCCATTACAGATCTACTGTAGCTTTTTTATGTTATATTTGTAAAAAAATGTGAAAGTAAGTCGTGTATATGCTGTTTTTTTTCAGGTTTTGTTTCAAGATGGAACTATGCTGCTATATATTCTTGGGTTTCAGAGTCATCTACACCAAGTTGCTTGGTATTTTCTAAAATTCAATATGATAAAATAAACAAGGCTTAATTTTATTTTATCTGTATACAAATCATGTGTGAACTGTAAAGGCTTTTTTTTTCATGTGATCTTTATTGGTAAAGGCTTTTTTTTCATGTTCATTTATATGTTTATGGGTAAAACTTTGTAAACTTACTTTATTACTATTATCATTATTTCTAGACTCTAAGCACAAGAATTATTAATAGACTGCATAATTAAACTTGTTACGTTAGTAATTGCTATGTTAAAAAAATAGACAACTATTTAAAAAGTTAGTTCAAAATAAACATAGATTTATAATGACTGTAGCATACTTTATCAGTCATGTATTGCATATGTTATATAGATCTTGGTTGAATGTGTTGTTTGCTCAACTAAAACTTGAAAAAAGTATTTTTTTTGTTGGATTAACAAATATATATTAAAAATGTTCGATACAAACCGAAACTGTTAAATGGTAGTTCTTGTAATGGTGAAGGAATGCTGGAGTCGAAGCTCCCTTCTAAATATGCTGGATATGTTTCATGTATAAATGTTGTATACGGTATTTGATTTACTTAGCTTCTGTCTAAAAATATTTCATGTATAAATGTTGACATTTTAAGAATATTTCATGTATAAATGTTTCATGTATAAATGTTGACATTTTAAGAATAGTGTGATCCCACCACATATGTCTGTGATATTTGACTGCAAGGCAGACTGAATGTAGGTGATTTTTGACTGTTTTAGGATTGAATTGGGTATGTGGAGGTGCCAAGTAGTATATGTGTTTTCATATGGATCATTGTTGTTGCGCTCCGTTAGAATTGGGGATTTTGGATGTAGGCTGATCGTGGGAATGATGGTGTATGAGAACATGTTCACATTAACTTGTTTGGTGTTTACATATATGTTGGTGTCAGCACGGGTGTTCTTCCCTTGTCGACATAGGGTTGCTTTCCATCTTTTTCTATTTTGCTTAATATGAAATTAGCTGCTAAATATGTGCTGATTAGAAATTAGGTGAAAATTGATTGATGAAATAAAGATATTGATGTTAATTTTCTCTTTATTTCAGTAATCGAGATGGAAATGGAAATCCATAATGAACCTACAAGTAATCTAGGCGTATTAAGCATTTTCCCTCTATGAAGATGAGGGACATCATTATTCCCCTTCAACCCATCATGTTGAATCATGTGAATGAAGGCGAGGAATTAAAACTGATCTTCATACGGGATTTTGTTCTTGTTTAGGGTTTCATAAAAAGGTACAAATTGCAGGCTACTACTAGTCAATATCTTGAATTCCACCACCACTCCGATTCCCAAACCCGACGAATTACACTTCCAGGATGATTTTGAGGTGAGTGTGGTGTCTTACTGCCCGAATTCGTCAACGAAGGGTTTGTGTCCTTGTTGCTTTTTAGAGTGAGAAATCTAGTTTTAAAGACAAAATCAACAAGAAAAAAGATACACCATATAGATAAAAAAAAGGGTAGTGACTTCCTGTATTAAATAATGAGTGATCAAATACCACTTTGGATTTGCTTATATTTTGCCTGATTATGTATATGGAAGGAAGAGGCATCATGAGTCTCGAAACCTCAACACAAGCCAAGAGAAAGCGTTAGAAGAATGGTTACCAACCTACTATCAATGTAATAAGATCTTAGAAATGTTATTTACATTTATTAAACCCTCAACGAAGGTGTGCAGCCGATAAGGCGACAATACAATATGTTATTGAAATTTGCCGAGGAGGTCTTGCCTCTTATTACTTTATGCTCCGTATTATTTTTAAGCTTATTGTTAAGAATTATACCTGGTAACATATTTTTCATCCATTTACATTCGGTAGAATTAATTTTGATTGCCAATTAGAATTGGAAGGATGATCGTTTCATGTTTATCAATTTACATACACCATTTCTTGCTTCGAGTTTTACAAAACTTTAGCTAGATTATCCTCCTTCTAAGAAGTGTATAAAATGTGTGAAAAAGATTAATAAGATACCTTGATGGTTTGTGACAGACCACCTCACAAACCTCATTAGGCATACTCATTGTCAGTGGAATTTCAATAAATTTACACGTTACAAACCAAGGGGACGATGCGTCATGTTGGGGTGTTGGTGAAAAGCTAAGACACGTAGTGGACTAGTCATCCAAATGACCTAGTCTTTCATTCTTTACTCTTCAACAAGTTCGGACGCCGGGTCATGTGAATAGGTCAAGTTCGCTTAATGGTCCTGATACTCACAAATCGCAATATAGACTTCAAAGACCAGGCATAACCAGCTATTTGATCAATTGTGATGACCTATATGCACCAATTAGGCTATGGCATTGTATCGAATCAATGAACACCCATGTATCAATATGAGCTCATGGGCTTATATATGTATGTGACAGTTATCTTTGGGCCAGGCTAATGTTGGGACATGAGAGATTAGTTCATATATATTTGCTATGAATTCATAAAACCTTTGGCACATATTGGCATCCATGTAACTATGTAAGTATGTAACTGTGATTCATGTTTGATGTTTGATTACCAAAAGGCCGCCATAAAGCATTATGTTAATGATTGTAGTAGTACATAGAAAACAAGCTCGGGAAAGCAAAAAGGATACGAATGGATCAATTTTGTTAGAAATTAGGGGTCTTGATAATCAAAGATTTCTGGATAGTTCTTGAATCGTGTCAAACACTTTCTTAATACAATATTTCGACCCTATTTGTGCCTTGGGGTACACGAAATTCGTATTGGGATAAGACAAGAACAACACTCTATTTCTATAGAGCAAAATATGGACAATGTATGTTATGATCTTGAGACCAAAATCTGTTTATCAAAAATATAAACCAAAAATCATTGTTGTGATCAAGGAAGCGTTCCTTCATGAAAAGTCATAATGATTTCTGTTACTGCAACAATTTCGTAACAGTTTTACAACAAAATAACCGTCGCTAACTGTCATCAACACAAGTGTATGGATCATTTAGTGACCCACAAATCTGTCACTATATGCCCTTTAGTGACCCACAGATTCTGTCACAATAGGCCCATTTACTACTATAGATTCGCCACTTTTCTATTCTTTTGTACCCGAAATCAAGTTAATTAGTTTATACAAGTGTGTACTCCACACTTCCGAACTTGTATTAAAACTTAACTTGAAATCCCTTTGGTCTCGGGTAAATCACTATTACACCAAAATGATTAATGACACTAAAATCACCAACAATCCTCCCGCATTTTAGTGTAATCCTTAATTTCCCGTTAATCAAAACAAATTAAAATATCTTTTGATTTGAATTTTCAGCTTAGTATACTACACATTCTAAATATTCGAATATCGGAGTGTCACTAAGGATTGAACTCTTTCTATTCCTAATGAATACCTGAAGATAATATACACACAAGTTTATCAATCCGATGTTTACTTGACGCTTTACAAGCCATGCGCCCTTATCCCATTCATAAGCATATAGGAAGCCAAAGTCCAAGCTTCTTGAAGCGGCAAAACTTCACTCACATAGGTAGTTCTTTTATTTATGTCCTGCTTTGCACTTTTTCAAAAGAACTATTAAGAAGATAAACTCCAACCTCTTTATCTTGCAGGTCCGAACACATACCTTGGGACAATATAACATGTGTTCCAATCTCTAAGTGTGAGCTTTCTAAATTAAATTCAACCTTTAGCATTGTGCTAGAGGGGAATTGAGTGTCTCACCATTAGAGATTTAAATGGACTTTTTCATCCCTATTACCGACTTTGTGCACCAAGTCTTTAATCAACCACTTTACTAAAATGGTACATTATTAATAGTTTAGTTACACTATTATAATGCATAGAACATAATAGTATTGACTTTTAAAAATAAATCAATGTTTATTAACGAGTCATTCAACCATTATTTTTCTATAAAACATGAAAACAACGAATTATGATGCAATAGTTGACCACGTTGGCCAACGTTTTTCTTTGATCCAAGACTACCTTTAGAATGAGTGAAATCCATCACTTGTAAAATTTAGTCTTCTCGATCATTTATCCGCCCTAATTGCATCAACTTGTCGTTACCATATCACATCTTCATATGAACAAATGTTAGACAAGATCCTTTTACTGTTCCTTTTAAAACCAAGAAACAATTCCTTCAAAATTATAACAAATTTTAATCCATATTGATGGTTCCATCACAAAATGATCCATGCAATATTCCAATCGTTTTTTTACCAAACCATAATCCATGATTAATTCAAGTACATGAGTACTTCGTCTAACAGCCAACATATCATTTGATATAATGACAATGCTATTTCAAAACTATTACACAAAGGAACTTTATTAAGATCTTAGACTTTAGGCAACTCAAGAACAAATTACCCTTGCCCTTGAAGCATCATGAAACAAGAACCGTTTCAAGATAAAGCCAAAATATATTAATACTAAGTACTAGTATAAGATTAAACTTCTTCAGTATTGTGGTCTGATTAAATATTGTCAAACTGATGAAATTGTTCATGCTTTGTTATCTTGCGACTTTGATGACATGAATAATGGAGGTAATGTCATTAAAAAATCAGTGACAAAGTTCCACTGTATAGTGTATACTATCAGTTCGGAATTGATATAGTAATAGTTCAAAACTAGTTCGGTCCCAAACTATACCTTGAATTGGACTCGTAACTTAGTAGCATATATTAAGCCTAATTTCTCACAATACCGACATTGTTTAGAGAAAAGGTATTGACAGTGGACACATTTAGAAAACTTGTATTTTGACATAAGCAGTATCGAGCAGAGTACTAGGTATGCTATAGGCACAGTTCTGATTTGAGTTAAACTGTATCATCTCGAGTTTTCCATACTCGTTATTGGTGAAGAGGGCTAATTAGTATGAGTAATTACAGTAGTGTACCGAACAAATTGCATAGACACTGCATTATTTTGCCAAATGCATTCTCCAGTAAGTTTTTAGCATAAAAGTTTGCATTCTACTATCAAGTTGCTAAGAGTTCATCTACATCAAACGCCTATTCTTTCTAAATAATAAACTATTATTACTCTCATCAATCGCTAATAAAAAACGCAAAATCTACGCAACAAAGCTAACTATTCGCCTTAGAAAATCACAAAATTGCACAATTAAACTAAAACACGTATCAATTAAACTAAATCGCACAAAATCGCACAAAATTCAAACATGTATATGATGTTAACTTAAAATATCCAAATCACACATCATACGTATAGACACTTGTTTTAAAAACAAAAACAAGTCTCTTTAGAGATTTGTATCCATAGTATTCCTTCATAAACTAGTCTTTTTAGCAACATCTAACCAGTCTTTTTACTCTGTAAAAAGACGTGTATTGTCTAAAAAACAAGTCTCTTTGGAAATTGGTATTTTTTAAAAAAAAATTGGAATTTTTAGTAAATTCCAAATTTTACTATTTTAACCCACAAAAATAAAGAAATACAAATACAATGAATATATAGAAACTAATTTAGAAGGACCAAAACCGTAAAACCAACAAACTAAAGCAACCAAACACAATTTTTATTAAAAGTAAAGTCATACTAGAATCTACAACAATATAGAATACTACTAGAATTTAGCTTAATCGTCTATGTCTAATCTCGCCACAATGTGAACCATGTGAGATCTCCTGATATCCAAGGCCAAGTATACCATCAAACTTGACTGCCAAGAAAGTAATGCCATGCTCTTTGGTAGCCTTTATGAAATCCTGGAGAATGTCAAGATCACAAGGTAAGAGACTTGATTATAGTATTGCAGTCAGCAAATTGAAAAACACAATTTCTTAATCTTTACCTGCTTTTTAACCACAAGATCACTAAGAGTGACAGTTTGAGGAAAAAAAACCAGATCCAAAGCAACAGTTTGAGGAATTTCATTTGCAGACGTCGAGACAGAGCCAAAACCAGATCCACTATTTAAAGCTACCTCAACGCCTTTGTTAGTTGGTTGATTGGTTACACCACCAGTAATAGAGGCATGGACTTTATCTTCGTTAACGGGGTGCCTCATGTTGTTATTTATGATGGCTCAAACTATAAAATCAAGAAACAACAACAATAATCAAGTCTTTAGTCTCAAGCAAGTTAAGGATACAATTGGGATAGATCAAACATGTAAAATCAGAAGACATTAGCTAAAAATATACTGGTCGAATGTCTTTGAGTCTATCAATGTGTACTTAAATTCATAGGACCTACAGAATCATGTAATACAAAAAATAATCAGAACAATCTTGACCAGAACTATTGTTAGCCCCTTACCCGTCCCTAGCTCTATGATGTAATTAGATCAAATAAGTTGAATATCATGTAGGAAATAATGTATCATTAATAACTTGAGTAGAACTTACACCAGCTTGATTAATGGTTGTTGGGGCGCATAAATCTCAAACATGCAGCAACCTGAGATAATGGGAAGGGTAAACGTTTACAATTATAAATCTTCTAAAACACGGTGTGAAAAGAGGTAATGTAGCAAAGTGTTCCAAGTAATTTACTAAAGTGATCATCGTGTTCTTACCAAGGGACCAAATATATGATTTATAGCCGTAAGGTATGTCTGCGAGGAGTTCAGGACATATGTAGTTTTCATAAGCTGAGTATGAGTTAGAGTGACTAAATAATAATGATCATTATTGAGGAAGCAATGTCTTCTGAGTTCAGGATTTTCGCAAGTCCAAAGCCCCCTAATCACCAAAAAGGTGGAGTATTATAAAATACTGAGAAATTATCTAAGACGGGTTTAATGAGAGCATACATCATTCTTACCAAGGCGAATGTCGTTATCCTTTGTGAGGAATATGTTGGAACACTGAAATTTTAGAACACCAAAAAAGTACTCATGCCAAGAGGGAACTCAACTTAGTTTCTACGTTTAAAACTCAAATCGAACTAAACACAATAAAATTATAAAATTATTTCACTAATTAATCTACTGAATAGCAGACCAGCTTAACACCATTCCGTTTTACCAATTATCAAGTTTGTAGGCACGTTTTTCATACTTTAAACTTGCTAATTTTGTTAGTGTGTTCAGCTCTTGATGCATTACTGATAGGTGTGAAAACACCCATCTTTTCTACCACTTAATTACATTAAAACAGGACCTAAACGTATATTTTATGTCGTAAATGGCGGAATTATGCGTGGTTTGTGTTTTTATTGTGTTTCAGGGTCGAGAAGGTGAAAAGTGGAGAAAACTCGGCTTTCACGGGCTTTTATTGAAGTAAAAGACAAAAGACGAAGTCGAAAGATCAAGAGTGGAAAAAGAACGGAAGTCCAAGACCAATTCTGAAGATTTATCGAAGAAAAAGTCAAAAGACGGAAGTTTACTAAAAAGCCGAAGAACTCAGGTTTAAATTATGAAGAAATTACAAGACGAGTTAAAAGAAATCCCGAGACAAAGTCTTAGAAGTCGAAGAATTTGAGAAGACTGAAAGACTAAAGACTGAGGACCAAGATAGAAAGAAAGAGGAAGCCACCAACCCTTCCCCTCTCCTATAAATACCACCCTCACAACATGTGAGAGGGTTGGTTAGTTTTAGGATTAGATTAAGAGTAGGTAGTTTCTCTCTCTAAACTTCTACTTTCTCTCTCTAGATTAATTTGTGTTTTAAGCTTTTGTTATTGAATCCATACTTTTTAATTAAGCTTTTAATTCATCATCTTCTTCCTTTCTTGTGTGATTTGTTCTTATTTTTCATTGTTCATGTTCTTGAGTTTTTATGATTTTGATCAAGTGGGTTTTGATTAATTTGGTTATGTTTGTTAGTTTTGATGATTTATTTTGATTGATTATTGTTAGTTGATGCTTATTGGTTGTTTTGGTTTAATCGTTCGTTTAATTTTAATTGATTTAAGGATAATTCGTATTCACTGTGCGTCCCCTGTTTCCCAGATAGATGTTTCTGTATTTTACCAATTCCCAGGCAACCTTCATCCGGAACTTGAAAACTTCCGAATGAAGGAACCTTCATCCGGAACTTGGAAAGTTCCGAATGAAGGGACCTTCATCCGGAACTTGGAAAGTTCCGAATGAAGGGACCTTCATCCGGAACTTGGAAAGTTCCGAATGAAGGGACCTTCATCCGGAACTTGGAAAGTTCCGAATGAAGGGACCTTCATCCGGAACTTGGAAAGTTCCGAATGAAGGGACCTTCATCCGGAACTTGAAAAGTTCCGAATGAAGGGACCTTCATCCGGAAGTCCAAAAGTTCCGAATGAAGGTCTGTCGTCTTCTTTCTGTTTTTAATTTTAAGTTTTCCTCCTTTAATTTCAAGTTTGATTTTTCTCGCCTTTTTATTCATTTAAATCTTTTATTCACTTTTCTTTTAGTTTACGTTTTTATCTCATCATTCATTTCTTGTTAAGTTTTAATTTTACGTCCTTTCATTTTTCGTCATTTACTTTTAAAGTTTTAAATATTGCACCGTTTACATTTAACTTGTTTTAATTTCTCATCATTTATTATTTAGTCTTGCTCATTTATTCTCCAAAACCAAAAATATTTGTTTCACCAAGAACAACTAATCTCACACATTTTAACCGGAAATCAATTCGATTAGACACCGAGAACGAACTTTCAACGAGTAAAAATCTTGTTATTAAAATGGCGCCGCTGCCGGCTCTTTTCGTGAAGATTGAAGGTTTTTTGTGAGTGACGCGTTGGATTTTGGGATCCGTTCACTTGTGAACGTTATTTTTCTTGTCAAAAATTTTCAAAAAATCCAAAAACATTTGAAAAATCATAAAAAGCATTTATTTTTCAAAGTTTTGCACCAAAAATATTCTTCTTGCTTATCTATCTTTCTTTATGGATTTTTATGTCCTTTGCGTCCGGTGTGGGAAACAATTATCTGGGAACAATTCTTGTCAATGGTGTACATGTGAGCGGTGCGGAAACGATATCGACTACACACAATCCGGATTTTGTCCTTTGTGCAACTCGACTAATTCGTACTTTTTGAACCTACCTCCTGTTCCCCCGTGCATCTATTGTGGAAGCAATTCTCATTGGCATGTTTCGTGCCCGGTTCGATACCCGTATGGTCACGGGCAAGAACCGGGGTACAATTATGACAATGACAATAGCTATCCACAAGACGCACCTGATTTTTCTCCACACCCGGTTTGCAACAACTGTGGGGGTCCTCACGATACCTATTATTGTCAACCAATGAATTATTATGAGCAAAATCCGGATCCTCAGTTTTCTTCACCTATGGATTATTATGAACCAAACCCGGTTTCTAATTATTCCCAACCGATGAACAACTATGAGCCACAACCGTGTTATAATTCCGGTTTTCACAATCTTGAGCCCCCACCACACTCACTCGATCATCAGCCTCGTCACGGGATGAGTTACCCAGAACCAATTGTCGATCTTGCTACAGCTTTCCAAGCACAATCAAAAGAGCTTTTACACACGCTGCGCACTTGTATGGAGTCATTTTTACAGCAGCAAG
The DNA here is from genome assembly GCA_025667525.1 of Glebionis coronaria. Taxonomy (NCBI): domain Eukaryota; kingdom Viridiplantae; phylum Streptophyta; class Magnoliopsida; order Asterales; family Asteraceae; genus Glebionis; species Glebionis coronaria. Next base: position 172,870 of record JANFOE010000656.1, on the reverse strand, counting down.
ATCAGACGAGTACCCATATCCCTGAGCACATTATTGGCCCTATAAATAATGAAGAGAGTGATGACGACATTGAGGTCATTTTCGACGAGGAGGAATTTCTAAAGCAAAATACTTCACTCATTAGTGATGATAGTTTTCACATTCCTGAGATCGATGAGTTTCTTGCTATTGATACACCCATGGAATACACATCCGGGTTTGCTGATGTGGATGGAGATATACTTTTTCTAGAGGATTTACTACACGATGACACTACACCTTCTATCCCAGAGGTGGAAAGATGTGAATCTACTGAAAAAGGGACACAGGTGGAAGGTAATTGTTCTCATACTTCTCATATTGTATTGCCACCTCATCCTCCCACGTGTACACCCAAGCGGGTGATGTATCACTTTTACTCTACTCGTTTCATACCGGGAAATGAGGATGAGTGTTTTGATCCGGGAGGTGACATTGATTATGCTATGATTGATAACAATACGGCTTTGCCGTTTGCTCAGCATCCATTGTCTTTGGGGGATGACAATGTGCTCACTATACCCAACCCACCTCCCGTGGATCTTGAATTCACATACAATACGTATGTTGAAAGGACCTTTCTCCCTTTCAAGACTTATCCCCCCGCCTCTCCTTTGTTGATGTCAACCGGGAACGAGGATAAGGTCTTTGATCCCGGTATCACATTCGAGGCTTCCCCATGGACCATTTAATTCGGGGACGAGTCAGGCTCGTGACTCGGTCAACAAAAACAAGCGCTTTTTGGGAGGCAACCCAATTATCTAACTTATTTCACCATAAGTGTAGGGGGGGAGCCCCGTTGGTGTTTCTTGTTCTCTTTCTTATCATATGCAGGGATTAGAGTTTCAAAGACACACTCTTGATGACTTTTGACGAACCATGATTCCGTGTTCCCTTCTTCCCGGTTCTATCCTGAGCTCTTTTCGATTCACTATTTTATATTTCTCAATATTAAAATAGGAATCTCTTTAGTTGTCTCTTCCTTAACGAGATTTAAACAAAGTGCACAATGTCCTAAGTGTAGGGGAGTTTACTCCCACAGGCTTAAACATTGAGGACAATGTTTATATTAAGTGTAGGGGGGACTTCTATCGAAGTTAAGTGGCCTTTTCCTTGTATTTGCCCTCATTTTAACCGGAAAATCAAATTTTCGACATTTTTAAAAAATTTTTAATCTATTTTGGCCTAGTTGTAGTTCCCATTATTTTTGCTATTTTTCTCTTATTTTAATAAAATGGTTTTAGCAAGTTTAGATATCTTAGATATATTAGGCCCGTTGTGAATATTTTGACTCAACCCGAGTTTACTTATCCAAGTTCACTCTAGCTAGTATCCTTAACCATGTTGACCTTAATTGGTTTATTAGGCTAAGTATCCACGAGTCTCATTCCTTGAGATTTTAAATTGTGGAGAACGAGAAATGATAGAGTTGGTTACAAGTTTGGTATTCTCTCATTAACTTATGTGAGTTAATTATGATCTTTTGCTCCCATCACCTGCTAATAATTTATCTGCAATAAGTAAGGTCGTACGATTTGAAAAGTTACTTAGCTTCTAGCCCAAGATCGTTTAAAAGTTGCTCGGTAATGACGAGAGTTCATAGCCAAGGCATAACTTATGAAGCGGGGCGCGAAGATTGGCGAGTCCGAAAAGGCCCTAACAAGGCATGAGGATTCAATTTTATTGCTGAAGATCCAAAAGTGATGTGAAAAGCATTATTCCTAAAGTCAATATGAAGGATCAAGACTCACGACGAAAAGCAATCAACTCCCATAAAGATCATGGAGAAGTATATCCGAAAAGACCCTAACAAGGTATGAGGATAAATAGATCCAAGTCCGAAAAGGAGGCGGATCGTTGTATCTCAAAATCCCAATTAGAGATTGAAGAAATAATCATGAAGTCGTGGTCAACAAAGTTGGAGAACCCCTCAAAAGTCTCCAAGTGAAGAAACTCTATTATGATGAGAAGACCATTATCTCAAAAACGTCTCTCGAAGATATGAAGTATGAAGTACATGCCAAATATCGGCCCGAGAAAGGTCTCAAATCGTGAACCAAGTTATGCCAAGATATGAACTTTTTGATATCCCGAGAAGCAGTTTTAAGAGATTTTGTCCTTTAGCTAACTATTGATCAAATCGTCCTACTTTGCTTTCAGCTTAAATAAATTATCGAAATAAGTCAACAATGCATCCTCGTGATCATTCAAGACATCAATAAAATATAAGAGATACCCATAGGAATAAGGGAGTTTAAGTGATTAATTGAACCGCATGAGTAAATGTTTGTTATGCTAACTTGTACTAACAATGATCTTGTTTTTAAGCTTGGCATGGGGAACGTGAAACTTGAGGGTGATAAACATTCATGACACACAAGCCCTAATGTAAGTCTTAGATTTCTTTACATGTTTCTTCCTTGTTGCATCTTGTTATTTTCTATCTTTTTGATTTTCCTTAGTTGTTTAATAAAGGCCAAGTAGGTTGATTATGATGGAAAGTGTAAACCTTGCTTTATTGCTAAGCATTGCATGAGGGCATTGCAATGGTTAAGTGTAGGGGATTTGATAGGTGTGAAAACACCCATCTTTTCTACCACTTAATTACATTAAAACAGGACCTAAACGTATATTTTATGTCGTAAATGGCGGAATTATGCGTGGTTTGTGTTTTTATTGTGTTTCAGGGTCGAGAAGGTGAAAAGTGGAGAAAACTCGGCTTTCACGGGCTTTTATTGAAGTAAAAGACAAAAGACGAAGTCGAAAGATCAAGAGTGGAAAAAGAACGGAAGTCCAAGACCAATTCTGAAGATTTATCGAAGAAAAAGTCAAAAGACGGAAGTTTACTAAAAAGCCGAAGAACTCAGGTTTAAATTATGAAGAAATTACAAGACGAGTTAAAAGAAATCCCGAGACAAAGTCTTAGAAGTCGAAGAATTTGAGAAGACTGAAAGACTAAAGACTGAGGACCAAGATAGAAAGAAAGAGGAAGCCACCAACCCTTCCCCTCTCCTATAAATACCACCCTCACAACATGTGAGAGGGTTGGTTAGTTTTAGGATTAGATTAAGAGTAGGTAGTTTCTCTCTCTAAACTTCTACTTTCTCTCTCTAGATTAATTTGTGTTTTAAGCTTTTGTTATTGAATCCATACTTTTTAATTAAGCTTTTAATTCATCATCTTCTTCCTTTCTTGTGTGATTTGTTCTTATTTTTCATTGTTCATGTTCTTGAGTTTTTATGATTTTGATCAAGTGGGTTTTGATTAATTTGGTTATGTTTGTTAGTTTTGATGATTTATTTTGATTGATTATTGTTAGTTGATGCTTATTGGTTGTTTTGGTTTAATCGTTCGTTTAATTTTAATTGATTTAAGGATAATTCGTATTCACTGTGCGTCCCCTGTTTCCCAGATAGATGTTTCTGTATTTTACCAATTCCCAGGCAACCTTCATCCGGAACTTGAAAAGTTCCGAATGAAGGAACCTTCATCCGGAACTTGGAAAGTTCCGAATGAAGGGACCTTCATCCGGAACTTGGAAAGTTCCGAATGAAGGGACCTTCATCCGGAACTTGGAAAGTTCCGAATGAAGGGACCTTCATCCGGAACTTGGAAAGTTCCGAATGAAGGGACCTTCATCCGGAACTTGAAAAGTTCCGAATGAAGGGACCTTCATCCGGAAGTCCAAAAGTTCCGAATGAAGGTCTGTCGTCTTCTTTCTGTTTTTAATTTTAAGTTTTCCTCCTTTAATTTCAAGTTTGATTTTTCTCGCCTTTTTATTCATTTAAATCTTTTATTCACTTTTCTTTTAGTTTACGTTTTTATCTCATCATTCATTTCTTGTTAAGTTTTAATTTTACGTCCTTTCATTTTTCGTCATTTACTTTTAAAGTTTTAAATATTGCACCGTTTACATTTAACTTGTTTTAATTTCTCATCATTTATTATTTAGTCTTGCTCATTTATTCTCCAAAACCAAAAATATTTGTTTCACCAAGAACAACTAATCTCACACATTTTAACCGGAAATCAATTCGATTAGACACCGAGAACGAACTTTCAACGAGTAAAAATCTTGTTATTAATTACTATTAGCATATATAAAGATTGAACCTCAAATGTAAAGATTAAATCTTTTTTTTTGCATTACTACATGAGGAAAAAGTATTATATTTTGTTAAAATAATGTTCACATCTAAAGGGATTGAGTGACGATCATGTGGTGATAGATCAAGTAAGTTTTCATCACACCCAATACTTAAAATCTGACTCTAAAGCTGTCCCTAAAACTAATATAATAGCAGTAGTGAAGATCAATAAAAATAAAGACTTAAAAATACTACATGACTATTAGCAATTTTGTGTTGTTTAGTATGTTCGACATGCATTATTTTATTCACCATGTCTTAGAAAAACTTTGTTACAGTTAAATGTATATATCACTTACAACTTCAGTGACTTATTGCTGAACGTGCACATTTTTCTCACTCCAGCCTGAAATTACGCAGAGTAAGTGGATTAGAATCTCAATTACTGGACAAGTTCTTGGAATGCTATAACTTGTTCTTTGGTATCAACATGTATATCGAGTATCAAAATATAAACTCAGCATGAAATCACATAGCTACAAAAAGACATACAACAGTTTCTGAAGCACTTGCAAATGGTATGATTGCCTCAAAGCCGAAGAGCAGTTCGACTCTCCTTCTCTTAGGTGATCCGGGCTGTGAGCTTCTTTATCATGGGGACTACATTCCACTGGCTTCTTTTCTTTCATTACTTTATTTTGTATACATACATACCCTTTATATCTTTTACAAAGATATTACATGACGGTCAGGTGAAACATATTTACTATTAGATGATATATCTTACCTGAAGAATAAAGAGCTGTGCCTTGAGATCCGCTTTCTTTACTGCCGAAATAAATCATATATATACCCTATATGTAGCAATTCAATCATTTTCACACTTTAGTTTTTTCCCCAACCAACATCTAAAATAAATCATATAAATTAAAACACAAAAACCATAGTAACATTCACAATAGTCGTAAATGACAACAATGAAAACTGATGATGAAAGATTAGCGTTGTTGTTGTTACATTTGAATGAAAGATTAAGATGGGTTGGTTTGTATAAAAAATTGTTGGTGTTGTTGTTTGAATGAGGTGACCGGTTGATAAGGATGACATAGCTTTAAGCTATTTAAACATTATAACTTTAAGCTAAGAAAGGAATGATTTCTAAGGAAAATAGAGGGGGTATTGGGTTGGAGTTTGTAGTCACGATGGTGACGGCTGGTGGAGTATAGATGGTGGGTTTGATGATGTAGGTGACGGTTATTAGTGGAGGTGGTTATGTGGTGGTCAGATGGCGGCGGTGAGCCAGTGATAGGGTGGTGACGCAACGACAGACGAGTTTTGTGGATCTGTTGGTCGTAGTAGGTGGAAACGACATAGATGGTGGCAGTCTTATTGAGTAGTGGTGGCGGTGATGGATTTCCGGCGGTCGGCTGGACTGGATCCTGGCGACGGTGGCCAGTTAAAGGGAGAGAGGGATAGTTATGTTAGGGTTTGTGTAAAATGAAAATGAAATGAAATAAAAAAATATATTTTCTATTTATATTTAAGTAAAAGTGTAAGGTTTACATAGTTCAGGGTTAAAACTATAACTTTTCTTATAGCTTTCTTTTAGTAATAGTTCGGGGCTCATTTATCATACTTAACAGGTAACTCAAGACACGAAATTTTCGCCATTGTGTTCGAAATAATTTTTCCTATAAAAATGAGTATTAACTTAACAATTGTTTCATAAAATTTTATAAAATGTGTATTTAATATTGAACGTTAGATCAAATGTAAATGGGAGGTGAGGATTGATCCCTTAGTATCCGAATCATTGTTTGGTATCCAAATGAACTTAAATCATTATATAATTGTTATAAAAAAATAATGTTATATAAAACTAATTTAAAAACATATCATTAAAAATTTTAACTTTAATTTATTCGATGCAGTTAATCTGATTTCCGACACATTGGTAGGTTGAGCCGGTGTTCGATCCTGTGAATTGATGACTTTGACCATGTTGACCTGATAGTCGAACCTGTGACCCGTGACTCGGTCGGCTTGACCGTTGGTCAATCTCATGATCCGATGACTCGATCAGATTGCCCCGATGGTCGATCCTATGACCGAGATGTGATATCGTTATACATGAGATGTTCAATGGATGAGTCGAGGTTCTATCGTTATCGGATAAGGGTTATGGGTTTAGGGTTATATATGGGTTATATAAAACTATTACATGTTAACATATATATGATATTGGTTTTAACTATGGGTTAAGATATATGGGTTATGGTTAACTATTACGGAGGATATAGGTTATTGGCTACGGTTAGGGGTTAAGTTATATGTTTTATGGTTATAGGTCGAGCGCTATGGAGTATGGTCAACTATTAAAGGTTTACTAATATAGGTTATTCGGTATGGTTATAAATTGGCTTATAAGCTTATATAAGATACATATCGACACATATCATGTATAATGATACCCTATCGACTCGTATAGTGTACAACGATACCCTATCGACTCATATCGTGTGCAAGGATACCGTGTCGACTCATAATGTGTACAACGATATCCGATCGACTCATATCAGGTGAAACGATACCCTATAGACTCATATCGTGTACATCGATACCCTATCGACTCATATCGTGTGAAACGATACCCGATCGATTTATATGGTATACAACGATACCCGATCGACACATATCGTGTGAAACGATACCCTATCGACTCATATAATGTGAAACGATACCATATCGACTCATACCATGTGAAACGATACCCTACCGACTCATACCGTGTACAACGATACCATATTGACTCATATCGTGTACAACGATACCGATCGATTTATATGGTATACAACGATAACCGATCGACTCATATCGTGTGAAACGATACCCTATCGACTCATATCATGTACAACGATACCCGATCGACTCATATTGTGTGAAAGGATACCATATCGACTCATATCGTGTACAACGATACCCGATCGACTCATATAATGGGAAACGATACCCTATCGACTCATACCGTGTACAACGATATCCGAACGACTCATATCATGTGGAACGATACCCTATCGACTCATATCGTGTACAACGATACCCTATCGACTCATATCGTGTACAACGATACCCTATCGACTCATATGGTGTACAACGATACCCTATCGACTCATATGGTGTACAACGATACCCTACCGACTCATATAATATACAACGATACCCTATCGACTCATATAATATACAACGATACCCTATCGACTCATATCATGTGAAACGATTCCCTATCGACTCATAAAGTGTACAACGATACCCTATCGACTCATATAGTGTACAACGATATCCTATCGACTCATAGCATGTGAAACAATACCCAATCGACTCATATCATGTGAAACGATACCCTATCGACTCATATAATGTACAACGATACCCTATCGACTCATATCATGTGAAACGATACCCTATCGACTCATATCGTGTAAAACAATACCCTATTGACTCATATCGAACCCCTTTACAGGCGCTTTTCTTTTTAATTTTCGATATAATTAAAACTCTTAACACCCTTTATATATAACCACACTAGCCTATAAACCCGTGATAAATTGATGCAGTAAAATTAGACATTTGCTTTAGGAAAAACAAGCACTAATAATGCGGGTAAGTATTAAGTATCACATTTTGTGAAAAACGCGAATACTCGTCGTTTAGTTCGTTCTCGAGGAGGTATGGTGTTTGAGCCAAAATTATTATAGACGTTATTTAATCGAGTGATTACTCTTATGGAAATAGGGAAACAAAAGAAAACGGAAACGAGTTACGCTAAAAACAACGTACGACGTAAAACGCAACGAAAATTCGACTAAATTAAAAAAATATTTTGAAAAATTAACTTAAAATAAACTAATTAAACATAAAAAGAAAAATTAAAACTAGTTTAAAACTACAAACGGGCTAAAAAGTTCAAATAACGAAAGCACGAAATTGAGTAACGAAAGTAAAAACGCGACATATTTTTTTTTTTATCAAATTTAAACTCTACAAAAGCAAATTTATTTTTCCTACATCCTAGATGACAAAAGAAATTTTTTAGAAAAAGAATTATATATTTTTTACTTTTATATATTTTTTTTATGAATTAAAAACCATTTAAACTAATTAAATGATTTAAAAATATTAAACGATTTTATAAAAATCCTAAAAAAATATATAAAATGATAAACTCTATTTGAAACCAAGGAAAAATAAAAGTTCTAAAAATAAGCTAAGAATAAAGTACGAAATAAGCTATAAAAGCTGATAATATAAAAATAAGTTGAAATAAAAAAGGTATAAAGAAAACATAAAAGGAACAAGTAACAAAAGTGACCATAGAGCAGATGGTTCGGGTGTTGGGCTTTTGAGCAGCAGGTCACGGGTTCAAGTCCCACTACTGGCGATTTTTGTTACTTTTTATTGTCAGCTAAAAAAATAAAAATAAAAGAGAGTATGAAAGAAAATATAAACAAAATGTAAAGAGAGAAATGTGGTTCTTGCTGCGTCTTTCTGTTGTGCAGGGTCAAGGGTTCGAGACCAACAGTGGTCTCTTTTTGAACTCTATTTTTTCTATTAACAGCTTGTAAAAAACACAAAACGTACAAAAAGAAAATATAATGAGATGTAAACAAAAAGAGTCCACAGATCAGTTGGTTAATTCGTGGATGTTGAGTTTGATGTTTGTGTGTAGGTCTGGTGTTCTAGACCTGATGTGTGCAACTTTTTTGTTTATCAGCTTTTTGGTAATTAACCACTCATAACAGAGATATGATGCGTCTGATGAAAGTTGAGAGGTCAAGGATTCAAGACCTTTTGTTGCCTTTTTTTATCAGATTAAAAAGAAAAGAAGAGGATGTATTAACAGGAAGTGCCTATAAATAAGTTTTACACAAGTTATGATTCTTAATTTTTTATTTATTTAATGGTCCTTATAATTTAATCGCATATAAATTTTATAAAGACTAAAAGCGTAATATGTTATAAAAACCAGTAGATACCGTCGAGTCCTTATGATTGTAAGTTAAAAAAAATTAAGCACAAAATTTATTTACATAAAAAAGACTGGTTGTTAAAAAAAACTGTGTTTTTAAATGTTTAAAACACTAGTGTTTTTGATATAAAACGGTGTCCTTAATATTAACACATAAAGACAGGTTGTTACGTAAAAACCAGTGTCTTTAAGTGTATAAAAGGAGTGGTTGCAGCCTACAAAACTAGTCTTTTTATAATTCACCTTATAGAGACTGATTTTTTTTAAGAAAACAAGTTTCTATTTATTCCATTCCCACCATTTTTAGGTTATACACACTTGTTTTCACGTAACCAGTCTCTTTAGGGGGGTCTCTAAAGGCTTTTCTGTAGTAGTGAGTTAAACGCTAATCCAAATTAAGGAAGCTCCGATAACCGCTTGCGCACCTAACCGTATACACCGCAGATTAATTAATCGAGAATAAGTTGCCTAACCCATATCTAATAAGCTCCGAAATCGAGAATAAGTTACCTAACCCATATCTTAAGCTGGATCGAGAATAAGGTGGATTAAGAATAAGTTGGAATGATAATAAGCTGGATCGAGAATAAGCTGGATCGTCATATGAATAAGCTAGATCTGTTGAATATATTTTTTATAACTGTTTGTTTGTGGTTGGAGATTTAAATGAATAAATGTTATTAAATTGGGTCGGGCTTTTTCAATAGGCTATTTTTCGTGTTTTATTTATAAGTGTTAGTTGCATTGTGGGACCATATTTCGTATCAACAATAGATAGAAAAACCCAACAATAGATAGGAAACCACAATGCCAAAATAGAAATACCAAAACTGTATATTTCGTGTTTTATTTTTCACCAAAGTTTTAAGTTCTTTTTTCACTCTTATATTTTTTGTTTTTTTGGTGCTTTTAAATAGAAATACTAAAACTGTAATTTAGTGACTACATAGTGACCATTTATGAGTTTCGTCATTGACTTTATACTACGAAAAATAGTGACCATAAAATTATATCGTCACTGATTAGTGACGAAACAAAAAAGTGGTCACTCAGTTTTGGTCACTAAAGCCATTTTTTCTTGTAGTGTTGTCTATATATAACTAAAGTTAAGAAGCCTTTTTTTTTCTAGGAATAGGTGTAGTAGAAGAGAGCATCGCGCGTTCACACTAAAGCATTATTGATGCGTTACTACTTTAGATGTTAGTGTTATGCATGACCGACTTTTGTTAATAGATGATAGTGTTATTTTCTTGTTCGGTTGCTATGAATATTGTATGTGTTACGTGGTGTAGTCAGTGGTCATCACGAAACCTGATCTGGCATGCTTGACGGTGCATTGAAAAGTTGACGTGACATGAGTCTCGAGTGGTGAAGTTGTATAGTATATAATAAACCAAAATGCATAGATTCTTTAATAAAAGTTTCGTGTAACTTAGAAGACTTCCAAGTAGGGGTGCAAACGAGCCGAGCTTTTATCGAGTTATTTGAGCTCGAGCTCAAGCTCGACTCGTTCGAGCCGAGCTTTTATAGAGCTCAAGCCCGAGCCCAAGCCCTATAGTATGGCTCAAAACATATAATGAGCCGAGCTCGAGCTTTTGATAGCTTGGCTCGAGCCCTTATCGAGCTTTTTCGAGCCTTAGTATAAATATATTTTTATATAAGTACGAAAACGTTCATTTAAGTATTAGCCTTATTATTAAGAGTAACTATATAAAAACCTAAATAATTTATTAATAGTGGTTATCATAGTTTAGTACATTCATAGAATTTGTCGTGGTGTGTAAACGATAATGATATATTTGTTTCGTATATGTAATTTCGAGCTTTTCAAGCTAAGCTCGAGCTTTGCTCGAATCCTAATCGAGCCGAGCTCAAGCTTTGAAGGTAAAAGCTCGACGAGCTATCGAGCCGAGCTCGAGCCCATTATGTTATGTTTCGAGCCGAGCCCGAGCCCTGTTGAGCTCGGGCTCAGCTCGGCTCGTTTGCAGCCCTACTTCCAAGTATACATAAAAACTTGTATTAAGATTTTTTGACATAATGTACTAGATAAATCTTAATGTATATAGACTGTCTTTTTTAAGTGTGAGCGATCATTAGAGGTTCTTAAGTTAACTATGAAGGTTTGGCCGTAGATTTTGAACTAAAAATGGTAAAAAAGATGATTATACTTTGTATATGACTAGTTGCATTGTATCAAATATAAATTAAAACTTTTTATTTACCATTATATTTGAAGGACCACACTTTTATTTTCACTCAAGACCTTCGAAATGCCGGCTCTTCATGCACACCTCAATGAATTTATGTTGCGGTGCACTCGACATATCAATAACGTCACGGAAGTTGTATCACAACGAAAAAAAAAGCTTCATGTAGCTAGTGTTACGATTCACAAAGATAACTTTTTCCCAAACCATGAACCACCGCACAAACTTGAAATGGGTGTGATTTAAGTACATAACATATTAAAATCGAACTATTTAATTAGAGCTCAAACAGTTTTGAAGTGGTCAATATTTACATCCAAGATCCAGCTAAAATGGTACAATACGGAGTAAATACGTTTGACTACACCGACAACTTTTACTTTTTCTTAACTCTTGTAATTTGTTTTTAACACCTACCAAAGCTACCACCAACCAAATTAGTAGCATGTCGTTAAACTTGAACCTCTGTTTTTGACATTTGATTACATTTAATGTACACCTACCACAAGTACAATAATACACTGACAACTTTTACTCTTTTCACTTTTGTGTTAATGTGTTACACCTCATGCAACAACTTACCAAACTAACACACACTGTAGAAAAACATGATCAGATGTATTTCAAACATAAAAACCTTTTATTTATCAAAGACTTAAAAGACAAAGTAAATTAAAACCAAAGCTAACAGTAATAATCACGTGTAGCTATATTATCTACATGATAATAGCCTTACAATTAACAATAAAAAGATACAAGATCAAACTAGGGTTTTGAGATCAAAATAAGAGAGAGAGAGAGAGAGAGAGAGAGATGTGTGTTTATTAAACACACAGTTACAAGTGAGCGATACGAACAATGAATAAACACTCCCCTCACTTATAACCGTAAAAGGCCTAAGAGCCGTTATGGCATGGGCTTCATATGTAGGCTTGGGCCAGGTCCAGTAGTGACAAAAGAAGAGTGGCAATATCAACCCCTGCACTTATAAAACGAACACAATAAGTCCCTCAACATATATAAATTGGGTTGTTAGATTATATATTTTAACACCCCCCCCCCCCCCCTTAATCTTACAACCCATATAGGTCAATCATACCAAGTTTTGTGACAAACTTGTTATACAAATCTGTTTCCAACTCTTTTGTAAGGATGTCTGCAATTTGATTTGCAGAATCCACTTTTTCTGTTTTAACAACACCACTCAAAAAAATTTCTCTCACAAAGTGAAGATCAATTTCTAAATGTTTTGTTCTCTCATGAAACACAGGGTTGGCTGCTATCTTGATAGCAGAATTGCTATCACAATGAAGTGTGGCTGGGAGCAAATTTTCACATTGCAAGTCTTTTAAGACTTTGAGCACCCAGATTACTTCACTGGTTACTGAGGCAAGAGTTCTATACTCTGCCTTAGTAGAAGACTTAGGGAGAGTGTTTTGCTTTTTGCTTTTCCAGGAAACGAAGTTTCCATTAATAAACACACAATACTCAGTCACTGACCTTCTAGTGACAAGACATTTTGCCCAGTCAGCATCAGAATAAGCATCAAGAATCGTACCTGGTTTTCTTGTGAAATGAATACCCAAACCCGGATAGCTTTTGAGGTATCTTAGCACCTTAAAAGCAATTTTGAGATGAGAGTTCAAAGGACAATGCATGAACTTCTCAAACAATGCACAACATAAGAAATGTCAGGCCTGGTGTTAGTCAGATAAATGAGCTTTCCCATAAGCTTTTGATAATCAACAATGTTAACAAGAAGAGGACCCTCATTAGTAGGCTGATTAGTGATGACAAGTTTAGAAGGCAAAGGAGTTTTTAGCAGGTTTACAAGCAAGCATACCATACTCAGATAATAAGTCCAACACATACTTTCTTTGGTTTAAACAAACACCATTCTTAGTGTCAACAACTTCAATTTCCAAAAAATACTTGAGTTTACCCAAGTCTTTAATCATAAACTTGGTTCTTAGAAAACTCTTAAACTTTTCTATTTCAACAATATTATTCCCAGTTATGATTATATCATAAACATACACAAGTAAAACAAGGAATGAATTACCCTGAGATTTAGTGTATAAGGAATAATCAGACTTGCTTTGAATAAAGCCATTTTCACTAAGAACAGATGTAAGCTTAGCATTCCACTGTCTAGGAGCTAGTTAAGCCCATACAAGGATTTCTTAAGCCTACAAACCAAGTTATCACCCCAGGAAGATATCCTTGGGGTGGTTTTATGTACACAGTTTCATCAAGATCACCATAAAGAAAGGCATTATTGATATCAAGTTGGAAAACAGGCCAAGATTGCATGATAGCAAGATTAATCAAACACCTAATAGTGACCATCTTAACAACAGGGGCAAAGGTTTCATCATAATCAATTCCCTCTTTTTGGCCAAAACCTTGGGCAACAATCCTAGCCTTATACCTCTCAATTTCACCACTAGACTTAAACTTTAATTTCCAAATCCATTTACACCCGAAAGCGTTCCTACCTTTAGGGAGTTCAACAATGTCCCAAGTGTCATTTTCAAGCAAGGCAGCAAGTTCAGAGTTCATAGCATCAACCCAATGATGATTCTGAGATGCTTCAAAAAAAAAATTTTGGTTCACTCATTTTGTTAAGTTGAGTGACAAAGCAAAAATTTTCTTTATCTAAGTTTGAAATATCCAAGAAATTTTTCAAGTCCATACTTAACTTTAGATTGGACAACAAAGTCTTTATAGTTTTTGGGAAAAACAGAAGGTCTTGAGGACCTCCTCACACCTTAACCACCCTGAACATTGTTTATACAGTCATCCCCAAGATTTCCTTCCATGTTTTGAACATGAGGGGAAGGAATGGGATTCATTTCTAAATTTCCCTCATAGTTAGCATTTTCATCAAATGTGGCAGCCTCTTTCCTATTCAAGCTGGCATCACTGGTAACATTGCTTGAGGCAATGTGTTTAGTGTCACCTAGACTTGGAGGTGGGCTACTAGCACTTGGTGACCAATTGTCACCATTATGTTTAGCTGCTCTCTCTTCATCATTGGGAAGTTCAGGGTCATCAAGGTCAAAAAAATTCAATAGATTTAAGTCTTGAAAAGTATTTGAACTATTTTCTTTATTAAATTTATTTTTATTGTAATAAAAAACAAAGTCTTTAAAAGAAAATATGGTCTCAAAAAACTTAACATCTCTAGAAACAAAAAACTGATGCCTATCAAGACTGTAAATCCTATATCCTTTTTGAGAACTAGAATAACCCATCATAACACATTTTTCAGATCTGCTAGAAAACTTACCTGAACTATTAAGAATAGTAGCAAAATACAGACATCCAAACATTCTGATATGAGAGATCCTAGGACAAGTATTGTAAATCATTTCAAAAGGGGTTTTTCCATTTAGCATAGAAGAGGGTAATTTGTTAATAAGATAGGTAGTAGTTAGCACACATTCAGTCCAAAATTTAAGAGGAATTCCCCCCTGAAACATAAGGCATCTAGCAACATTCAAGAGATGTCTATGTTTCCTTTCAGCAATCCTATTTTTTTGTGGTGTATATGCACAGGAAGTTTGGTGTATGATGCCATTTTTTCACAAAAGACTTTGAAGTTTTGATTAACAAATTCAGTTCCATTATCACTTCTGAAGGTTTTAACATTACCTTTAAATTGATTTTTAATCAGATTATAAAAGTTTTGGATGTTAGAAAAAACTTCATCTTTGGTTTTTATAAGGAACAACCAAACTGCCCTAGTATAATCATCCACAACAGTCAAGAAGTATCTATGGCCAGAGTGACTAGCAACCCTATAAGGACCCCACAAGTCTATATGAACAATGTCACCAAGGTTTTTAGTTTTATGATCACTTAAGGGAAAAGGACTTCTGGTTTGTTTTGCTCTTTGACAAACTTCACAAAAAAAGGTTTTCTCATCTTTATCAATTTTTAAATATTGTTTAAGAACATTAAGGGCAGGATCAGCAGGGTGTCTAAGTCTACAGTGCCAATCATAATGGGACAGAGAGCAGGTAACAAGATAGTTTTGATTTTTACAATTAATACCTTTAGTATCTAAATAGTATAAACCTCCACATTGTTTACCAATCCCCAACACCTTTTTTAGATTCAAATCCTGATTAACAAAGTAGCACTTGTTTTCATCAAACACAACAAATATCCTATTATCTTTAGCAAGCTTATGCACAGATATCAAAGTAACACAATACTCAGGGATAACCAACACATCAACAAGAATCAAAACATTAGGAAGTTTAAGGTTACCAATTTTAGTTATAATAGCCTCAGTTCCATTTGGGTGGGCAACTTTGATTTTAAGATGAGAAATATAAAAAACATTATCAAGTTCCCTATCACTATTAGTCATGTGTTGGTTAGCCCCAAAGTCAAAAACCTTCCCATTATAAGTCATGCCAGTTTTAGAACTTGTGTTAGAACAATAAAACTTATCAAAGTTTTCATTACAGACCTTGCTGGAGTTAAAAACAGTACCTGCCATATTGGCTTGTACATTCTTTCCTGTTCCATTGTTATCTTTGAAAAGAGAGAGAAGAGTTGCCATTTGTTCATCAGAGAATCCAGTAGGTCTAGTAGTAGAAGAACCAACATAGTTATTGGACACATTTATTCCTTTAAAGTTTTGACTACCCCTTTTCTTCCCATGAACAAAGTCACTGGGGTACCCATTGATCTTAAAGCACCTATCAATAGTGTGACCATTGTACCCACAGTTTTCACAAACAACATCAGAGTTAGAGACAAAATTAGGTCTAACACCATTTTGATTATTAGGCCTAACATTTCCAAAGCCAGCATTACCATTGTTAGGTCTAAAGGTGTTTTGATTACCTTTCTGATTAAAGTTGTTGGTTATGGGTCTTAATATATTAGCATTAGGGTTCTGATTTCATTGAAAATTGTTTCTGGTGGGCCCATTCGACAAAAATGCAGAGGTCTGAGCCCTGTGGGGGTGCCCAGAACTACTGCCAGAAGCCATTCTGTGAGATTCCTCAGCAGAGATGATGACATAAGCTCCCTTAACATTCAAAAGACTTTCCCTAGACAATATAGAACTCCTAATACTCATATAAGAATCATCCAAACCCATTAAAAACTGCATAAGTTTCAATAACGGATTATCTTTTTTAAACTCACTAGAAGCAGAACAAACACAAGCAGGTAATTCAATCATAGCATCATATTGTTTCCATAGAGCATTCAACTTATGATAATAATCAGACATATTACAAACATTTTGTTTTAAGGTATTAATCTTATGGTGCAAGTTAAACATGACAGAACCATCAACCTTATGATATGTTTCCTTTAATTCTTTCCAAACATGTTTGGCCTTTTCTGAAAAAATTTATCCAAGGAAAAGTTCCTCAGATATAGAGTTAAGAATCCAACCCAACACAAAAGCATTGACCCTGTCCCATTGCCTTGCTAAAACCTCATCAGTTACCGATCTTTTACAAGTACCATCAATGAAACCAATTTTATTTTTACCTTCCAAAGCAAGTAACATAGCATTAGCCCAAACTTGATAATTTTCAGTTCCCTTAAGTTTCACAGTGACAACAGTTAAAACAGCCGAGTCATTAGGGTGCAAGTGCAATGGATCACTCAAGTCAAGCTTACTAATAAGTGTAACTGGGTTAGTTACACTTATAGCATCATCATCACCATGTTCAGACATGGTGAAGGGTCAAATAGGTCAAAAAATGAACTCACAATACTGCAAACAAAGTTCCCAGAAATCCAAACCACTCAAGGTGGCAGGTCAAGGGCAAACAGCAAGTGAGGGTCCAAAATAAAGGGTATATAAAAAAACTACCAAACCCCCAAAAACCAAGCAATAAAAAAACAACAAATAGCATATAACAAATAAAGAGAGAGATGCAGAGGTGTTACAGTGCTTTCAACCAAATCTCAATCGAACTGTCACTCTTATATTCACTTAGTCTAACGCTCTGTTCTCGAGTTTTTTTTAAAAGAATGGGAAGGAATGGGAAGAGAAACCACAAATTTTTTGTGTTCTTAAGTTTTTTTTTAAAAGAACAGCAAAGGACAGGAAGAGAATAGGAAAGGAAGCTATGTGTTTTTTTGTATAGAATTGTTCCTCCCAAAATTGGGCGGATTAGGAAGGGAAGCAGTTGATTAACATAATGTCCTTGTGTAAGATTACAATTATACCCTCGTCATTTGTACTTGTAAATACCGTAACAAGCCGCAATGTGATTCGTAGTATTTAAGATCTGATGTCATGCATCCTTTAAAAGTTCAAAAACTAGATTATGATACATATTATAATTAGTTGCCATTAAATATAAAAATGTATCTTTATTTTCTATGCTTCTTGTTCAAAGAATTCAACATCGTGATATTCTGGATTTTATTAGACGCTTCATATCATGATTGGTTTTAACTTTTAAGACATTGGTTAAATATTTTTGAATTTATTGTTATAATCATATGTGGATACTTGACAAGAAAAACTAAATAATTTTAATTTATGTATTTAAGTTATGTGAAAGATAACAAGGATTTCAAATATACGTAGTAGTTTTTAGGGTATATTGGTAATTTTTTAGCTTCCATGTCTTTTCTTTTGTTGTTAAAAGTATAAACTTGAGAACACAAACTACAACAATCACTTTCTTTCCGGTCACATCCCTTACCTTACTCTTCCTGTTTCATCCTCTTCCATTATTTAAAATTTAGACTCGAGAACAGAGTGTAAGAGATGACAGAACCTCCTAGTCACAAACCCTAAAATTTCTTCGAGGAAAGATTAGGGAAAGTGACCAAATCCACGAACAAACCACCGAATCAACACGGCAAAGGAATGAATCAACACCAATCGAAAAACCACCAATCACAAAATGAAACCCTAATTTTTTTTTCAGAAAAAATTAGGGAAAATCACTTTAAACACGATGTACAACCCCCAATCGAACCAATCACCAACAATAATGAATAAGAGAGCAGATCTTAGAAACCCTAATTTTTTCTCAAAAAAATTAACGGTTCAAAACTTTGATTCAAGCAGTAATATTAACAGATCTAGCTATTTCTATAGCAGATCTTCCCAAAAAAGTATAAGAACCAAAAAACCTCAATTTTAAACAAAATCCTAAAAAAATTCATCGAGTTTTAACAACCAGGCTCTGATACCATTTAGAAAAACATGATCAGATGGACCTCAAACACAAAAACCTTTTATTTATCAAAGACTTAAAAGACAAAGTAAACTAAAACCAAAGCTACTAGTGATAATCACGTGTAGCTCTATTATCTACATGATAATAGTCTTATAATCAATAATAAAAAGATACAAGATCAAAATAGGGTTTTGAGATCAAAATAAGAGAGAGAGAGAGAGAGAGAGAGAGCGCTGTGTGTTTATTAAACACACAGTTACAAGTGAGCGATACGAACAACGAATACACGCTCCCCTCACTTATAACCCTAAAAGGCCTAAGAGCCGTTATGGCATGGGCTTTATATGTGGGATTGGGCCAGATCCATTAGCGACAAAAGAAGAGTGGCAATATCAACCCCTGCACTTATAAAACGAACACAATAAGTCCCTCAACATATATAAAATGGGTTGTTAGATTATATATTTTAACACACACAAAACATAGATACATCTCTTTTTCTTTCCTAGCAACTTTGATCATGGCTTCCCAAGAAAACAACAACTCTAGAGTCTCATCCACGTGTTTTTTGATGACGACATGTCGAACCAACGAAGATCTGTGTCGTATGATGCTCCTCGCAAGACGAGGTCGTAAACCAAAACTGAGGTATTTTTGTTTTGTTTTGTTAGCAGTGTTTTGGCACGTTTCTTGTTACCCATTATAGATCTCGCTTTTTATGTTATAATTTGTAAAAAAATGTGGAAATAAGTTTTGTGTATGCTGTTTTTTTTTTTCAGGTTTTGTTTCAAGATGGAATTATGTCGTATTGATGTACGCTATATATTCTTGAGTTTCAGAGTCATCTACACCGTGTTGCTTCCCAGACGTTGGTAGTTTCTTAACTTCAATATGATAAAAAAACAAGGCCTAATTTTTTTTAAATTGTATACAAATTACGTGTAAAGGCCTTTTTTCATGTTCATTCAGATCTTTATGTGTAAAACTTTGTAAACTTACTTTGTTACTGTTATTATTATTACTAGACAATTGACAAGTTAGTTCAAAATAGTTATATTTGGCTTAACACACTTAATTGTAGCATATTTTATTAGTCATGTGTTGCATATGTTATGTAGATCTTTGTTGAATTTGTTGTTTGCTCAACTAAAACCAGAAAAGAGTATAGTATTTTTTTGTTGCATTAACAAATATATATTAAAAATGTTCGATACAAACGGAAACTATGAAATGGTAATTCTTGTAATGGTGAAAGAATGCTGGGGTTGAAGCTCCCTTCTTCTAAAAATGATGGATATGCTACATGTATATATGTAAAGCACAAATTATGGTTTAGAGTGTATGTATACTTATCTATATGTTGACTTTCAATGGCCAGCGAGCAATTGCCAAACGGGTGACAAATGTCTGTTGGGCTTCGGCAGTTGTGATTACAGAGTTTAATTGTGACACTTACGACGTCAAAGTAACAAACAGCTATGGGCTTCTGCAATTGGATTAAGGGGTCATCAGTGGTAAAACTTGGATTTAATTCAGCTCCAATAGTTTAATTTCATTTGGTTACATTTTATGCCATTTTACAATGAAAAAGAGATGTTATCTTTCAGCTCCAATAACTAAAAGAGAACACTACAAGTAATGGAATATCATCGGAGAATGAAATGGTTGAGAAAGGAAATAAGCAAGGAATAAGAAATTGCATTCCAACGTTTGGTACATGTAGAAATTGAATAGAGGAATAGGCTAAATAAGTGTTTCTTTTGTTTGGTAAGAATAGAGAATGATGTGATAATAAAATGAATATGTTGATTAGGACTTGTATAATCACCTTCAATTCTTCACATTATACATTGAGATTAACTTGAATGAGTCTTACCTACAATAGAAAAAACATCAAGAAGAAAGTAACACATACAAACATCTACTATGTTTTTTGCCCCGTTACACCACACTAGTTTAACCATGTGTAGCAATTCGGTCGCAAATGGTTTGATCACCACATCTCGGTTTCTGTTATCGTAAAGTTGATGGAGCAAGCCTGGCTGTGCGTGGTTAATAGTGAGATCAAGCTTCATATGTAATGTGTTTAAACTGTATTGTATAGTGGATATTATTTTCTTGATACAGACACTTCATACCTTGTCAAATTAACTAGAGATAGCATATAGGTTTAGGGATATCAAACATTATGTCTAGAATGATTTATTAAGAGTGTGTAAGAAGGAGAAAAGATAATTAGTTAATTACCATTGCTTCGTTAGTAATGGGCATTTCTTAATGATCGTACCAAAGCAAATTGTCAAGAAAATCAACTCCCAATAGTCCACAAGCGCAACCATAAAACACACAAGCACAGAACGGAATGAGCCATGGTTGAATGATGTTTTTACCCAATAAGATTAGCAAAAGCAAAGCAGAGAGCTCGTGCGTATATGGATAGAAGAAGAATAAGCAATTAGTACGTTCTATTCCCATTGTGACTCCATATTTTTTTTGAACGACAGTTTGGTGCAGCGGAGTATCTTGCGTGTCACCGAGGCACCAAGTCTCTCGACCCGAGTTCGAATCATCTCACGAAGAGAATATCAACCCCCATGCTAGTCATCCAGTTTCCCATTAAGGGGCTTCAAGGCATTGTGACTCCATATTGATGTTGATTATACTTTCTTCTTAACTTAATGCTGCCCTTTCTGTTTTTTATTCGCTAGAAAACATGTTTGGGTTTTTCATTCTGAGCTTCATCCTTTTTCAAAGTTCAGCTGCAAGAAAAATAATTCTTTTGTGATTTTGTAGCCACTTGGTAAGTTTTTCACTGCGTGAATCAGTATGTTTATTTTGTTTTTGTTTTGTATGAGTTCATAAACCAGCAGGTCTTCCTGCTTATAATATGTACGTTGTCCAACACGTATAATTGTAAGAGCAAGAGCCATATAAATTTTACAAAAACAAATTCACATCATGATGTGTAACAACATAATTTGTTATATAAAAAAGAAAAGAATAATGGTCTTAACTTAATATATATTGACCCTCTTAAAATGAATACCTCTCCGACAAAAGTGTTCAAGTTTCGATCCCTGATGACACCACCTAGGCTTTTAAATAACTAAAAGAGACAGCATACGTAACTAGTACATATTGTATGTTATGGTGTTTTTCATTTTAATTTGTTGTGAAACAGAAATACTCATCGATAATCTTGTAATTAAATACAAAACTTAATGAGTTTCCTGACGCCATCTTGTGAGATTCAGTGGCGATGATTATTTTTCCGACGTCATAACAAGTTGGAGTTTGTAGCACGTTGTAGTTTCTGATTTACATTGAAATATAAGATAGATATTAGTTAGTTCATCAGCTGGTTAATTAGCATTATGCTAACATGTACGATCCTAGAATTCAATACCTTTTAGTACTCCATAAGAGTTTACAATATGCCAAAATAAATCAGTAATGAAGTAAATGGTTAAGTTATGAAATTTCATCCAAATTATATGTATAGAGAGAATTTTTCACGTTCTTAAATGGCCTTTTTAGAGATTGGATTACGAAAGTGGCCCCCCACCAAAACTTTATGTTGTGCGCCGGATTTTATGCGCCTCATGCATTGTCAAAATAGAGAATGCGTTGGATGCATAATTGTTATGCGTCTCATGTAATGTATGCTTCTCAAAGTTGCTATGCGCCTCGATGCATAAGGTGAACGCGCATGGTTGTGAAAGTTTTGTGCACCTGGTGCACTACGTGTACGACGTAATGCATTATTGGATTCATGTTTGTGCTTCGTGATGCATTATGCATATGATGCACAAGGATTTCGATAAATACTTGTGAAACCAATAACTCTACCCCAGGCCAATTTTGTCAGGCAAACAAAAAAACGAAATTAAAGCAGAAAAACATACTGATAATGGGTGTTTTTGGTTGACATATTGTGTGGAGAATATGAGATATGAAAAAAAATGGATGATGATAGATTAATTAGAGAAGTAAAAACCTAGAATAATGAGGAAGGAATAAATAAGGATATATGTGTTAGTTGGGGATACATGAATGATAATGTGAAAGTTTCACCACAGTGCTTTAATGTAGCTACTATATGGGCGTGAGGTAAAAAAAAGAGTAGAAAAAAATTGATATGCATAATCTTATGCGCCGGTGTGCATACATTATGCACCTCATGTACCAAGTTTGTGATCTTGGTTCGTATTCGAAAAGTCATGAAAAATGGGATGAATTGGTAAAATGGAGTTCTCTTTTAGACCTCTGCCGTAGTAATGGATATTTGTACGTGTGCGTAGAACATTATGTTGGTCGTTTTTATGTGAACCACATATCTAAAAGCGTCTTCTCTTCAATAAATTAGTTTACGTTATATAATACTCCACCTGCGTGCACATTATCTTGAAAACTATGAATGTTAACAATTTTACACTAACTTATTTGTAGATATACTTTCTGAATACGAAGAGATCAACTTTAAACAACTAATATTACTAAATAATTGGAAAGTTTTAAAATCCGTTTTAGGCTAGTTAAACATAATATACATAAAAAGGTCGGGGTAAGCATCAAGAAGTCATCAAATTTCTTGTAAAGAACCGTTGCATACAGATATATATCGAGAGAGCAAATAAGGTGCATGAACATTCACATTACTAGACTTATCACTGGGTAAAAACCCAATAGGTATTACATTGAGGAGAAAATTCATGTCTTGGTCATGCTCTATCATAACATGCTCTATCCATATCAAATGTTGACATATGTCCTGCTCTACCGTACTTTATCAGACCTACTAATTATTGGGCTACCCAACCGTGACCCACTTTATCCACAATGTATTTTCTATTTATGTCCACATCATGTGTTCTACGTACTATTCTGACGGCTGCTCTACTCTGACATTGCTCTACCAACTTTTACCTTTTTTGACTTTTTTTACCTCGGGAAAGAAAGATTAAGAATTAAATATTATTATTAACTTACATTTTAATTCAAATTAATTCAAATTAACTTCAACATTATCTCTCTTTATTCTCACACATTATTTTTCCGGCCGACCCTCGTCGGAATTTTGCCCAAGCATGATTATCGACGATATGGTATGATTTTCTCCATCATTTCATCTTATAACGTTTAGATATGTTTATTGTCATTTTAATATACTTACATTTAGATTAATTATTGTCATGTTAATTATACATACTTTTAGGTTTAATTGAGTTACCAGCCACACATTTTTTTATCATTGATTATCATGGTTTTTAAGAAAATTGATTTTCTTGGTGTTTTTTAGCTTTTATTAATTTGAATTATGTGATATTTGTTATTATAGGATTATTCTGCTAGGATTCATTCTAAAAGCAAGCTACATTACTTCAAGTTAATTAAAGATCGTCTCAATTCAGAGCGTCGTGCTCTCTTTGAAGCAACATGGTTCGGACCATGGCTTAATGTAACCTATTTTGATAATTATGATGGCATGATTCATTACATGCTTCAAAAACAACATCATTCTAATGATAATAGCTACGACTTACCACTCATATACTAGTATACAAAATGATAGATTCTATAAAGTGATTCGGTTCAAAGATAAGTGGGTCTGTTAGAACACGCCACGTGTCCATCTTTGGTATGAGTAGATCGATTTTTGAGTAGAGCATGGCCTTAACAAGAAAAACAAAAATGTTTAGTTACATAATGTTTACACGATACGAACATGACCCCAAACCAGAATTTTCTCTACATTGAGCTTAGGAGGTTTGGTTAGATACTGATACACGTCAACATATGCTGTCATTTCTAGCTATGCACTCAAAAACTGCTTCAACATTAAAAGCTCCTCAGGTTGTGTGTCTCACCCCCAACAAATAGTTTTAAAATCATACTAGTGAAGAAACTATCTGGTTTGGATCCAACCAGTCTCGTTTTGTGAAAGCAACACATGTTACATCTTTAACTTTTTTGTGTTAATGCAACACCTACCAGGCCACATACTATCACTGAGCAAAATTTAACTTGGTTCTTGGTTGCTCAATCAACATTGATTTCGTATTACATTATAAAACGAGTATCCGAAGGTGCTGGTGAGCTGACAAGTAGCTTGGTTCATGCTTTTAAAGATGCATTTTTTTTAACAAATTAGTTTGGATCAAATAAAAGACTATTAGATAATATTCTATGATCTTGCTACATATGATAAAAGACTACTAGAATTCAGATTTGCCATACATTTCATTAAAAGAAACTTTGTGATTCTAGCAATTTTCCAAGGGAAAATGATGTGTAACAATAACTAAGTTTGATGACTCTTTCAATTAAGTCATTCAATCTTTAAATTAATCATAAAAACCATCAAACTTTAAATTTTGCTTCATTATTGTGTAATTGTTAAAAAAAACCTATTTTCGATATATTTATAGAGAAATGCTAGATCCACATAATTTTTACAAACAAACTCCTACATAATGATTTGGCAAATGAGATGGACCAATGATAATGTATTATATTTTCGCTTTCTTATTTTCACATTCCATAAATTAAGTGCCACATGTATATGTGGATTTCTTTTTGTACAAATTATGTGGATGTATCATTCCTCATATTTATATGTTCATTATATGGTTGTATCATAACAACAAAAACTCACCTTCTAAATTTAACTAACTCAACCAATATAGGTTCAACTAATTTATGCATAAATAAAAAAGATATACATGACATAAAATAGTAACCAAATTTGAAATGTATTGTGTTTTAGTCACTCAAACATAAAAAGTGCAAAATAATAGAACAATATTAAATCTTTGAGTGATTGAAACGAAACGTTTTTTAAACTTTGGTTATTATATTATAACCAAATGAAAGTTATAGTGACTAAATTAAAAGAGAACTAAAAGTCGCTTATTATTTCATGATTTTCACCCAATCCTCAAAAGAAGTTGGACCTAAAATGGAAATGGGATTCAAATAACTCAAAATGAAAATAGGTATACTATTTCTATAATATCGTTTTGTTCAAAAATTACTAATTCAAAATGGAAATGGGATTCAAATAAATTGGAATGATAAAAATTAGGGGGCGTTTCTTTTTTCTGTTAAATTTTCCTAATGGGGAAGGAAGTGGGACCACTAATATTTTAATATTTGTTTTCCATCAAATCTTCTATATCCATAATGCATAAAAACCCCACTACTCCCCATTATGAGATATTAAGGGATGAGGGACCCACTCATTCTATTCTTAAAAGAAAAAAGAAACAAAGTCTTAGTGTCAAATTAATAAACTTTCTTAATTAACATAAAAATACACTAAATCATGTAAATATATATTAATCATAAAATTATTTAATATGTACATTTTTAATTTATATTAATTAAGAAAATTTGTGTTTGTTAATTACACATTAACCTATGCTTATACACATCAAAACTCCAAAATTATATAAAGTGGACAATGGTTGGTGATAAAAGACATCCGAAGTTATGGTGTTCTCGTTAATCTACATCTTTTTGTGAAACATAAACCTGAAACGTTTTAATTGTTAACGCTTTCAAACCCCATGCATCTCATATTTGACAAAAAAAAACTATCAAGCCGATATTTCAAACTCAAATTACTCACATGTGTGCTCGCTAATCGTGATTATCGCTCCTTTTTGTTTCTATGATTATTTGTAATGCAATAATGCTACATCTTTAATAGAGCACGACCACAATCTTAAATTAAACTGTCACTACAACAAATTTGCTATTTTTCACGTTTTTTCTTCACACTTAAAAAAACGAAAACTTTATTTATAAAATACTCACACTTATGAGTGCTAAGAATTGTTTTATGTGAAGTATTAAAAAGTTCACTCATAAAAGTGTCATATAAATATTTTTCACACTTTAAAGTGTAAAGTTTACTGTATATCTTCACATTTAAAAGTACAAAATTATTTGTTACACTCAATTTGTTCACATAAAAAACAATAATATAGATTATAATGAGTCACAAAGAATTTGAGGTACGTGCTTAATAACACACACTACAACAAATTGGTCACTTATTATGCCATTTCTTCGCAATTTAAAGTGTGTGCATTTAAAGGTTCCATTTTTATACAGAGCAAGAATGTCGCATGTAATCTATCAAAACAAGTGTCGTGTTGTGTGTGTGTGGGGGATGTAAAAGATGGGTTTGACGTGTGAAGCATTAGACCATTACCGTCAGTCTTAAACTGTATAGTGGGTTGTTGATTTAAGGTAGATTGTTAGTTACATCTGTTAAATTGTAAATTTGATCAGTAGATAATTTCTTTTTGTTTATTTCATACGAATTAACAAATATCGAATCTCTTACGTGACCACATATATAGAATCTTTTCACCGCATGCAGCTTAATCATCAATAAACGCTTGATGGGAGATACCATGTGATAAAAGCGATAAAAATCAGTGGCCTTCACTGTTTATGTACTCGGTTATTGGCTCAGACTCTTTCACATCATGGTACTAGTGGTAGGGGTGGGAATCGGGTTACGTCAATTGAATTCGGGTTAAATCAGGTCGGGTCAAGGCTTAAAAAAATTATATCCAAACCTGAGTCTAATTAGAACTCGGGTCAGTCGGGTTAGGGTCAATTACGGTCAGGTCAATTCGGGTTCAGATCAACCTGAGTATAAGTAAAATTTTTGAAAATTGGCTTATTTAAGTGTATTTACAATGTAAAATGTGTTTAAAAACTCGGGTCAAGTCGGGTTGGTCGGGTTCGGGTCAAGTAGGGTCGGGTCAAGTCAGGTCAAGGCTAAAAAATATAAACCCGAACCCGAGGCTAATTAGAAATCAGGTCAATTCGGGTCAACCCGAATTGACCCAAATACGTTTTTTTTTACCCGAGTGAACTGACCCTAATAGGCTTATTCGGATTCAGGTCGGGTCAAATTTTTCTACACCCCTGCTAGTGGGTACATGTAACCAAAACATTTACTTTAATGTGCAAAAATTATTTTTTAATTTGTAAAAAGTTTTCGAATTATATCTTTTGTCAATAATTGGTGCGACATATATCTCGGTGGTTATAAAAATAGTGTATTATACATTAAGCCCACCATCCCACGAGTAAAGTAATATATCTGTTGGTTGTAATGATTTATTACACCCCCCATTTATTCCGATATCAACTTCTTTATCCGCTGAAATCCATGAACGATAACAAATGTCATTTGGATACTAAGGTTTATTTAAATATCAATGGACTAATCCTTCATCTTTCGTATTCATTTTAATCCAATAGATGAGATTAAACACAAAAATCTATTTTCACTTAATTTTTTCAAATATTAATATCTTTTAACCGTTAATCATTACGCGAAAAAAATATACCGTTACAAAGAGCGTTTAATTATCTTTCTATAGGTATATGGTATATGATACACTTTGGACAATTTTTTTTCTTCGTTTTTTTCACTTTTTTCGTTGTCGAAAATTATCATATATGATGTAACACTAGTATCATATATGATATAACTATCATATATGATATAAATCAATATCATATATGATTAAACAATAATTTATGATGTAATACTGATATGATATATAATGAAACACTATTATCATATATGATATTTCGCGTAAATTTGAACAACGAGAAAAAAAAACGTTTTTTTTCTTCAAAAGTATATCATGGTGCATATCGGTAAAAAGATAATTAAATGCTCGTCACGGTAGTATATTTTTTTCGTTTAACACTTCACAATTTAAGAGATATTTAAGTTATAAAAATAGGTGAAAATATAAAATATATTTAATCTTACCTATTAGATAGAAATGAGATGAACGGTGAATATGTGAAGATAAGTCCCATCATATCTAAGAAAAATGTGGTCTACAAAATGTGAGACCCCCAAAATCAGGCAAGGAAACACGTAAGCAGTAAGGGGGTGTCAGGTCATGGTACAAGAAACAATAAAATACCGTTGACATAAAGTTGACGTAATAAAAACTTATACATTACATCATAAAAATCAGAGTTTTTAAACAAACGTCCTAGAGTTTTATAAGCGGAAAATCTGTTATTCAATTATGGTTTTGTAACATATAGTTATCCAGATTATATGATAAATTTCTGACAGTTTTTATCAAAACCAAACTTTAAATATACACAGAAATCTCCAAGCTGCGATAATATCCTGCGGGCTCCCATCCAAGCAAAGCTAAGTAATAATACCTGAGATTAAACATGTAAAATCGTCAACATAAAGTTGAGTGATATTCATAGGTTTAGCGGTAAACGTGTGGAACACAAGCATTCATTTGTAAACAAGAAATAGGGGAAATGGTTATGTACATTAACCATAGTCCGAAACATTATTTTTGATGTTTAGTTCATGAACCGAAGCTTAACTCATGTAAGTTCCTCTAGTGAATATTCAGCCTAAATACTCAAGTAATAAATCAAATGTTAAATGCGTCAAGGTAATCGGGAGGGGGATTGTCAATCCCGATGGATCCACCCGCAACATTCGCGCTTAGCAACACAAGTAAATTAACGGTTCATGATCAAGAGAGACAACTTAAGGCTATAGACTAAAAGCAATAATATCAATGAAAATTGTTGGAAAGCATACAAGTCTGGATAGCATACAAGTTCTGGATAGCATACAGTTTTTAAATGGTTGTGTTCCACCATGTATAATCTCACCCCGCGTTTAGAAACCATGTACAAGTAAAAAGGGGGCTATGAACTCACCTTAGCCATGAGGTAAGTGAATCACGGTACTCAGAAGCTGAGTAGAAACAGTAGTGGTAAGACGATCACCGACGATATGGATGCCCGGTAAACACGGAAGCCGCAACCTATCAAAATAAGGCGCGCGTTAAGACTCGAACTCAAATATCGATATATACCAAGTATAATATGACATAAGTATTTTCAGAGTATTAATACTTCAAAACTAGTGACACGAACCAAGTGAATCCATAGTATCCCATTTATCCAACACTACTCGTTTAAACACTTGTACTTTTGAAATTGACCCATCATAAGACGCCAAGTCAAACTATCCCTTTACCTCACTTGGACCAGTAACTAAGTCATTTATATAATGACTTAACACTTGAGTAAGTCACCATGTCCAATAGTGAATACTCAAACTCACGCAACACAAGCATTGAACTATGTGTCCAAAATACAAATCAGCATGTACACTTCAAATGTACACACCAATCTACCATATCTAGACTTGTCCGATTTCGATGAAACTTGGTGTCAATGTCACTTATAACATGTATATGACCCCCACCAAAATTTGAGCCAAAGTTCACACTTTAAAACCCATCAGCTCGACACTTAACTCGACTCTAAATTTTGGGGCAGAATGTATACCCGATTTATAAAACCGTTTATACCACTTTAAAATTACTATCTTGACATTTCGCCTTTTAAACCCACTACTAGACTCATCATATTAAGTTTATAAACTTTAAAAACCAGTAGTATCAATTATCTAACCATGCCTAAAGTCCCCGAGATTCGACCGAAAATCAACCACAATTTCGGATTGTGTCGTTTCGGTTCTCCCGGTACACGAATACTAAAACTAGCATAACTTTCTTCGTTTTGAGTTAGAAGCTCTAATTTTTATCAAATCGAAGCTAACGAAAATATCTACGACACTATCTTATTAGTTTAACAATAATCCAAGTTTAAGACATCAAAAAATAGCCTCAAAGCCACTGCCCTAAATCACCTCTCTAAAATTCATACCAAAACACTTTTTCAATAAAATTTAACCATTTTTCTACCAATTCTAACACCCTAATATTATCCCTTATCAATCTTATCACTTGCATGTTACACAAACAAAAATCAAAATAAAAATCTAAACATTTTATCATCAAAACAAGATGATCCTAACAAGATCATTACATGCATAATCCTTGAAATATTTTTCCAACCATGAAATCATAAGAAATCTTTCTTGCATGTGGTTAAAACTAGTATCAAAAGAATCACCTTTAAAAATCTAGACGTGGTCTTGTTTTAGAAATAAGAGATTCAAGATAAAAATCACAAAAATTTGGTGTTCTAGGTGTGGTGAGGGTGGCAGAATTTTTAAATAGAAGAAAGGGAGAGAGTAAATTTTCCATGTGTGTGTTTTTTATGAACAAATGAAGAGAATGTTAGGTGAAAAATCAATATATAGTGGAGTGGGGGTAAATTTTGCCAATTGTGAAATCTTTTGGCTTAAAAGATATTTGATAATTTAAAGGGTAGAAAATGACTATTAGTAAATTTTGAATATATTTACGGGATTCGAGTTTCGTAAAAATATTTTTCAAAAGTTAAAATGCATCATAAATGTGATATTATGGTTTCCCGACACGACTTAACACGTATTTAAAACAAAATCGTCGAAATATTAATTATCTAAACAATCGATAATAAAATGTGAAACTTTGGGCATCCGTCGGTGTCGCGATCACTAGGAATTCTCGTTATACGTTGATTTGTGTAAACTCTTTGTAAAATGCACGCGGGTGCTTTTAAATCAAAAATTTTGACTTAATTAAATATGGAAAAATAAAATAAAATTTTTATAATTCTAAATTAAGTATTATCAATAATCAGAAAATACTTAAAAGTATAATTTATTAAAATTATCATGATCTCAGGATTTACATATAAGAATACAAGAAAATATA
Source organism: Glebionis coronaria (assembly GCA_025667525.1). Lineage (NCBI taxonomy): Eukaryota > Viridiplantae > Streptophyta > Magnoliopsida > Asterales > Asteraceae > Glebionis > Glebionis coronaria. The sequence continues at coordinate 141,655 of JANFOE010000656.1, read as the reverse complement.
ATACGTTGGAAAATTCAAGAAGACGAATAAAAGAATAAAATAATACCGGCAAAAATACGAGTTCTTACACAAAATAAGTCTCTTCATATTCTTTAAAATTATTTTATTTAGTTATTATTTTAATTTAAAAAATACTTTTATTAAAATTCTTAAAAAAATAATATTTATGTTAATAATAGTAATAACAAAAGAAATTAACTAATAATTAAAATTATTTTTAATGATATTTTTGAGAAATAGAAAAATTAGCATTAAAGTCTTTTTGAAATTAATTCTTTTTAAAATTCTTGTAAAAATTAAAGAAATAAAAAATAAATTCTGAAGCGGATTCAGAAGTTCTCCTTGGTTCAGGACATTAGGACTCGTGCTGCAGTTCATATATTTACTAGGATTAGTTTTGCTATTGCTAAAGGAGTGGGGGCCCAGATATTATCTCGGCTTCCCACTAATCTGTTGTAAATCTTTTGAGTTTCTAATAAAAGTGAAGGTTTATAATAATAATAAAAAAATAACAATAATAATAATAATAATAATAATAATAATAATAATAATAATAATAATAATAATAATAAATAAAAATTAACATAACTATAACCCATCGTATCACCTTCATAACTGTATCATCTCCATCCCCTTCACCCATCCCATCCCATGGTATCATCGTATCATAACCGTATCCCTTCATCACCATAACCGTATCCCTTCATCACCATAACCGTATCCCTTCATAACCGTATCACCGTATCATCTCCATAACCGTATCCCTTCATCACCAATCCCTTCATCACCAATCCCTTCATCACCAATCCCTTCATCATCAATCCACCTTCATCACCAATCCACCATAACCGTATCCCTTCATCACCATAACCGTATCCCTTCATAACCGTATCACCGTATCATCTCCATAACCGTATCCCTTCATCACCCATCCTCCATTACCGTATCATCTCCATCCACCTTCCTTTCACGTGTGTGGGCGATTCACGCTACTCTTCCCTGTCACATCATCCCTGTCGCATCATCCCTGTCCTTTCACGCCACCCACCAGTAACCTGTATTGCGTTCTATTCATAATCCCCCACCAGTAACCTGTCGCATAATCCCTGTCCTCCACCAGTAACCTGTCGCATAATCCCCCATTTCTGTTCTTCACTGTATTGCGTTCCCCTTTTTCATGGTTTCTGTTCTTCATCTTCTTTGATTGGCAGTAACACATGATCGTTTTTGTAGTTTGACTGTTTTGGTTGTGGGTTTGTTTTGGTTGTGGGTTTTCGGTTGTTGGAGTTGGGTTTCGGTGTGCAGGTTGGTTTACTGTTGGGTTGGTATTTTGGATAGCTTTGTTGGTTAGCGGGAGTTTGTTTAGCTTTAGGTCTGGGTTTTGTTAGCGCGTTGTGGGTTAGTACTCCTGCTGTGGTGGGTTTGTTAGTAGGTTAGTACTTCTGTAGCGTTTGCACGTTGTGGGTTAGTACTTCGAGTTTAGATCGAGATTTGGTCGGTGTTTCGCCGGTGTGTTCTGTTGGGTTGTCTAGTACTGGAACGTTTCATTTTGTGGTTTTGAGCGGTTGGTTTGTGATCAGGTTCAGTTGGTTTCGAGCAGTGTGTTGATTGTTGTAGCAGGTTGGTTGTGACGTCTGGTGGTGTTCGTTATAGGTTAGGGGAGGGTGGTTGTTTTGTTCGCGGCTTGGAGTTGCTTGGTTGATTGGCGGTTGGCGTGTGGTAACTAGTTGTGTTCGTTTTAGATTTGGTTTGGTGGTGTCATGGCGGTTGTTCGGTTCCATTGCCCGTTTTTTGGTCTTAACGGGTGTCGAGATGGTAGTGGGAATGGGCTTACTAAGTCTTCTTTGATTATTCATCTTCGTGATAAACATTTTAGAGGCGATGCGCTAGCTTGCACCAAACATTCCATTCTATCCAATTTGGTTGTTTATGAGAGGGCTGAGTTGACTTTTAAGAGTACGGGGATTTCGTTGTGTGCGGTTGTTTCACTACGCACACGTTTCGGTCTAAGTGTCGGCATGGTAAGGGTTCCGATTTCGTATCACCTCCTGATTGTGGTGATGGTATTGTTCACTTTGTTCTTTATGACCTCCCTAAGCCTCCCGTTCCATCATGTACTTTGCATCTTGTTAGTGGTGGTGATGAAGTTCGTGACTTGCTTGGTGGTTTTGATTTGGGGACTCTTGATAGATTATTTTCAAAAGGGTTGCGTGTGACAACCCTGGTTTTGAGGTTCGTCACTTAGTTTTGTTTTGTGCTAGTTACGTGTCTTTACGTGTTTATGTGCTAATTGGTGTGAATAAATTGTGGTTTGGATATTGTTTCCGGTACGGGGTACCTTGTGAGTGAAACGATGTGTGATGATTTCATGTTCATGAGTTTACATGATGGTGACTATGAAATGAGATGGTGTTATTTAGTGGTTTTACGTATACGTATATGTATTATAGAAATCGTATTTTTACGATTTACGGTTTAGCATTTAGAGGTCTCGGATGAGGTAATTAGTCATATGAATATTTTTCGGGATGGTTTTAAGTCATTTAGGACTTAGTTATAAAGTTTATTTCAAAATTTGATATTTTTATTAAAAGTGTATATTTTACGTCTTTTAAGGTAAAACGCGTAAAAACTGACTAGTTTTATGGTTTTGAGGTTTTGGAGGCTTTAGGAGCTGAAATAAATTAAGGAAAATTAAGGTAATATTATTAATACAAATATTAATAATAAAAAGGAAAAAAAACGAAATTAAATGGGTATAGGTCGGTTATGTGAAAAAAAGAAAAGAAAAGGGGAAAAAAGGGAAAAAGGGAACTGGACTTTTGTACATGGGCCAAGGACTTGTTAAGAAAGTATATAAAGTCTTTTTATTAATCAAAACACTCATAAAATCCCTGAAGATCAAGGTTTGGTCGGCATAAATGGTGGTTTTAGGGTTCTTCATTAATTTTTCTTCTTTCAAAAATTCTAAGGTAAAATCTTTAATACTCTTTTTAATTTAATTGTTTTTATGTTTTTATAATCATTCTTATGATGGAATTAGGGTTAGGGTTCATATAAAATCAGTAAATTAATGATGTGATAATCATAATATGATGATCATATAAATTAGGGCTTGTAATTAGAGGGATTAGGGTTAATTAATGAGGTTGATTTTGTTAAACCCGTTTTTAAAAAAACTGGGCAGATTTTGTGTCAATTGTTTTGATCATATAGGGAGTTCTATAAACTCTTATTTTACGATCCAAGTACCCCTGGAAAGATATTTGAAGTGGCTTTCCAATGCAAGAAACGAGAACTAAATTGGAGGTAGGGAAGTGGGTCAAAAACAGGTTACAACAGCCGGATGTCAAAACAGTTTTGAATTCAGCCTGTTTTCTTTTTAAGTTTTAGGTTGTTTGGGGCACTTAGGGTTTCATTGGGATCTTCTCACGAACGTGAGAGATGGTTTATATATTTTAGTTAATATCTGCACTTGGGCTAAGGTGGTGGTTTAGGGTAAGACCCATTAATGGTAACAAACTTTTAGTACGTTTAAAATCAGGAAATCTGGAATGACAAAAGTAGATATATATATATCGGGGCCTTAACAGTAGCTTTAAGGTTAGGGCAAGTGGGAGGTGTTAGCCAACATATGTAAGGGTATGAATATTCATTTTACAGAAACCATGGGTAGGTTTAAGTGGGCTTTGACCTAAAGTGTTGAGACCTAAAACTGAGACTGTTTTGGGTAAAATGCGAACGGGTTAGTTATTAAACTTAACCAAGTTAAGGACTTGTTAAGGAAGGATATTGGGGTAATTAGAGCTTATTAATGAGGTATATATGTGAGAATATGCTATAATTCCATCATAGGTTAATGAGCCATCTTAGTGATTGGTTCGTTTATTGATTTCGTGTTTTTGGTTTGTTAGCTTGTTGCTAGTGCAAGGACGTGTGAAGGAGCTATCAGGTGAGTTTCATAGTCCCATGTTTCCTATTGATTTTGACTTCCAAATGGGATGGAAGAGACATTGTGTTGAGTTATTTTCTAAATTGATGTTGTGAATGTGTTTGTGATTTGAGATGGACTTGTGTGTACATTATGTGATTAACTGCTATGTGATTTTTGATTGTGTGTGATTTGGATTGGGGGACACGTGCCGTCTCAATTATTGTGGTTTGACAAGGTAGTGGCCTTGTGGTTTGACAAGGTAGTGGCCTTGTGGTTTGACAAGGTAGTGGCCTTGTGGTTTGACAAGATAGTGGCCTTGTGGTTTGACAAGGTAGTGGCCTTGTGATTTGCCAAGGTAGTGGCCTTGGGATAGGTACATAGGGTGATCATCTAAGGTACCATGATGTTGTTTGGCAAGGTAGGAGCCTTGGATTGGTTTGGTATGATTGGTCTTTATTGATAGTTGTTAATACATAATTGTAACACATTGTCCATATGTTCTTTTGTTGATGATTGTTACTCACAGCTTATAACTGTTTTAGCGTTGGAGTCTAAACCTATGACTCTCACCAACTTTATGTTGACGTGTTTTAGTGTCTCTTTCAGGTGATACTATGGTTAAGCATGAGAACATAAGTGGCTAGGATTGGAGAAGCTTAGGAATGCATATAGAAGGAGAATCCCCGTTTCCTTCTTAGTTTTATTTGATTGTTCATTTTAATAAGTGATACTGTGGCACACATATGATTGTTTTGGTATGTTATTTGTTGTCTTGGGTAAGAAGTAGGACTGTTACTTACTTACCTAGACCCCTTGCATTTGTTGAGATATTGTCATGACCTTCATGTCACCATTTTTATGACATTTCTTATATCATATAGTTATCTCTATAGACACGCCATGTTGTGATGATATCCATACGTCGCGCCCTATATTCCGCCATGGTGGGGTGTGACATAATGGTAATCAGAGACAATGGTTATAGAGAATTAGGTTGCCTAGTCGCGTAGCCTAGTCTATAGCTTAAGGGTCCCTGCATATAGGCGTCATAGGAGTGTGTGTGTATTTTATATAAATTGATGTGTTTGGATGTTATTTATTATGATGTTTTGACTAGTATGAATTGAACCATAGTAAGTTCATACTTAGCCACATGTTATTTTCTTTTCGGGTTGTGAGTAGTGCGGGTTGAACCATAATCATCCACGCTAGTCATTGTCGTATTTTGCGTATATTGTACATTATAGTACATAATTTGGTATATAGTAGTTTCTATCTTTTGTTGGGTTATTTTATGTACTTGAGGTATGGTTTTTTTTGTCTTTTGATGTTTAAGTCATGTTCCATAAGAATCATGTGGTGGTTCGAGTTAGTAGGAGTAGGTGGATATGAAGGTTTCTAAGCCATTTCCACTCTTATGGGCGACATGACTTATAACTGATTATGTTTTCGTTTTGGATTTAGTCTAGGCTGTTTTAGCTAGACTATGGATTTCTGTATTCCAAGAGTTTTATCATGTTATTTTTATAGATGGAGTTTTGGACCTTATTGGTTATGTGATTATGAGCTTATGTGAGTAGATAGATTTATGTGTTATATGTTGTATTGATTCTTATAAGTGTCATCATAGGAGGGAGTGCATTGGGGAAAGGGTAATTGTATAAGTATGGTGGCCAACATAGTTATACAAGTACCACAACTTCAATGGGTTCTCAAGTACCCAGGAGGACGCACACACACCTTTAGTTTACATTGTATATCAATCAGTGAATAACCATGTGTGCCTAATCCTCTTTATATAATAGAGGTACTAGGGTTACATCACAACCCTAGCTTATTATCAAAGCTAACCTAATATTACATATTAATCAAGCATCAACTTCAATGACCAGAAGGAACTATAGCTCACCAGTAGCAATGACCAACGAAAATCTACCAGTAGCATCTCGAACCCCGTTCTATTTTTTTTTTTAACTAAAACTTTCTATCACGACCTGTTGCCAAAGCTGTTGATGTTGCTGTCCAAAATAAAAATAATGGTACAAAGATAGTTGGACAGTACTTCTCAGGCCCATACATGTACGTGATCGAGTCCCATGACAAGTCACAATAGTGAGACACACATGATTTGTCTTCAAAATAATTAGGACGCCCAACAAGATAAGAAATCTTGTTTTATGTTTAGAAGGTATAAACATATCACACTCCTTAAAACTAGGAGTTATCCTCTTACCAATCTTAACCAAGCCCATATATCTCCATATCTATCTCCAAAAATAGTACACGTGCATGTCCATATATACCATCATATAATTAAAAAACCATTGAAACCCCCGTCCATATCTAAAAACCCACGTGTGATATGTACGTGTTAGATAAATATGGAATATCAAATCCCTAAACATTAGGGAGTGAACACGTGACATACCATCACCATATGTTTTGTATATAGGCATTCTAAAAGTAACTCCCAATATTTTAGCAATGAAATAAGCATAGGTGAATTTCCAATCCTTAAAAACAGCAACTTCCATATATCATCAATAGATGCTACGATTTTATGGAATGGAGAAAATGAGATCCCTAACAATCAGTAGCCAAAAGTTGCGTAGTCTTGTAGTCTCATTCAAGATTGGGACTGTTTCCACACGTTCTACCATATTAATTCCAAAATAATAGAGATATGTACCTTGGCCAATATAAATGTGCTGAGTCAAAAGCGTGTGCAACATTCCATAACCCACATCCGAAAATCATGCAACATAATAGCTTCCACACGTTTTGTTGACCTTTTCATTCAGGCCCACGAACTGCCTTTTGTGAACTTGGGACCACGATACAAACCATGAACTGTTCACACATGCTGAGTTTCTTTTCACATGTGATCATAAACACAAGAAAAATTGTGTCGTACCCTTTGTTTACAACATCACATGAAGCCAATCCATCCTGTTCACATCCAACGGATACACAAGATGTGCTTGTTACAGCCTCACGTGATGACTTTGAGTCCATACAAAACACGTACATAACCAGCAAATACTCCATGTCTTGGCAGATGCGTATCAATAATGCATCTTTTGAATATCTTTCTGTCACGTGAACGTACAAACTACATGGACCACTTAACAATCAATTCTCTTGTGTTTATCAACGTCATCATTCATATACCTGTTGTAACATTCGAAAAGAACATAGCATCCATACGCATCCTTGATCAGAAACTGAAAATAAATATAGGGTATGCATCAAACCCTAAATCATCTTTCTGAATTCTTGGAAAAATCGATCAGCAGAAACACTCATCTTTCACCACGAATCTGCGCTCCTTTTTCTGATTAAACATGACAGCAGCAACGAAGATGTGATCCAGAATTTAGGGTTTGCATAAAACCCTAGTTGCATCGAATCTCCCATGGAAACCTTTATACTGAAACAACCATCATTATCAAAGATCATACGGGGTTCATCGTTGATTGTAAAACCAACTCCCCAAAACCAGTATGATCATTCAGCAACCAGTAGCAACATCAATATGAGTGGCAGCAAGAATCATCTAGGGTTTGTTGGGAAAAACCCTAGAGCAGCAACGTGATTTATTTAAAAACATAAAATAACATGAAAACCTTGTAGATCAACCAGATCGAGAGCCAACAAGCTCTGATACCACTTGTTGAGTCTTAGGATCTAGACTCATCTGGGATATGATAACAATGATTGTAAGCACAGCGGAATATAATAAAGAACACAATCAAAGTTATGAACAAGGCTTTCTTATTCATAAAATACTAATAACTACTAGCTCCTGGTGCCTTATAGGCTTGACACCAGTAGGAACACACACACACCTTTAGTTTACATTGTATATCAATCAGTGAATAACCATGTGTGCCTAATCCTCTTTATATAATAGAGGTACTAGGGTTACATCACAACCCTAGCTTATTATCAAAGCTAACCTAATATTACATATTAGGTCCTTATTGTTTCTTCTGTCTTCATCTCTGCCTATAGGTTTTGTAATCATCAAATCTGTATGTCCCAACAGTTAGTACATGCTTGTATATGGTGAGATGTAGAATTTGGGTATACGTATTATATATGAGTTTATGTAATGGCTGCCTATGATATGACTATTGTTCTTTTTGTGTTATATGTTTTGGATTATAGTTGTGTTGTGTGATTATGGGGTCACACGATATGGTTTGGTTTTAGAGGTGGGCTTTATGTTTTGTTGTGGCACGGTGAGATGGTGATTACTCGTATGGAAAAACGAGCGTATAAAGCAATTGATTGACTTGACATGTATGATAACGGGTATGTTTGGGAGATTCGATAGGTATATATATGCGGATGTATATATACTACTATGTGTTAGGTTATGGTATATGGTCGTTCACTAGTTATTATAACTTGAACGTACCTTGTGTTTGTCGTGTTTTATGGTGCTGGAGTTTGTTGGAGTTCCAACGACGTTTTGAATCTTTTGAAGTGTGTCTTGTAGCGTATTCTTTGAGTTTCGTATTTCACGTGTACGTTTTAAAATGGTGTTTTTAGTTTCAAGTCTATTGAAATAACTTGGGATTTCTTTTGTGATAATGAAATCTTTTGTGTTGGGTCTTGCATTTCTTTTGGTCGGTATATATCGAGTTAGATGGTTGGTTGTGTTCGGTAAAATAAGGGTAAGGTGTTGGAGTCGTGTTTGAAACAAGATGTAACATAAGACTTCTTTTTAATCAACACTTATATATTTCAAATTCTAAAGGACTTTCTTTAAAATAAAGCGAAGTAAAATTTCTTTCTACTTACATAGTTTATATAATTGGGTTTAGCCGATTCACGTCATTTATAATTATTAATACAAGGTTAAATTGAGTTTATAAAGGTTACACATACAATTATATCTGTCATTTAAAAGGATTACATTAATCATTAAGTTTATTCTTTAGTTTTTTTAAAACAACTAGTATAAAACTGAATTGGTCATAACTTGTTCGTTTTTAGAGCTTTTTTGAGTGACTCAAAAGCCAAAATTAATGTACTCGGAACGTACTTTTCAAATATTCAGAATGTATAGTCATGGGAGGTTAGTATCTTGGCCGAAATTATTGTGCAAGTGTCGGGTTAGAGGTTGAGTTTGAATAGTAGTTTTTTTTATATGGGATGCACGGGATACCTTGTTTTTTAGTTGAGTTTTGAGTTCGTCAAGAGGGTTGTTTGTAGATTGTTTGAGTCACATGGATGTGGGAGGTAATAGTAAATAAAACAAAAGATATATATTCTTTTGGAAAAGTCGATCTTTTGCACGGTTTAAATAATATGTCGCGGTGCGTAATATGTATGGTTGCCATTGGGTGTTTCTTGGATTATTTTTTGTTGTCATGGGTCATTTTGAATTGATACACGTACTGGGTTTGAGTTTTATTTTGAGTCTCGTGGTTTTGACTTGTTTTAACTGGTGCACGTGAAATTTCGTTAGTTATCCGTGGGTTTGATTCGTTGATCGTATCTGGTGGATTCAGGATGTAGTTTTGGTTACGTATTGTTCGGGAGCGTTGAAGTAATCGTATGAAAGACTTGGTCGCGCCTACACGCTTAAGTAGGTGACCATGAGAGAACGGTCGGAATGCCCTTAGTGGGGAGGAAAGAAGTTCGTAGACGAACTAATGTGGTCATGAGGTCTCTTAGGAGTGTCAAGGGAGATGAATAGAGGTTTGCAGAATGTATGGTTATTGGTACAAGTAACGCGCCATAGAGAGTGTTGGGAGGGGATATTGTTCGTAAGGCATGTATGCTTTCTAAAAATTTCCTGAAACTTAGTAGGTTTGCCTATTACTTTGAGGTAGAACCATGAATAGAGCAAGTAGGAGAGGTGAGAAGAGTTGTAGTTAGTGCCTTTCCAAGGCAAATCGTTGATAGAGTGATTTAAAAACAAGAGTTGTTAGAAATTGCAAGAAATTTATTCGTATTGCCGCTAAGAGAGGGTGTGAGGAGGACATAGTTGAAATTACTAAGGATGTTGTATGAACGCTTTGGGTTTACGGTTATGCATTTGGCTTCGCCAAAGCACTAGCGGTTCTCATGGAGTCAATGAACCGAGTGTGCATGAACGTATGTAAACGAGTTATCATCGGGAGTATCGACGGCATCTTGATCTACTCAAATCTAAGAAGGGGAGTGAGGCGAATTATGTGTCGGTTTTGGAGTGGAGTTAAACGTGAGATTTTCGAGTGTGAGTTTTAGTATTAAGTTTACCATGATGAGTAGTTAGAGATGATGGCATATCATGGAACCAGCAAGGGGGGGAAGTGAAGAAGGATGAGGAAGCATTTTGGAGGCTGAAGAGGTGGATTGGATAATGAGCCGATCTTGGCATTATCGGAAGGACTGTATGAATTCGCGAAGCATGACGATACGTGGAGCAAGGATTTGGACGCGTACGAGGACAACAAAGAAAGGTGATCGCTTATACGTTGCAGGAACTGAAGATTTGGAAGAACTAGATGGACTTAGTTAGTGGAGTTGGATTGTATATCTGCCTAGAATGCTAGAGGTATTTGGTGTACGAGACGTGGAGAATGATCTATACGGATCATGAACGTCTCCAACACATATTCAATCATCTTGATTGAACATTTGTCAAAAGTGATGGGTGGAGTTAATTGACGAAAGAAAAATTGCAAGGCCAAGTACCGTCTGGGAAAGGCAGGCATAGTTGATGAGACATAGAATAAGAAGAATGAAGTGAAGCTGAGAAGAACTTGAACTATATGGATGACGTACTAGGATGGTTTGGATGAAAGATGTAGGTGGCACGAGTTGAGTTGTCTAAAGCAGAGAACGCGTCAACATGTATGTTGCGTGGCTTGGACAATCATGTGGAGAAAAGAGACGTAGACTATACTTCCTACATAGATAGGAGTAGCTTAGAAAGGGGATGTAAGGACGAAATTGGGGAAGGTGGAGAGAGTTGGGTGATAGTCGATAGACTGACTAATTCATCTCATATTTCAAGAGGAATGAGAAGTCACGTAGTTGAAAAGTTGGAAGGATTGCGTACGAATGTGATGGAATAGAGGGTGATGCGTAAAAGTTAGCCTAATATGTATGGAATGCCTTATGAAGGGTTATGGCAAGGGAAGAAACGATGGGAAGCATCACATCGTGATGTATGGTATGAGCTGAGGAAAAGAAGGGAGTGTGTATAGGAGCGAAGCAAGAATAAAATAGGTCGAGATTGGAAAAAGAAATGGCACTGATCTATACTGATTGTTTGGGAGGATTAGTATCGATAATCGAATGGATGAGGAGTTATAGGTGTGATATGCCATAGGGACGAAGGGATTGGTCTAACTGAGATAACCACCCTTTTGAGGATGTGTATAGATCGTAGGTTGATTTGGACTAGAAGAACTAATGGGTATGTGAAGGACCGTCATAGGTCCCTTTGCAAGGAAATTGGAAATTTTAAGTAGTTTGGGGTACGGACTAAAGGGAGTTTCACCCATACTAACGGGTGGTATGTTTTGGTAAAATTGAAGAGCTGATGTAGAGTTTTGTAGGTCCATTTATGATCTTTGGAAAGATCGGACCAGTAGCTTATGAGCGTAGAATTACCTGGGGGAAACGAGTGGTATACATGTTATATTTCGTGTATTAAGATTGGTAAAGGTTGTTTGAGAATGCATTTTGCATGTACGGTTATCCAGGACTTGTGTTAATAAGAGTCTTTGTTTTATCAAAGATCATTTGTGAGATTTATTGACTGTGAGGTCAAGAGTTTGGCAATGAGTTTAATTATTTTTTGTTTGTATATGTGGTATTTTGAAACTTGAACTAAAGTTCACGTGGAAATGAGGGGAGTTCGTTTAGAACAAGTATCCTCATGTGATTTGTTGTTTGTATGTTTGATCCTAAGGAATAAATCTCGGGACGAGATTTCTATTAGGAGGGAGTGATGTGACAACCCTGGTTTTGAGGTTCGTCACTTAGTTTTGTTTTGTGCTAGTTACGTGTCTTTACGTGTTTATGTGCTAATTGGTGTGAATAAATTGTGGTTTGGATATTATTTCCGGTACGGGGTACCTTGTGAGTGAAACGATGTGTGATGATTTCATGTTCATGAGTTTACATGGTGGTGACTATGAAATGAGATGGTGTTATTTAGTGGTTTTACGTATACGTATATGTATTATAGAAATCGTATTTTTACGATTTACGGTTTAGCATTTAGAGGTCTCGGATGAGGTAATTAGTCATATGAATATTTTTCGGGATGGTTTTAAGTCATTTAGGACTTAGTTATAAAGTTTATTTCAAAATTTGAGATTTTTATTAAAAGTGTATATTTTACGTCTTTTACGGTAAAACGCGTAAAAACTGACTAGTTTTACGGTTTTGAGGTTTTGGAGGCTTTAGGAGCTGAAATAAATTAAGGAAAATTAAGGTAATATTATTAATACAAATATTAATAATAAAAAGGAAAAAAAAACGAAATTAAATGGGTATAGGTCGGTTATGTGAAAAAAAGAAAAGAAAAGGGGAAAAAAGGGAAAAAGGGAACCGGGCTTTTGTACATGGGCCAAGGACTTGTTAAGAAAGTATATAAAGTCTTTTTATTAATCAAAACACTCATAAAAACCCTGGAGATCAAGGTTTGGTTGGCATAAATGGTGGTTTTAGGGTTCTTCATTAATTTTTCTTCTTTCAAAAATTCTAAGGTAAAATCTTTAATACTCTTTTTAATTTAATTGTTTTTATGTTTTTATAATCATTCTTATGATGGAATTAGGGTTAGGGTTCATATAAAATCAGTAAATTAATGATGTGATAATCATAATATGATGATCATATAAATTAGGGCTTGTAATTAGAGGGATTAGGGTTAATTAATGAGGTTGATTTTGTTAAACCCGTTTTTAAAAAAACTGGGCAGATTTTGTGTCAATTGTTTTGATCATATAGGGAGTTCTATAAACTCTTATTTTACGATCCAAGTACCCCTGGAAAGATATTTGAAGTGGCTTTCCAATGCAAGAAACGAGAACTAAATTGGAGGTCGGGAAGTGGGTCAAAAACAGGTTACAACAGTCGGATGTCAAAACAGTTTTGAATTCAGCCTGTTTTCTTTTTAAGTTTTGGGTTGTTTGGGGCACTTAGGGTTGCATTGGGATCTTCTCACGAACGTGAGAGATGGTTTATATATTGTAGTTAATATCTGCACTTGGTCTAAGGTGGTGGTTTAGGGTAAGACCCATTAATGGTAACAAACTTTTAGTACGTTTAAAATCAGGAAATCTGGAATGACAAAAGTAGATATATATATATCAGGGCCTTAACAGTTGCTTTAAGGTTAGGGCAAGTGGGAGGTGTTAGACAACATATGTAAGGGTATGAATATTCCTTTTACAGAAACCATGGGTAGGTTTAAGTGGGCGTTTGACCTAAAGTTTTGAGACCTAAAACTGGGACTGTTTTGGGTAAAATACGAACGTGTTAGTTATTAAACTTAACCAAGTTAAGGACTTGTTAAGGAAGGGTATTGGAGTAATTAGAGCTTATTAATGAGGTATATATGTGAGAATATGCTAGAAGTCCATCATAGGTTAATGAGCCATCTTAGTGATTGGTTCGTTTATTGATTTCGTGTTTTTGGTTTGTTAGCTTGTTGCTAGTGCAAGGACGTGTGAAGGAGCTATCAGGTGAGTTTCATAGTCCCATGTTTCCTATTGATTTTGACTTCCAGATGGGATGGAAGAGACACTGTGTTGAGTTATTTTTTAAATTGATGTTGTGAATGTGTTTGTGATTTGAGATGGACTTGTGTGTACATTATGTGATTAACTGCTATGTGATTTTTGATTGTGTGTGATTTGGATTGGGGGACACGTGCCGTCTCAGTTATTGTGGTTTGACAAGGTAGTGGCCTTGTGGTTTGACAAGGTAGTGGCCTTGTGGTTTGACAAGGTATTGGCCTTGTGGTTTGCCAAGGTAGTGGCCTTAGGATAGGTACATAGGGTGATCATCTAAGGTACCATGATGTTGTTTGGCAAGGTAGGAGCCTTGGATTAGTTTGGTATGATTGGTATTGATTGATAGTTGTTAATACATAATTGTAACACATTGTCCATATGTTCTTTTGTTGATGATTGTTACTCACATCTTATAACTGTTTTAGCGTTGGAGTCTAAACCTATGACTCTCACCAACTTTATGTTGACGTGTTTTAGTGTCTCTTTCAGGTGATACTATGGTTAAGCATGAGAACATAAGTGGCTAGGATTGGAGAAGCTTAGGAATGCATATAGAAGGAGAATCCCCGTTTCCTTCTTAGTTTTATTTGATTGTTCATTTTAATAAGTGATACTGTGGCACACATATGATTGTTTTGGTATGTTATTTGTTGTGTTGGGTAAGAAGTAGGACTGTTACTTACTTACCTAGACCCCTTGCATTTGTTGAGATATTGTCATGACCTTCGTGTCACCATTTTTATGATTTCTTATATCATATAGTTATCTCTATTGACACGCCATGTTGTGATGATATCCATACGTCGCGTCCTATATTCCGCCATGGTGGGGTGTGACATTGCGTACTGTTAAATCTATCCCTCCAAAGTGTCGTTTGGGTTTTTCTCGCGTTTTGAAAGGGGCCATTGACAGGGTGGTTAACAAGCCTGATGACATATCTTCTTGGGTTCGTTTGCTTGTTTTTCCTCTTTGTCTGCTTAAAACCTTTCGTCCGAGAAGTAATCTGGAGTGTAGGTCCGTTATCAAGAGGCAAAAGCAAGAGGAGTATATTATTAATGATATTCGTTCTTGGGAGACATTTGATGGTAGTTTACAGCTTCTTAGAGAGTGTTTGGCTGAACCTTCCCCCGCTTTGTCTGATGTTCTTAGTGAGGATAGTGGGTTGGTTGAGCAGAATATTAAGCACTGTAGACGGAAGATTTCTGATGGGCATTATTCTGCTGTTGTTAGAGTTCTTTCTTCATCTGGTGTAGCTCCCTATAATGATACTACTCTTGAAGACCTAAAAAATAAACATCCTTTTGTTCATGCTCCTTCTTTGCCAGATATTTCTCTTAACCATCATCTCCTGGTTGCTTCTCGATCTAGGGTTCTTGACATGATCAAGAGTTTTCCCCGAGGCACGTCTTGTGGGCGGGATGGGTTGCGAGCCCAACACCTTTTAGATTGTTTGAGTGGTTCCGCGGTTGCTATTTCTGATGAGTTAGTTTCTTCTATCACCCAAGTCGTGAACCTTTTTCTTGATGGGCGGTGTCCCAAGGTGTTGGGTGAGTTTATTGCCAGTGCTCCCCTCACTCCGTTGGTTAAGCTAGGTGGTGGGATTCGTCCCATTGTTGTTGGTACTATTTGGAGACGGCTTGTCTCCAAGGTATGTGCTTTTGAGGTTGGTCCTTCTTTGGATGGGTATTTTGGTGATTTGCAGTTTGGGGTGGGAGTGTCGGGAGGGAGTGAGGCTATTCTTCATGCTGTGAATCGTTTTCTTGAGAGATATGGTGATGATGTCGGTTTGTCGATGTTACTTGTGGACTTTAAAAATGCTTTCAATTTGGTTGATCGAGAGGTTATGTTGCGAGAGGTTCGTCTTCGTTGTCCCTCTATCTCGTCTTGGGTGGAGTTTTGTTATTCTAGTCCGGCAAGGTTGTATTACGGGGAACATGTATTCAGGTCATGTCAGGGGGTGCAGCAGGGTGACCCTCTTGGTCCGTTACTCTTTGCTCTTGTACTTCAACCATTGATATGTAAGATTCGGGACTCCTTCTCTCTTTCTCTACATGCCTGGTATTTGGATGATGGCACTATTATTGGGGATACTTTGGTTGTGGGGAAAGTTTTGGAGTGCATCATGGAGGAGGGTCCAGTGTATGGACTGCATCTGAATATTGATAATACTGAAGTTTTTTGGCCGACCGAGGATCCTCGCAGTAAGTTTATTGGTGTGTTCCCTGCTAATATTGCTCGACCTACGAGTGGTGTTAAGTTACTTGGGGGGGCCTGCGAGTGTAGATCTTGATTTTTGTAATAAGCTTGTGTTGAAGCGTGCGGTTAAGACTATTGAGCTTATGGATGCAGTGTCCAAAATTAATGACCCCCAATGTGAGTTGCTGCTTCTTCGTTCATGTGCCGGTATTTCCAAGTTATATTTTGCTATGCGTACTTGTTCACCTTGTGCTTTCAAGTCTGCCCAAAGTTCTTTTGATTTGGCACTCCGTTCTTCTTTGGAGCGTATCGTTGTTGCTTCTGGACCGGGATTTAGTGATTGGCAGTGGAGACTTGCTACGTTGCCCTTTTCCTTTGGAGGGTTGGGTGTTTATTCTGCGGGTGACGTATTGCATTATGCTTTTCTTGCTTCTCGGTTACAGTCAGCTGATCTACAGTCTAAGTTACTTCAACACACTGATATTAGATCTTATGGACTCCAGTTTGATGATGCCTTACGTGTGTTTAACTCGGTTATGGAGATTGATTTTCTAAGTAATCCGAGTGAGGTCGCTGCCCCCAAACTCATGAAGAAAATGGCAGATATATATTTTGCTCGGGTTATTAAGAATGTTGAATCCACTTTCGCTTTATCTGCTCGTCAGTTGGCTTTATGGGCATCTCAGAGGGAGGATCATACGTCTGACTGGCTTAGGACGGTTCCTATCCCCGGATTAGGTCAGACTATGAATGGGAGGTCTTATCGATGTGTTTTGGGCTATCGCTTAGGTATTCCCTTGTTCTCTGTTTTGAAGCCCTGTTCAGCTTGTTCTAGGGTTTTTGATGGGGATATATTTGGGGATCATGCCGTATCGTGTGTTGGCATCGTTGGGATTAAGCATCGTCACAATTTGGTTCGTGATACTCTTGCTGACATATGTTACCGTTCAGGGATATCTGTCGGAAAGGAAGTTAATATTGGATTAGATGGTGGACCTGATAATGTCCTTCGTCCGGCAGATATTTTGTTTTATTCCTGGGATGGAGGTAAAGATGTGTGTGTTGATTTGACTGGTTCTTCTCCTTTGACTCATAGGGGGATGAATGACTTTGTACCTGGCCGAGCTGTGATTGATGCTGCACAACGTAAACGATGCAAGTATTTGGCTAAGTGTGCAGCTCTCGGATATGGGTTTCTTCCTTTCTCCTTTTCTTCTTTAGGGGAGTTACATGAAGATGCAGTTGCGTTGCTGAAGCGGATTCAGAGATTTTTAAAGGCTCAAGACATTGGAGCGCGCGCTGCTGTACATATTTTTCATAGAATAGGTTTTACCATTGCTAAAGGGGTGGGAGCGCAGATAGTATCTCGACTCCCATCCAGTTTGTTGTAAATCCCTTTTTGTTTTTAATAAAAGTGATGGTTAATAATAATAATAATAATAATAATATTTTAATAAAAATAATAATAATAATAATAATAATAATAATAATAATAATATATTTCTTTCCTGGTCGTGCGGCGGTTGATATTGGGAAATGTAAATGTGTTCAATATATTATTTATTATATTAATTAGCTAGTTAGATAGTATCTCGGCTTTCGACTAACGTTTTGTAAATTCTGTTATTCTAATATAAAATAAATAAATCAGAAAAAGATAAAATATAAAAATAATAATAACAATAATAAGAATACTAATAATAATTTAATAATATAATTATAAAATGATCTTGTAGATTTGTTTTATATTATTTTTAGTCTTTTGAAAGTTTTTTAATTACTATTGTTAGCACAAATATTTTTTAAAACGTTATAGTTTATTTATTTTTTTTATTTCTTAAAAAAAGCTTTCATCTTTTCAAAATATTTTTAAAAAAATACAAAGAAACTTAGTTTTATTAAAAAAATAAATAAATTAAATAATTAATATAATAAATAATTTAATAATTAAGAATAATAATAGTAATATAGAGTAGTCATTCAATAAGAATTAAATTAAAATGATAATAATAAGAAGGTATTTTCAGACACATATTTCATATAAGGATGAGATATTTAAAGAGAGATGCATTTAATTATGTAAGTGTTTCTGAAATATATGGTTATAGTTTCTTCTAATCTTTTCATTTTAGTTAATCTTTTAATTTAACTCGAGTAATATATTAGTAATAATAGAAAGAGGGAATTATAGAAATGGTTCTTGTGGTTTGGTTCAATTTCATAGAGATGTTTTAGACATTTTATTTGGCCGAAGACCAAAAGTGAAACCGATCTTTCAAATACAAACGTCTTTTGTAATTTTAAAATTCGAAAAATTAAATCTATAATTTGACCAAGGGATTAAGCCTTACAATAACAACGTACTTTCACAAATGTACCATCTTGGTACGTGAACTATTTTTTGTTCCACTCAATTTAACGTACTTCCAAATTTTGTGTCGATTTGCACACTCAAACTTGTTATACCGAAAACATCACAGTTTTTTTATTTCTTTTTATTTTTTTTACAAAATTACTTTTTACTAAAGAAGTTTTTTTTTTGAAATTTTTTTAAGAAAAGGTTAAAAATAACTAACGTTTTTCTTCAAAAAAAATAAAATTTAACACTTTTATATATTTTTATCTTTTCTTTAGATAAAATTAAAGCTTTTCAAAAAAATTGAAAAGTTTTAAATTTTACTTTTTTAAGAATACATAAAATGTTTTATTTTAAATTTTTTAGAAATCTTTTTTCTTAGTGTTCTGATAGTTTTAAATTTTTTTGGAATATCTTTTTGATGGAAAATGTTATTTTTTAATTTTTTTAATTTTTTTTTCTAAAAGTTTCTCATAGTTCTTTTTCTAAGGCTACCCGAAATGGGCAAAACAATCTCGGTCGCGATCAAGTCGTGGCTCGGTTGCGTCGTTGCTGCGACTCGATCGTCGAGTCTCGGTCGAGGCGAAATGATTCCACCCACGACCTACAATGTGACTGTTGGAAAATTTATGATGTGTTTGTGTTTGTGTTAGTAAAAAAATTTAAAATTTAAACCATATATCGTTACTCGTTGCCAGAAAGTCTCCGACAAATCATCTCCTATTTTATTTTCATTTTAGTTATTTAAATTCGTAAATTAAAAACTTAAATAAAAATGTAAACGTAAACAATTTTTATTCGAAAATTAAAACATTTATTCCATACGTAAAACATGAAAATACTGGAATTCGTATACAATAGGAAAGGAAATACACTACTAGATAGATAAAATAAAAATACATACTACGATTAGTCAGTTTTTGGATCTGAATCCGATAACTGACGAGGTAACTCCCAACGCATTGTTTCTTCTTCATCTTCTTCGGCCATAATTTGGGCCTCCAGCTCCCTTTGTGTCCTTTCTTCTTCTTGCAGTGTTTCTCTCAATATTTTTTGATCTAGGTATAGTTGATACACCTCATTGTCAGTAAGTAAGCCATTGAGTCGTTTACAACTGTAAATGATAGATCGGGAGACACATTTCAGCGTCGGTGTTGTTGTGACGAAGAATCTACATGAGTTATTTGAGTCCGGGATGAAGAATCGATATGAGTTTGGGATGAAGAACCCAAATTATTCAACCATTCAGTATTTTTTTCAATTCTAGCCTCCAATTTTGCCGACTTTATAAACAAAGATCTTCGAACGTTGAAATCGATATCAGATTGATTACTTACAAACGTGTTGATTAAATGACGTTTCTGTTGGGAAAGATCACGAAATTTCTGACGTGATGTGCGCAGTTTCGTATTTTTTTCGTATGCGGCATCAAAATAATCAGCTAACGTCGAAGCTCAGCGTAACGACGTTGTTGTTGAATTATTTGTTTCTGAATCATAGCCTTAATCTCGTCATCGGTGTGTGGGAAAGAGCATGCCATTTTTTATTTCTGAAAGTGTGTGTGAAACTACATATATTTGTGTGAGAAAATACTGAAAGTTGTGTGTGAAAATTTTGTGTGTGAAAATGTGGTATTTATAAAGAGAAAAAAGTGATTTAAATTAAAAAATAATAATTTTTTTTGAATTAGGTCGCAATAAGTCGTCTTATTGGGGCAATATGTCGTACTAGGTGGCAGGAGAGAGAAAGGAGAAAAATCAAGGTCACGACCAGGTCGCTATTGCAGGTAGTCTAAAAACCCATCGCTTATATATTTAAAGAAATTATTGAAAAATCAACTTATTTAACTAGTTTTTAATCTTTCAATTTTTTATGTTATAAAAGCTATTAAAACTTTATAATTTTTCGTAAAAATTATTTGAAGTATAAAAAGATTATAAAGAAAATTTGTAATTATTAAATTTTGGTTTATGTTATAAAAATGAGTTTTAAAAAAAATTTGTAGTCTTAGCCAAGATTTTTTTACTCTTTCTCGTAATTAAAAAATATTTATAATTTTTTTTGTAATTTTAAATTTTTTAAAAATTTTTCGTAATTTTTTGTAATTAAAAAAAGTTCACGTATCAAATCGGTATATTTGAAATAGTACGTTCTCGTTATGGATCTCTTTTTCCGATTTCCTAACTTTTTAACCGTTAGCCTGTAAAACATAGTGCAAATTGTCAAAATATATGAAAGTAGGTTACATTATATGAAACAAAAAATAGTTCATGTATCAAGATGATACATTTACTAAAGTACGTTGTTATTCTACGACTTAATCTCTTTAACCAAACCGCAAAGACGAAATCCGCAAATCAACCAAAATTAAAAAATCAACTTTTTTAACTTGTTTTTAATCTTTCAATTTTTTCTGTTAGAAAAGCTTTCAAATTTTTATAATTTTTCGTAAAAATTATTTGAAGTATAAAAAGATTATAAAGAAAATTTGCAATTTTTAAATTTTGGTTTATGTTTTAAAAATGAGTTTTTAAAAAAATTTGTTGTTTTAGCCAAGATTTTTTTACTCTTTCTCGTAATTAAAAAATATTTATAATTTTTTTTAATTGTAAATTTTTTAAAAGTTTTTCGTAAATTTTTGTAATTAAAAAAGTTCACGTATCAAATAGGTATATTTGAAAAAGTACGTTCCTGTTATGAAATCTTTTTCCGGTTTCCTAACTTTTTATCTAGTAGCCTGTAAAACATAATGCAAAAAATAGTTCATGTATAAAGATGGCACATTTACAAAAATACGTTAATATTGTACGACTTAATCTCTTTAACCAAACCGCAAAGACGAAATCCGCAAATCAATCAAACCGGACGGACCAAACCTACGACTCTAAACAAAAAATCAACTTCAACATTTTTATCCTTTGTTTTTGAAAATGTATCTTGAGTGCATTCAACATGCACCCACCTACCATACGCAATACCTACTACTAGTCTACCACTCTTGAAAACATTAATATCAACACCTACCAGGCTACCACTCTCCAAAACATAAATATCTTCAGACCAAGTTACAGTAATTAGATTATGAAAAGTAGCAAAATTCTTCAGACCAGGCCAAACAATTGATTTGATAAAATGTTAATTTTATAAACGGTAGGCTCGTATGCACCTTTTGTGTTCAACCATGTTTATGAGAGTTGTATTTTGCTGCCAGTGAGATCGAAAACTAGTTTCTTAGCATTATGCCTTAATCAAACTATAAATGCATGTAACATAAGTATATTTCACAAGGAGATATTATATCCTTAATAAAAGAGGGGAAGCACGGTTCCCAATGAACAGTGCTCCCCTCACAAATGAAAATCATTTTTTATTTCGTCTCTCTCAGCCCCCTCACAAATGAAACGTATTTTTTATTTCGCCTCTCACAATATTCACCCATTACCTCACTCACCTCTCTCTCTCTCTCTCTTATAATTTTCACCCACAGTTTTTCTTATTTCTCTCTCTCTCTCTCTCTGGATCTTTCTTGATCTGTTTCTAAAAGTGGTCGTTTTCAGATGATGTTTGCGATGGTTTTTGGATCATCTGCTCTCTTTGGGACGATCTTTGGAATGATTTTGGAGCATGTGGATGCTTTCTTTGGGACCGATGATCTTTGTGATGATCTTTGAGATGATCTTTGGGATGATCGTCTGACGCTGATATATAATTACCAATCTCAGTTTGTGCCTTAAACTTAATTTTACAAATTCTATCATTAGGGTTTTCTGCTAATTTAGGGTTTTTTGTTTGAAATGTTAATCTATGGTTAATTGGGTGTGGTTGAATCAGTTACGTGTGGTGTTGATGTGTTATTAGCATCACACGAATCTGTTTTTAATCGGTCAATGTTTTGTTACGTGATCTAGAGAAGTGAGATGGGAGGGAGTGATATATTATTAGGTGTAAATTCGTTCTCGATCAGTTTCATCCATATAACACTAGAATTTTTTTTGAGGCCATTTCTTATACTGATGCCATCATAGTGGTTTGCTTTTTAGTTTTTTACGAGTTGATTAAGATTATAACAGAGAGAGAGAGAGAGGTGAGTGAGGTAATGGGTGAATATAGTATTTAATTTTGTTGTGATAGGCGAAATAAAAAAATCCGTTTCATTGTGAGGGGGGCACTGTTCATTGGATATAATTAAAAGAGTGACTCGGCTTGGCAAGGCATCAGGAGATCCTGCTTGCAGCCGCCGCGTCTTTCGGTTTCAGGGTATAACCTGTGTTAGCGCATCTATAAATAGGAGGTGTTTATTTTAAAAAAAACGGCATTCCAGTTTCATTTGTTATATGTTGCCATGTCAGTGACTCGGCTTGGCAAGGCATCAGGAGATCCTGTTTGCAGCCGCCACGTCTTTCGGTTTCAGGGTATAACCCTATTGTTGCACGCATTCATGAGTGACTACCTAAACTTATGGTAACATTTCGAATATTTCATTCTTAGGTATGAATATGCTATGATGGGTATTTGGTTATTAAACTGATGTGTTTTGACAAGATGAGACCACCCGTATCTTGGCGGGGTGACCTATTATGGTCGCAACCATGACGGACGTGTACTATTAAATATGTTGTTAGCCTGAATGGCGATTTAATGAGCATGCACCTATTTTGTCTTGCTGCATAACGTGGGAGGATGGTCGAGTGCGAGAATCAATCGCCTCAGCAACCTCCACGACCGGCAGCCAGGACATCACTTAATTTGAGCCAAGTTTAATGTCGGTTTATTGTTTTTGTAAGAAGTTTTTATGTGTGCAGAAATCTGTTCAGTGGGTAATGTATAATAGGGTAATGAACTGGCTATGATGATAGAATTTTAGTGTGTTTGAGCGAGTTTGCGCGTAATTGAGATCGTCTGTATCCTGGCCGGGAAAATTTTTCGCTCTGCATGATGATAGAATTTGACCATGTTTGAGCGAATTCCCGCGTAGTTGAGATCATCTGTATCCTGGCATGGCAAATTATTCATTCTGCAGCCATGGCAGACTGATCCTCTTTATTCGATTGTTCAAATATCTGAGCCTCATTAAATGATTTATTATCCTATTTTACATAAGGCACGATTATTTAGTTCCGTTCAAGGTTGCAGCCATGTCGAGTTTCACCTTATTTGAGCCTAAGGCGGTGATGAAAACCTTTTGCGTCTGTGTTTTGTGAGCCGCAGTTTACGGGTTCCCATGTCTTGGCTGGGCAGCCACGCTTTTGTTGTGGTTGCAGCCATGGTGGATGTTCCGAGTGGTTCCCACAGACGAGAATCTGAGCCTGTTAATAATTAGTCGCTTCCTTTTGTACTATACGAGATTTTTTGGTCATCGTTTGGGTTTATTGTAGATCTGAATAACATGGGGAAGTGACCTGATTTGTTTGCTGACCTATGTGAATGCCTCGATTAAAAGGCGTTCTTTTTAATAGTGTCGGTTTATGGTTCCCATGGTAGGCGATTATACGAGCTATGATGAGTTGCACCGGGCCGGGTTTAAGCTGAGGTCAAACGTATCTTGGCGGGGCGCCCTATCAAGGGTGCAGCCATGACGTGTATGGTTGCCGATGATCAAGTCGAATCGGTACGTGGCTTGCCGGGGTAGCACGTTGTCGTGCTTGCAACCATGGCAGGTCACGTATCCTTTCTGCCTATCCCGGCCTCGCATATCTGAGCCACACGTTATTATAACAGGAATGGGGTTTATGTATACTACATCCAGTGATGAGTAGTTCCGTAGGGGTCCAATCTGATAAAGAAATGCTCGATCTCATTGATGCCCACATTGAGGATGGAAACATTGTGAATGTACTAACTAGAACATCGTAAGTTTCTAGGCCGATTGTTTTCATTTTTTTAGTTTGATTGTGTTAAAATCCACGAAAGTTTAATAAAAACAATTTGTTCTGATTGTGCAAAATTGCAGGTGAACAAGCCGGGTGTTTGGATGGTCTCATTCTCTCATCTTCACACACCTTATCCCTACCCACCATAACCCCTCTATCTAAAACAGATATAATTTTTATTGGTTTGGATTGCTGTTTAGGTTTCATCCAGAAACTCAGCCATATCTCAATCTGACACACACATCCTAGAAGAGAAACCCTAAACTTTGGTGATCGGTTGCCACATGTGAAGAAAAAAGGTTTATGTGAGTACTACTTTCATTTACTTTACACTGATTTTTGTTTTTAGGTGTTTAGTTATAAATTGTTGGTATATTAATTTACTTTTAAAATCTTTAACTCGGGTGGATTTACAGAGTATGTTAATGGTTCATAATGGATACACAGTTTAAATGTTGTTAATATTGACATTATATTTTACAGCCAATGTAAATTTGAATTTAACTCGGGTTAAAGTAAAAAAAAAACTTAGTCAGGTTTGACAAGTAGCAAAACCAAACTGCTTTTAAAATTTACATTGTCTTTGCTAAGGTTAAAATTCGATTTTAAAAGCGGTCTTTTTATTGGTTCGATAACTTGACTGATCCAGCCGTAATAATTTTCTGTAGTCATGTTCAAAATAACTTAAGTGGTCCAGCCGGGGTTGCTGATTCAGGTTGATGACACGGGTTTTTTTATATGTTTATGACGCCAGGCCTGCTGGTGTGAGGTTGCGGGTTTGCTGGTGTGAGAAACATATAAATTGGCACCAGCAAAGACTCATCTGTGTTGAGGTTTTAGTAAAGATTCACTTCTTTCTGGTATGTATAACGTGTTATGTTACTTTGTACTATACCCATGTTACGTTATCTTAGGAAAAAAAACCTTTTATTGGCACATTAATGACAATCTCTGCCTGTATAAAACACATGCTCTCAAATTAGTTATTAACTCCTTTCCCATAATTGTAGTGTTAGTCTAAACATATATACATGGCTAATGTGTCCGTCACATGAATGAGACTTACTTTGTATAAAGGCATATGTGAAATTCAACCCATACCTATTTGAAGTTATGTTCGGAAAGTCTAATGTAGCTATTCTTGAGCTATGCAGGTTTTACCGCTTGGGGCTGGATGGGACTGCTGTTTTGCCCACAAGGAACCATGTGACCACAACTTATGTGGAATTGATGGAGGTTAAATACAAATACGTACATATTAGATTTAGATCAAATGAGTGTTGCAATAATACCATTTTACTGTACATTACACAAATTACATATATTTAGGTTTAGTCGTGCATAATGAAACACAATGGTGCGGGTTTTACCTGCAGTTGTTTCTTTCAAGTACTTATAAGCAGCAAATTTAAAACCCGCCGCAGCGAAGCGCGGGCAAAGATCCTAGTTATCATGAAAGGGTAGAAAAAAAAGTCACCAACCACCATTTGTGTTCATGGTTAATGTGCACATTAAAAACATTCATACTTTGTATATACTTCTGTTTAAGCCCGAGTACCTCACCAAACGCATCAATGCAACAATAACAAAGAACTAAATAGCTCTAACCGGACTCGCTAGTTCCAATCCAACAAGCTTCGAAACTGTTCCTGTTACATTTAACATATGCACCTACCTCCTGTTCTCCTGGTACAATAATGTTAAAAGTTTGTCACCTTTTTCACTCAACCCCTGCAACTCTCCGAACATAAATACTTCATTCTACTTCCATCTTTTCACTCAACAACAACAAACATCACACACATAGCCATTTAAGAGGTTAATTTAAGTACTTGTTTTTTGTTCTTTCAAACCACCATGGTCACAACATCTCATAACGTCAAAGATCTCTGTCGTATGATGCTTGCACGACGAGCCCGCCGACCAAAACTGAGGTACTTTTGTTTTTTCTGAGATATAGCAGAGATCTAGCTTTTTATGTTATCTTTATAAAAATGTGGAAGTAATTAGTTTTGTATATGTTTTTTTGTTTCAGGTTTTGTTTCAAGATGGAAGTATATGCTGCTATATATTCTTGTGTTTCAGAGTTATTTACACCGAGCTGCATAGCTGAGTCTGGTATTTTCTTAACTTCAATATAATAAAAAAAAAAAAAAAAAAACAAGGCCTAATTTTATTTTATCTGTATACAAATCATGTGTGAACTGTAAAGGCTTTTTTTTTTTCTGTTCATTTAGATCTTTACTGGTAACACTTTGTAAATTTACTTTGTTAAACTGCGAAGGCTTTTTTTTTCCTTTTCATTTATATGTTTATGGGTAAAACTTTGTAAACTTATTTTATTACATATAGTACTATGAAAACTCAAAGCTTTTGCCTGTTCATTTATATGTTTATGGGTATTAGGGGTGTGATTCGGGTTAATCCGGTCGGGTTCGGGTTAACTCGGGTCGGGTTAAGTCGGGTCAAAGGTAAAAAATATATAACCCGAACCCGAACCTAATTAGAACTTGGGTCACTCGGGTTCGGGTGAATTCAGGTCGGGTCAAATCGGGTTCGGGTCAACCCGAGTTTGAGGAAAAGTGTAAAAAGTGGCCTAATTTTGTACTAAAACAATGTAAAAAGTCTAATTTTAGTCGGGTCAAGTCGGGTTGGTCGGGTTCGGGTCAACTCGGGTCGGGACAAGTCGGGTCAAGGGTAAAAATATATAACCCGAACCCGAGCCTAATTAAAACTCGGGTCAATTCGGGTCAACCCGAATACGCTTTTAGACCCGAGTGACCCGACCCGAATATGATTATTCGGGTTCGGGTCGGGTCAACTTTTTTAACACCCCTAATGGGCATAGCATTGTGGCTAGAGGTTTTTTAAAAGCTTTTTACAAATGACTTTAAAAACTCAAAAGTTTTTGCCAAAAGCTATAAGCCATTAGTGATTTAAGCATTAATATGAAATTAGTTGCTAAATATTTGTTGATTAGAAATTAGGTGAAAATAGATTGATGAGTAAAGATACTGATGTTAATTTTCTCTTTATTTCAGGAAATAGAAATCCGTGAGGAACCCACATAATTTAGGCGTCCTTTGCAGGTTATCGCACAACTCTTTTCGGGCTTACGGCTGTTAGAGTTGCGCCGACTGAGGCGCGTGAGCAAGGCTTCATTTCTAGTGAGATATTTCCGTTTGTCTTTAACTCAAGAGATGCTTTAAGCGATATTGTATTTTTTCAGTTTGGTATGTTGGGTGGTATAAGAGGGAGGGATGCTATGAAGATGAGGGACATCATTATTCTCATTCAGCCCATCATGTTGAATCATGTGAATAAAGGCGAGGAATTACAAGTGATGGTTTCATACGGGATTTTGTTCTTGTTTAGGGTTTCATAAAGAGAAATACTATAATCAATATCTTAAATTACACCACCACTCCAATTCCCAAACCCGACGAACTGTTAATAAGAATACAGTATGTTACTGAAATTTGCCCAGGAGGTCTTGCCTCTTATTACTTTATGCTCCGTATTATTTTTAAGCTTATTGTTAATAAGAATTATACCTGGTAACATATTTTTCGTCCATTTACATTCGGTAGCATTCATTTTGATTGCCAACTAGGATTGGAAGGATGATCCTTTCATGTTTATCAATTTACATCCACCATTTCTTGCTTCCAGTTTTACAAAACTTTAGCTAGATTATCCCCTTTGTAAGAAGTGTATAAAATGTGAAATAGATTAATAAGATACCTTGGTGGTTTGTGACAGACCACCTCACGAACCCTCATTAGGCATACTCATTGTCAGTCGAATTTTTCAATAAATTTACACGTCACAAACTCTTACAAGGGAACGACGCGTCGTGCTGGGGTGTTGGTGAAAAGCTAAGACACATGGACTAGTCATTCGAATGACCTGGTCTTTTATTCTTTACACTTCAACAAGTTCGGACGTCGAGTCACGTGAATAGGTCAAGTTCACTTAGTGGTCCCGATACTCGCAATATAGACTTCAAGGACTAGGCAGTGGCACAACCAGCTATCTGATCAAATGTTATGACCTATATGCACCTAATAGCATGGGATTGGACTGAACCAAAGAACGCCCCTTATTGATATGAGCTCATGGGCTTAAGTATTTATATGACAGTTATTTCTGGGCCGGGCTCATGCTGGGACATGACAGATTATTAGTTCATATATATTTGTTTGCTATGAATTCAAAAAAACTGGCACATATTGGCATCCATGTAAATCTAAGTAATTGTGATGTTTGATTATCTAACCTATGAAAAGCTACATAGAAAACAGGTTCGGGAAAGCAAAAAGGATACGATAGGATCAGTTTCAACATCGACAAAAAATCTACATCATATCGGATTTAACAGAAAACCTTGGGAAGAAACTATCAAGAACTAGTAGTCCTTCATAAAAGATTACACAACATATTCAAAATAATCGATAATCTAACATATAGACAATGGAATATAATCAGAAATTCCAGATATATGAACGAAAATTAAAGAACATGTTGAACCAAACACTTCCAAATATACATAACTAAGCATCTTAGCATTCACATCCTGAAGATTTTTGTTGTCGTGCTGTAGTCATATCAATAGTATCCGGAACATACCTTTATCCCAAGCAAAAAGACCAACAAGCGTTAAATGAGTTCCACAAAGATGAGATCGAAATGGAACTATAAGAATACTTACATTTCTTCCTCGGGTTCATTTATTAGAGCGTTTCTGGCTATGCACTCAAAAGCAGCTTCAACGTTAAAACCTTCTTTAGCAGAAGTTTCAAAGTAAGGAATGTTTCCTTTCGAAGTACACCATGCTTTTGCTTTCTTCTCAGACACCTAGAATGAAGAAAAGTTATAGAAAACGCATGTATTCCATTTGTTATTTTTGCATTGAGATTAACTATCGAGATTTTACCACTCGACTTTTGCCACCATCAACGTCTATCTTATTCCCAAGTAAAACAAACGGAAAGTTTTCAGGATCAGTAGGACTAGACTGGATTAGGAACTCTTTCCGCCAATTATTAAGACTATCAAACGATTTCATCACATTAACATCTGTTGGAAATATTTATTCTATGTTTACACTTTTGAGCTCTTGGAGGACGTTTTAGCAAATATTATGTGCCAGGGATGATACTTTTCTATTCTACGAGGACTAGAGTTGACAACTTGTCAACCTTCATGGACGAGGCTATATATTGATCATCTCTGCTCATTATTGATCATAATTTTCATCGCCTTTCACACAGTTTCTCTCAAAAGTGGTTACGATCTATTTTGGTTCTTGATCTTGTAGTTTGATCACGTCTTGTGCTTCAAAGTTTGGTTTTGGTTCTTTTGTGTCAGTTATAGAGTCTGTATTTTGAATCGTGTAACATCCAGTTGGGGATTACACATTGTCTTTTGTACCTGTTGTGATAGCATCCGTTTGGAGACTATCCTGAATAAACCTTTGAAATATTTTGGTGTTCTTGGTGTTTTTTACTTTAAACAACTTATCTTTTTCACATGGTATCAGAGCGTTTGGCTCTGTTCTTGGTTTAATTAGGGTCTTAAAAGGTTTTCTAATTGGTTTAATTTGTAGGATCTTGAAGATCGCTATCTTAATTGACTTTTTAAAAAAATTAGGGTTTGTTGAAAAATTGGGGGTTTTTCAATTTTTGGTTTGGGTAATGTTTCTATGATTGTTAATCGTTGATTGACAATCTTAATTGTTCATTTTTCTATTAATTTTGGGAAAACCCTAAAATCAGAAATTAGGGTTTTCTCTTGGTAAGTTGTTTTCTGGTTTTGTGTTTAATCTTGCAGGTTGTTTGTGATCCGCTGCTGTTGTTGATGTTTTTTGCTATTGGTGATATTGTTTGTGATCTTCTTGATCATTTGTTTCTTGGTTGCTGCGCGTATAGTAACACCACTCACTCTCTCTTGTTTATATTTCTTGTTTAGAGGGATAGGTGTCGTTGGGAATTAGTTTGGTTGGTGTTGTGGAGTTATAAGGAGGTTATTGTGTTGTGATCTTGTTAAGTGCTTTTTGTTTTTTGTTTGTGGTTTTTTTGTTTGTTCGATTATTGTGTTTTTCTGACCTTTTCCAAGACATCTGCTCTTGACCGTTCACCTTGAGTGAATAGGAAGCCTGAGAACTGACTTTCGTCTTGGTTTAGTGTTCATCGTTTTTTTTGTTTGTTGTTATATTGTTTTTTATCATGTCTGCTAATAATGTGATAAATAGTTTAGATGCTGGTAATCCTTTACATTTGCAGAATAATGATCTTACTAGTGGTTCTGTGATTAATATAAAGTTAACTGGTTCTGAAAATTATAGAGTATGGGCTACTGCTATGAAAATTGCTTTACAAGCGAGGAATAAAATGAGTTTTGTGGATGGTACTTGTGTTAAGGAAACTTATGCTAATAGTGTAGCATTGTCTAATCAATGGGATAGATGTAATGCGGTTGTTTTGTCTTGGTTGTTGGGTAGTATATCTGAGGATTTATATTTGAGTCAAGTTTATTCTGAAAATGCTGCTGAAGTTTGGGCTGAATTAAAAGAAACTTATGATAAACTTGATGGGTCAATTTTGTTTAATTTGTTGCAAAAGATTAATGGCTTTAAGCAAAATGGGCTTTCTGTGTCTGAATATTATCATAAGTTGATTTCGTTATGGCGTGAGTTTGATATCTTGACTAAATTGACTCCATGTACTTGTGAGGCTAGGGAAGAGCTTAACAAATATAATCAGTTAATGAAATTGATGCAATTCTTGATGGGATTAGATGATGTTTATCAGCCTATTAGAAGTACTTTGTTAACTCAACCTGATTTGCCTGATGTTAAAGACGCTTTTGTTATTGTTGGGAGAGAAGAATCACATAGGGGTCTTGGTACTAATGCTGGGGCTCAAAAACCTCAAGTTAGCTCATTTGCTGTTAGAACTGATTCTAATGGTAGAAACAATAATAGATCTAATAATAATAATGGGACTAACAGGGGACAAGGGAATAATAGTAACTATAATTCTTTGTCTTGTAAACATTGTGGTATGAAAGGTCATACGATTGATAGATGTTTTGAACTTGTTGGTTATCCAAGTGGTTTTAGAAGGAATAACAATAATAACAGTTCTGGAAATGGAAGGAATTATAATGCTACTGGTTTTAATAAGAATAATAATGTGAGTAATGTTGCTGATGTGATTAGTTGTGGTAGTAATTCTACTGGTAGTAAGGGTACTTCTGGTTTACCTTTTACCAATGATCAAATTAGCAAGATTATGAACCTTATTGGTGAGAAAAGTAGTTCTGGGGTTCATGCCAATATGGCAGGTATGGGGTTTACTTTCTTTAATGCTAATGTGTTTTTCAATAATCATTTTTATAAATTTTTTAATGCTAACATTAAAATGGGTGATAAAGTTTTACATTTTGGTTGGATTATTGATTCAGGGGCAAACCAGCATATTACTTCTTCTACTGATAATATGACTAATGTTGTTGATATTTCAGACTTAGATATTACAGTAGGACATCCTAATGGAACTATTGCTAAAATTAAATATGTTGGTAATCTGAGATTGACTAGTAATGTGGTGCTGTTTGATGTGCTGGTTATACCTGAATACACTGTTAGCTTATTGTCTGTTAATAAGATGATTAAAGATAGTAAACTTCATGTTGGTTTTAATGAGCATGATTGTGTTATTCAGGATTTGAAAAAAGAGAATGTTCTGGGGACTGGTAGTGAAACTGGTGGTTTGTATGTGTTTGATGTGAATTGTGAGTTTCCTAGAATTAAAAGTAATTTTTCTGTTTTATGTTGTCATATTTCTAAGTCTGTTTGGCACAATAGGCTTGGTCACCCATCTGATGAAGTTCTTATGATTTTAAAACAACAGTTAAAATTGAGTAAGCCTAATCATTTTGAACCTTGTGAGATATGTCATTTTGCTAAGCAATCTAGGGAACCTTTTCCTTTAAGTGAACATAAATCTTCTGTTTTGGGAGAGTTAATTCATCTTGATGTGTGGGGACCCTATAGGGTTACTACAAGAGAAGGTTTTAAATTTTTTCTTACTATCGTTGATGATTTTAGTAGAGCTGTTTGGGTTTATCTTTTGAAATCCAAAGATGAAGTTTTCAAATATTTTAAGGAGTTTCACAGTTTGTTGCTTAATCAATTTTCTAAGAAAATTAAGGTTATACGATCTGATAATGGAACTGAGTTTTTGAATAATAATATGGCTAGTTTTCTAAGTGACCAAGGTATTAATCATCAGACTACTTGTGCTTATACTCCTCAGCAAAATGGAATTGCTGAGAGAAAGCATAGGCATTTGCTAAATGTTGCTAGAAGTTTGTTGTTTCAGGGAGGAATACCTCTTAGTTTTTGGGCTGATTGTATTTTAACTGCTACTTATCTTATTAACAGGCTTCCTTCATCTGTTCTTGCTGGTCATTCTCCGTTTTTTAAGTTGTATAATAGGGAACCTTCCCTTTCCCATATAAGGTCTTTTGGGTGTTTGTGTTTTTCAAGTATTTTGAACAATTCTAATAAGTTTTCTTTCAAATCTGAGAAGTGTGTCTTAATTGGGTTTTCTTCTTCTAAAAAGGCTTATAAATTGTTAAATGTTCAAAATAGAAATGTGATCTTTTCTAGAGATGTAAAGTTTTATGAAACTATTTTTCCTTTCAAAATGAAAAATATTGATCAGAAACTTGAGTCAAGTGTGTTTTCAGAAGTAAATAACAAAAATTTTTTTGATTGTTTTGAGTCTAATGCCCAAGAGTCCTTAAGACCCAATGATGATGGAAGGGGACCATCTGATGAGGCAGGGGAGGTATCTGTGAGTTATTCAGGTGATACTGCAGAGGAGCAGTCACATGAAGATACTCATGCTGTCTCATCAATGGATGATAATTCTTCATCTGAGGGCAATGTTCATAATTTTCAAAACCAGGTTCCTGTTTTCAATGAAAATGTAAGAACAGATGAAGAAGGTTCTGGTAGTAACATTAGAAAATCTGATAGAGTGTCTAAGTTGCCTGAAAAACTGAATGATTTTGTGTTAGATAATAAGGTTAGATATGGTCTTAGAAGATATGCTAATCATACTATTTTGTCTCATGACAATTGTTCTTTTATAAGTAACTTGAATAAGACTGTTGAGCCTAGTAATTTTAATCAAGCTGTTAAGGATATTAATTGGATTCAAGCCATGAATAATGAAATGGAAGCTTTATATTTGAATAATACTTGGATATTAACTGATTTACCTGTTAATAGAAAAGCTATTCCATGTAAATGGGTATATAAGATTAAATATAAAGCTGATGGTGAGGTTGAGAGATATAAAGCAAGACTTGTTGCTAAAGGTTGTGGACAGAAAGAAGGTGTGGATTATGATGAAATATTTAGTCCTACTGTTAAAATGAGTACTGTAAGATGTTTTATTAACATGGCTGTTCAAAATGGTTGGTGTTTATTTCAAATGGATGTTAATAATGCTTTTTTATATGGTGATTTAGAAGAGGAAGTATATATGTTACAACCTCCTGGATATTCTGATTCCAATGATAATAAAGTTTGCAAATTGGTTAAATCTTTATATGGTTTAAAACAAGCTCCAAGACAGTGGAATAAAAAGTTAGTAGAAGTTCTTCTTGAAGCAGGTTTTAGGCAAAGTAAAAATGATCACTCTTTGTTTGTTAAAAATGTGAATAATATTTTTGTTGCTTTATTGGTTTATGTGGATGATATTGTGATTACTGGTAGTGATGTTACTGAAATTGATAAGATAAAGACTTTTCTCAATAACAAGTTTAAAATCAAAGATCTAGGAGAATTGAAATTTTTCTTGGGTATTGAAGTTCTGAAAATTAAGAATGGGTTGTGCTTAAATCAAAGGAAGTATTGTATAGAGTTATTACATGAATATGGTTTACTTGCTTGTAAACCTGTATCTACACCTATGACTGAGAATGGTATACTTGCACACAAAGAATCTGAGGGAGATAAGTATCTTAAAAATGTTAGTTCATATCAGAAATTGGTTGGAAAACTTATATATTTATGTAATACTAGACCTGATATTTCATATTCTGTTCATTGTCTTAGTCAGCATATGCATGCTCCTTTACAGTCTCATTTAGATGCAGCTTTAAGAGTACTTAGGTATCTTAAAGGTGCACCAGGTGAAGGAATTCTTTATGAGAAAACTCATTGTAAAACACTTAGTGCATATGCTGACTCAGATTGGGCTAAATGTAAGCTTACTAGAAGGTCTGTTACAGGATATTGTGTTTATATGTTTGGTGGGTTGGTGTCCTGGAAAAGTAAGAAGCAAGCTACTTTGTCCAGGTCATCAGCAGAAGCCGAGTACAGATCTATGGCCTCAGTGGTGTGTGAGGTGATGTGGTTGGTTAAGATTTTAGCTGATTTGAATATTAAGGGTGTGCTTCCTGTCAGTTTATATTGTGATAATAGTTCAGCTATTCAAATTGCTGCAAATCCTGTAATGCATGAAAAAACTAAACACTTTGATTTAGATGTTCATCTAGTAAGAGAGAAAGTTGCTTCCGGATTAATTAAGACTGTGAAGGTTGATTCATGCTCTCAGATTGCTGATGTATTTACTAAAGGTTTGGGAACGGTTCAACATCAAAATTTGTGTTCCAAGCTTAGACTTAAAAACCTTTTCAAGTCATAAGCTTGAGGGAGGATGTTGGAAATATTTATTCTATGTTTACACTTTTGAGCTCTTGGAGGACGTTTTAGCAAATATTATGTGCCAGGGATGATACTTTTCTATTCTACGAGGACTAGAGTTGACAACTTGTCAACCTTCATGGACGAGGCTATATATTGATCATCTCTGCTCATTATTGATCATAATTTTCATCGCCTTTCACACAGTTTCTCTCAAAAGTGGTTACGATCTATTTTGGTTCTTGATCTTGTAGTTTGATCACGTCTTGTGCTTCAAAGTTTGGTTTTGGTTCTTTTGTGTCAGTTATAGAGTCTGTATTTTGAATCGTGTAACATCCAGTTGGGGATTACACATTGTCTTTTGTACCTGTTGTGATAGCATCCGTTTGGAGACTATCCTGAATAAACCTTTGAAATATTTTGGTGTTCTTGGTGTTTTTTACTTTAAACAACTTATCTTTTTCACAACATCATGTACAAGAATACAACAATCTGCACCACGATAAAACGCCACACCAAGGCTTTGAAATCTTTCTTGTCCAGCCGTATCCCATATCTATAACAACAAAGCCAATCCTCGTTACTTAACGGTTCACCGTCATTCACACGTAATTCTAAAAATACTAAAAAAACACATTTTAACTAGACCTGAAACGTAAAAATCCGATCCTCGACTTGTATTTCCTTAGTCAAAAAATCAGCTCCGATGGTCGCTTTATACTGACTACTAAACCTCTTATTCACATATCTAAATTCCATCATCAAAGAAAAACAACACCATTGCGCTAAAAGCACCATAATTCACAAAACCCTTTATGTGTTTTGTTTAATTCAGAAAACCTTATCTGGGTTCCATTCTTTTTCATCATTCATCCAACAACCAAAATTAAGCTCAAAATCACAACATTAGGGATTTTTAATACACTAAAAAATCTCTAAATTAAGGATACTGATTCATAATTGATGTCTTTCCAACCCTGAAACCAATAAAAAAATATTTAAAACAAACACCTTAGTTTAGCTCAATTTAATGACTCAGTTAAGGCCACTAAGATTCTACTAAGTGGTTTCTTGAAGGGAGGTTGTTTCTTTGGAGGTCTCGGGTTCGAGACTTGGCAAAAGCTTTTCCTTTCAGGCAAAACGGATAAAGAGTTGAACCATAATTAGACGAGAGTTCGAGTAAGGCATACTGTCGGCTTGAATGTCAGTGCACGACTTGGGCTATTAACCACTAACATATCATTCTAGAAAGAAAAAAAATTGAAATAATGAAAAGTTGAGGGAAAAAAATGTTACCCACTGTCACCAAGAATTATGACTTTGAGAAGCATACGCCTGTGAGAAGCCATTGATTTTTTTTTATAATTTTGATAGTTTCAGGGACAGGGTTTATAGTGGTTTATACGTGATTTGAATTTAAAAGTGGGATATCTTTGTTTGAAAAGATTTTTTTATAACAGGAATAACTACCTGTCATTGTTGTTGCTATCAACAATTAAGACCTTACATTGTTTAGTTGTGTATTTTTAGTCCCTTGTCGACTTCCTGGGTCGATGACATGGCAAGTCCCTTGTCGACCTCATAAATCTCTGATCTTCTAATTCTCGACACCGCGTCTAAAAGTTAGTAGAATGGTTTCTGCTAGAATGAAGTAACATTTTATGCGACCATAATTTTTTTCTCGATTAACCTGACATTTTTTCTTAGTCGAAAAGTGGGACCCACAGTTGACATTTGCGTTTTGTCTTATTAGAAAAGTAAGACGCACTTTTCAAATAAGACAAAAGAAAATCATGCCAGTCTAGAAATAACTTATGGTCGCACAAAACGCCACTTGGTGTAGCAAGAAACATCACACTAACTTTTGGATATGTGTAAAAATCTATGAAGTCGTAAAATCTATGAAGTCGTACAATTCAGTGATCGCAGAATACAAATTAAAAAAACATTTTCTTTGTAGATTTTTCTTATAAAGTTGAGTTATATAGATAATTGACTTCTCAGAATGTCTGATCAGTGTTAGCAGATCGATAGTGTGAGTAATGAGCAGCATACAAGTAGTCGCATTGTGTGTTATATAAGTGTAGTAGTGTATAAATCACCTCTCGTTTATAAATGGCATCACTGCTTTCTAACAAATTATGAGGAAAATAGGTGTACCTCGACTAATAATTCTGAGGTCACTAAACAAATACTAACAATCTTGTTTACTGAAGTCACATTACATATCTACCAAACTTTTTTTTGTATTTTGACTTCTTTTGTATTATTACAATAATGATTGATATGCATAATATTTCGCCCCACAACCATCTCTTTCGTGCCCCCGTCGCCACCACATTTGCCATGTGGTCTCTAAGATGTCGATATGCTAGCCATGGTCCATGGATGAAGAAGTCGACGAAGAAACATACATGTTATCTTTTGTTTTATTTAACATCTAGAACTAAAAGTGTCGCATGTGACAAGTTCTTTAACTACAAGCTTCTAAATGGTTGTGAATTCAAGTCATGTTTAAAACACATAAGATAGATTTGTTTGTATATACTGTGAGATAATTAGTTGTCGTTACGAAAAACAAGTTAAATATCAAATTACATCCATATCCTTTTAAATAAAGAGATGACCAAAAATAGAATCAAATGGATTAACAGTCTCGTTTAAGACAAAAGCTAAAAATACGTAACATATATTCAAAGACAGGGCTAGGTAACATACCAAGCTCGCTCTTCCTGCTCCGTCTTCTCGAAGACGAAAATGAGCCTCTCTACCCACCACCACTGCTACCTCATCATCGTCATTTCTCTCAACCTCCATATCAAAACTCCTCTTCGAACCCGAATATCGTCTGCCACGTGTCGGCGTCTCACCACCGCCCACCTTAACCCCAGAACGACTCCTACTAAGCGTACCACACTGAATCAAAATTGCACCCACCTCTTCTTTAGTACATTCGACGTCCTCACCACCGCACCCACCACCACTTTCTCCACCTCACCACCGGAAACTTGGTAAAAAAAATCTCATTTTTCACATTTTCTTACTTGTTTGGTGTGGAAAAAATGTATTTTTTGATCATTTTGAACTGGGTTTTCTTTGGTTATGGTTTATGGTTGTGATGTGCAACAAGCACCCCATGTCTTTGTTGGTTTTGAAAATGGGGAATATGGAACAAAGGGTGAACTCCGTTTGAAAATGTAAAATCAAAAGCAAAATTAACTGGGGAAGAACACAAGGACAGTTTAATCAAAATCATTTAAAAATGACCGGTTAAATCGGTCATATTATCAAGAACAAACATATTTTAAATGTATATTAGCGAGCCTACATTAGCAAGATCGATCTTTTTTAAAATATATGTTACGTATGTATAACATTTGTGAAACTAATTAGACTAGTTAATGCATAATTACTCCACCTTAAATATGAAATAAATATTTCCTAAATCAAGACAGTATCTTTTAATTTAAATTATGCCTTCAAAGTCATGTAAAATGACCCACAACAAATCATACTAGTATTAAAAAAATTCAGCAAAACATACCAATTTTCTCCCAATCTTTGCTGTTGTAACATAATATCATCAAGAATTAGCAAAAATCTCTTTATAAACAGACTGTATTATCATCAAAACCCGTCACTGTAACTCCGACCTTCTCTTTTATACTTATAGATGCTGTGTAATACACCAGAAGCACCCGTCCAGAAGTGATAGTTATGGTAACAATCAAAATTGGTTCAAACACATAAATTCCCAACAAAAAGATAAAACGATAATATAAACTATATGTTAATGATTTGAAAGATTATATGGATCGTTTAAAGTAACAACTTCAGTTTCACGCTCGGTTCTGTGTACGTTTATATATGATCATTTACATACACTTATGCCCGTTTATGTTCACGATGGTATGGCCTCCTTTATCTTTGATATATTTAGGGCCGTAAACGAACTGAACGTTCAGCGAACTGTTCGCCAATCGTTTGACAAAAAGCTCGTTTATGTTCGTTTATTTAATAAATGAACGAACACGAACAAGATTTTTTGTGCGTTTAGTTAAATGAACGAACATGAACAATGCTCCGTTCGTTTATTTGCGTCCGTGAACGCTCGATTATGTTTATTCGATTATGTTCAATTAGTTCGTTCGTTTACGCTCCATTATGTTTGTTCGATTAAAATCCCGAATATTAAAACGAATTTAATAAATAATATATTAAGTATGTCAAAGATTTCTAACAATAATATAAACTATATGTTAATGATTTGAAAGATCATATAGATCGTTTAAAGTAACAAGTTTAGTTTCACGCTCGGTTATGACTGTGTACGTTTATATATGATCATTTACATACACTTATGCCCGTTTATATTCGTTTAACTTATTAATAAACGAACATGAACAAGCTCAAATTTAAATAAATAAGCATGAACAAATATTCTGGTTCGCTTACACATTCCCGTTCGTTTATTTGTTCAACTAAGTTTAAATAAATGAACATAAACATACATTCGTTCACGTTCATTCGATTCGTTTAGAGCCCTATAAATTTTTATCTACTAAGCCTTAAGAATGGGAATTGAAAATGGCAAATGAAAAGAAAAGGTGCCTTCAAAGTCATGTAACATGACCCACAAACTGTAACGTCTCAATTGATAGCTACATTATTTGTGACTTAAATTCAAAGCAATTAAATCAATTAATCAAATAAAAGAATTTATGTTTTATAAAAAAACAAAATAAAACAATTAATTAAATACAATCAAACTCACAACAAATCATACTAATAGTACTAGTATTAAAAATTTTCAGCAAAACATACCAATTTTGTCACAATCTTTGCTGTTGTAACATACAAGAATTAGCAAGAATCTCTTTATACAAACAGACTGTATTATCATCAAAACCCGTCGGTATAACCCCGACCTTCTGTTTTATACTTGCTCATTTCCATTTCGTGTGTATCTTGTCCTTCGCTTGATCCAGATGGATACAACCCGTATTCACTTGTGGGTCGGCTATATTCACTGCTAGCATACTCTTGTGTACCTAAAGCCGTTTTCCTGAACTTAACCATGTCATCGTTGTACTGTGCTGTGTCATAGTCTGAGCTTCCGTGTGACCCAAAGGCTGAGCTGTGTCCTGGTCGCATACCTTCGTTTAGATCAGAAAGTGAGACGTCTCCTTCTAAGGCTCGAACCACTTGACTCATCCTTGGCCTACGTCGAGCTGAGTGGCGAACGCAGGCTGCAGCACAAGAAACCATTCGGGCCATTTCACTGTGGTTGTATTCTTTACGTAGACGTGAATCTGCTATGGAATCGTAATTTCCATTATCCATGGCTCGCGTGAGCAGAGGCCTTGCCTGTAATTCAATTAGATGTTAGCATTACAGAACGACACCAAGTCTGCAAATTAACCAGCAAAAAGTTCGGAAGCTTTTTTATTATAAATACTCTGTAATACGCCTGAAGCACCCATCCAGAAAATCTTTAAGCGATAAATATGTAACAATCAAAATCAGGCCAAACACATAATTGCAACAAACAAATAAAAACTTTCATAACTAAAACGAGTTCTGGATAGGCTGTGGTTCAGATAAGACCAGTGAATGAATTCTGTTGAAAAGTTCTTATCCGTTGTCCATTTTCGTAAAAACGCATTCTTGACCAGATTTTTCATATGCGCGTGCCAAATACAGATTCCCAACAATATTTCAAAATATTTTTAACGAAAAGTATCTTTACAAACAAGTAAACTTACCCAATCCACTAAACTATCATCCATAAACGTTTGAGCTGAATCCACGGGTCTGCGTCCGGTGATCATTTCTAAGAGCACGACTCCAAAGGAGAAAACGTCTGATTTATCTGTGAGCTTTCCTGAAGCAGCATACTCTGGAGCTAAGTACCTATACATGTTGATTTTATGTTAAAAATTATCTTAAAAACATCTACATAGAGCATTATATCATATGAACTCAAGACAAAAAAAATGTTATTTTACCCAAAAGTTCCCATCACTCGGGTTGAGACATGAGTGGCAACATCAGAAGTAATCTTGGCCAGCCCAAAATCTGCAACCTGTGAATTTAAGTGTATCGTGAAATGTAAGGCTTAAAATTACAGAAGACATCTCAAACAAGGTTAAGAGCTGACGATCATAAAAAGGTACCTTTGCTTCGAAGTTGAAATCAAGAAGGATATTAGCAGCTTTAATATCCCGATGAATGATTTTAGGATGACCTGCAAAAAAGATGAGACGTTAATGACTACTAAATCATTGTGAATGTATGTGGCTTTGTTCATTCTTTGCATTTGAAAAAGAAAATGAGCTTACAATCCTCGTGGAGATAAGCTAGCCCTTTAGCAGCTCCAAGTGCAATTCTTAATCTCGTGGGAAACTCCATAAGAGGACGATTCTTTCCTGAAATTATTTATTCATAGCGTTAAACAGCTATCTAAAAATGGTTATAACTTTAAGGACAAGGTATCCAAAATTTAAATGAATCAAGCGTTTCAATGTATCATCATCGCACATACGTCTTTCTTATACAGAACTTGATTAAAGTGTTAACAAACTTTATTTAATTGAATGAAACGATCTGTGATGTTTTATGAATAAAACTTAGCTTTCTGGTAACATTGAACCCGTTTGCCTTTTTGCAAATTTTTCTAATTTGACCCATTTAAAATCAAACACAATCCGAGACGACCAAGATATGCATGTATTTTACCTGAACAAACTTGTTGTAGTGCAACAGTATATCAGTAAACTACTACATCACTATGGTAAAAATCTAATGAGCGAGATCAGTTTTAGGCATTGCTATATTCTTAGTAGCAATCCATAATTCTAAACAATTTTGTTACAAATGTAAAGCGAAAACTTACCATGCAAGTGGAACTCCATTGTGTTATTTGGAACAAACTCATAAACCAGCAATCTTTGAGCTCCAGTCATGCAATACCCAACCAACGAAACAAGATGTTTATGATGAACACGGCTGATAATCTCAATTTCCGCCTGAAACTCGCGTTCACCTTGTCTACTCTCCGTTTTCAATTGTTTGACCGCCACTTCTTTCCCATTTGGAAGCACTCCTCTGTGTACATACCCAAAACCGCCTTGTCCAAGAAGATTAGCCTCCGAAAATCCAGCAGTCGCCATTGATAATTCTTCATATGTGAACGTGCTTTTAGAGAATCCTAACGACATCCCAGGTGAAGGCGGTGGAAGTGGAGTTGACCCACCTGAATAATTCGACCCAGAACCACCACTACTGCTTATGAACGCTGGTGGTGGTGGTGGAGGCTGAGCGGAAGCAGCATTAACAGGTGTATGTGGTGGTCGTGCTGCTGGAGGTGGAGTCGGTTTCGATGGTGGCATTGTAACGAGATGATCAGAAGGTGGCTGTGTATTTTGTTGCCATTGTTGCGGGGCACCGCCATAAGGATCAACTGTGCATAATAAAAGTTACAATAATCCACGGTAAGAAAACGCAATAAACAATAAACTTTTTTCTTAAGCAATCAGAAACACCCTGTAAATTTTCGTGAAATTATAGCTTTAAGACTGCTTATTAAAACCTGCTTAGCTTGAAACAACTTATTCGAAACAGCTTACACATAAACCAATCCCAAATACCTTCCACACTCCTTATCCATTGCATCAACACTAAATAAGCGGATAAAACAATTCTAACAAAAAAATCACAAACGCCCTTAAAACTGCTTATCCATTGTATCAACACTATCACAGATAACCATTCAAACAAGCTCCAAACACCCTCATTTTTTTTTTCAAAAATAACGTCATGATAAAGACTACTTATTAAACATCTAAACCTGCATAGATTCAAACATCTTACCCAAAACAGCTTATTTCGCATGCAAATAATCGAATAAACCTACATTAACCAATTCGAAACACCCTCAAAACCACTTATAATCACGATTTAAGAACACAAAGATTCTATAAACGTATGACCTTAGTCATTTGGACTGCTGCTAACAAACATATAAACCTGCTTACATCTAAACATTTCATCACATAAACCAATCTGAAACAACCTCTAAACCACTTAGCCATTGTATAACGGCATAACCACTAAAAACAGTTTTCATACGCAATTCAAACAGACGCTACGACAATAACTTATAATCAAACATCTTAGAACACAAAACTCTTATTAAACATTAGACTTATACATATCCAAAACAGCTTATTTCACATGCACAAAAGTGAATATAATTACATAAACTGATCCCAAACACCCTCAAAATCACTTGACCATTGTATCACCACTAAAAAACAGTTTTTACACGCGATTCAAACATCGCGCCTACAACGTTACCGTAAAAACTTATAATCAAAGATCTAAGAACACAAAACTGAATATACTTGCATAAACCAATCCCGAACACCCTCAAAACGACTTAACCATTGTATCACAACTAAAAACAGTTTTCAGA
Source organism: Glebionis coronaria (assembly GCA_025667525.1). Classification (NCBI taxonomy): domain Eukaryota; kingdom Viridiplantae; phylum Streptophyta; class Magnoliopsida; order Asterales; family Asteraceae; genus Glebionis; species Glebionis coronaria. The sequence continues at coordinate 98,345 of JANFOE010000656.1, read as the reverse complement.
CGCAATTCAAACACGCGCCTAAAACGTTACCATAAAAAACTTATTTCGCATGCACAAAACTGAATATAACTACATTAACCGATCCTAAAGACTCTCAAAACCACTAAAAGCTAATTATCAAGATCTAAGAACAAACAAAAATTTATAAAAATATGCGAAAATTTTATAAAAAAAAAGTAGTTTTAACCTTTAGGTGGAGGAACATAATAACCAGCAGGAGTTTCGTTTCGTCTTCGTTTCTTCTTGCAACAAAGAAACAAGATACTAAAAACCACAAGAATCAACACACCACCAACAGCAATCCCAACAACCACCCCTGTTGATATCCCAGATGATGATGATGAACTATCTGATGATGATGACGTCACCGGTGGACTTCCACCACCACCTGACCCACCACCACCATTTCTAGCCGGAGACGGGGGAGTTCTTGCCGGAGGACTGTTTCTTGATGTTGGTGGTGCTGGAGGTGATATTGCCGGAGGTGCTGGAGGGCTGGTGGTTGAGGGTGGTGGAGCAGGTGGTGACATCGCCGGAGGTGCATTTTCAGGCGATGGTGGTGGAGGAGAAGTGTCTGCTGGTGCTGGTGGTGGAGTGGTGGTTGGCGGTGGTGCTTGTGGCGGTGGTGAAGTAGCGGCTGACGGTGGTGGTGTGGCGGGTGTCACCGGAGCTGCCGGAGCTGGTGCCGGTGGTGATGACATAATCAAGATTTTATAAAATCTTCACCAAATCTTAACCAAATTTTATAAAATTTGGTTTTTTAAACACCCTTTTGGATTTTATATAAAACCCTTTTTGATATTTTTATAAAAACACACACTAACACACTAATGTGTGTAACAATATTTATAAAAAAAAAACTCAAAAACTAACCAAGATTATATCATATTTTCTAGAAAAAATAGTTTTTAGGATACCATTTTGAATTCTAACCAAACCCTTTTAATATCTAATGAAATTATGGTGATTAACAGTCACAAGATTTATAAAAACTAATCAAGATTATATCAAGATTTGTAATTTTTTGGTTTTTAGGATACCCTTTTGGATTTTGAGTAACCCCTTTTGATATTTTTATAAAAACACACACTAATGTGTGTAAACAAGATTTATAAAAAAACTCAAAAACTAATCAAGATTGTATCAAATTTTCAAAAAGAATAGTTTTTAGGATACCCTTTTGGATTCTAAACAAACCCTTTTAATATCTAATGACAAATATTAACCAAGATTTATCAGAAACCAATCAAGATTGTATGAAAATGAACCAAAATTTGGTTTTTAGGATACCCTTTTGGAGTTTAAGTAAGCCCTTTTGAGATTTATTGAAATTGTGGGGGTAATGTGTGTGAAAAAGTGGCCGGAAAAAGGAATATTCCGGTGGAATTATGGGGGAGAGTGAAGTAGAGGGGTAAAAAGTGTAAATATTAAGTGGGAATTTTGTAATGAGAAGAAAGTGGATTTTGGTTTGATAAAAGCACATGGGTTGTGGAGTTGTTTGAATGTAAACCCAAACCAGGGTGTACAAACTACAAAGATAGATAGATGGGTATGGCCCACATAAAGTTTTCTGTTTTTTTTAAATATTTTTTCTTTAATGAAATTAAAGATTTTGTTAATGATATTGTGGTAAATAATTTACAGTATACGATATTATGGTAAGTGTTTCGTGTACGTTTAAAATAAAGCATGAAAAGATCAAATTGAAATTATTGAATGTTTTAACATATGACAATTCAATGCTAGATAAAATATTAAATAAACGTGTATCCAGGGGCGGACATACATTGTATGTTCAGGGTGGCGGCGCCCCCCATCGCTCGACCAAAAAAAACGAGTTTTTAGTGTATTTTTTTTTAATTTTAAGCGTTTTTTTAAAATGTCCCCCACTCGAATTTCAAATTGCCCCACTCACACATTGAATTCGAACATTTAACACTATAAAGCCTAAAAATTGTTAATTTTTAAGTTATGATACTCAAGTTTTTATTCCGATTCTTGTTTTTTTGCCTTTCAATCATCAAAATTTTTTTTGCTCGCACATTGAAATTTCTTGCGTCCGCCACTGCGTGTATCAAAAAGCCTATAATAACTTTTAGTAAAGCTGAAAGTAAAACATTACATCAGAGTTTATGAGCTAACTAATAATACTCGTTACGTAAACCCTACATATTATATTAGTTGGTAAACAATTTAGAAATCCGGGTTAATCCGAGTTTACCCGATGACTCGACCAGGTCGATTTAAAAACCGGGTTTCAAAACATTGTAAAATGGCATCGTTCATAACTTCATATATTTATTTATTTTCGTTGCACGTCAATAATTCATCTCCAAATGACTTTAATGTGTTCACATAATTTATATATGCATTAAGATGTTTGAATTATAAATGTAGTATAGATTAGTGGGACCCACATTTTTCAACCATTCAACATTTTCAACTTTAAACCAAAGGGATACACCCTTTATAATATAGTATAGATTAAAGATTTTGTTAATGAGGGTTTAAAATGTGATTAAACAAACAATAAAGATATGTTAATGAAAATAACGATATTAAGGGGTTTTGGTTAAACTTATGTATTGGGCTTATATAATGTTATATAAGCTATTTATGGCTTATATATAATAATCTTGTAAGCTTTATAATAACTGAGTTTTTGTATCAATTAAAGTTCGTTTTCTCGGAATCTCTTCGAATTGATCTCTGGTTAATTGTACGACTCAGTTGTTCTTGGTGAATAAAATAAAGGGGTGTCGTTGTCTAAAACTAATGAAAAGATAAAAACTTGAAACAAATAAAGATGAGATAAAGAGACAATAATGAAAGATTAAAACTTAACGGGAAATAAATGACGAGAAATTAAAGGCAATAAAAGTAAGTGACGCAAATTAAAATTTAAATTGAAAGGAAAGCGAGTAAAGTTGCAAGTAAAGAAAATGGCGGGAAAAATAAAGTTTAAAACTTGAAACTAAAAACTCTATTCGGAATAAAATAAATATTCCGAATAAGGAATAAAATGTGCTTGCTATGCGGAATAAATATGGAGAACACTCTACTCGGAATAAAAAAAACACTATGCGGAAAAATAACTGGCTATTCGGAATACTTGAACATTCCGAATAGAAGACTCTACTCGGAATAATCAAAATATTCCGAATAGAATTCTCTATTCGGAATAATCAGACATTCCGAGTTAGGGTCTCTATTCGGAATAATCAGACATTCCGAGTTAGGGTCTCTATTCGGAATATCCAGATATTCCGAATAGGGATTCTATACGGAATATCTAATATTCCGCATAGAAGAAAATAAAGACAGTTTATTCGGAATAATAGAACTATTCCGCATAGAAGGAAAATAAAGCGGCCTATTCGGAAAGTTCTGGGCAAAGGTACAGTAACTTAAAACACGAAGAACAGTGGGATGAATTAAAACACGAAATTGATTAAATCTAACCAAATCAAACCAAAAGATTAAACCAAAACAACCTATAAACATTAACTAGCAATAATCAATCAACACAAATCATCAAAACTAACAAACAAGGCCAAATCAATCAAAACCCACTTGATTGAAAATGAGAAAACTCAAGAACATGAACACAAAGATAAAGAGCAAATCAAACAAGAAAGGATGAAGATGATGAATTAAAAGCTTAATGAAAAAGTAAAGATTCAATAACAAAAGCTTAAACACAAATTGATCTAGAGAGAGAAAGCATAAGTTTAGAGAGAGAAACTACCTACTCCTAATCTAATCCTAAAACTAAAACTAAAACTAACCAACCCTCTCACATGTTGTGAGGGTGGTATTTATAGGAGAGGGGAGTGGTTGGTGGCTTCCTCTTTCTTTCTTTCTTGGTCCTCATTCTTTCAGTCTTTCAGTCTTTCAGTCTTCTTAAATTCTTCGACTTTTAAGACTTGTCTTCTTAAATTCTTCGACTTTTAAGACTTCGTCTCGGGATTTCTTTGAACTCGTCTTGTAATTTCTTCATAATTTAGACTTGAGTTCTTCGGCTTTTTAGTAAACTTCCGTCTTTTGACTTTTTCTTCGATAAATCTTCAGAATTGGTCTTGGACTTCCGTTCTTTTTCCACTTTTGATCTTTCGACTTCGTCTTTTGTCTTTTCCTTCAATAAAAGCCCGTGAAAGCCGTGTTTTCTCCACTTTTCACCTTCTCGACCCTGAAACACAATAAAAACGCAAACCACGCATAATTCCGCCATTTACGACATAAAATATACGTTTAGGTCCCGTTTTAATGTAATTAAGTGGTAGAAAAGATGGGTGTTTTCACACCTATCACTTTACTTAAGTGTTTGGTTTAACTTATATAGTTAATAAGGTAAAATGACAAAAAAATATATAAAAAATAAAAAATATGTAATTATTAAATGAGGGTATAAATATTTTTTCATATAATATGTTTACTTACATTATAAAGCATCTATCCTTTTGGTTGAAAATTGCTATATTTAGAAATGTTGAAACAATAATGGTTGAAAAATGTAGTAATTTAGGAAATATTAAAAAATTATATGCCACAAATGTACCCAATATCTCTCGGTCGCCTCTCTCTCTAAACAAAAACCTTACCCCCTTTAATATTGCAGCCGCCACCAAAACTCTCCACCATACCACCACCATCGAACCATACCACCACCAAATACCACCCTCTATTAAAATCCTCCGCCAAAACCCACACCTTTGTCGAAAGCCCAACCACCACAAAACCACGACCATCAAGAAAACCGCCCACGAAAAGGTTTTTGTTAAGTTTTGTGAAACTTTTTCTTAGTTTTATGTAGATCTATGACTATTAATTAAGCTTTAAAGGTTTTTTTTTAGATCTGTAGATTTATAAGCTTTTTTGGTGGCAAAATGAGGGGTTTTAGTTCTATGAATCAATTATCTTAATGGTAATTATTGATTGGTTGGTATTGATTTAACCACTCAATGATTTTAAAGTTGTTTCTTTAAATTGCAGTGAAAAGTTGAGAAACGCTGCACACAAGGAGTGTGAGGATTAAGGTGCCACCAATAGATTCGAATTGAAACACGGATGGTTCACATATCCAGGTTTATCTTCCACTTCGTATCATTTCATTTTTGATATTAGGAGTGGCAAGTGGTGGTTGTAGCTGCGGCTACAATAATTTGCAGCTATGTGGGGGAAACATTGATTTTTGACTATGGTGCATCTACTTAGTGAATGAAGTTGTATGGTATGTTCACCTATGTTTTGTTTAAAATAAGCAACACACAAAACACATACTTCACAATCTATACAATTTTTGAATTTGTGAGCTTTGTCGCAATTAGAATTGATGCATAGGCATGTGCATAGAATTACAACAATGGACTTCGCTGACTTGAAATAATTCAAAACTTACGAAATCGAGGATATTGTTTCTTTCGCTCTTCTAATATTAGACATTGCATCCTTGATAATGTCGTTATTTAAACAGACAGTTTTAATGCTTTACATCCTTTTTAGACCGAACAGTTGGTTGGTTTTTGTGAAAAGAATATGAGTAGTTTAATTGTTATTTGTAGACTTTTTCTTGATTTGTTTGTTCGATTTTTCAGGTTGAGGACGACATACGCAAGTTTGCAAAGATACGTCTAGATGCTAATGGGATTGACAAGGAGAATATCGGAGCTAGAAGCAATACTGTGAAGAAACATGGTATGCATTCATGTCCTTTTGCCATCTTTCTTTTGATGTTAAATATTTTTTTCATATAATATGTTTACTTACATTATAAAGCATCTATCCTTTTGGTTGAAAATTGCTATATTTAGAAATGTTGAAACAATGATGGTTGAAAAATGTAGTAATTTAAGAAATATTAAAAAATTATATGCCACAAATGTACCCAATATCTCTCGGTCGCCTCTCTCTCTAAATAAAAACCTTACCCCCTTTAATATTGCAGCCGCCACCAAAACTCTCCACCATACCACCAACATCGAACCATACCACCACCAAATACCACCCTCTACTAAAATCCTCCGCCAAAACCCACACCTTTGTCGAAAGCCCAACCACCACAAAACCACGACCATCAAGAAAACCGCCCATGAAAAGGTTTTTGTTAAGTTTTGTGAAACTTTTTCTTAGTTTTATGTAGATCTATGACTATTAATTAAGCTTTAAAGGTTTTTTTTAGATCTGTAGATTTATAAGCTTTTTTGGTGGCAAAATGAGGGGTTTTAGTTCTATGAATCAATTATCTTAATGATAATTATTGATTGGTTGGTATTGATTTAACCACTCAATGATTTTAAAGTTGTTTCTTTAAATTGCAGTGAAAAGTTGAGAAACGCTGCACACAAGGAGTGTGAGGATTAAGGTGCCACCAATAGATTCGAATTGAAACACGGATGGTTCACATATCCAGGTTTATCTTCCACTTTGTATCATTTCATTTTTGATATTAGGAGTGGCAAGCGGTGGTTGTAGCTGCGGCTACAATAATTTGCAGCTATGTGGGGGAAACATTGATTTTTGACTATGGTGCATCTACTTAGTGAATGAAGTTGTATGGTATGTTCACCTATGTTTTGTTTAAAATAAGCAACACACAAAACACATACTTCACAATCTATACAATTTTTGAATTTGTGAGCTTTGTCGCAATTAGAATTGATGCATAGGCATGTGCATAGAATTACAACAATGGACTTCGCTGACTTGAAATAATTCAAAACTTACGAAATCGAGGATATTGTTTCTTTCGCTCTTCTAATATTAGACATTGCATCCTTGATAATGTCGTTATTTAAACAGACAGTTTTAATGCTTTACATCCTTTTTAGACCGAACAGTTGGTTGGTTTTTGTGAAAAGAATATGAGTAGTTTAATTGTTATTTGTAGACTTTTTCTTGATTTGTTTGTTCGATTTTTCAGGTTGAGGACGACATACGCAAGTTTGCAAAGATACGTCTAGATGCTAATGGGATTGACAAGGAGAATATCGGAGCTAGAAGCAATACTGTGAAGAAACACGGTATGCATTCATGTCCTTTTGCCATCTTTCTTTTGATGTTAAAAAACAACGAATTGGGAACTCTTTTTAACTTTTCCTTGTCATTGGTTTAATAGGGCTTGCATTTGAAGTTCCCGGGGATATATATTATGACGCTTAGCAAGCACTTGCACTGATGAAGCATTTGAAAACGAACAAGAACGACGAGGATGCTAAGATGGAATTGCGTAGTGTTGAATCCATGATCCGCATGAGTACTAGATTACACAAGAAGATGGGTAATCTACCATCTGACTGGAAATAGTATGTTCCATGCCTTCGTATTGTGATATATTTTCTGAAACTTTTAATCTGTCTATTTTTGTGGAGTATCAAGGTAAGTTTTCTCCTTTGAACATCAATTTTTTTTGTACTCATACAGGTCTATTGTTTTCTTGCAGCAACCCGGCCACCGCCAGCACCCTTGTGGCCAAAAAGTGTAAACTGTTTCAAGCCAAAACAGAAAAGATTAGGGAGGGACCCAGTATGCATTTCCATTCATTTGACCTTTACATATGAATTATTTAGTGTGAAGTTTATACTCAAATTGTTAAATACCAATGTTGCTAGATAAGAATGAGTCTGCAGGTATTATTGTAAGTTTGATCAACTATTTTTTATCCCGCAATTACATGTAAGGGGATTCAAGTTTTTGTTGTAGATGCAATCTCCTAATAAACGATCATGTAGTTATGTAAGTCTCTCTCATAATTAACACGTGGAAAGTAATTTGGTAAGTTTGCTCTTTCAGGAACTTCCCCTCCGGTCTATTACGTTCCTTTGGGTAAAGAGGATCAGGAAACCTGGATGAAGTTTAAAAAGCTCGATGAACCAATTGTATGTAAAAGAGATATCCATCTTGTTCTCTCTGTTTATCTATTGACACGCTCATATACACTGTTTGTGTCACATACCTATTTTATCACATATTTAATGCGTGTGGCAGACCGCACGTGAATTTATAAGTTACCCAATTCAAGAGAAGGATGTAACAACAGTCAAGAAGGATGATATCATCAATAAATTTATTAGTGATTTTGCCATTGACTCCTACAACAAGTGCTGTCAGATGGTATGGTTATAGTCCACTTGATATCAACATTTGAATTTCTTTTGTTGACTGTTTAACGTGTAAACAAGGTTATTTTGTTGTTAGTATGTTAACAAAAATGAAGACAACTACCTCAGGAAGGTTGAAATTAGGAGGTGCACATACCATAAACTGCCCACGATGTATGTCTTCTACATGACGATATTACCCATTAAACAAGGGATCCTTGGAATCTACGAGACCAAAGTCGAATGTGATTTTCATGACGGTTCAAGAACACTGTGCATGTTTGAACTTACATATCGTAAACCAACTGGTATGTCCTGATATACTGCTACAAACATGCATTACTATATAATATACAACAGTTATGCATCAAGCGTAGTTTTTCCCCTTCTAATATGTTAAAACAGTTCACAAGTGACAAATTTAGTCACCTTACATATAAATTTTGGAAATTTCATCTCCAACAGGCCAAATGGGTAACTTATTTAAAACCTAGCTAAATTATGAAACGAGTCAGATAAATTAAAAGTATCGATATGAAGTGTTTGTCATCCTAACCTTTATTAATAGGTGTACCTGTTACTTTCAACTAGCCTTGTACCCTCGCAAAGCGGCGGTAATAAATAATTTTCGTTTGATAAGTGTGCCCGTGAGTTTTGCTCACCTGTAAATTTGGGATAAGGTAAACTTTCATCGCTGCAGTATGCACATTCAAAGGGGTTTTTTTATCCCGATATCACTTTGCTCACCTATGTGTGTTTTGCAGCTCACTTATGATGAAGCTCAGGACATTATGTCTTTGGACGATGTTAATCTAGAGGTATTATGCCGGTCCTCTTTCTTTTCACCAAATATACTTTTGAACGCCATAACATTGTAGATTATTGATGAGAATCAGAGATCAAGAAATATTAAAACGAAATCTGATTATTTTTTACTCCGCTTATTTTTTACTCAGATGTGGTTCATGTCGGGCCTTTGGTATTGCGAAAGAAGTTCTAAATATTTTTTACTCCGTTATCATGAATCTAAAATTGTGGGTTTGGTTAAATTTATATGATACTGTACCTTTAAATTTATGCAAACTTGGCACACTATTTCACAATCTGATGTGGATAATACCTAAAAATCTTTACTCTTGCTTAGCGGCAACAGTAATGTAAGCGACCTTCTGCTTAGCTATATGCGGGCACATGTTTTCATTAAATTGATATAAAAGTTTTTGAAACAAGCATTTCTTTAATACTTATTTTCCGTTTAATAAAGCAGATGAGGAAAGCGGTTGAGGAGTTGGGCGCTATGAGCGACAATTATAAGGAAATGAATAGGAGTTGGAGGAAGTGACGGACTGAATATGTTGAGTCAATGGGACGGGTTAGTGATGGTCATGTGTAGGCTGAGATGGCTATCTAGAAGGTGCTCATTTCGTTTTAGGTATGTATGGCAACAAATGAGTCATCACTGTTACATGCATATTTCAAGAACTAACGTGTTCCTGTACAATGACTTATAGTTGATCAAAACTTACCTCTATCTGCAATAGACTATAAATTTTGTTTAATGAGAAAAGGTGTGATGTCATATGATGCTCAAACATCGGAAGGGGTTCCTGCTTTTGTACATTCTGGTAGAAAATGACGCATTATGGGACAGACTTTCTCAGATTAGATTGCAGGTGAGTAAAGAGTTTTCCTTTTGTTTCGCTTAGATTTCATTTTTCTTTAAGTGCAAGCTGTAAGAAGCTGTTTGTAATTAAGCTGTTTATGTTTTCCATTTTTTACTTTTCTTATTATGGGAAAAATATTGATTGACGTAGGCAGCTCTTCATATTTTGTTGAGAAAATGTCAAAGCGAATCAATTGTTGCTGCTCAACTGAGAGAAGGAGGCCTGAAAGCCGAACACCGTGGTAGAAAGATTTGTGTTATTAATCGGCCTTGACAGACTCAGAATGCAGGTGAACAAAAGCTTTTGACTGTTCTATCTTCTTAGTAGTTTTAAAGATTGTTTCTGATTTAGTTGTTGAAAAACAATTTCCCTGTTTGAATGCATGGCTAAAACTGGCTTGGTAGGAGTTATTAGGCTGCATCTTGGGGAAAAAAGATTTTTTTTTGTTTGGGTACATGTCGCTTGCAATGCTCCCCGAGGCTTGACCACTGTCAAAACTTTAGTATATTGTCTTTTTTGGTAAGCCTAAAAGGCAATTAAAGAAAATTGAAAAGAAACTTAATACCAGTTGTATTTATTAGTCGAATATTTGGAAAACTTTTCTTTGGCAGATGCTCTTCTATTGGTTTGACGAGGTTATAAGGTAAACTACAAGTAATAGAACACATTGTGCAACCTTATATGAAAAAGGGACAATTAGCAGTAACACTTCAACCCACTGAGGCAATTCCAAATATTCATTGGCCAAACACTAAACAAGTACATTTATTAAGTTTTAACATGTAAAATTGCTAGAATTTTTTTAACCATTCAGACTTTTTTTTACTTATCTACAGGGGCGGTTTAAGTATCGGTTTGGCGATGTGAAAGCATGTCCAATTATTGCTTGACAGAACATATGTCGTCAGAAGGCAAAAGAAGAAACATGACTAGGCGACCAGAATAACTCGACTCATTTGTAAACAGGCTATTACAGCAGCAGAAAAATGTATCATCAATTATTTACCCTTTCATTTTTATATTTTCACTTTCTATTTTAAGCGCTATACGAAACATTTACCATAATATCTTGTATCGTCAATTATTTACCGCTAGGAATTTCCCCTATGCGCGGGTATTCGTCTAGTTCTTATATATGTCACTTACCCTTTATATAAGCCATAAATTTTTTGCTTACCAAAACCTCCTTATATAAGCTTATAAGACTACTATATAAGCTTAACCAAACACTTGATTTTGGCGTATAAACTAAAACAAACACCCCCTAAGAGCATGTTTGGTAGAGAAAAATCAAGTGAAAGAAATCAAATTGAGTTTATTTATCTTGTTTAGTAAGAGAAATAGAATAGTGGAGAGCTAAAAAAATTTGATAAAGAGTTTGAGAGAGTTGAATAATGTTATTAGTTAGCTTTCATTTTTATTGTTTTTATAAAGAAATAAAAGAAATTAATTTTGTTTTATGTAAAAATGATTTTTTATTGTTTTGTTTGTAAGCATTTCCACATAATTTTAAAAATATATATTTTTTTAATTTATGTAAACAAATTACATGCAACATCTCGTGTATATAAATTTAAAAAATCATTTTGAGTGGCATTACAATTTTTTATATTTGTATGTTTTTTAAAGATAAAAATTTGGTTTTCATGATTATTTTTTCAATTCTTTGACATAATCAAACAGTGAAATTCAGTAAATTTTTCAAGTAATCTTATTTTTCACAAAATCTATTCTCTGTTTTTATTTCTAATTTCTGAAATTCTCTCTAACAAACGTGTCCTAAAAGCATAAGTTATTTCAAGTCAAGATTTGAGTTATTTTCGAAAACATTATTTGGTGGCATAAGCCTTATATCGCATTTCGTGTTTTCAAATGCTAAGTCATCACTATTATACTAACTTGTCTTCGAAAAATATCAAATGATGACACAAGACCCGCATCACGAGTCGTGTTTTCGACTATTTTTGTGTTATATGAAACTGTTAAAAGTTTTAGTATTGGGTGGCACCAGAAATGTGTCGTTATAAAAGGGACGGTGTTTTTTATGTTATGGAGTATTTTAGTTTTGTGAAAATAAGTGTTGATATGACAATACTTTTTATATAAAATTAAGAGTAATTCGACTAAACATGGTGATCAAATTTAACCGCCACATCAACACATGTCGACTCTCTTTTTTATACCAAACAGTGATCAAATCTTCGTAATTCGATTTAACAAGTGATACAATTTTTCTTTTTAAATTTATATATATCATTACTTAAAATAAATTATTAAAATAAAATTTGAAAGAGAAAGACCATCAAATATACACGTTATCTCATTTCTTTCATTTCATTCGATTCATCCATCGATGAAATATCCCAATCAAATGAGAATAATGAATTTGTTTCATCGGTCAAAAACTAGATAATGAAAAGTTTGGTCGAATCGTATGAAAATCGATTAAATCATAAAATAAGACTACTCTTAGTCTAACAACATATTATTGACACCATAAATACCTAATATTCTAAATAATAATATTAGTAAACAATAGCAATAAACACTCATTGTCATGGATCTAAATAGCCCGCTACGACTCGTCTTAAGGCGCACTAAAGCTTGAGGCGTGACCTTCACGTTACGCAATAGGTCAAGGCGCGCTACGACATGAGGTGCGGTAATTTTTTGAATTCAACTCCAAAAAATGATTATTATTACATGTAACGAGAGTTTTCTCGGTTTATTTATTACGTACAATACTTATTTTGAACTAAATATAAATATAATATTGAAATACGATAAAACACGTAAATAAATTTATATGTTGCGCCGCTATAAGTCACGCTTTAAAAACGCTATAACTTCGCCTAAGCCGCTAAAGCATGTAGCTTGTACATACCGACACGCCACGCTTTACGCTATTTATAACCATGCTCATTGTTGTCATTTTGATTAAAGTTTGATATATAGTCAAAATAGGGGGTGTTTGGAAATTTTTATTGAAAACAGATTATGCGTTTTCAAAATGAATATCAAATAATCAACGATTACAAAATATAGTTTTGAAAAATAGTGTTTGGAATTGATTATATTGTTTGAAATCGCGATAATCAGATTATCAGTTTTTTTAGTATTTGCTAAACAGATTATTTGTTTAATTAATAAGTAAAATGACTCATTTTAACTTTTTAAAAAAATAAAATGAAATAAGTAACTCCTCACTTACTTTTTCAAAATTTCATTTAAAAGTATCTAAACATAAATAATCATTTTTGTCTATTTATCAATCAAACATTCATTTTAATTTATTTTCATTTTAAAAATGAAATAAATAAATAATATAGTTTCAAACGTAATCTCAAATACTCACTTAATAACTGAAAATGCTACTTGCTCGTAAGTAATATTAAAGGTAATGTTTTATTACAAAAAGTTTAAAAAGAAGTAAAAATGTTAGTAGTTGATTGTTTATAAACAAGCACTTCATGTAAAATGTTTAATTATTTTTTGTTAGTTTTTGTAAAACACTCGGGTAAGAAGTATAATGAAGAGACAATTTTTCTCTATTTTTGTCTTACTGTTATCACATTACTATTGATTCATCACATCAAAACAAGTAACAAAAATGCTCCATAGACATGATATTATCTTTTCTTTCCACTTTGGTTCCGCTCATTATTTTTATTTTTTTATTTTTTATTTTCATACAAATTTGAATTCATTTTATTAAATCAAAAATACAAATACATAAATAAATATACACTACGAAAATAAAACTACAATCCGAAACAAAAAACGTTCTAAAAAGTTACAAAAACTAATAAATTTAAACCAAAAAATGATAAACAACAAAACATAAAGGTAAAAGTTGTAAATATAATAAAAAAAATATTTACCTATCTTTTTCACAAACACACAGTCTAACACAAACACCCACAAGAAAAAAAGAGATAGAGAAATTATGAAACAAAGGAATCAAGAAACAAAGAAATCAAGAAAGAAAGAAAATGAGAAAAGAAAGTAACTGTTCGCTGTCTCCTCGTCGATTCGTGGCGAAATGAGGGGTGCACAGAAGTGAGGGGTGCGGTGTGGTGGAGAGGTTCAACGAAGCTCGGCAAGGCATTCCTCTTCACCATACTGGATGCTCTTAGGCCACACACATCAATTGACCCATTTCAACCCCCAGTCTCCCGTCATTTTAACGTTCTCTCTCTTATGACCTACTACAATTTGTTTTTACATCGAGACGCCTTAAAAAAATATTTATAATTAAAATTATCTAAATAAATCATTACATTAATAAAAAATATAAAAAAAACAAACATTACATAATTATTCAAATTAAAATAAATCGTTACAATAATAAATAAAAACTTAAACTAATAATCCAAATTATAAGCTTCCTTTATCTCGTCCTTCATGTCTTGCAACGCTTATTGTTTTGCAGGGAACAAATTAGGGTCAGTTTTAGTATTATAAAACCACAAGTGTTTGTCCCTTTTTTTACAAGTTCAATTGGTTGACGTTTTAATTTTAGTTTTTTTTTCAGCGTCATTTCTTCCATAGAGTAGCCTCTTACAATTCTAACTCCCGCTGTTTCAAATGCATGTAGGAGTCTTGTTGCTCCTTCATTTTTGTTCCCATTTGAAGACATTGACCTTTTTTCCATTTATTGGCTACAATGTCAGGAATGAACCCCCTCCCCCCTCTCCTTGTCGAGGAGGCATATAATTTCTTCTTAGCTTTGTCACGACCAATTGGTCGTGCTTCCTGGGTCTCTTCCTCGCTCTCATTCACTAAATCGTTCAAATCGATAAAAACTACATTTTCTTGACTTAGAGGTGATTTCATAAGTCTTTGAATTTTTGTTAGATGGGGCAAAAGGCAGGCATCTCAACTCTTAGCCAACTTGGGTGATCTTTCGATACGTTCCAAGCAGCCGCTAACGCAAACGGATGTTTGTAAATCATTTTGTATTTCGTATACGCTTTTTGATAGGCATTAAGATCATACGAACCACTTTCGTGATTTTCCTCGATAAATGCATGATGGCACAAAAAGCTCCAACTCTAGGGCGAATCCTATTCTTCCATTTGTCAAGCATCGCGTCGTACCCTCTAGTTGAACTCCTCCCGTCTTAATAGTTTTAACAACTTTTTTCCAAAACCCTTTTTTTGTTTTGGCTGTTTCATTTCTTAATATTCCCGGATACACGACACCAACCTTTCGTCAAACTTACCTCTTCATGTGATGACCATTCTTTTGGCATGTTGTTGGTCTTCTTAACATCGACCTGCTTGCCTTTTGAATCCCGTTTCGTTGGCTTCTTAGGCTTCACAGGTGACATCTCTTTCTCGTCTTCGTCCTCGTAAACACCAAGCGCCCCACGGTAAGACCCGTGAGCCGAACCTTGATCCATAACACAATCTTGACTTGGATAGCTTTGACCGAAACCTTGACCAGCAAAGTATTCTTGATTATACATAGGATGGTCAAAATCAATATCAAGATTAACACGATTAACTGGAGAAAAAGACGGATTTCCACGTAAAGACGTTGATGAATCTATAGTAAGACGATACAACCCTTATGGAGAGTTGAAGAAAGATTGTTGGTTGTTATAAGGAGAAGCGAGTGGACGATTATGATTTAATGGATAGTCAAAACTTGGGGGTTGAAAACGAACATTTGGTGACATACCGGAAATTCGGATCCGAGTAAATTTTAAATATTTGTAATATAAAAAAAAATCTCCGCGGTTATATGGCCGTTTTTTGCCGCGCTTTTTACCCGAGATTGTCTTATTCACGACCTTTATGCTCGGACGACTGATTTCGTCGACCGAACCGTTATGCCCGATCTTAAACACTTACTATTAAATATACCATAAATCTGTTTAAAATCTCAAAATCAAATAAGTTTACGTAAATGCCAAATGATTACATAGTGTTATTGAAAGTTAGCTAATAATTAAAAAAAAACTATTGAATCGATAATCAACTTGTGTAATGATAATGCCAAGAAGGCAACTATAATTGCTCCATTGGCCTTTCTATTTAATCCATTTTGTAATAATTGTATCGATGAAACGTTATGATCGTATGGGTCCATAACCGCATTTTAAACACTAGCATATTATCGGCATAATGCAGCGACGGTAATAATTTTCACGTTAAAATATAAAAAAATTGAATTAAAATAAATAAAATCATTAAAAATGAAAAAAAAACAAAAAAATTGTAAATATACCAAAATGGATGTAAAATTAAAGAGAATAAAATTTTAAAAAATATGATGAAATTAGATTACGAAAAAAATAAATGTGTTAAAAGATATTACAATTTAAAAATAAAAATGATTTTTAATAAGTTGTTAAGAAGTTGTAACAAAAGTTTGTTAAAAAAAATGGATGGTTAAGATTTGAAGTTAAGTTTAGATTAAAAATGATAAGTTGTTAATATGTTTATCTTAAGTTTTAGTTTGGAGTTAGGTTTGGAGTTAGGATGTATATATGCACCCTTTATAGATAGTATAAATATAGATACAGTAATTCTGTTTTCAGCTTGATTATGATGAGATTTATCCCAAAAGGGTCGACATGATTTGGATTAAGATGATATCATATCCCACTATTATCTCTTTGCCATCATATCAAAGGATGATGATATCTCAGTTAATATTCATATTTAAAAAACTTGTAATTGAAGAAATTTTATAAAAAATAGTATAAATTTGAATCTTAGCTTTTGCCTATTTCAGTTAGTGTTCTACTAAATTAAAATAGTTATTGAAAATATTATTTAAGGCTGGGCGCAACGCCCCGGAAAAATTTCGGTCGATCGTCGGTCGCGACCGAATCGTCGCGTTGCGGCGATTCGGTCGCCGGTGTAAATCGAGGGTAAATCGACCCTACCCACGACCTCTTTTGTGTTTGTGTTTGTGTTTGTGTTTGTGTCTGTGTTTGTGTCTGTGTGTTTTATAAAAAAAAATTTTTTTTTTTTTTAAAATTTAACATGTTTTAATTATATAAATTTTATAAAAAAATTCTAAATTTTAATATATTGAGTTTTTTTTAATTCCTCACAACATATATTAATTTGACAATTTTTGGAGTTAGTTTTAGCTAATACATTATACCCTATTTACTTTTAAGTTTCCTAATGTTTTTTAGTTTATGTAATGTTTTTTTTTTTTTTTTTAGTATAACGCGTGTTGTATGGAATAAAATGTTTTTTTTTGGAATAAAATGTTATTTTTATTAAATATAAAATGTTATTTTTATTGAATATAAAATGTTATTTTTATTAAAAATAAAAAATAAATTTTAAATTAGGTCGCACTAGGTCGCCGGGTTGTGGCAAATAGGTCGCACTAGGTCGCCGGCCGAAAAAACTAGGTCGCGACCCCCATGCGTTGTGCCTAGCCTAAGTAAAACTCTTATTCACATCTATGTCATGATAAGAGCTTAAAATACGATGGTGTCGTCCCTCGCGTCATAGCTTAACAACCTAATAAATGCATGGCTCACCACACCAGCGAGTGGCGTCATAGCCTTCGCGCCGTAATCTTCAATCCACGAAAAGTGATGTTTTGGTTTTTTTTTCTTTAATTCACAAAGTGAGATATATATGGATCCTTTATACCACTGTTTATCCTTATAACACTATTGTTTTTCATTACTTACTGCTACCCCTTAAATATGATGTTATAATATTCTTGTATCGTAACTTACATATCAGGTATAACATTATTTTTTGTTATACCCAGTGATATAAGTGAAAGAGAAAAAAAAAAGTTGCCATTAGATATTCCAATTACGTCACATGCATGTAAGGTAATATTAATTCGTTTAAAAAAAATGTAACGTAATATTTTTATAAATTTTTGTTTTTTTTGAACAGGCATGTAACGTAACAATTGATGTTATTGGGACATGTCACATGTGAAACATCAAAGAAACAATCCAACATTTCTTATCAAATTGTCACAACAAAATGACTTGCAAGTTTAGTCACGAGAACACATTAATTTCTTATTTAAGAAGTGTTGTAGGTTGATTCAAATCTTGGATCATATTTGAAGCAAACCTTTATACCGATGACAATGACTATATTTTAATACAGATCAAATTGTGTAAATATGAGGGTTTTATTGTTTGTGCTTCTTTAACTTATGCTACGTTTAGCAAAATTAGTTGTAACATGTTAACTATAATCTGTGAACGAAGAGAACGCGAAGAATCCTACTCAAACCTCATGCACCTGATAAACTGTAAACTAATAGCCTAAGATGTATTCATACGCCCCACTAATAATACTGATAAAATGGCCAAGCTGAGCTGAATGAGGCGCTGCAGGATATCACTCTCCTACAAGTGAGTCATAACACTGGTGCCTCAAGTGTCATGGTTACGGTACCTCTGTAACTAGTACAACTAACTGGTCATACTAATTGTAAACTGTTAATTGTTTTTAAAAAACTGTTAACAAGAATTATAAGCTGTATTTTTTTAATAAAAGTGTTTGTTATATATCTGTTAAATGTAAAATTAACATGTAAAATTATTTAAAATAAAATATTTAAATAAATTATAATATAGTTAGAGTGTATATCATTAATTTACAGTTTTAACATCTCTTGACAATTTAAAAAGCTTTATAAATCAGTTTTTTATTTAAGAACTACTTGATAAAGTATAAAGCTAACAACTCTTAAAAATTATTACCAAACAGAACTATTAAATTATTTTTTTAACAAAAAAACTAACAACTCAGAAAAAGCTTTAAAAGGCTCTTACTAAACATAGCCTTAGGCTATGTTTGACAAAACTAGTTGTAAGCTGTAAGCTGTTAACTGAAAGTTTTAAGTTGTAAGCTATTTACTAAAAAACTGTATTTTTAATAAAAACGTTTGGTATATTAGTTGTTTACTGTAAAATTACTTAAAATGACATATTCAAATAAATTATAATATGGTTGGTGGGTATATCAGTAATCTACAGCTTTAACAGCTCTTGACACTTTAAAAAGCTTTATCAGACAGCTTTTTATTTATAAGCTACTTGTTTAAAATAAAAAGCTAACAACTCTAAAAAATTGTTGTGCCAAACAGAGCTATTAGATTATTTGTTTAACAAAAAAGCTAACAGCTCTGAAAAAGCTTTCAAACAGCTCTTGTCAAACATAGCCAAAGGTTATGTTTGTCAAAAGTTGTTTGAAAGCCTTTTTAAAATTTTTGAGAGTTGTTAGCCTTTTTAAAGAAAATAATATCTTCTAAAATAACTAGCTTTGTTTGGCACAACAACTTTTTAAAACTGTTAGTTTTTTTATTTTAAACAAGTATTTGTTAAACGAAAAGTTGATTCATACAACTTTTTACATAACCAGCTCTTTAAAAGCTGTAAATCACTAATATGACCTCCAAACATATTATAATTTACCTAAATATATCCTTTTAATTTATTTTACATATTAATTTTACAGTTAACAACTAATTTATCAAACACATTTATTGAAATAGTTAATGTTAACAGTTTTATAACTAACAGCTTACAACTTACAGTTAACAGTTAATAACTTACAACTATTTTTACCAAACATAGCTTCAATCTATTATATTCTTTTTAAACAACAAATTTTATTAACTAACAAGATGTTAGAAAGAACATTAAAAAAATTAAATGAGAATTTTTCATCCAACTCTTCCTAGAAAAAAACGAATGCATCTACTAGAACATCAATTAAAAGAACGCGAAATTATATTATCATAGATCACAGAACGTCTACAACCACATTGATTGTCATCACATTAGTGTCGAGTTTGTTTTTTCTCTCTACAATCTTGCGTTAACTTTTCTTTCTCCCTCTACAATCAACTTCAAGTAAAGAATTTTGCGCTTCTTGGTAAATGATGGTGGCGCTTTCATGTGAAAAATAATGTTTTTTGGAATAAAGATATCGGTAAAATCTATGGTCCGGATAAAGGATTATCTACGTCTAATAGCATTGGAATCATAAAAGGGTGTTTAAGATAATATAATGAGTATCGATTACTCCATGGATCAGTTAGGTATTTCCTTTGTAAAAAAAAGAGAATCAATCTATTTTTTATATGAAGATGGTGGAATGACGGTATGAGCCTTAAAACACATTTTCTCCGTTTGTATGCTTTAGATGAGAACATATTTTGCATCTTAAATGAGATTCTGAGAGAAATTGATGGCAAGTGTGTTTTGTGCTTAGATTGACGATCTTCTTTTCGGGGGAGGTCATGCGATAAGCTTAACTCGTTGTATTCGAGTATTTAATCTTGCTCTTTTAATTATGTGGCCCCAGATGGCTGGAAATGGACTCTCGAATTAGGTAAAATTTTTACGACGAAGCTTTATATCAAGTAATCGATTTGAGTTTGCTTGAGCCTTATCATTCCGAGCAAAAACTTAAATGGAATTCTTGGCTTCCTAGGAAAATAAATACTTTTGTTTGACGTACGTGTAACGATCGGTTGCCTCTTGTAAATCTTTATAAGTCAGGGTTGGGCGTGAGTTCAGTTTTATGTCCTTTTTGTTCCAATGCACCTGAAGATGTTAATCATCTTTTGATTTGTTGCCCTTGGGCCATAACCATTTAGCGAAAGGTATTTAGTTGGTGGAGGACGAATTTTCCTTCTAACCTTTCTCTTTTTTCTTTAGCTCGATCAATTAGGTGTTCTTCACACAATAAGCATTTTGAAAAGGCTCTTCAAAAGGTATGTCTGATTGCCTTTTGGTGTATTTGGTATTGGAGAAACCATAGAAAGTGTTCATCTTAAACGAAGATTGTTTCTCAAATATCTAATTTTTATCGTTGTTGTAAATATCAAGTAGGTGTCATAAGAAAGACATTTTTTGGATAATTGAATTCTAAAGCATGATGTACTTAACATAAGTTAGTTAGTTGTTTTTTTGGCTACAATTGTGAGCTTTGTTTTGCTCCTATTTTCGTGGAGCTTTGTTTTTTGTTAGTTTTTTTATTTTCGTGTTTAATATTTTGTTTTTTGAAAAAAGTAAATAAATAAGAGAACCAACTTAACTACCAAATATGTGCCAACAAAACACACGAACCCACACTTAAAAGTATGACAAATATAGCGTGCATATTTTTATATCCCTAGTAAAATGCACATAACTCCTTCAAATAGGGATCTTCAATTGTTTTGTATTGTTCTTTTAACATTGTCCGATTAGTATTATTTTAAGACCATGCATATGTAATACCAGTATTATTTTTTGAAAAAGAAAATTTAAGTAAAATTTGTATGGCTTCATTTGAAAGGCAAGATACATATGCACCATTTGGCATAATTGGCAGATAGGCAGGCAGGCAGGCATCCTAGTTGGTTGGTTGCTTATCTTTTCAATTTCACATGCTACCATCACAATACCTATGACTTCCTATCCTTTTTAAAGATTCTTTTTATTTCTTTTTCATATTTTTTTGGTCTCAAAGTGCTTTTAAAACATTCAAATTCCAATGTCACTTGGTCACATGCTATGTTATGAGAAAAAGTGAGAGTTTGGCCATGTTGATTTTTATTTATAGCAAAAAGTTTCTTTCTGCTTGAACAAGTACTATAAATGTTGTAAGATAAATGGATGAAATAAGTTAAACCATGACCCAAAATGCAAGAAAGTTGAATCTATTAGGTATAAGTGGGCTTGTTTACTTTTTTAAAGGGTGCTATATAAGCCTCTTAATTAGGCTTTTAGTGGGAAGAGAGAGTATTTTATGTGAGTATAGAACAAGTGATTGAAAGGGATTTGGGCCTACAACTCTTCCCACTAAGAGGCACAACAAGAAAAAGAATTAAAAAAAAAATAAAACATGTCTTACATTGTTGTACAAGACATTCACTTAAAACATGTCTTACATTTTTTAATTATATATATAAATATGTTGTATGTTAGACATAGAGTTAGAATTAAAAAAAAATTATTAAAATGAAAAAATAAGAAGAAATCATAATTATGTATTTCAGATAGACTTATAAATCAAATGCATCTTCTTTTAAATTTTTATTTCTTATTTTAAATGTGTAATTAGAATTTCTTTGTATTCTTATAATTTTAATTTTTTTTCCTGGATTTCTACCCGTTTAATATATATAAATCATATAATTCAAGTTTTAATACAATTTTTTAATTTATAAGTGTAAAAGGCCCTCTTTGTTGTTATTGTCTAACGCCTCCGGAAATCATGATACAATCCTGCTATTTAGGGTTGAGCATGGAAGATCCAAATCCGATCCAAATCGAACAAAAACGAACCGAACAATTTAAGTCCGGTCCTCGATCCGGGGTTGTCCGGTTCAGATCGATTCGTTCTTACCAAAAATTTCCTTGATTATGCCTATTAAAACTGGATCGGACTGGATCGAAGACTGAACCGAACCCGATCATTTTGGTCCGAGATTTCAGACTATTCTCAATTCGATTCGGTCTAATCCAGACCCGATGGTCATCCTTACTGCTATTAGTTGGTATTAGGTTGTTTGATACTTTGATCCAAAGTCGTAAATTGATAACCCGAGCTTGGTCAACAATTAAACGATTTAAAGTTAGTTGAAAGTAATTTGTACGTAATCAAGATAAGATTATTATATTTCTCACGGCGTAAATATGAACGTTAAAAAAACCGGCTGGAGCACGTGTTATGAGCCGGTTAATATGAGCTGTTTGAACCGGCTAGTGTTTTACAAAGCTCTGTATTTACTATTTAGCCCCTAAAGTATCCTACATAATAAAGTAAGCACCCTATAAGTTTTTTATTATTACTTTTATGGTCCATTAATGAGGTGTCGTAAAAAAGGTGATGGTCCATGTTTGCACATGGGGAAATAATAATATGATTGAATGGCGGCGTGACATGCGGGACGATCTATGAGTATAGAATGTTTGACCATGGTCTTTTCATCCCAAGATATTTTTTTTTTCTTTTTTCTAAACTCAAGGTTTAATATTAGAATAATAAAAAGAAATATATTTGTCTTCATTCCGCCAACTTTCTGGTTCCGCCACTGATCGAAGGCGATGCTTTTTGACGACATGTATCTATGTCTTTTTATTAGTGTAGGTTTCGTTGTAAAGCCTCGTTTAACCGGAACGAATGACTCAAAAACCTTTTATCTGTATCTTTTTTACTCTAGCTCTTTGCTAGTTTGTTGTTTGAAATAATTTGCTGTTAAAAAAAGTCTTTTTTTCGTAACTTTAAATATAATTATCTTTATGTATATACTTGATGAAAAATATATGAGTGTATAGAGTTTAAATGTATTTTCATTGATATAATTTTTATCAAATATTATATAACATCAAAAATATATTTACGATCAAAGTTTTAGAAAAAATATTTAAAAAGTCAAACGTGTACATTTATTTTGTGGCGGAGGGAGTAAACACTTTATAGAAGCCAACGACAAGGGTGATTGCGATTTGAAACCTGAACGGAATCGAAAATGATTGGGTTTAAAAGTTGGAACTGAGATTGGATCAGAATATTTGGTTCATGTCTAAGTCGGACCGATCAATTTTTCAGTCAGGTTTGGTATAACAAAACATAATAGTTGGTTGGGTGTAAGATCGACAAAAAATGATCCGATGACTAAAAATGAAAAAAATGATAGACCAAGGATTGAACTAAAATATTTTGGTCCGGTTCAATTTAGTGTCATGATCTGATAAGATTCGCGATGTATAATACTCGGCCCTTTAAGTGACGTGTGCTGGCTGGATATAATACTTACATTTTACTTATCCCGAGAAAGTCGAGGTTTTGCGGTTGGCTAGACTTCTTTGAAAGTCATCTCGTGCAAAATGACAAAACATGTAGCACCCCCATTTTTACATTGACGCAACAGAATAATATTTTTGAGGTATTACTTCATGATATATAAAAGCACAGTAATAGAAAAACAACTTAAAAGAGTGTTTAAATAAACTTTATTTATACTTTGTAAATTATCATTTACGATTATCATTCAAAATCAGAGATTTTCAATAAAACAACTTGTACATACTCTGTACATCACAAGTTCCCGAGATCTAGAAAATAGGTTTGAATGATAAAAATTCCCAAGTCTACATCTCTCCACGTCATTATTATGCCGCTCCATGTTATCAATTATCAAAACCTAAAATATATGCTTAAAGTCAACACAAAGATTGGGTAAATTCATAGGTTTAAAAATAATTTGAATACAAGATCCTTTTTCTGAGCTACGTTATTATTCGCTCGTAAAATCGATTAATCAATGCACTAAGCTTATGATATCGCGACTAGACATATCAGAAACCCACAATTGCCCTTACGAGGAAGTCTGCCAAACTATCCTGCTTAGCAAAATAAAGTATGCATGTTTGATCACTGAGGTGCTAGCAAGTGCGACTTGCCCAGACATGAGATGTCAGTCTTCAAATAGTACTATTTACAATATTAGCTCTCATTTCCAGGAAATGATTAATGGTTCACAATTAAAAAGGGACTTTCAAGGCAGCATTAAACATAGTGTCAATAATTATATCTGAGAAGCATACCAAAAACACTTGTATTCTATTTTAACATATAGTCCCCTCACGGATTTTCAAATCATTTAAAAGTAGTATACTTTAGTGGGGATATGAACTCACCTTAGGTCCAGTAATCTTATCAGGTTTATATCACACAGAATAACTTGAGCTAACAAACAAGAACTTGATCTTACACCAACCTGGTTTTACATATTGGATATAGTATTAAGTCTTTGATTTTGAGTTCAGCATTATTGTATATTATTTATGTATTCTTTAATTGTGATAATATTGTATCATTGTTCGAGGCATCATACTCAGAAGTCATTCTATTAACGTTTGAGGAGCGATGACACTTTAAATCGTAAACCCAACCACTTAGTCAGAACATAATATCGAGATGGAACATCTTTGTAAAAAGTTCCCTACTAACATGATACATAGTAATATATATATTTTTATAAATTTCTTCAAAAGTTGGTATGTTTCTTTTATATTTATATCTTTTATCTTTTAGTTTTATAATTGGTAAAAATAGTCCTTATATTTTATAATAATTTAAAAAATATGTTTCATCAAATAGTTTTCATCCATATAGTTTCATAAAGGACCAAAATGATCCTTTAAGTTTATAATTTTAGATTAATTATCTTTTTAACACTAATTCCATAAGTTTAACATATTTACACTTTTAACCCTCAAAGTATATAGTTTTATAATTTATGTTTTATACCTTCAAATATTAACCTTAGACTTTCAAACTTTGCAACATTTATTATTATAGCTTTAACTTTCATCAAATGATACTTTTGGCCCAAAATGTTAAATAGTTTCAAAAATAACAGTTCTAGTCCCTATGCTTGTAAAAATCATATAACTTCTTTAAAAATGTACCAAATGATCTAGGATTTTAAAACAAAGTTTCAAAACACATTTATAATCATAATAAAATTTTTTTACCAGAATTATAGCTCTTGAAATGGGTTTTTGCTCATTATTTCATGTAAAATACAAAACTAGGGTTTTAAGACATATTTAGTTTATAACTTTCATTAAAATTGATCTTATGACTTAATTGTTTTTATATTATCTTTATAACATCATTTAAACATTATAACAAGTCTAATATATCATTATAACAAGATTAAAGCTTCCTTAACATAAGAATGACCTAGGTAGCTCCAAAATGGCTCCTTGCGACTTCTTATGAACACTACTTGCTATCAAAGCTTCAAAAGCTTCAATGGGTTCCTTCTAGACCTGGTTTCTGGTCTTGGGGGATTTCCTAAGACGTTTATATAAGTGAATATGAATAATGGGTAGGAGGTTAAGAGAAAACGGGGTGTAAGTCTTCAAGGTATGCCATGCGACTCTATTTATACTTGTAGCAACACTTAGGCTCCAAGTTTTGGTTCTATACGTGTAAGATGGATAGGATAATGAATAAGGATAACTAGTGAAGCTCTACACAAGTTTATAGACCATAGCTTCATTCGAATCTTCACTTGTGGCTAAAAATAGGTCACGATAACATTGTGATAAGAATGGTGATGTGTAGAACCCAAGGAGGTGATGCACCTACTTTTAACCACTTCTAAGATATCTTACAACATGTAAATATCTGGTTTTCAAACTTGGAATAGGAGGGAAAGTGTTTAAAATAAGTTTTGGAGGGAAAATACAAAACCGAGTTTAGAAACTAGGGCTTGTAACTTATACTTTGTGATTTTAGTGATTAAGGACTTAGGAAAGTGATTAGTGAATGATTAGGGATTAATTAGGGTTTAGACATTCTATTTAAGAGATTTGAGTCCTTGGTTTGAAGTTTAACAAAGGTTTAATGTGAAAATAGGAAGTAAACTTATGTAGATTAGGGTTTTCTAATGATCTATGTTTAAATCTGAGTAAAAGGCTTTATCCTTCAATTAGCTACTGATGTAAACTTAATTTAGGTAAACATTGCTTTTTAAGTGTCCAGTGAGTTCTCACACTTGGTTTGATAGCTTAGTTTAGTGTAAACATGTCTAAAGAGTGAAAATACCTATTTTGACCTAATTTACAAGTCATGCATTGAAATCTTATACCTTGTGCCTTAGGGTACTTGTACATTGTCTTAACATAATCTTATAATCATAATGAAGTCATATAAGTGATTGTAGACTTATCCTAAAAGACTAGGTAATGATTCCATGTAGATTTCTTAATATAAAGGTTTCTAGGTTACTAATCCTAATGACTTTCTATTTTGGGTAATTAGGGTTTATATGTTTATGTACACTTATTCTAGGGTTTATATGATATGTTTATGACTTCTATGGTTTCTACATTCTTAGTTTAAGGGTTTATATAAGGTAATCATAATCTAGGGTTAATTATGGGAACTTAATGATAAATTGTACTTTATACTTTAATAATTTGTAACTTAGTTTAAGATAAATGTTACCTTAATATAATACTTAGTTGAGTTTTATAATTAGTTGCATAAGATTAGACTTTTAACTCATTATAGAATAGATTTTATAGCTAATCTTGGTTTTATGTCACTTTCTTGTAATAAGCTTGAGATTAGTGAATATTAGTACTTTGTGATTGATTAAATCTTCTTTATATAGTAGATTAGAACTAATATATTATATTGGTTATAGATACATAATTGTATAATTACATTGCTTGAAATACTAGACGAATACCCGCGCATAGCAGAAGAATAACATCGTCGGCTGATAATTAATGGTATCAGATATTATGGTAAATGTTTCGTGCAACGTTCAAAATATAACACGAAAAGATCAAATTGTAATTCTAAAAGGTGCAAAATCACATTTTCCACAAAGGTCCATTTTCTTATACACGTCGACAAGGTCTTCACCAAAAAAGATATAGTCTAGCAAGGCCATACTTATTTCTAATGGCTCTTACAGGATTTAATATGTAATAATAGGGTTCATTCACACATTGGATATTACGCATATCACAATGTAAATAAAAAGAAATCAACTACTTAAATATAGTAACAATTTAATAAAACGCCGATCGAAAGCTTGAGATGACATGACAAAGATGTAAAAAAAGTGTTAAAAACAATAAGATAATGTAATTTAGTGATGCCTTTAAAAAAATAAGTTTACATAAATTCCAATTGAATTATAATGAAGGCTTTGACTATTTACCATAAATAAGTTTAAGTTTCATCAAAGATACATATTTAATATTGTTTTTTCTAAATTTATGGAGATTTTTAGAGATGGAAAGTTACCATGAGAAACTTTTTTATCAAAATTTATATTGATTAATTTTTCTTTTCATCTCGATACATATATTTTTAGCAAATACCTTTATGTGACACAACAACAACATATGTAAAATATAATTAAGCAAAAGAATTGATAAATTGCTTCCCAAAGAAGTAATTCGATAATGTCATATTTATTCCTGGGGAGGTCCAAGACATATTGGATAATGAACACAGAGTCAGTACAACGTTTTGCTAGTATCGAAACAGTGAGATTATATTAATCCTTCCAACAACAATGATGCAATCCCGACATGTTCAGAATAATTGCTAATAACAAATCCGAATTTGTCATTTCGCTAGGTTGAGATACTATCTTTGTGTTTCTTGGTGCTTTTGCAACTCTCGCGCCTACATTAATGATGACAAGATATAAAACGCACAATGATTCTTGAACGAAACTGGGTTTGGGTGAGATAAGTTGTATTGTTAGAGATGGTGTAGAATGATTGACGAAAAGATTTTGGTTACAGCTGGTGAAATGTATATTCAAAAATTATGCATCCTTCGTAAGATTTGACACTCTCAACCTTTCCATAATATTTTTCATCATTTTCATATTTAATTATATTTTAAAAAGACTACAAAATTCTTTAGTAAAAAAGTTATGACAACTTATTTTTTTTAAATAAAAATATACAAACAAAACCTAGAAAACTCCAAGAAAGAATAGTACGTTACTAACTGATCCCCGGTGAACAAAAGCATTTTCCAGCAAAGACATATTATACCCGGTAAGCTTATAGTCACAATAGTCACACAAGTTTTGAGATCTGCACGTGTTTTATAACAAAACCTCTAAAATCACTATAATCAACTCGTTAAATGTGTGTAGATTTACAATAAAAAGAGTTCTTTCTTTTGTATTTAGAAGAAACGAACATTTCAGTTGTAGGCTTAGATGTGGTGTACGTTTGTTGGCTGGTTCTAAATACCGGTAAAGGCGACGACATTGGCAGCATCACATCTAAAATACAAAAACCTTAAAACTCTTATTCTAAGAACTCATATCTTTAAATAAAAATATAAATCTATTAAAAAAACTTTCATAAATTGAAATTATATAAATCTATAAAACAAGCAGCGGTTTGCGCGTTCGTGGCAGCGAAGTGTGAGATGGTGGCGGCTGAGGAAGAGCAAAACCCCGACCAAGAAAGGCATTAAAAGTTAAAGAAAATAAAATCATTTATATAGGGAAATATGAACATTGAAGAAAACAAAAGCATACTACCTCAAGATCAACATCAACATTGGGTTCATTTGGGGCATTCATGTTTGATCAGCTTATGAGCTTATGAATGATGAATGAATGAATGAATGATGAATGAATGAATGATGAATTAAGATGATGGAAACAACCAAAGATGTGGGTTGTTTATATAGACTGTAGAAATGTGAAATTTTTGTAAATGCAGGTTAGTTCCCGCTTGTATTTTGTAAATGTAAATTTGGGATGTATTTCATGGGCTGTAACAAGTTGAACTGAAACATTGAAACATAATGTAGATTCCACCAAATTATGGGTTGGAAACCTTCTAAACTTAATAAGATTTGAAACGTAATTTTGAGTTTATCAACAATTCATGTGTTTTAACATTCCCTATTTTAAAATGTTGTTCAACAATTCTTTAATTACCATGTTTTTCAACATTCAAGAATTCTTTCATTACGATTTATAGATAGTAGAGATGTTCTAGCTATTCTTTTATCAATTCAACATTGCCATGAATAATGTTTAACAATTCAGTATTAATGTGCAATTAATTTTTCAACATTTCTTAAATTAAAGAGTTTTTCAACATTCAAGGTTTTAGGGAATTTACTTTATAAGTAGTAGAGATTGTTTATAAAGGATCCTAGGTGATGATCTAGACCATTATGTATACTTATTTGTACTTTAGCTTTGTATAGCTTATACTTACTTATTCTTGGATAACTTTATACTTTCTATATGATAGTATAATCCTTTTTCTCATTCCTTGTTCAATTCTTCATATGTGTATTATGTATTCATACTTTTACAATCCTTAAGTTTATCACTCATTTATAAGGATTCTAGGGTTTCTAAGGGAATTTAATGTATCATTATATTTCTTGAAATGTTCTTATTCATAAATGTACTTGTTAAATTACTTATAAACTTATACTTGTTATATTTAGAACATATAGGAATATGTTGATATGGTTGTTCAGGTTGAGAGAATTAGTTCATCTTACCAAGTAATGCATAAAAAGCAAAAATTTCTAATGGATTTTCCACTTCCATTCAAAGATAACATATATAATACTTGTGAATTTATGAGTTGTCATAAAACACGAAAAAACATACATAAAAAATTGACACGTGTTTATTCGTTTGATACATTTGATTTTTTTGCATCTGTGGCAGTTGAGTTATTTATCCAAGTACAACTTGTTATGAATATTAATATTATGTAACATAAATTTGCAATCGTTGCATTTAATAGAGTTGTTTCATCAATATAACTTACTGCTCGTTTAACTTCTATCGTTATGTAAATAATAATAATTAATTTAATAAAAGAAACAAGTATTCAAAAGCAAAAAGAAATAAAAATACTAATAATCACATAAAAGTAGAGTTGTAATCAAGTCAAACCTTTATCAAGCAACTTGAGCTTGAGGTCGAGTTTGGCTCGATCAAGCCAAGCTTTTATCAAGCTCAAGCCCAAAAAATAGCTTGAAACATATATCAAGCTCAAGCTTTTGATAGCTCGACTCGAACTCTTATCAAGCTTTATTAAAATATGTTTTATGATTAATTCATATAAGCAACTTGTTAGGACCATTGGAATAGTTATTTGTAATAGGTTGACTAGGAGGTATGTAGTTCCTCATGGTCCTATTAGTAGTAGGAACAAGCCGCGCTCCTGGTCTTATAGAAAGTCAAACTTTATTATTTAGATGTTATTCTATTAGGATATGCATGAGATATGTTAGGAAAAGATATGCATATCAGTTTTACACGTTTTGGTTAATGATGTATTAGGGTTTCCTTGTAGTATAAAAGGAACCTTAGGTAGAAGGGTTTTACACACCTTCATCATATATAATTCTAGTTCATATTAATATTAGAAATCCTTAGAAAAGGATCAAGTCGTTATTGTTATTGTGTTCTTCTTGTTCATAGTATTTGTATTCCGCACTTATACTGTGTGATTTATATAGAGTCTCTCTGTGAATAGACTTGTGATTACAGAAGTCGTTCACCGTTCCTAACAGGCTGCAAGATCCACATCTAGTGGACCCAACAAGTGGTATCAGAGCCTGGGAGAGTCTCTGTACAAGAAGAATCATTTTTCTCATTACTAACATTTTTTGTTTAATTATGTCTGCCTCAAGTTCTACTCAAACAAGAGAAGATAGTACCCCTAAAACACAGCAACCTCAGCAGATCATTGCAACGGTTTCCAACACAAATGGTAAGTTTCCTCTTCTGAAAAAGGACGGGTATGATAGCTGGGCAATGAAGATGGAATGCTGGATCACCAACACTGATCAAGATCTATGGAAGATTATTCTGAATGGAAACAGCAGGAAGTTGACTGGAAGAGACAAGAATGGAAGTATTATTCTTCTTGACCCTAAAAATCATGAAGAAATCACAGCTGTTCAGAAGGAGATCAAAGCAAAAACTATTTTGCTTCAGTCTCTTCCTGATGATCACATGGGTGACTTTTATCATCTGGACGATGCTAGAGAAATCTGGAATGGAATAAAAGCAAGGTTTGGTGGGAATGAGGAGTCAAAGAAAATGCGAAGATCCATGCTGAGAGATGAATTCACAGACTTCAAGATCTCAGAAACTGAAGGTATCCATCAAGGGTATGACATGTTCCAAAAGATACTGAGCCAGTTGAATCAACTGCGGTCGAAACCTGACAATGGTTATATCAATGCAAGGTTTCTTAGAGCCTTACCCTACTCATGGAATCGGGTGGTAATCTCTCTCAAAGCAAAAGGTGGGCTTGACTATTTTAATTTTGATGTTTTGTTTCATAAGCTCAAAACCTTTGAGCCTCATGTGAGGGGATACTCAAGTGATTCTTTTCCTACTCCTGCTAACTCTGCCTTTGTGAGTTCTATGGGATCTAGTCCCATGTCTTATGCTAGTAGCCCAAGCAATACTGTGTCTTCTCAGCATACTTTTCAGCATACGTCTACTCCTGAACCAAAAGCCAAGTCTGGTAGCATGGTAGAAGCTGTTCTTCACTCTTTTGTTGCTGACGTTGATGCTCAACAACAACTTGCTTTTGATGACTTCAAACAGGTTGATAAACTTGACCTGGATGAAATGGATCTCAAATGGCAGATGGCCATGCTCACTCTTAGGGTTCACAAGTTTGAGAAGAAAGCCGGACGAAAATTTAATTATAACCAAAGAGAGCCAGCAAGGTTTGACAGAAGCAAGGTTAGATGCTATAACTGCCAGCAGAAAGGTCACTTTGCAAGGGAATGCCCTAGCAAGCATGACCAGGAGAAGAGCAGATATTCAGCTTTTAAGATTCAAGAGGTAAAAGATGACAAGAAGGCGTTGGTGTTTGTTGACTCTATGGTCAACTAGAATGATCATCAGAATGCTACCCTGGAAACAGCTGAACCTTCTACTGACGTGTTTGCAATGATTGCTGGGAATCTGTCTGATGCCGAGGAACCAGAAGAATTTGCTCTTATGGGCATCTCACCTCAAGTACAACATTGTCCTCTTGGCTGTCATGATAAATATTCAGAATTGTTGTCTCAATATAATGACTTAAATGATCAGAATGATAAGTATTTTTTAGAGGTTCAAGCATATAAGGTTTCTTTAAAAACTTTGGAACAACAAAAGAGGTGGTTTCAAGATACTCAACGAGAGTATGAGGATAAGATTAGAATTCTGAACATTGATTTAGAAAACACAACAAATATGCTTAAATACACTGAGAAGGTAAAGATGACAGTATCAAAGATAAACAAGACATGTAGGAAAAATTAGATGCTACACTTTTAAGATTTGAAAAATGGCAAAAGGTACCTAAGAATCTTTCAAAATTGATAGATAGTAGTATGTCTGGTAGGACTAAAAGAGGTCTAGGATTTGATAAATATATTGATTCAAAAGATGTGTTTGATTTATCTTTTTCAAGTGTCTTTGATCCTGACAAGGAGGAAGTGGGAACACCTAGCTACAATAGGTTTAAACCAGCAGCATAAATGCACGTTGCCCCTCCACCTCTTACAGGAACTTTCATGCCCAATACTAGGCATAATGACTTGGATGGATCACAGATGCATGAGTCCCCAAAAAGTTCTACTAATACTAATGATTTTGTCTCGTGTACTTTTAGTGACAAAGCTAGTGACTCTGCATCATGTGGTTCAAGTGAAGAGTCGAGACCTGCAAGCTCCAAGTCAAATGACCATGCTGCTACTAGTGCTAGGAAGAGTGAAGAGAGAGTTGCTTTCACTTCATCTGTGTCTAGTCCTGGTTTATTGAGTCCTAGGAAGAATATTTCTCCTAGAATTGTGTGTAATAAAGTTAGCAGTAGGAAACAATGTCATTCTAATAAAAGGTCGTTTAAAACATGTTTTGTTTGTGGGAGTGAATTTCATTTGATTAAGGATTGTGATTTTTATGACAAACATTCTTCTGTTTATCAAGCCTTTCCTGCTCCTGGTCCACCAAGAGTTGTTCCATATTCTTCTAGAAGACTAAACCCATGTGCCCAATCTTTTTCTTCTTATAGAAGGACCTCTTCATTAGCTTCTGATCATTAGAGACACACTGGATTAATACCAAATAGACCAACCAGCAACTATTTTCAGACTTTTAATCCAAATTATGCATCTAATTTAGACCACATGTATTTTGGGTTGGGAAATCTGGGAACTGCTGTTAAGCTCTCAGCAGGTTGTTCTTGGTCAAACAATAACACCCGTATGATGAATAGGCAACCTAAGAACAACGGTGGATCTTATAAATCTTCTTGGCTATCTACTAAAGATCCACAAGGCAGGCTCAAACCTGAAAAGGTTTGGGTCCCCTTAAGACACTAACTTTTGCATATATCTTTTCTTGTTGTTGTAGGTTACTCCTTACCAAGATCCTACTCTAGGAACTGCTGATAGTGGATGCTCTAGGAGCATGACAGGAAATAAAAGTCTTCTATCTAACTTTGTACCATTACAAGGAGGAAAGGTTTTTTGGAGGAGGTGAAGGAAGGATCACTGGCAAAGGAACGATTCAGACGCCTAATCTTAACTTTGAGCAGGTCTACTATGTGGAAGCACTTCAACAATTCAACTTGATATCTGTCTCTCAGATTTGTGACAAGAAGTAGTTTGTCCTCTTTACGGATACTGATGCTCTAGTGCTATCCAAAGACTTTAAACTCCCGGATGACTCACAGGTTCTGCTCAGAATCCCTAGAAGACACAACCTCTATAGTATCAAGCTGAATGAAGTCAATCCTACTGGTCAACTAGCATGTTTGGTTGCTAAAGCCTCAGAAGATGAAGCCACTAAATGGCACAGACGGATGGGACATGTAAACTTCAAGACCATTCACAAATTAGCAAATCTGAACTTGGTCTCTGGTTTACCTCCCAAAACTTTCATAAATGATATCAATTGCCTTGCATGCAGCAAAGGCAAACAACATAAAGCATCCTTCAAGGCCATTACTGCTCTCAGCCTTATAACTGAACCATTGCAGCTACTACACATGGATTTATTTGGTCCTACCTCTATTAGGAGCATTGACCACAAACAATTCTACCTTGTGGTAACTGATGGGTATTGCAGGTTCACGTGGGTTTTCTTCATGGCTGCCAAGAGTGAGACCTACTCAATTCTCAAGGACTTTATTACACTTATTGAGAATCAGTTGTCCAAGAAGGTTAAAGGTATTCGATGTGATAATGGAACGGAATTCAAAAATGTAGACCTCATAGCACTTTGTAATCATAAAGGCATCAAAAGAGATTATAGTGCAGCAAGAACTCCTCAACAGAATGGCGTGGCAGAAAGAAAGAACAGGACTCTAATAGAAGCTGCGAGAACAATGCTTGCCTATTGATGTGATCGTGATAGTATAGTGATAATTTGATACGTTATAGGGTAAATTAGAAAATTACCTTTAGGAAAAAGTAATAGTCTAAAATTACTAAAGACGGATTCAATTAAACACGTAGATGAACCAAGTTCGTTGTACACGAAGATCGAGTGAATTTGAGACGTTTTGTATCGATTTGGACAATTGATTCGAATTGGTTGTCGGTTTTTAAACTAATATTAATCCTACAAATTTTAAAACTATTTAATTTTATCATAAAGTGCATGAATCGTAAACCCCAAAATATTAAAACTTTTAAATTATATAAAATAAATAATCTATTTAAAAATCAATTATCAATTTAATCTAATCAATTAAAATAATTTTACTCTACTTAAAAATCTATTTAAAATCTACTTTACTTTTTATTAAACAAAATCTATTTTTTTAAACCATTTTTATTTAAATCTAAAATAATAAAAATCTAATTATTTGAAAACTAATTAAACTTTTAAAATTAATAAAAACATTATTTTTTTTTATTTTAATTATTATTAAAACTGAAATATATATACAAGAAATAAAACTATTTAAAAATGAAATTAAAATAAAGATTAAGTATATAACAAAAACTGTCAGCTCTTAATCTATTGACCATATCAATATCTTGGACTGAAATTAAAACCAAAGAAGCCAGTTAGCTCAGTGGTAAAGGTGCTTGGCGTTTATCTGCGAGGTCGCAGGATCGAGTCCAACAAGGGACGTTTTTGGATGAATATTTTTTTTACAGTTAAAACGAGATGGAGTCACAGGAGGTGACTTGTATGGTGTTGCTATGTTTAACAGCTAATAAGAACAATAATAAGCTATCAGATCAGTAAGATCTGATAGCAAAAGCTACACAACCAATTTAAGCCAAACAGGTAGGAATTAAATCAAAATCTATAAAAGCAATTACTTCAAACCATTACAAATAACAAACTAGAAAATTCAGTTAAATAAGCAACACACCCACAAGTAAATTCATAAGCA
This sequence comes from Glebionis coronaria, assembly GCA_025667525.1. NCBI lineage: Eukaryota > Viridiplantae > Streptophyta > Magnoliopsida > Asterales > Asteraceae > Glebionis > Glebionis coronaria. Next base: position 62,676 of record JANFOE010000656.1, on the reverse strand, counting down.
GGATCCAACATAATTAACAAACTTAACATTAATAAATAAACTAACACAGATACATCCAGTCATCAGCAAATAAGCAGACCAGTTCACTTATCAGATAAAGAAAAGGAAACAAGATTCATAGCAGACTAATTCGTAATCTAACCCAACTTATTATCAAACCTAACAGGTAGAATATTAGATACTCTCAAATCAGCAAAGATCAGAAAGCAGACTCATACATTCCTCTTCATATTTAAATCGACAGATTCAAATTATTGTATAAATCGCAGCAAGACAAATAATCAAAAGTTCACTTAAAACTTAAATCCATAAGCTCATATGGCTAAACTTATCTAACAAATCAGCTAATAATGATTAAACACGTACAGATTTAAAACCAAGCCTACGAAGAAAACTCATATCCAAATCAATATGTAACAATCAGTTTCAAATGCAAATCAAACTAACAGTCAACTAAAACCACTTCATCAAAAACAGATCCAAACAATCCCTTTTCATTTATATAATTCATTAACAAATTAATTAAAAATCATATTAAATAGCATAAAATTAACTAGTAAACATACCCTTTGATGAAAACCTTTGAGAAGAAGGTTGTGCTGAACAACCTTGTGAACCCGTAACAACACCTTATTCACCATTCGAACACCACCGAATCAACATTCATCACCATCGAACGATTTAAAACAAATTTCCAGTGGGAAAATTTGTCCCCAAATTTAATCTCATTTATTTAATTAAAGCTATTAATTAGCTTCATCAAATAAACTTATCATTATTATGACAAGAATAGATATAAAGAAGAATTAAAAATTGCAATTCGAATTTAAACAGTAAGATAAATGAACCTTTATTAATTCAAAACAAACTTTTATATTAATAATCAAAGTTGATTACAATACTATGAAAAAGAAATTACAATTATTCCTATACTATTTCTGCATAATAACTCTAAGATAAAAAATGGGATACCATTCCTGAAGAAATAAGGGGGTTTTTATAGGTGAATGAGAGGGTTGGGGTGAGGTGTTGGTTGATGCAGAATCGAACTTGAGCCCTTGGATCATCTTTATCTTTTTCTCTCTCTTGTCAGTTTTGATCTGAAGGCTGAAAAACGCCCTTGTGCACACGGATTGCCACCGTGGCACAAGAGTGTGTTTGTTGTGCTAGTTGGTTGCTGATATGTCCTCCTCTTATTGGTGGATGATGGATGGATGATGTATCAAGACCAATCATAAGCTGCCACGTCTCCATACTTTTCTACTCCTTTCTTCCGAAAACATGGGGGATTTAATTCCCCCATGTGTGAATCATACGTGTGAACAAAAAGCCCAATTTATTTGAATGATTTATTAATTTAGGGTTTGGGTGAACAGTGGATATTGCGTCTGGTTTTCTTTAAGGTTTGGGTGAGAGATGAAGTGAGGGAGAAAACACATAGGGAATATCGAAAATTAATTTATTGTGTGAGATACGAGATGAGAAAACTTTGGTTATATCAAAGAATAGGTTAAATGGTGTAAGTTTTGACCGTATGTTTTGACCCTCAAGAGTTTAAATAAACTTTCTTCAATCGTTTATTAAAGTTGTTTTGGGCTTGGCCCATAAATACTCCAATCCGTCTTGTAAACTTCCCAAATTTGGGCCTTGTGGATCTAATTCATATTCCATCCGTATCACTAATGCTCAATTGGGCCTTGATCCACTTAAACAAATATTACATCTTTCCAAATGGGCTTTTAAGCCCATTTGCTCCAATGCGGGACCCACTAGGCCCATAAACTCCATAAATGATGAAATTCGCTAAAACGAGCTCGTATTTGGCTTTGTCAATCTTTTTCTTCAAACTCGTTCCGGTTTTTGTCGATTTTCGTGATCTTGGTACCTACACACATTAAAACAAGAAACATGCAAATACAAGGCAATAATCATGATATTTATGCATATATTGATTGTTTTATGCTACGAATGATATGAGTAAAATCACTCATATCAAACTCCCCCTTGCAAAGCAATTGCCGTGTCCTCACGCAATGATAAAATAAAACACTAACTACACTTTTATTCAACTTTTGACAATTTATTTTGCAAAGACATAATGTATTGCTTTCATTATTAGAAAAATAACTTTTAGGATCATAAAACTCAAATAGGTTCATCGTCCTCGACTTTTCACTTTTCCATGCCAAGTGCAAAAACAAGATCATTGTCAATCATAAGCCCCAAAATTAAAACAACTCATACAAGTAATTTGTGTTAAACTCAATCTCCTATTATCCCTAATTGTATCTCTAGATTTTATTTGTCATTCACCCAAAGGCTCATTTGACTTTATTTAATATTTATTAGTCCAAAAATGAAGGCAAGAACGGTGTAAACTCAACACTCAAAACCTAACCTCGACTTCAAAAACCGTTGTCACAAAAGAAAGCCCACATCAAGGATAACTTAACACGATTTAGGGATAAATCCCCGGACCCGAAATTTGGCTAATAGGACTACTTAAAAGCAAAAGGAAAAACCTCCAAAGTTAATTATGACCTTATATGGAGTTAGCAACAATTACATCATAACACCTTTTGGCTCTTTAAGATGCAATTGTGCTCCTTATTTAAAATCTAACACCCGAAGGCTCCTTGGACAAAAATAAGGGAATTGACATCACCATCCCACCTTATGGCTCATGATGATGAAGCAATTTTTATTCAACATGTCCCCTTGCCATATACCCTAAGGCTCTAATGACAAGGTTAGTGCTACATGACTCCCATCCGAAGGCTCCTAGAGAACATGTTTTTATTTATTCTTCTTTATTAATATGATATTTATAGTAAGCCAAATTTCCGCAATCCCATGATCAAAAGTCCATGACGCTGACACCCTTAATGTGTTCTCACTTTAATTACAAGGGAAGAAAAAGAAGGAGTTACGAGTTAAGATATCAAGCCTAAACCGCTAAAAACTTCATTTATTAAGCAATTATTATTCAAGCTTGGAAAGTAAATACGAGGAGATTAAATCAAACACAAAAATACTTGCACAAAGAAGAGTTAATTTTAGAAACTTATGATTGAACTCTATCATCTCTTGTTCTCCATATTGTAAAATTTCAAAAATGTAAAATCAATGGATACTTAGCCTATTAAATCAAAGTTTTGGGTTTCCAAGTCATCTATAGGATCTTGCATCTTCTTATACTTTTTCAAGTTTTAGAATTTACGTTTTAAAGTTCCCTTGATAAACGACTTTCTAGGATCAATTATAGGAACTTGCGAAAAGTTCTTGTTCTTAACCCTATGAGTTAAGACTTTTGCGTTTTAAAGCTCCCTATATAAAAGCCTAGCAAAACTTAATTCAAATACGTTAAGGAAAAGCTAAGGTAAAAACCGAGTCGAGTCAAAAAATATTTTTATTTTTACCAACGGAAAACCTACATTTGTGCCAAAAGCACTTTTTTCCTTTATTAAAACTTAAAATAACACTAAAAATTTAAAATTTTTATGAAAAATGAGAAAAACAATACGTTTGGACACGACAAAAGTAATAGCAAGCGATTATATCGATTGAATCCCCCATGCTAAAACCAAACATTTTCCTCAATGTTTCTTAGCTCAAGAGTAACACCCCCTTGCTAAAACACGAAGAGTCTAATGCAAAATCCTAACATGGAAGGAGCACGCAAATCTATAAGCTGTTTATTAATTATGCCTCAAGATAAAACGTTAGTCGATAAAAATCAAAGGATAGAGAGTGTGCCCCTTTTTGGCATTCAAAGAATGGAAGATCAAGTGGACCGGCAAAAACCGAACACGAGAGTCTTCAAATATTAGGGTCATACCTAAGATTCATAACACAACAAAACACGAACACGATCTTGAAAGATCAAGCCTTATTAGTGTTAGAAAATAGATAGAAGATAGAATGTATGGGACTCCCCCACAAGGCACCTCGTTTTTGTTCACCAAGTCATGAGCTCGACTCGATCCCCGCATTCATTGGTCCTTAGGGAAAAAGGTGAAAACCGGCATAATGGAATAGAATCCAACATAAAGCATGATGCCGGGGTCAAAGATTACATCCTCGTTGTCGGATGACAAACGATAGGATAAAACTCCAACATGAATCTCTAAAAAGAGATGGTAGTCACAAATCACGATATGGATATAGCATGCTCCCCGAGATAAACTCGCACCAATATGATTAAAAATTCTTTCAATTATTGCATCGGTGAAAGGCCGAGATTTCCCTAAAACAACGATTCCGGGGTCGAATACCTCGTCCTCGTGAGAGAAAGGAATAGACAACACGGTGTCGTCCCCCCATGCTAATCCAAAATCATATGAAGCACATGGTAATGGTGGGATAAAAGTCTCAACCATAGTGGTGTCAACTTGCGTGACTTTGTCGACCTTGTCACTCTTAGGAATGTGAATAAAGGGGTCATGATACTCAATATGAGTCACATGAAAAACCCGCACATTAAGATCAACGCGAGTGGGAGGGAGATTGGGAATAAAGAAAGTTTCTCCATCCGGGTCGACATATTCATCATCACAAAAGGTGTGAGATGAAGGAGGTATAATGCTCTCAAAATCCTCTTGAAACAATGGATTATTGTTCATTGAAGCTTCAAAGAGAGGATTTGAGTAGGTTACAAAAGTGTCATCAATCTTGTCATCACAAGAAATTTCCGACAAGGTATCAAGTGTGTCACACTCCGATACAAGATCATCATTCTCATTAGAAGGAAATTCATCGGAGAATTCCTCGAGAATGGTAGGTAAAACATGAGAATCACGCTTGATCTCGAGATCGGAAACGTCTTCACTTCCCCGTGGAAGTGGATCAATGATAGCAAAAAGTTCATCGACGAACTTATCCAACGAATAGTCACTAACCTCACTCGGTGTGAAGTTAGGAATCAAAGGCTCTTCAACGGAAGATTGTGCCTTAAGAACATCAATTTGGTCCTTCGAAGAGAGTGAAAATGAGTCCATTTTCAAAGATTGTTCAATTGAAGCAATATCACTCTCGGGATCAAAATTCTCACTATTAAGCTCACTAGGATCGAATGGTGCACTAAGGTATTCATCAATTTGTTTTTCAATCTTAGAACTATCATCCTCGTGTGAAGTGAGTGGAGATGAGGTAATATTACAACATGATTCAACAAAATTAGGTTTATCAAGTTCCACACTTTCCAATTTCTTAGGAACCAATCTTGGAATTTTTTCCGGTTTGAGAATCATATGTTTATTCCCATGAAACAATTTAAGCTCCCCTTCTTTCATATCAAATAAAACATCGGCCGTACACAAAAATGGTCGTCCTAAAATGATAGGCACACGAGGATTTGGCTCATAATCAATGATTGCAAAATCGGCTAGGTAAACGAACTCCCCCACTTTAACAATGACATTTTCCGCTATACCAACCGGACGGGTGGTGGTACCATTAGCAAGCTCAATGATCATTCGAGTGGGCATAAGTCGCAAATAGTCAAGAGTTTTCCAAATGGCTAAGCGCATTACGTTAATACTAGCTCCTAGATCGGCTAGAGCTTTGTATTCCCCAAGCTCATAAAAAACGCAAGGTATCAAGAATTGACCCGGATCATTATATTTCTTAGGAAATAAATCAAGGAAATCCGAGGTACTAATCACGTTTAAAGTAGCCTTGGTGACATTACGAAAGTTTTCTTTAGGTGGCACATAAAGCTCAAGCTTTCTTTCTAAATTATCATAAGCGGTGATAGCCTTAAGCTCTCCCCTCGGGTTAGGAATGGTATTACTAGGTAAGCAACCCGAAGACGAGGATGGTTTGGACATGAAAGATTCAAACATCGAAAGCAATTTGTTTTGAATTTGTTCTAAACTTTGTTGCAAACGATTTTGACTTTGCTCTATTTGTTGCTCAAAACGGTTTTGATTTTGCTCTAATCTTTGTTCCATTCTTTGTTGATTAAGCTCAATCTTGTTATTTTGCCCCTTTAGCGTATTTTGAAACTCATTCTTCAAAGTTGCCATTTGTCCTTGAATGTTGTTTTGAAAAGCTTTCAAATTTGCCTCATTCGTCTTAATGTAGCTTGACAAATCATTTTGATTATTGTGAAAACCTTGATTGTTTTGATTAGCATTAAACCCATTTCCTTGATTAAAATTCCCTTGGTTACCACGGTTAAAATTATTCCCATTGTTTCCATTGTTGTACCTATTTTGAACCGGTGTAAAACCCGGTGGAGCAACATGATTTTGACGAGGAACTTGACCGTTGGAGCCATAAGTTCCCGTCGCGGCAAAAACACTAGCTTGATCAAACCCCGTGGTTAAACAAGCATAATTAGGATGTGCTCCACCACATGATACACAAAAATTCTCAACCATATTAATCGATCCATGAGGATTCTTCCTAAGCTCATTCAAAACCGTGTCAATCTTAGAGTCTAATCTAGCAATCTCGGGATTAAATGAATTCACACTGGAAACACCCGGTGTGTTTCGTGAATATTGTGCTCTAGACTTATTCTCAATTATACACCACGCGTCTCTCGGAGTTTTTCTTAAAAGATTACCACCCACGGCGGCATTTAAAGAATCTTGTTCAATCATATTAAGCCCATTATAAAAAGTATTTATTTGATGCAATTCCGAGAAACCGTGGTGTGGACATTGTCTCAACAAATCTTTAAATCTTTCCCAAGCAACCCCAAACGATTCATGCACTTTTTGTTCAAATTTAGTGATCTCGTTCTTAAAGTGTGTTGTTTTAGATGGTGGAAAGAAATAATTCATGAACTTAGATACTAAATCATCCCATGTTAAAATCGAACCCGGTGGTTCTTTCTCATACCAAATCTTAGCATTACCCTCGAGCGAGTGCGGAAAAAGCATGAGCTTAATCGCGTCATTCGGCACATCTCTAAACTTGAGAGTCGAGGTAATTCGAAGAAAATTCCGAATGTGAGAATGCGGGCTATCGGTCTCATTGCCACGAAATTGGTCGGCACGAATGAGCGATAAAAGACCCGTCTTAATCTCAAAATGATCCGCCAAAATAGCCGACACAATGATTGCTTCCCTGTACCCTTCGGTGGGTGCACGAAGCAATTCCTCCATTGTTCGGTTATCGGCCATCTCTACAACAATAGGTGGACGCTCGGGTTCCACTATTCGTTGTTGACAATTTCTATTTCTACGAGGAATATTTTCAAGCCTATTAAAATCAATCACAAGTCTAGAAGAACGTAATTGCATACACTACAATGACGAGAATTTAGAGGATTCAAGAAAATAAATTAGACAAGAAGAAGATATTTTTGGTATTGCTCAATCAAAAATGATCGATAAAAAACAAGGAATAAGGATAACTACTATGGAAGTAAATTACCCTCGGTCGACTTTGAAACGATAGGTGAACACCTAAACGTCTCGAGGTTTAATAAGTAAACTACAAAAAATAAGATATAATACTACTTGAGTTGGCAAACCAATAATAGGTCGTCCCTCTCAATATACGCACAAGCAAGCGGGGAAACGAGGTGGCACAAAGCACTTAAAAACCTTTTTCCTTAGACGGCCTTTTATAGCTCGTCGTCTTATACCCACCTTATAGTTTGTATAAATCGAGTTCAAACTTCTTATTAGTATTTATCTATTTTGCCTTTTATTTTTGTTTTGGATTCGAATACAATAGCTAGGTGATGAAATCCCAAGTAAGGCTTTATTTGAAAAGTATGTAAATTTATTGTTCTACGCAATACAATATATTAATCACAAAAAACGAGAAAAACGATACATACTGTATAATAGAAAAATAACAAAACTTTCCGAGGACGGAAAGGGTCTTCAAATCAACGATCAACAAATCTCAACGAAACGAATCGTACACAAGATCCCCGTCAGCGGCGCCAAAATTTTTGATGTGATCGTGATAGTATAGTGATAATTTGATACGTTATTGGGTAAATTAGAAAATTACCTTTAGGAAAAAGTAATAGTCTAAAATTACCAAAGACGGATTCAATTAAACACGTAGATGAACCAAGTTCGTTGTACACGAAGATCGAGTGAAATTGAGACGTTTTATATCGATTTGGACAATTGATTCGAATTGGTTGTCGGTTTTTAAACTAATATTAATCCTACAAATTTTAAAACTATTTAATTTTATCCTAAAGTGCATGAATCGTAAACCCCAAAATATTGAAACTTTTAAATTATGTAAAATAAACAATCTTTTTAAAAATCAATTATCAATTTAATTTAATCAATTAAAATAATTTTACTCTACTTAAAAATCTATTTAAAATCCACTTTACTTTTTATTAAACAAAATCTATTTTTTAAAACCATTTTTATTTAAATCTAAAATAATAAAAATCTAATTATTTGAAAACTAATTAAACTTTTAAAATTAATAAAAACATTTTTTTTATTTTAATTATTATTAAAATTGAAATATATATAAAAGTAATAAAACTATTTAAAAATGAAATTAAAATAAAGATTAAGTATATAACAAAAACTGTCAGCTCTTAATCTATTGACCATATCAATATCTTTGACTGAAATTAAAACCAAAGGAGCCAGTTAGCTCAGTGGTAAAGGTGCTTGGCGTTTATCTGCGAGGTCGCAGGATCGAGTCCAACAAGGGACGTTTTTGGATGAATATTTTTTTTACAGTTAAAACGAGATGGAGTCACAGGAGGTGACTTGTATGGTGTTGCTATGTTTAACAGCTAATAAGAACAATAATAAGCTATCAGATCAGTAAGATCTGATAGCAAAAGCTACACAACCAATTTAAGCCAAACAGGTAGGAATTAAATCAAAATCTATAAAAGCAATTACTTCAAACCATTACATATAAACAGACTAGAAAATTCAGTTAAATAAGCAACACACCCACAAGTAAATTCATAAGTAGGATCCAACATAATTAACAAACTTAACATTAATAAATAAACTAAAACAGATACATCCAGTCATCAGCAAATAAGCAGACCAGTTCACTTATCAGATAAAGAAAAGGAAACAAGATTCATAGCAGACTAATTCGTAATCTAACCCAACTTATTATCAAACCTAACAGGTAGAATATTAGATACTCTCAAATCAGCAAAGATCAGAAAGCAGACTCATACATTCCTCTTCATATTCAAATCGACAGATTCGAATTATCGTATAAATCGCAGCAAGACAAATAATCAAAAGTTCACTTAAAACTTAAATCCATAAGCTCATGGCTAAGCTTATCTGACAAATCAGCTAATAATGATTAAACACGTACAGATTTAAAACCAAGCCTACGAAGAAAACTCATATCCAAATCAATATGTAACAATCAGTTTCAAATGCAAATCAAACTAACAGTCAACTAAAACCACTTCATCAAAAACAGATCCAAACAATCCCTTTTCATTTATATTATTCATTAACAAATTAATTAAAAATCATATTAAATAGCATAAAATTAACTAGTAAACATACCCTTTGAAGAAAACCTTTGAGAAGAAGGTTGTGCTGAACAACCTTGTGAACCCGTAACAACACCTTATTCACCATTCGAACACCACCGAATCAACATTCATCACCATCGAACGATTTAAAACAAATTTCCAGTGGGAAAATTTGTCCCCAAATTTAATCTCATTTATTTAATTAAAGCTATTAATTAGCTTCATCAAATAAACTTATCATTATTATGACAAGAATAGATATAAAGAAGAATTAAAAATTGCAATTCGAATTTAAACAGTAAGATAAATGAACCTTTATTAATTCAAAACAAACTTTTATATTAATAATCAAAGTTGATTACAATACTATGAAAAAGAAATTACAATTATTCCTATACTATTTCTGCATAATAACTCTAAGATAAAAAATAGGATACCATTCCTGAAGAAATAAGGGGGTTTTTATAGGTGAATGAGAGGGTTGGGGTGAGGTGTTGGTTGATGCAGAATCGAACTTGAGCCCTTGAATCATCTTTATCTTTTTCTCTCTCTTGTCAGTTTTGATCTGAAGGCTGAAAAACACCCTTGTGCACACGGATTGCCACCGTGGCACAAGAGTGTGTTTGTTGTGCTAGTTGGTTGCTGATGTGTCCTCCTCTTATTGGTGGATGATGGATGGATGATGTATCAAGACCAATCATAAGCTGCCACGTCTCCATGCTCTTCCACTCCTTTCTTCCGAAAACATGGGGGATTTAATTCCCCCATGTGTGAATCATACGTGTGAACAAAAAGCCCAATTTATTTGAATGATTTATTAATTTAGGGTTTGGGTGAACAGTGGATATTACGTCTGGTTTTATTTAAGGTTTGGGTGAGAGATGAAGTGAGGGAGAAAACACATAGGGAATATCGAAAATTAATTTATTGTGTGAGATACGAGATGAGAAAACTTTGGTTATATCGAAGAATAGGTTAAATGGTGTAAGTTTTGACCGTATGTTTTGACCCTCAAGAGTTTAAATAAACTTTCTTCAATCGTTTATTAAAGTTGTTTTGGGCTTGGCCCATAAATACTCCAATCCGTCTTGTAAACTTCCCAAATTTGGGCCTTGTGGATCTAATTCATATTCCATCCGTATCACTAATGCTCAATTGGGCCTTGATCCACTTAAACAAATATTACATCTTTCCAAATGGGCTTTTAAGCCTATTTGCTCCAATGCGAGACCCACTAGGCCCATAAACTCCATAAATGATGAAATCCACTAAAACGAGCTCGTATTTGGCTTTGTCAATCTTTTTCTTCAAACTCGTGCCGGCTTTTGTCGATTTTCGCGATCTTGGTACCTACACACATTAAAACACGAAACATGCAAATACAAGGCAATAATCATGATATTTATGCATATATTGATTGTTTTATGCTACGAATGATATGAGTAAAATCACTCATATTACCTATTCCAAGTGTTAATGCAATAATGCCTAAAAACGTTACTTGCATTTTTCGGTCTTGTTTAGTTTTGATAACGACAATATGTAAAAACAAGCATTTACGAAAACAACGAAAAACGAATTCTTGAGTTCAAGTATTTTTCATTTTACCCATTTTCACTTAAGGTATGGATAAACAAGTACTAACCTTAATCAAGTGATCAAGTGATTTAATCTTTTCTTAAAACTCACTTTTTATTAAGTGTGACAAGTTTTTATTAAACTTTCTTTTTAAGAAAATGTTTTATTAAATTAATTATTTGAAAATTTGAAAATGGCATATTCTTATTTGGTTAGGAATATTCTATCAGGATATTTTTTAAACCAGATATGACCTCCACCACTAAAGGACAAAAAGGGAGCGGAGTCTAGTCCAGCGGTACCTTAGCTCATAGGCGGTTCCTTATCGATAAAGTACCGCGGGCTAAGATAAGGTACCGCGGGCAGATATAGCCATTGGCCCTTTGTCCTATAAATAGTGGACCATTCTCAGCTTTTCAATTCACCTCTTTTGCACATCTATTTCCAGATTCAAACACTCTTCTTTAATCACTCAAATATTTGATCATTTGTTTGATTACTACTTGTTTAAGAAGTGAATCTTGTTCTTCCATCTCTTCCTCTCCAAGTGCAAAGAGAAGAACACTATCCTTGTGAAGTGTTGAGTCCACCACCAAAGATCCATTGAAGATCTAATTTTATACATTTGTAGTTGTGTCATAGTTGTGAAGATCCAAGTAGTTGTATCTATTTGGAAGTTGTGTATGTCCTAAGTATAGTTGTGTAGATTGGTCCTAGCTACGGTTAGGGCTCGACTTTTAGCTTAGAGTCGGAAATTGGTTAAGCGACGTGTACGGTTTTCTCCACCATAAGGAGCTTGTTGTGTAGTGAACTCTCTAGTAAGGAGTACTCGAGGAGTGGAGTAGGAACGAGGAGTGAGCTTCGTTGCCGAACCACTATAAATCCTTGGTGTTCGGTTTGATCTTTCTTTACCCTTAACTCTTTACATTCTTTATTATTTGTGCACATATTTTTGTTAGTATTAGTTTAGTTACACTATCATTGTTCATATTGTGCATAAGAAGATTTCACATATTTCCTCAAGCCTAAGTTTTTGAAAAAGGATTTTTTGAAAACCACATTTTAACAAGTAAATATAAGAAACTATTCACCCCCCCTTCTAGTTTCTACAATTGGTATCAGAGCGGGTTGCTCAAGAATTTTTAAAGTATATTGTATTTTAAAACTTGAATCGATCTATGGATTCCAACAAATACCTAGAAGGGCAATCTATGCAATAACCACCACTTTTTGAAACCGATAGTTTTATTTATTGGAAAATAGATTTGAAACTTATGTGAAATCAAAAGATTTAGATCTTTGGCATGTTATTACCAATGGTGATTTTTTACCTTATCAATTTAATGAAGTTTATAAAACAAAAGAATTGGTCACTTTTGACAAAGCTAATGACGATACTAAAAAGAAACTTTCAAAAAATAATGAGGCTAAAATGGTGATTTATAATGCTTTACCTAAGAAAGAGTATGAAAGGATTTTTATGTGTGAAACCGCTAAAGATATTTGGAACACTCTTTTAGTAACCCACCAAGGTAATAGCCAAGTCAAAGAAAGCAAAATCGATCTTCTTGTTCAACAATATGAACAATTTGTCATCTTAGAAGATGAAACTATTGATAGTGCATTTGCTAGGTTTAACACCATTATTACTAGTCTAAAAGCACTTGATGAAGGTTTTTCTAGCAAGAACAATGTTAGGAAGTTTCTAAGGGCTTACATCCAAAGTGGAGAGCAAAAGTCACGACGATTGAAGAATCGAAAGATCTCTCAACTTTATCACTCGATGAACTCATAGGCTACTTGAAGGTTCATGAGATTATAATTTTGAAGGACTCGGAATTAGTGAAAACCAAGAGTGAAAGGAAATCTCTTGCACTTAAAGCCAAGAAGGCACAAAGTGACCATGATAGTTCCTCGGAAAGCGATGACGAGGAGTATGCATTGGCGGTGAGAGATTTCAAAAAGTTCTTCAAGAGACGAGGTCAATACGTTAGGCAACCCAACAATGACAAGAAACCATTCTCAAAGAATCGGTTTGCCAAGAACGAAAAAGGTGATAGGAATTGCTTTAGATGTGGTGATCCAAATCACTTCATTGGTAATTGTCCAAAGCCCGCTCGCGATAAGAACCTCACGGCGTTCGGTAGTGGCGCTTGGAGCGATAGCGGTGAAGATGACGATGACAACCCCAAAGAGGAGAAATGTCTTATGGCTCACACTTCTAAAGAGGTACATTCTGAAACCGAATATTATAGCAATGATAGCTCCACTTTTGATGATATTGAATTTGAAGGCAAATATGATAGTTTACACAAACTTAGTCTTAAATTCATAGAAAAGAATAAAACCTTAAAATCAACCAAAACTAAGCTTGAAAATGAGATCAATGAACTTAGGGAGAAATTGGCAATACTTGAGAAAAATAAAGAAGTGGATTTAGGTTGCTTAAGTTGTGAGAAACTTAGATTATTGAATGAAGATCTCAATAGCACCTCCATTAAATTGGAAAAGTTCATGAAAGGTACTAGTGCTCTTGACGATATGTTAAACAAACAAGTTCATTCTAAGGAAAGACTTGGTCTAGGTTTTAACTCAAATGAAGCCTCAACTAGTGAACCTAAACAAGTCAGATTTTCACAAAAATCACCCACTATACGCGGTCCCAGATTGTATGGGGCGGTTCCTTATCACTATGGAACCGCCGCCATAGATAAGGTACCGCGGGCAGAGGATGATTTTGGTGAAAATCCTGAACTTTCTGAAAAGTCTAAGTTAGATGAAAAACCAAAGCATCTTATTGTTAATAAAGTAAAATTACCCATACTTGACGACAATGCTATTGATAAGTTCTACAAGCCATTAAGTAAACCTCTCATGGGAAATAGAAGTTTATCAAGACCATCTTCTACTCCACCTAGAATACGGAATGAGTCTAAGCCTAGAAGTAGAACAACAACGCCTAGAAGAGATAATCAAAACAATTCACGATCTAGAATTAAAACCCCAACACCTAGAAGGAATAATCATAACTCTAAACCTAGATCAAATACACCTAGGAGAAATAATGAACAACAAAATGGTTACATGAATTACTACCCTCCTCCATTTTGTTCTCCATGGGGAACCCCTCCTTTATTCATGCATCCCAACCAAATGCAAGGGATGTTTGGAACTAACAATTTTGGACCCATGAGATATTGGGGACCAAATGTTTGATCTTGTGTGTTGTTACCTAGATATGCTTGGGAATTGATTTGGAGCCCGATGAGTGGATTAAGGATAGTGGGTGTTCTAAACACATTACGGGTAATCGAAGTTTGTTCTCGCATTACAAAGCATATGATGGAGGTAACGTCACATTCGCTAGTAGTCTACGTGGTAATATCATTGGCAAAGGTACGGTTTCTCTTGACTTCATGACCATTGAAAATGTTGAGCACGTAGATAACTTAGGGTTTAACCTTTTAAGTATAGGTCAAATTTGTGATAATAAGTGTAAGGTCATCTTTTCGGAACATGACACTGAAATCGTAAAAGATGGAAAGGTCATTGGAAAAGGTATTAAAAAGCATGGGCTTTATGTTATGAATGTCAATAAGAAGTCAAAAGACAACATATGTCTTGCGACTATAGATGATAGTTCTACTCTTTGGCATAGGAGATTAGGTCACGCTAATATGCGTTTAATTCAATCTTTAGTCTCTAAGGAGTTGGTAAGACACCTCCCCAAGATTAAGTTTGATAGTCACTTTTGTGATGCTTGCAAAGTTGGAAAGCAAGTTCACTCGAGTCACAAAGCCAAGAATTTGGTTTCGACCTCTCGGTGCTTAGAGCTCCTACATATGGATCTTTTTGGACCTTCTGCCATACGGAGTTATGGAGGTAACCTTTATACCCTAGTTATAGTTGATGACTATTCTAGATTCACTTGGACTAGATTTTTGGCATCTAAGAATGAAGCTTTCGATCATTTCGAAATCTTTAGTTGAAGAATTCAAAATTAACTAGGATGTCCAATTGTCTCTATTAGGACGGATCATGGTAGGGAATTTGATAATGAAGTGCAATTTGGTGCCTTTTGTGAAGCTCATGGTATTACCTATAACTTCTCGGCTCCTCGCACTCTACAATCAAATGGGGTAGTTGAAAGGAAGAATAGGACTCTCCAAGAGATGAGTAGGACAATGTTAAACGAACAATCTTTGCCTCAAAAGTTTTGGTGCAATACCGTGGACACATCGACTTATATTCTCAACCAAATTCTTATTCGACCTTTCCTAGGAAAGACCCCCTATGAGATTCTTAAAGGTAAGAAACCCTCATTGGAATACTTTAGGGTGTTTGGAAGCAAGTGCTTTATCCTCAACACCAAAGACTACCTTACCAAGTTTGACCCAAAGTCTTACGAAGGTATCCTTTTAGGTTATTCCCAAACTAGCAAAGCCTACATAGTCCTAAATAGAACCTCGGGGGTTATTGAAGAATCACTCAATGTAACCTTTGATGAAACCCCTCCTTCACCCAAGACACCACCATTGGTTGATGATGACTTGGATGAATTAGAAGTAGTTAAAGCCAAAGAGGTTAGAAAAATAGGAGTTGAAGACCTTAGTGTTGAAAAGGAAGTAAACATTAAGGAATCTAGGGATCATACTCTCAATAATGTCATTGGTGACTTAAGTCAAAGGACTCTAAGATCTCAAGTCCAAAACCAAAGCAACTTCTTTTGTTTTGTCTCCTTGATTGAACCAAAGAATGTTAAAGAAGCTTTGACGGATGAGAGTTGGGTCATTGCGATGCAAGAAGAATTGAATCAGTTCGTTGCCAATGATGTTTGGGAACTTGTTCCTCCACCTAGAAGTTCTACCATTATAGGAACCAAATGGGTATTTAGTAATAAGTTAGATGAGAATGGCGTTGTGTCTCGTAACAAGGCTAGACTTGTAGCTCAAGGCTATAATCAACAAGAAGGGATTGATTATGACGAGACATATGCACCGGTAGCTAGATTAGAGTCCATTAGAATCCTCTTAGCCTACGCTTGTGCCTTATATTTTAAGCTTCAACAAATGGATGTAAAGAGTGCATTTCTTAACGATTTGATCAATGAGGAGGTATATGTGGCTCAACCTCCCGGCTTCATTGATTTTGAGAAACCGGATCATGTTTACAAGCTTAAGAAGGCACTTTATGGTCTCAAACAAGCACCCAAAGCTTGGTATGATAGACTTAATGCGTTTCTTGTTAAACATGAGTATACCATGGGAATGGTAGACAATACACTCTTTACAAAGAAGAAAGGTCCTCACCTCATAATCGTACAAATATATGTTGATGACATTATATTTGGCTCAACTTGTCAAGAATTGTGTGATGACTTTGCCAAAATCATGCATGATGAGTTTGAAATGAGTATGATGGGAGAACTTAACTTCTTTTTAGGACTCCAAATTAAACAAATAGACGACGGTATTTTTTTTAGTCAATCTAAGTACGCTAAAGAAATGCTAAAGAAATTTGGATTAGAAGAATCTAGACCAATGAAGACCCTAATGGCCTCGGATACTAAACTCACCGTAGATGATGATTGTGAGTCGGTAGACAACACCAAATATAGAGGTATGATTGGTAGTTTGTTGTACCTAACGGCAAGTCGACCGGATATCATGTTTAGTGTTTGCCTTTGTGCTCGCTTCCAAGAGGCTCCCAAAACCTCTCACCTTGAAGCGGTTAAGCGTATCTTCCGATACATTAAAGGTACTATACATTTAGGATTATGGTATCCTAAAGGGGACTGGCGTAGAAACCATTGTCTACGTGGACTCGGATCATGCGGGAGACTATGTGGACCGGAAAAGCACTAGTGGAGTTTGTACCTTCATGGGTTGTTGTTTAACTTCTTGGTTCTCCAAGAAACAAACCGCTCTTGCAATATCCACCACGGAATCCGAGTATGTGAGTGCCGGAAAAGCATGCCAACAAGCTCTATGGATGAAGCAAGTGCTTGTTGATTACGGGATTTCTCTTGATGATGTTCCCATCATGTGCGATAATAAAGGTGCTATAGACCTTAGCAAGAATCCCGTGCAACATTCGTGAACCAAACACATAGAAATTTGACACCATTTCCTTAGGGATAATGTTCAAAAGGGGAACATTTCAATTGAGAAGGTACCCTCTGAAGACAACTTAGCCGACATCTTCACTAAGCCACTTAAGAGGGAACCTTTTAATTACTTGCGTCTAGGTCTAGGATTAATGGAACATCTACCTTAATTTCTTTTATTTTTGTGTGTCTTCTTATACCACTTTGAGTCATTGAGTATTCCAAACTCTTTTTGAAAAACCCTCTCTTCTCCTTTTCAAAATTCTCAAAGTCTCTTTCGAAAATGGTTGAGAAATTCGTTTGACATTGTTAATTCAATCTAAAAACGATTTTTCATAGATTCTCGCTATCAATCTAGAGCTTACATAATTCATATGTATGATTCTCTCAAACATAGCAAGAACAAGATAAAATCATGGAGGATCATTGTGTCATGACTTAAGGTCTTGTCTTACACACCTCATACATCGATTTTTTTATCCATGTATTTTGGTCAAATCTCTATTTGGTAAGTTTGCATACGTTTTCTTTGTCTATCTTTGCTTTTAAGCATATCCCTATGATAAGTTAGACTAGAAAAATAAGATTTGCTGAAAAATCTTCCTCCAATCACCAAACACTGCCTCTACAGGCGGTTCCATATGTGAACCGCGGTACCTTATTGATAAGGTACCGCCAGCCTTGCTAAGGAACCGCCTACAGTGCCTTCCTTTTTCGGGTTTTTGTCTGAACTCCAGATTTGCTCCAACATTTTTTAGAATCTTTGTTTCAAACCCTTTGACCACCCCAAAAATACCCTAAGCCTTCCCTATTTAAACCATAAGCATTTTGCCATACTTCACACCTCAAAATGTCTTACTCTCCCAATGAAAGCCTTGAATCTCCTCCATTTTCTCCAATTGCTTTCAATCCCAACTCACCCAAAAACCATTACAATCCAAACCCACTCAAGAACACTCTTAATCACATCTCTCCTACCAAGAATGTTGATTTTGGAACATCTTTTCTTCCACCACCACCCTTTAGTGTTCTTCCTCCTTCTCATGATAGTGTCATGCACCATGGAACATATTGTCATTGTTGTCAATATCAACATCTTGCTATGGCACACATCTATGAGGAGTTGAGCTACATCAAGAGTCTCTTAATCAAGCCTCCTCTTCACTATGATTATGAGATCTCCAACAAGCCACCACCACCACCCTCCGCCATTACCTTGTCTTTCATATAAGCATTGGTTGCTTATCCACAAGACACCAAATTCAAGCAAATCTTAGAATTCTAGAATAACTAGGATTAGATTTATGCTTTTGGCTTGTTTCTTTTTCCATACTTCTTTGTATGATGTTCTTTTAGTAACCTATCTTGGATCTATGTCTTTGTGTTTTCTTCTCTTTTATTTTTTTTGTGACCTATTGCTATATATATTGTTGGTTGTTTCTTTTGTTCAACTAACCCTTCTATGTAGCTTGTCACCATATCTCGATTCCTCGGTGCCCCAAGCTAGGGGGAGTAAGCACCAAGGGGGAGTCTTTGCTAAGTCCGTTTCTTCAACACCGACTTGTGCAACCTTTTTGCTTCGACAAAGGGGGAGAAATGAATAAACTCGTCTTCGAAAATCTTGTTTTTTGTGTGATTGAGTTTATGTATTGTCGGAATCAAAAAGGGGGAGATTGTTAATGCAATAATGCCTAAAAACGTTACTTGCATTTTTCGGTCTCGCTTAGTTTTGATTACGACAATATGTAAAAACAAGCATTTACGAAAACAACGAAAAACGAATTCTTGAGTTCAAGTATTTTTCATTTTACCCATTTTCACTTAAGGTATGGATAAACAAGTACTAACCTTAATCAAGTGATCAAGTGATTTAATCTTTTCTTAAAACTCACTTTTTATTAAGTGTGACAAGTTTTTATTAAACTTTCTTTTCAAGAAAATGTTTTATTAAATTAATTATTTGAAAATTTGAAAATGGCATATTCTTATTTGGTTAGGAATATTCTATCAGGATATTTTTTAAACCAGATATGACCTCCACCACTAAAGGACAAAAAGGGAGCGGAGTCTAGTCCAGCGGTACCTTAGCTCCTAGGCGGTTCCTTATCGATAAGGTACCGCGGGCTAAGATAAGGTACCGCGAGCAGATATAGCCGTTGGCCCTTTGTCCTATAAATAGTGGACCATTCTCAGCTTTTCAATTCACCTCTTTTGCACATCTATTTCCAGATTCAAACACTCTTCTTTAATCACTCAAATCTTTGATCATTTGTTTGATTACTACTTGTTTAAGAAGTGAATCTTGTTCTTCCATCTCTTCCTCTCCAAGTGCAAAGAGAAGAACACTATCCTTGTGAAGTGTTGAGTCCACCACCAAAGATCCATTAAAGATCTAATTTTATACATTTGTAGTTGTGTCATAGTTGTGAAGATCCAAGTAGTTGTGTCTATTTGGATGTTGTGTATGTACTAAGTATAGTTGTGTAGATTGGTCCTAGCTACGATTAGGGCTCGAATTTTAGCTTAGAGTCGGAAATTGGTTAAGCGACGTGTACGGTTTTCTCCACCATAAGGAGCTTGTTGTGTAGTGAACTCTCGAGTAAGGAGTACTCGAGGAGTGGAGTAGGAACGAGGAGTGAGCTTCATTGCCGAACCACTATAAATCCTTGGTGTTCGGTTTGATCTTTCTTTACCCTTAACTCTTTACATTCTTTATTCTTTGTGCATATATTTTTGTTAGTATTAGTTTAGTTACACTATCATTGTTCATATTGTGCATAAGAAGATTTCACATATTTCCTCAAGCCTAAGATTTTGAAAAAGGATTTTTTGAAAACCACATTTTAACAAGTAAATATAAGAAACTATTCAACCCCCCTTCTAGTTTCTACACCAAGCTTCCAACCATGTTCTGGACATAAGCTGTCAATACTGCAAGTTATGTTTTGAATAGAGTTTCTATTACTAATCCTCACAAGAAGACTCCCTATGAGATACTAACAGCTAAAGTACCAAACATTGCTCATTTGAAGCCATTTGGGTGTCCTGTCACCATTCTGAATACTAGTGACTATTTGGGGAAATTTGATGGTAAGGCAGATGAAGGATACATTGTGGGATATTCAGCTCACTCTCGGGCTTATCGTGTCTATAATCTCCAAGCCAAGCGAGTAATTGAAACTATAAATCTCAGGTATTTTGAGGAGAAGTCAAACATACAAGGCAAGGGTCCTGAATGGTATTTTGATCTTGATTATCTTAGTGATTCATTGGGATATTTTTGTTTCAAAACTAACCATGATGCAGGTCCACAAGTGTTTGCAACTTCTAGTGCAGGTGCTCATTCTAGTCTTTCAGACTCAGATGACGAGGATGATATTTTTGTTGTTCCATCCTATTCCACCACAGTCTCTCCTACTACTCCTAGTGATGCTACTCCATCAGATATTTTGGACTCCCAAGGAGCTCTTGACACATTGCTCAAGCAACAACTAGAGGCTACTACAGCAGCTGCTCAAGGTGGCTTTGAGTTTCCTTTGAATACTTCTGCTAACAAAGCTACTCCTAGTACTCCAACTGTTACTCCTAGTGCTAGTTTAACACCTATTGGTAGTCCGGCTAGTGATTCCACTTCCTCTACTAGATTATCTAGTCCTTCTGACCTGGGAAACTATCAAAAGAAGTCTTCTACCAAGCTGGATGATATTCATAAGCAACCAATAGATGGCATTTTCGACTATGCTTCATATGATGATGACTTTGTTGGGGATCTTAATAACTTGGCACCAGAAGTGGAAGTAGCTTCCAATCCAGTTTTGTAGTCACACAAAGACCATCCTACTACTCAAATAATTGGAGATCCTGGTTCTACTGTCAAGACTCGCAGAATGCATAAGAAAGCAACGTCTGATCATCATGCTGTTGTGAGCTATATTGAGGACCAAAAGCGTAATAATCATACGGACTTTCAACATTGTTTGTTTGCTTGTTTTCTTTCACAGGTGGAACCTAGATCAGTCTCTAATGCTCTTAAGGATCAAAGTTGGGTGGAGGCTATGCAGGAGGAGATGCAGCAGTTCTTGTTTCAGAATGTTTGGATTCTAGTTGATTTTCCAGATGGAAAAATGGCAATTGGTACCAAATGGATTCTCAAAAACAAGAAAGATGCAAGAGATATTGTGGTGAGAAATAAGGCGAGGCTGGTTGCACAAGGTCATACACAACTTGAAGGCATTGACTACACTGAAGTTTTTGCTCCTGTTTCTAGGATTGAGGCCATTCGTCTGTTTTTGGCTTTTGCTTCTTATGTAGGCTTTACAGTTTTTCAGATGGATGTCAAGAGTGCATTTCTCTATGGCAAGATTGATGAGGAAGTTTATGTCACTCAACCTAAGGGCTTTGTAGATCCACTTCATCCCAAGAAAGTTTACAAGGTGGTCAAAGCTCTTTATGGACTTCATCAGGCTCCTAGAGCTTGGTATGAGCGTCTTTCCACTTTCTTGTTAAAACATAGCTATAGAAGAGGCACAATTGACAAAACACTATTTCTTAAGAGGAATACCAAGGACATTATCCTTGTTCAGGTTTATGTGGACGATATTATCTTTGGGTCTACTAAGAAGGAATGGTGTGATGAGTTTGAACAACTGATGAAGGGCGAATTTCAGATGAGTGCTATGGGAGAGCTTACATTTTTCCTTGGTCTTCAAGTCAAGCAACAGTCGGATGGAATCTTCATAAGTCAAGATAAGTATGTTCATGAGATCCTTCAAAAGTTTGATATGGATCCTCTTAGACCAGCAGCAACACCTTATGAAGTTGCTAAAGTCAAACTCAAGAATGAGCCAGATCCTCCGGTAAATGTTCACATGTACAGGTCAATGATTGTCTCACTCATGTATTTGACTGCATCACATCCGGATATTATGTTTGCAGTAAGTGCTTGTTCTAGACATCAGGTGGCTCCAACGGTTTCTAACTTGAATGCAGTCAATAAGATTTTCAAGTACATCAAGGCTCAACCCAAGTTAGGCTTGTGGTATCCTAGAGAATCACCTTTTGTTCTTGAAGCATATAGTGATAGTGACTATGCATGTGCTAATAATGACAGAAAATCTACTACTGGTGGTTGTCAGTTTTTGGGTCGACGGCTTATCTCATGGCAATGTAAGAAACAAACGATAGTAGCTACTTCTTCAACACAAGCTGAATACGTAGCTGCTGCTAGTTGTTGTGGACAAGTTTTGTGGATACAAAATCAGATGCTTGATTATGGGTTCAACTTTATGAACACCAAAATTTTCATTGACAACCAAAGCACTATCTGCATTGTGAAGAATCCTATTTTTCATCAACATACAAAACATATTGAAATTAGGCACCACTTTATCAGGGATGCGAATGAGAAGAAGTTGATACATGTTCTTAAGGTTCATACGGATGATAATGTTGCTGATCTGTTGACTAAAGCTTTTGATGGTCCTCGGTTCAACCACTTGGTGGTTCACATTGGAATGGTCAATCCTTGAGACCTAGGATTGAGGGGAGACTAAGCCTAAGGGAAGGCTTAGTGTACATATTTACTTGCACAGATTAACATACTGGTAGTTTTTAACAACAGATTGTATGGGTATTTGCGGTGTGTGCTACTTCTAGTGGAGGATTTTGGTCACTTCTGGTGGTAGTCTTCAACTTCTAGTGGATAAAAATCCTTACTTATCATTTAGGGTTGGCTTCTAGTCTTGGTTTGGGTCACTGTTCACTTCGTTGACTTCTGTTGACCACATTGTGCTTCTAGTGTTAACCCTTATGCGTTTTGACTTTTAGTCAACGCAAGTTACTTCTGCTATATATCATATTATTTAACTTTGGTAACTGGGATTTTCAAATAAAGTTATAAGGGGCAAGTGGTTACTTTTGCATTAACTGCCAAATTTGAAAGGGCTACCCACATTATTAGGGGTCAATGAACAGTTACAAGACCATTATTTATGGTCAATTACCCCCTTGACTCATTCATCACTGTTAATGCAAGTGATGCCTAAAAACATTATTAGTGTTAACTAATCTTTCTTAGTTTTGATCACAACAAACCATACAACACATTTAGTGTAAAACACAAAATGAATTATTTAACTAACACTATCATCAAGGTAATAATCATATCACTAACCTTTCTTAATCATACTTAGTGATCATCAAAATGATTATCCTTAAAACTCACTTTTGTTAATATGACAAAAGACTTTTTAATAAACTTTCTTTTTTAGAAAATGTTTTATTAAAATGGAAAATGAAAATTTGAAAATGGCATATTCCAAATGCTGTTAGAATATCCTTTGAAGGGTTCGAATACCTCAGATATTCCCACCCCACTAAAAGATAAAAAACAGAGCGGAGTCTAGTGGCGGTACCTTAAGTACCTACGCGGTACCTTAGCGATATGGTACCGCGGGGTGAGATAAGGTACCACGCACAGTAGCCGTTATAGATCCGTTATACTTTGTCTCCTTTAAATAGTGGGTCAAATCTCATTTTCCAGCAAGCCTCTTGGACGTTTTTCTCAGCCCTCTTTCTATTTTCTATAGCATAATCATTAGTAAATGATCACTTACATTGTTAAGGATGTTTACATATGATTATCCTCTTGATCCCCTCCTTTACCTTGTCCAATGAGAAGATCACTCACTCACTAGTGTTGTGATAAAGATGAATCTATGATCTAGTCATATTCATCATGATACCCTTTTTGTTTTAGGTCAATCCAATGTATTTATGAATACTTGGACTAGTTGTGTTCATCCAAGTTATTTGTGGATACTTAGATTTGTTGTGTACATCCATTGCATATGTGTTTGCTTGGATTTGTGTTGTGTAAATCCAAGCTACATGTGTGTACTTGGATAAGTCTAGTTGAGTTGTAATAGATTTGATTAGGAGTTCTCACTAAACTATAAAGTGATGTGGTTGTGTCTTGTAAGTTCTCACTAAACTTAAAAGTGATTAGTAGTTGTGTTGTGTGAAGTTCTCACTTAGCTTCAAAGTGAAGAGTCGTGAAGATTGGTTCTAGATTTCGATTAGAACTCGACATCTAGCCTTGTGTCGTAAAATGGTGAAGTAGGCAACGTTGTGAAGATTGGTTCTACCTTAAGATTAGAACCCGACATCTAGCCTTGTGTCGTTAAATTGTGAAGTAGGCAACGTCGTGTAGATTGGTCCTAGATAAAGATTAGGTCTCGACATTTAGCTTAGTGTCGGAAAATAATGTAAGCAACGATGTAAGGTTTTCTCCGCCGAGAAGGGAGCTTGTGGATATAGTGGAAGTCTCGAGTAGGTGTACTCGAGGAGTGGAGTAGAAATGAGGACAGAGCCTCGTTGTCGAACCACTATAAATCTTGGTGTCTTCCGATTAGGTTGTCTCCTTCCTTACTCTTTACTTATTTCATTATCATTATACTTGCTTATTATCTTTGCTAGTGAATTTCAATTGAACCTAATCATTATGCAACTTAGCCTCAAGTAAAAGATAGTTTTGATACAAACCAAATTGAAAGTAATTTTAATTTGGTCACCAATCGAAGAGAAACTATTCAACCCCCCCTTCTAGTTTCTACAATTGGTATCAGAGCGATGGCCACTCAAGATCTTTGAAGTATATTGTACTTTGAAACTTGGATCGATCCATTGTCTCCTCAAATTAGAAGGTCTAGTTGTACTAAAGTTTCTCTTTGGTCAAAACTATGTTTTCTTTGAAAATAGGTCTTTTAATTGATAATATTGCATCCCATTTAAGATTAGTAGCCTTTATGTATTTTAGATATACTCTTGAAATGTATCTACTATTTTGAATCTTGCTTTGTGTAGGTACTCATGAAGATCAATCACTTAATTGGTTGTGGATTGAGTTACTTGCACTTGTAGAAGAATCATCTTCATTGATCTTTAACATATTTGAATGATGATACCAAGATGATTGGGAATGATACTAGTCCTTGAAGACTTAGTACTCATCATAGTCATTGATTGGGCATAGCACTTATTCCTTCATGGATTGCTCTTTGTGGCCAAGGTACGTTTTCGTTCTTCTACACGCCCTTTGATCATTATTTTGATCATTACTTGACTATGTGCTTGTTCTTGGCATCCTTGCCTTGACATTTATTTGTGGTTTGTGTTTCTTTTCTCTTATCCTCTCAAACCTTCATTGCTTGGATACTTGACTCACTATAGTGATGTAGAGTGAGTTAGTAGAAGCTTAAAGTATCAAGCATGATTTCCATGGTTTGCACCCATATGGTTAGTAGGCCCTTTGTGGGAGAGAAAGTGAATTAATAACTTGCTCATATTTTGGTTTAGACTAAGACTATTATTGAAAGTGATCTTAGTCCATACTTGAATAATTGCTTTGTGCTTATGCATTACCAAAGCTGTTTAACGTCTCGCCGGAAAGGCACGTATTAAACCATTATATATGACACAAGCTCTTCGTTACAACTATTTGAAGATTGTCATTAATCCCTTGAGCATTGGTCCTAGTCTTGATTCACTTCCCTTGACTTCTCTCCACTTAGTCGTTTTGCTACGAGTAGTCGTTTGTCCGTTTCGGTTCTTTTCGATCTTGATTTAACTCGTAATCCTTCGTTAAGGCATATTGCTTAGTGTTATGATGATCCAATGATATTCTAAAAGGCTCATGATTTAATCTTAAGTATTTTAGAAAAACTGGATTTTCAAAATTTGGCGTTTTTCATAGATAAAAACCTGCCTCTGTAGGCGGTTCCTTATCTACGCGGCTCAAACTCGCGGTTCCTTATCGATAAGGTACCACGGGCAGTAACATTTGTCAGAGCGTGATAGGTGTGTAAACACCCATCCTTTTTACCACTTAACTACAATAATAACCGGACCAAAACGTGTAATTTATGTCTTTTATGTCAGAATTATGCGTGGTTTGTGTTTTTGTTGTGATTTAGGACGAAATTGTGAAAAGTGGAGAAAACACGGCATTTACGGGCTTTTATTGAAGAAAAAGATGAAAGATGAAGTCGAAAAGTCAAGAGTGGAAAAAGAACGAAAGTCCAAGACCAATTCTGAAGATTTATCGAAGAAAAAGTCAAAAGACGGAAGTTTATCAAAAACCGAAAAACTCAAGTTTAATTTATTGAAGAATTAAAAGACGAGTTCAAAGAAATCCCGAGCCAAAAGTCATTAAAGTCCAAGATTAAAGAAGATTTAAAGGCTTAAGGACTAATGGTGCAATTAACAAAGAAATTAAGAAGGAAGGTCCTAATGATGCAATTAAGAGAAAATGAAGGAGGGGAGGAAGCTTCCTAATCCTCCCCTATATATAGATCATTAAGTTAATCTTTTCGTTTTTGTTGGCTAAGGTGACAATTAGTCTTCCATCTTTATTTTTCTTGCACTTTAATTACTTGTCCATTTAAATACTTGTCTTGCACTTTAATTTTCTAGTAAGTTAATTTTATCTTTATTGCATCTTTACTTTACTTGTTTGATCTCTCATTCTACCTTTCTTTCTTGCTTGATCTTTATGTTTACATGCTTATCGTCTCGCTTATTTGATTAAAGATTACATTTTTATGCTTTTGATTGTTTTAGATCACTGATTTTAATAGCTTATTGTGTTTATCTTTGAGTTTATAAAGTTTTTATAAAAGTTATTTTTATATAAAAGTTGTTTTTCGTAAAGCTTATTCATTTCGTGTTTTAAAAGTCTTTAAATTTCAGTTTATTAGCTTATTTTTATACGGTTTGCTTTAGGATTTTCGTCTTGTGCTTATTAGAATTATAGCTTATTTGTTTAGCTTAATTTGTGCTTTTTCCTCCGTATTCCGATCTGGTAAATCGGAAAAGGGTTTCGCATTCCGACCATAGCTCTTTGGCTTGGTCGGAAAAGGGTTACAATATTCCGATTGGGTGGCTTGGTATTCCGATCAGAAGCATTGGTGACATTCCGATCAAGGTAAGGTGACAGCTTTCCGATTTGAGTTCCAATAATATTCCGACGAGGAGGATTCCGATAACCCCCATTTTCCGACTGAGTATTCCGATCAAGGTGAGTATCATATTCCGATCTGGGATTTGTTTGGGTATTCCGATCTGAAGAAGTGACAGCTATTCCAATCTGAGGTTCCGATCAATATTCCGACAGGGGTTGATATTCCGATTGGGTCTGATCGGAATATATTCCGATTGGAGTGGTTTTTATTTTTTTGTCTTGTTTAATTTTTACATTCTAATTTTAATACTTTGTCATATTTAAATTCTCGTCACGCTTTAACTTTAAGTCATTTAATTAATTTACTTTCTGTCACGTTTTTTAATTTGCACCCATTACTTTTTATTAGTTTTAGATTTTACTTTAACGTCGCTTATATTTACGTCTTTGCATTTTTAATTATACTACAACGACAACTATTTGTTTTCACCAAAGAACGGCTGAGTCACATAGTTAACCAGGATCAATTCGATTAGACCACTACTAGAACGATAATTTTCATAGGGGTGTCAAAAGCCTTGTATTAAATGGCGCCGCTGCCGGCTCTTTTCGTAAAGATTAACGGTTTTCTGTGAGAGACGCGTTGCTTTTTAGGATCCGTTCACTTGTGAGCGTTATTTTTCTTGCATAAAAAAATTCAAAAACCATAAAAATTAAAAATTGATAAAAATCCATAAAAATAAAAAATTTCAAAAATCCAAAAAGATTCTATCTTTATCGTTTATATATATTGTCTTTGTGCTTGGTTTCTTTCTCTTTTGCATTTTCAGGTGTATGCGTACTAGATCTTCTAATTATCAAGAGCCCGAGACTCAAGAAGATTTAAGTATGTCAGGTGTTAACAACAACAATAATCCACCGCACCTCAACAATAACAACAATGTTCTTCCACAGCCCGATCTTCGGACAATGGAGGAGCTTTGTCAACCTACCATGTTTGGACGAGGAGGACCGATTGCGCTGATGCAAATCAACGCTCCTGAGTTTTCGTTGAAGCACCACATGATTCAGCAAGTGCAAACTAATCCATTCGCCAGAATGCCTGATGATGATGCCAACAAACACCTCGACAAGTTCATTACAATCACCCAAAGCATGAAGTTGCCTGATGCCACAATGGATGTTCTTCGCCTACAACTCTTTCCACATACTTTATCACATCATGCCGAGAAATGGTTTGATCGTCTCCCGAAGAATTCTATTCACACTTGGGATGACATGACTCAACGCTTTTTGTCGCGCTACTTTCCACCATCCATGGTCACGAGCCTTCGCAATCAAATCAGCGGTTTCATGCAAGATCCTGATGAATCTCTTTTTGATGCTTGGGAGAGATATAATGTCTTGATTGATCGTTGTCCAAACCACAACATGCTCCCTGTGACCTTAATTGATACTTTCTACAACGGTTTGACTTTTCGTGATCGTGATACGATTAATGCAGCCGCCGGTGGCACATTCATGAAAAGGAGACCCGAGGAGTGTAGAGAGCTTATTGAGAACATGACTACTCACCACAAAAACTGGGATTCCTCTGTTTCTTCAAGGAACAACCCGAGAGTCAATGTTTCTTCCACTTCAGCAAACCCTGATATGACCGAACTCACCCGCATGATGACTGAAATGAGCAAAAGTATCACGCTTCTCGCTTCAAACCAACAACAATAGCAAGTTAAAGCGGTTGCCAATCCTTGTGAAACATGCGGCGGTCCTCACTCATACACCGATTGTCCTTCGACTCAAGGAAATCCGGAAAATGTGTATGCAGCTTATGGTAATTATTCACCGGAAAATTACCAAGCTCAACAACAAGGGGATAGAAATTTGCTGAGTTACCGATCAAACAACTACCTTTCACCCGGTGTTTCTCCTCAAAACCAAAACCCCGCCAACAACTACAATAGAAGCAACCAAATCCCACCAAGTGCTTCTAATCCCTATCAACCACCCGCCCAACAAAACCCACCCATTAATCCGGATGTTGAAGCCATAATGAGAAACCACGGTGAGCAAATCAAGAATCTGCAGAGCCAAATTATCAATCTTAAAGGAGATATTACCAAGCAAGGGAATGAGATTAGATCCGAACTTCGAGATACTATTCAATCCTCCTTCAGCAATCAAACCAATGATTTGAAGAATATGCTTGCTAGTTTCTTGCCCGCAGCTCAACCTTCTACTTCGAGTTCTCTACCTTCAAACACCGTCACCAATCCGCGAGCAAATGTGAGTGCTATTACTACTCGGAGTGGAATTACCATTGTCGATCCACCCATCCCGCCCCCATCATCTACATCTCCCCCACCACCATTTATTCCTACTCCTCCTACACCTAGTATTAGTGCACCATTACCGTCTCCGCCTCGTCATGACGATATACCTAGGAAGGACCCTTCAACATCTCCACCTTTACCTACTACACCTTCACCTTCACCACCCAAACCCAATATCCCTTATCCTTCTCGTTTAGGCAAGACCAAAATGCTAACCAAAGAAAACTCTGAAGTGTTACGCTATGTGAAGATGATCTCTCAAATGAACTTCAACATTAGCTTTCTTGAAGCACTTGTCCATATGCCGAAATTTGTCAAAGCATTTAAGGAATTGATTAACAAGAAGGAGAAGCTGATTGAACTCGCCAACACACGCTTAAATGAAAACTGCTCTGCAGTTATTCTTAAAGAACTTCCGGAAAAGCTTGGAGATCCCGGTCGTTTTGTGTTGCCTTGCGTTTTCAACAAAACTGAAGAATTTACTGCCCTTGCTGATCTCGGGGCCATTATTAATTTGATGCCATTGAGTGTTTGGAAAACACTATCATTGCCCGACCTCACTCCAACAAAGATGACTCTTGAACTTGCAAATCGCACTCTCGCTTACCCCGTTGGTATAGCCGAAGACGTGTTTATTAAAGTTGGCACATTTACTTTCCCGGTCGATTTTGTCGTTGTTGATTATGAAATGGACCCTCGTATTCCTTTAATACTTGGTCGGCCATTCTTGAGAACCGGACGAGCTTTAGTTGATGTTGCCGAATGTGAGTTAATCTTAAGAGTCGGGGATGATGCACAAGTGTTTAAAATGGGAAAGCTTACAAGTAAATCCTTTGGAGGCAGAGAATCAGTGAATATGATTAATGTGCATGATGACTTTGTCGTCTACAACAATCTGCTATTTGATTCTTGCATCGATAATCCACTTTTTCATGATGATATGGATGATTCTCGCTCCAATGTGGACGCTTCTCCCATTTATGATTCTCCACCGGTCTTTGATGCTTATGATGATGAGTCTAGCTCAGATTCGGATGATTATGATGACCTTACTTCCGAGTATCCCGACCTACCCACATATGATGATTTTGATGAGGCTGATACTCTTTCGAGCGATTCTTCACATGATGAAGATCCTCCGCCATCACTCGATCCTACTTTGGACGATTACTCATTTGAGGAAGACTTCTCTGAATTTCTTAATACTTACTTCCCTCATGAGAGTGATGCTCCTCCTTATGATTTTGAAGATTATCGTCTTGATCCTACTTTGGATTTGAAGCACATTCTTTCAAAGGAGAAGAAACCGGTCGACACCAATATCCGCAGCACGTATGATTTAACACCTCTTTGTCCCCCTTCTGAGGACGAGGTTGTGCTTCTTCGCGGATCTTCTTCCCATTCTGCTGAGCCTGAGTGCTATTTTCCCCTAAAGGAAAAGGTGTTCGACCCCGGTATTGAAATCTTTAAGCCATCTCAGTATCCACCTGATGAAATAAAAGGAATTATCTTTGGAACTTATGGAAATCTGCTTGCACCACTTCACCCTTGCTTCCACCGTGCTCCATCGCTGCTTAAGGGAACCTTGCCTACTCTTCTTTGGCTTGCCTTGTTCGCCTTAAGCTTGTGCTATATGATGGACGAAAACTATGTCTTTGATCCCGGTGGATATGTTTCATGTTTTTTCCTATGATGATCAAGGTCGAGTCAGGCTCACGACTCGGTAATAAAAAATCAAGCGCTTCTTGGGAGGCAACCCATGCATCTATCTTTTAGCTTTCTTTATCATAAGTGTAGGGGAGACCCGTTGGTTTGCTTTCCTCTCCTCTCTTCTTCTATTCAGGGATTTGAGCGCTCAATGATCCACTCTTGATGATTCTTGACGAGCCGTGATTCCGTGTCCACTTCTTCCCGATTCTATCCTAAACTCTTTTCGATTCACTATTTTATATTTTCTCAATATTAAAACAGGAATCTCTTTAGTTGTCTTTTCCTTAGCGAGATTTAAACAAAGTGCTCAATGTCCTAAGTGTAGGGGAGTTTACTCCCACATGCTTAAACATTGAGGACAATGTTTATGTTAAGTGTAGAGGGGACTTCTATCAAAGTTAAGTGGCTCTTTTCCTTGTATTTGTCCTCATTTTAACCGGAAAATCAAATTTTCGACATTTTTCAAAATTTTTGATCTATTTTGGCCTATTAGTTTTTCCCTTTGTATAGTTATTTTCTTTCCTTATTAGAATAAATTTTTAATAAAGTGGTTTTAATTTTCAAACGTTGTGAATCTTTTGACTCAACCCGAGTTTACTTATCTAAGTTTACTCTAGCTAGTATCCTTAACGTGTTTAAGTCAAGTTTTGCTAGGCTTTTATATAGGGAGCTATAAAACGCGAAAGTCTTAACTCTCACGGGTTAAGAACAAGAACTTTTCGCAAGTTCCTATAATTGATCCTAGAGAGTCGTTTATCAAGGGAACTTTAAAATGCGATTTCTAAACTTGAAAAAGTCTAAGAATTTGCAAGATCCTATAGGCGACTCGAAAACCCAAAACTTTGATTTAATAGGCTAAGCATCCACGAGTCTCATTACTTGAGATTTTAAACTGTGGAGAACGAGAGATGATAGAGTCAATTATAAGTTTAGTATTCTTTCGTGAATTTATGTGAGTTAATTATGAGCCTATTCTCCCATCGCCTGCTAATAAATTTATCTGCAATAAATAAGGTTGTACGATTTGAAAAGTTACTTAGCTTCTAGCCCAAGATCGTTTAAAAGTTGCTCGGTATGGATTAGAGTTCGTAGCCAAGGCATAACTTATTGAAGCGGGATGCGAAGATTGGCGAGTCCAAAAAGGTCCTAACAAGGCATGAGGGCTATATTTTGTTGCTAAAGATCCAAAGTGATGTGAAGAATCATTTATCGAAAATCAATATGAAGGATCGAGACACACGACGAAAAGCAAAAACTCCTCAAAAGTCATGGAGAAGTGTATCCGAAAAGACCCTAGCAAGGTATGAGGATAAATAGATCCAAGTCATAAAAGGAGGCGGATCGTTGTATATCAAAGTCCAAAATAAAGATTGGAGAAAAATGAAGAAGTCGTGGTCCAAGTATGAATCTCTCAAAACTTCAAGTGAAGAAATTCCTAAATGAAGAGAAGACCATTATTTCATGAACGTCTCTGAAGGTTTGAAGTATGAAGTCGCTGCCAAATATCGGTCCGAGAAAGGTCTCAAATCGCGAAGCGAGTTATGCCAAGATATGAACTTTATGAGGTCCCGAGAAGCAGTTTTAAAAGATTTTGTCCTTTAGCTAACTATTGATTAAATCGTTCACTTTATTTTCGGACTAAATAACTATCGAAATAAGTCAACAATGCATCTTCGCGATCATTCAAGACAACAATAAAATATAAGAGATACACCTAGGAATAAGGGAGTCTAAGTGAGTAATTGGCCCACATGAGTTCGTGTTAGTTTGCTAACTTATAATAACAATGATCTCGTTTTTAAGCTTGGTTTGGAGAAAGTGAAAACTTGAGGATGATGATCATTCACAACATTTCCAAAACCCAAGGTATGTTTTTGATTTCTTTATTTTGAATGTTTATAATTTTCTATCTCTTTAATAAAGGCCAACGTGGATTGATTATGATGAAAAATGTAAAAGTGCTTTGTAACTAATGCATTGCATGAGGACATTGCAATGGTCAAGTGTAGGGGATTTGATAGGTGTGTAAACACCCATCCTTTTTACCACTTAACTACAATAATAACCGGACCAAAACGTGTAATTTATGTCTTTTATGTCGGAATTATGCGTGGTTTGTGTTTTTGTTGTGATTTAGGAAGAAATTGTGAAAAGTGGAGAAAACTAGGCATTTACGGGATTTTATTGAAGAAAAAGATGAAAGATGAAGTCGAAAAGTCAAGAGTGGAAAAAGAACGGAAGTCCAAGACCAATTCTGAAGATTTATCGAAGAAAAAGTCAAAAGACGGAAGTTTATCAAAAACCGAAAAACTCAAGTTTAATTTATTGAAGAATTAAAAGACGAGTTCAAAGAAATCCCGAGCCAAAAGTCATTAAAGTCCAAGATTAAAGAAGATTTAAAGGCTTAAGGACTAATGGTGCAATTACCAAAGAAATTAAGAAGGAATGACTTAATGATGCAATTAAGAGAAAATGAAGGAGGGAAGGAAGCTTCCTAATCCTCCCCTATATATAGATCATTAAGTTAATCTTTTCGTTTTTGTTGGCTAAGGTGACAATTAGTCTTCCATCTTTATTTTTCTTGCACTTTAATTACTTGTCCATTTAAATACTTGTCTTGCACTTTAATTTTCTAGTAAGTTAATTTTATCTTTATTGCACCTTTACTTTACTTGTTTGATCTCTCATTCTACCTTTCTTTCTTGCTTGATCTTTATGTTTACATGCTTATCGTCTCGCTTATTTGATTAAAGATTACATTTTTATTCTTTTGATTGTTTTAGATCATTGATTTTAATAGCTTATTGTGTTTATCTTTGAGTTTATAAAGTTTTTATAAAAATTATTTTTATATAAAAGTTGTTTTTCGTAAAGCTTATTCATTTCGTGTTTTAAAAGTCTTTAAATTTCAGTTTATTAGCTTATTTTTATACGGTTTGCTTTAGGATTTTCGTCTTGTGCTTATTAGAATTATAGCTTATTTGTTTAGCTTAATTTGTGCTTTTTCCTCCGTATTCCGATCTGGTAAATCGGAAAAGGGTTTCGCATTCTGACCATAGCTCTTTGGCTTGGTCGGAAAAGGGTTACAATATTCCGATTGGGTGGCTTGGTATTCCGATCAGAAGCATTGGTGACATTCCGATCAAGGTAAGGTGACAGCTTTCCGATTTGAGTTCCAATAATATTCCGACGAGGAGGATTCCGATAACCCCCATTTTCCGACTGAGTATTCCGATCAAGGTGAGTATCATATTCCGATCTGGGATTTGTTTGGGTATTCCGATCTGAAGAAGTGACAGCTATTCCGATCTGAGGTTCCGATCAATATTTCGACAGGTAGGGGTTGATATTCCGATTGGGTCTAATCGGAATATATTCCGATTGGAGTGGTTTTTATTTTTTTGTCTTGTTTAATTTTTACATTCTAATTTTACTACTTTGTCATATTTAAATTCTCGTCACGCTTTAACTTTAAGTCATTTGATTAATTTACTTTCTGTCACGTTTTTAAATTTGCACCCATTACTTTTTATTAGTTTTAGATTTTACTTTAACGTCGCTTATATTTACGTCTTTGCATTTTTAATTATACTACAACGACAACTATTTGTTTTCACCAAAGAACGACTGAGTCACATAGTTAACCAGGATCAATTCGATTAGACCATTACTAGAACGATAATTTTCATAGGGGTGTCAAAAGCCTTGTATTAGAGCGCCAGTTTGAGTTTTTTTTATTCTTTTTCAAACCAAACTCTCTCTCTCCCAAAAACACACAGCCGACGGGTTTACTTTTTCCACCATTGTTGAAGCTTCCAAAACCTTCAATCACTCAAATTAATTGATTCCTAGTTGTGGATTTCACTCATCCTTCATCTAACATCAATTAATTGTAAGTATTTTCTTTCAATTTCATCTATTTTGTTCTATGGTTCATCCTTTCATAATTGGGGATTTTTAAAATTGAAATTGAATTAAAACCTTAATAGGAATGTGGGTTGACATGGTTATTTTACTATGATTCCTTAGGTTGATATTCATTAAGATTTCACTAAAACCCACTTGTAGAACAAATCCGAATTCAGGCTAAATGATTTTGGTTGAATGATGGATTTGAGATGAACCCATGAACAAGTAGGTAATGACATTGTTAATGCTTACCTAAAAAAAACCTTGTTTTGAAAAACCAATGTTCTAATCCATTGTTGATCTAACATAGATCATGTGTTCTTGGTTAATGATGGAATAGACACATTGTGAACATGAGAATGATATGGATTCAATCCTATGTTTGTCAAGAAATTGATATAACACATTCTTATATTTTTTGATCTTTATTTTTTATTTTTCATATGAGTGATTGGAGAAATATTGTCCTGTGTTTATTTAGGTACTAGTCATGCCTTCACAATACCAAAAGGATCATCAACTCACCAAACAATATATGCCTAACCTATCCGACTTTTGTCACTCAACTCACCTTGCCCATACTTTTTCCTCTCTTCAATCTCGTTGCTTTCATGAGGGTAGAGTTGTCCAAAAAGATATCAAGGATTATGTCTACATCAAGTCCATGTTTGAAAACATTGGATTTGGTTGTTTGCTGAACATTAAGGAAGACATCTATCCTCGATTCCTATTGGAGTTCTTTAGCACATACTCCGTCATTGAAAACAATGATGGAATATTTGTTAGGTTCATCTTGAAAGATCAACTCATTCAATACTCTCTCGAAGTGTTTGGTCAAATTCTTGATGTCCCATTTGTAGGCACTTGTCGCTTCACGGATAAATGGAAGCTTAGTGCTCTCCTTGAATCCTACAATTGTCCTCCAAAGGATCATGAGGAAATTGATCTTGACTTCATTGTCGACATCGTCTCCAAAAAGCGTAATCGACCTGTTAAGAGA
Source organism: Glebionis coronaria (assembly GCA_025667525.1). Classification (NCBI taxonomy): domain Eukaryota; kingdom Viridiplantae; phylum Streptophyta; class Magnoliopsida; order Asterales; family Asteraceae; genus Glebionis; species Glebionis coronaria. The sequence goes on along the minus strand of JANFOE010000656.1, from coordinate 26,625 downwards.
AGCCTTCATACTAAGGTACGTTCGGTGAAACGTCATGAGGTTCTCTTGAGCGACCTTAATGATAATATGGTTCAATGGACCAATATTCTTATGGAAAATGTGTTTTGTCTTGGTGGAAACCGGGATCATGTTCCGGCGTGTTTGGTGCATATGTTATATTGCATCTTTACCAACACCAAGTACAATTTGGCATATTGTATCGCTCACCGGATCAATTATGCTATTCACAACCCCAAAAAAAACCTCCCTTACGCAATGCTTCTCACTCGTCTTTTTAAAAGGGTTGGCCGTGACTTTCCAAATCTTGATCTTTCTCAGTTTCAACCTGTCAAACGGGTCATGCTACCTATTCAAGAGGTATATAAGAGAAAGACAAGATCTGATCGTAAATTCGACCAACTAGAGTTAAATGATGAGGACATGGACATGCCAACAAGTGATGGTGATGGCATTGGCACAAGTGCTCCCATTGACTCTTCGAGTTCTTCTCACCACTCCACAAACTCATTCGTGGATGGTTTAGATGACATTGCTTCCCCTCCCCACCATTCCTCTAGTGAAGTTCCTAGTAATCTCAATTTAGAGGAACTTTACCGTCAAAATCTTCGAACCCGAGGTGATTTGCATGAACACCGGATTGAGTCAAGAAAGGGAATCAAGTATCTAGGAAAAATGATCAAGAATTTAGGCAAGAAAAAGAGGTGAAGACTTTGAGTTGTGTCAAAGTTTGGTTATCATTTGCAGCTTAAACATTTGCTTATTAACACTTTGGTTTAGTTGTTTATTTACTTATGTTGCATGTTTGGATTATTACCTATTTTGATCCTAAATGTTGCTCTTGCAATGATGTTTGTGATTTACATAGCTTTGTGCATGCCTTATGATAGTTAGCTTATTAGATTATGATCTGTAGTTAACTTTGGCTTGTGAAACTTTTGGGAAAAATCTGGGTTTATCAAAATCTGGGATGAGAAATTTTTGTAAACCCACTGGTCGCGGTTCCATATCGACCCGCGGTTCCTTATCGATAAGGTACCGCCGGTCCTAGATAAGGAACCACCGGTCACTGTGCACGACAGCATCTTTGCTTTACACTGTTTTCTTAAATTTGTGTAAATCTTGCATGATTTTCAGTAATAAACTGCACATTTCCTAAACTAGGTTACCTAAATTCATTATTCACCTAAAATGATTTTAACCCATTACTAGTTTGGATCATCCCCTCACCCATTTAAACCCACCTTGTTTGCCATGTTCTTCACACATCAAACATACTTCCCTAAACCTTAAACCTCCTTAATCAACCATGGTGTGTACCAAAACCTCAAACACTTCCAAAACCTCCACCCCAACGAAAACACTCAAAATAAGGGTTAAGGTAGCTAAGCCTAACTTCTCACCTTTCCACACACCTAAGAATGAGATGGCTCCTATTCTCATTTCTTCATCACCTTCCCCACCTCTTGCACCATGCAAGACATCATCCACCCATGGTACTAACCACTCCATTGGTTCTACCTCCTCTTCATTCAACTCAAGAATGAATGAGCTCTCATCACCCTTCACTCCAAGTGCACCCTTGGAAGTGACCACACAACCCCAACCAATCCAAAGCATTCCTTTTGTGAATGAATTTGATGACATTTTGGTGACTTCACCATTTACCCCTCACAACTCACCCATTTCACCAACCTTGGAGAATTTACCTCCACACTCACCCATTTCCCCTTTAGGGAACATGCCTCCACTTTCACCCACATCACCCTTGGAGAACTTGCCTCCTCCACCTCCACCCAACTCAAACATCCCAATTTTGGGTGTTCCACTTTCCCTCCTTTTGGGTGATCCATACTATGGGTTTCAACAAACTCATGGTCCTAGTTGTCCATGTTTTCTCTACAACCACTACATCATCCATAACCTAAGGATGGATATGTATGGACTACATAGGAGGTTGCAAGAGTTCTTGCTTGCCTTGTTCTCCATGCCTCCTCCTAGGAGATGAATGATGGAGTTTTCTTAATACGAGTTTTCAACAAAACCAAGCCAAAGAAAACTACTTATCTGGATTTAATATTAAGCTAGCTATGTATTAGTTAGTTTTTATTTGTCTTTGTACTTGCCTCATTAATGAATGTTTCATGTTGTTGACTTATGGATTTAGCTTTATGTGTTTCTATCCTTTTGTGCACACTAATCAACTTTAATTTGAAATTAAAATTGAACCTAAATCTATCACAACCCCTAAACTTGACTAAAATTGGTTCAAAATGACATCTAAATTATTTTGTCACCCTTTGTCAAGACATTCTTTGTGAATGTGTTGCTTTATGCAACCCTAGCATATTTTGGTGCTAATAGTGGTAAAATTTCAAGATTTGCAATTTTTTGAAAAAGTCTTAGTTTTTCCCAAAACCCAGGAAAAACTTGGTTTCAAGTCCACTGGACGCGGTTCCTTAAAGTCCCGCGGTTCCTTAGCGATATGGAACCGCCGGTCACTATAAGGTACCGCGGACAGTAAGTGACTTTTGACGAATTTTTGGTCAAAACTTTTAAAACCCTATTCCCTGTCAAGATTCCTTGTTTACTCAAATTGACTAAACATTCCTTGACACTACACATTTGTATTCAAATTCTTACCTTGATTACATTTTACTTATACCCCAACCTTGAGATTTCATTCTCACACCTTCCCAACCTTGAGAATTCATTCTCACACAACCTTGAGATTTCATTCTCACACCTTCCCAAACCTTGAGAATTTATTCTCACATAACCTTGAGATATCATTCTCACACTCTCACAATGCCTAACTCTTACATTCCTAACCTTGACATTTCTTTGTCACAACCCCACTCACCCAAAGCTTCCTCATCCAAGCTTTCAAAGAAACCGAAAATCTCGGTTCGACCTATTTGGGTTAAGAAGAATGAACCATCTTCGTCCAAATCTCCCAAAAACCCTACCTTCTCTCCAATCAAGTATTGGAATGAGACTTATACCATAAACCTCATCACCGGAGCAAAAGAAAATGTTCCACCACCACCACAATCCTTCAATACCCCTAAACTCAATGACCTTTCAACCTTCCCAAACCTCACAAGGCATTGTGAAAACATTCCCAAACCCATTACCCCACCACCACCAAACCCTAAGTTTGATGCCATACCCCCATCAAACGATTTTGTGTTGCATCATGGATCCTCGTGTGATTGTTGCCAATTTCAACAAATTGAACTTGCTCATGTGTATGAGAAGTTAAATTTTCTTGAATTCCTCCTCACTCGACCTCCTATTCAAGTTTTCGTTCCGGTGGACAAAACTTCGAATGATGCATCGTCGCCTTTTTATTTTTTTTTATTTTTAGCAATCTTGGAAAATATCACTATTAGACTAGCTTATGCTTAGTGGTTTATTTTCCATATGTATTGCTTTTAGATACTCATATTGTGTGTATGACTATCTTCTTTGTTGTATTTTTTATGTAACCTTTGTGTTATTTGTGTGCTATTTCATTAGTTCTATTTTGAGTTGATCTTGGTTAATTTTTTACAATTGCTTATGGGTGATTCCATCAATTCTAAAGCTTTAACCCATTGCCAAGCTTATCATCTTCATTAGATTGAAGTTTGATTTTGTCAATTACCTCTTTGGACATACTTAGCAAAATACTTGCTTCTAATTTGAGATTTCTTCTCTTTCTCCCTCTCAAGTTATTTAGTAGGTAGTGATTATATATACATTGGTGTTTCTTTCCTTTCTACTAACCTTTGTGTAGCATGTCACCTTAGCTCACAAACTTGGTGCCCCAAGCAAGGGGGAGCAACCACCAAGGGGGAGCTACTAGCAAATTTCGATGTTCTTCAAAGACTTGTGCTAACCTTTTTGCTACAACAAAGGGGGAGAAATGATAGTGATAAACTAGTTAATAATTCTATATTTTGTGTTTCTACGTAAATGAGTTTATCGTTTGTCGTAATCAAAAAGGGGGAGATTGTTAATGCAAGTGATGTCTAAAAACATTATTAGTGTTAACTAATCTTTCTTAGTTTTGATCACAACAAACCATATAACACATTAAGTGTAAAACACAAAATGAATTATTTAACTAACACTATCATCAAGGTAATAATCATATCACTAACCTTTCTTAATCATACTTAGTGATCATCAAAATGATTATCCTTAATACTCACTTTTGTTAATATGACAAAAGACTTTTTGATAAACTTTCTTTTTTAGAAAATGTTTTATTAAAATGGAAAATGAAAATTTGAAAATGGCATATTCCAAATGCTGTTAGAATATCCTTTGAAGGGTTCAAATACCTCAGATATTCCCACCCCACTAAATGACAAAAAACGGAGCGGAGTCTAGTGGCGGTACCTTAAGTACCTACGCGGTACCTTAGCGATATGGTACCGCGGGGTGAGATAAGGTACCGCGCACAGTAGCCGTTATAGATCCGTTATACTTTGTCTCCTTTAAATAGTGGGTCAAATCTCATTTTCCAGCAAGCCTCTTGGACGTTTTTCTCAGCACTCTTTCTATTTTCTATAGCATAATCATTAGTAAATGATCACTTAAATTGTTAAGGATGTTTACATATGATTATCCTCTTGATCCCCTCCTTTACCTTGTCCAATGAGAAGATCACTCACTCACTAGTGTTGTGATAAAGATGAATCTATGAGCTAGTCATATTCATCATGATACCCTTTTTGTTTTAGGTCAATCCAATGTATTTATGAATACTTGGACTAGTTGTGTTCATCCAAGTTATTTGTGGATACTTGGATTTTTTGTGTACATCCATTGCATATGTGTTTGCTTGGATTTGTGTTGTGTAAATCCAAGCCACATGTGTGTACTTGGATAAGTCTAGTTGAGTTGTAATAGATTTGATTAGGAGTTCTCACTAAACTATAAAGTGATGTGGTTGTGTCTTGTGAGTTCTCACTAAACTTAAAAGTGATTAGTAGTTGTGTTGTGTGAAGTTCTCACTTAGCTTCAAAGTGAAGAGTCGTGAAGATTGGTTCTAGCTTTCGATTAGAACTCAACATCTAGCCTTGTGTCGTAAAATGGTGAAGTAGGCAACGTCGTGAAGATTGGTTCTACCTTAAGATTAGAACCCGACATCTAGCCTTGTGTCGTTAAATTGTAAAGTAAGCAACGTCGTGTAGATTGGTCCTAGCTAAAGATTAGGTCTCGACATTTAGCTTAGTGTCGAAAAATAATGTAAGCAACGATGTAAGGTTTTCTCCGCCGAGAAGGGAGCTTGTGGATATAGTGGAAATCTCGAGTAGGTGTACTCGAGGAGTGGAGTAGAAACGAGGATAGAGCCTCGTTGTCGAACCACTATAAATCTTGGTGTCTTCCCATTAGGTTGTCTCCTTCCTTACTCTTTACTTATTTCATTATCATTATACTTGCTTATTATCTTTGCTAGTGCATTTCAATTGAACCTAATCATTATGCAACTTAGCCTCAAGTAAAAGATAGTTTTGATACAAACCAAATTGAAAGTAATTTTAATTCTGTCACCAATCGAAGAGAAACTATTCAACCCCCCCCCCTTCTAGTTTCTACAATCACAACCATAACACACACACACGCTCCTACTCTCTCAATACCTAATCAATCACCTTCCATCACTTCCAATCATCATCAATGGCTGCTCTGTTCTACAAACCCGATCACAATAAGGTGGCGTATTTTGGAGATGGTCCTAGACGTGACGAATTCACAGACATCCTCGAGTTTATTGAGGCTTCTAACCTTAGGTATGCTTTTACTGTTTGCCCGATTGTCTATGATAGTGTCATTCGCCAGTTTTGGGACACTGCCAAGCTTGTGGATGTTTTGGGTCGCCCACTTGAACTCCATGCTACCATTGATGGACGTTCTTATGTGGTTTCTGAAGCTTCTATTAGGAGTTCACTTCATCTTCAAGATGAAGGTGGTGTTGTTTCCATCTACAATGCTGAGGTTTTGGAGGGGATGGCTGATATTGGTTATAACCATGGGGGGAAGTTTAACTTCCAAAAGAATAGGTTTTCCCCTCAGTGGAAGCTTCTAGTGCACTTCTTGATTCACTGCTTAAGCCCCAAGTCTGGGAGTTGGGATGCATTTCTCATTCCTTTGGCTACTGGTTTGATCTGCATAGCAGAGGGTCGCGTGTTTAATTTTTCTCGCTACTTATTGATGGGATGGTTTGCAATCTAAGTAGTACTGGATCTAGGAAGAAATTTTTAATGTATCCTAGGTTTTTGCAGCAGATACTTGTGTGTATACCTCGTAATAGGGAAGAGTATGAGACCCCCAAGCTTAGTTCTAAAGTTTACTCCAATATGGCTATTGGGTTTAAGGGGGATTGGAGGCCCCTTACTGAAGCTATGCTGGGCCTTGCCCAAGGTCCTCCTAATGGTTTTCCTCCGGCTGCTGAAGCCGAGGAGGAACTTCCATTAGGAGATGATCCTATGGAGGAGGAGCATCCTGCTGGTGGTGCGCCTCATGTGGCGGTGGAAGAGTCAGCTGCGGAAGTGGTGGTTGAAAGGCCATCCACTTCCAAGGCTGCCACCTCTTCAATGCCACATCAGTCCCCATTTATGGATACTCCCTCTTCTAGTCCAGCACATCAAACTGCTGAGAAGCCCTCTAGTTCTCGTGCTCATAATGATGACCCCTTTATTGCTTCTGGTTACAATGAAGCTTTCCCTGATCCAAGTCCTCTTGGTGGGGAAGCGGAGGAAGCTGCTACATTGACTTCTTTGCTTGATCTCATGCAAAGGTACCATGAAAGGATTATTTCTTTGGAAGCAGATTTGAATCAGCATCGCAAGCTTACCAAGGAATTTTTTCTTCCAATGGCGGACCGGATTAAAGCTTTGGAGACACAGCAGAGAAGGAGGAAGAAGCATGTTGTTCAGTCTGATTCTGATGAGGATGTTGAGGATCTTGTGGAGGATGGTTTGTCTTTGCTAGCGAAGGCTGCATTTGCTGATAAGCCGTACGCTGATTTGCCTATTCCTCCTAGTCCATCAAGCATCCCTCCTACTGCTGCTAGCCCTAGACCAAAGGAGGATATTGCTGGTTCCTCTGCTGGTACTACTGCTGGTCCTACTGCTGGATCGTCTCATGATCCTAAGGGAAAATCCCCTATGACTGATGCGCCCCCACCCCCTCGGAAGCGTAATCGCAGACAACTTGAGGAAGACAGGTTGGGGAGGAGGCTGCACAGCGAATGCAGGCGGAGATTGATCAGGCTGCTAGGGCTGAAGAAGAAGCTCTTCAGAAGCAAAGGCGTGAACAGTTGCAGCATGATGCTATGCATTGGGATGATAATGATTGGATGCGGGTGCTTACTATTCTTACATCTGATTATTCGCAATTTACTGATCTCTTGGGTGCTGATGTGAATGAGCAGAACTGTATCCCCCGTGCAATGGAATTGATGCGCAAACAACAATTGTCTCTGGCTGCTCAACTGTGTGAAAAGCGTCGAAACCGACCTTTGACAAGAACCGAGGAGAGAAAGTTAATGCAGAGGTATGTCAAATATCAGTCGGGTGCTCACTTTATTGTTGGTTGGACATGGGATCGGATTAGGGCATTGTCTTTTGATGAACTGAAGGATCTATATCAAAGGATGATAAAGCGTCAGAACACACCGGTTCTGGAGCACTTCATCTATCGTCCTCCTCCACGAGTGGTTCCAAATTCTCAACCTGCTGTTGCTCCTAGTTCTTCATCTGGTGTTCCTCTTGGTTCTACTGGTATCCCATCTGTTGTTAATGTTTCTACTGCTGGTACCACACCCACACCTTCGGTTGCTCATCCTGTTTCATCTTCGGGTCCTACTACCACCACCTATGCTACCACTACCACCACTGCTACTCCTGTTATGGCACAAACAACCACACCAGTGACTGACCCTCAACCTACCCATTCTCTTGGTGCAGCCACCGTTGATCCTTTGGTTGGTCAAGGTGTTGATTCTACTCCTGCTGATCCTATTCCTGCTGCGAAGGTAAAGGTTGAAACCTCGTCTGGTGTTCCAACTCCTCGTCGTTCCATTCGCAAGAAGATGGCTAGACGTGGTAAGTCTGTTCCTTATGAGAAGCGTGCTCCTGAGAACCTTATTGATGCAGCTTCCGATAGTGACACAGAATTGCCAATGAGTACGGGTTTTATTACTGCTTGGACGGTTAAGCCATCCACAAGTATTCCTGGTACTTTCACCCATAGGATTTCCATCAGTGATGGCTATGTTCGTTATGCTTCGAGTTTGCAAGGTGTTTTGACTTGGGTGGATCGTAGGGATCTTATGTCGTTGTATGGGTTTGTGGATGCTGGTATGCCTACACATCCTAGTGAGGTGGCCAACTGGCCTGGTCTGACAATGTGGGCTGACTTGAAGATGATGCTTGACTCTCCTCCACATGCTCCACATTCTGGGGTCTGGAAGGACCAGCCACGCTGGGTAATCAAGAGATGGAAGCTGTATGTTGGTTGTGGAGTGCATATCTTGGAGTTGGAGTTTGGTGCCATGGTATTCATGCTTACGGATATGGACTATCCGTTAACTATTGCTACTATGGAGGCCATGCTCGCATGTCATTTGCAGATCTCCAATGCCCCTTCGGAGAATGAGACTTCCATGGCTACTACTCTGGTGGAAGGGATACAAGCTCGGTTGCAAGCTGACAAGGTGTCAGCGTCTGGTATGTGATGGGTATGTTTTTTATGTTTTTGTGTTTATACTGACATTCTTTTCACCAATATGTATAGTGATTGGTGACTTATATTGTTATAGTTAAAAAAAAAACAAAGAGAAAAAAAAAATACTTTTTATATAATATCTGCTTATACTTTAACCAAATGATGGATTTTACACTTGTGCATAATATAATATCTGCTTATACTTTTCCAAACATTGGGTTTCATTTGACTGTTTCACACTTGTGCTGGTTTGGAGTTTCATCTGGTGTTGGACCTGGTCCACACAACAAATGGTGCTCAACTCACCATGTCTCACAGACAAGAAAGAGTTGATTCACCATGAGGGTACGGCTCTGGTGTTAGTCAAATCCGTTGATGGTTGCCAGGTTACCCAAAATTGGATGGTTTTCACTTGCCATGGTCCTAGACTAAAAAGTGGCTAATCCAAGGGGGTACGGCTCTTGGTAAAGATTTTATCAAATCCGTTGATAGCTGTAATAGCTTGTTTAAAGCTATAGGGTTTTCAACTCACCGTTGCTTCATTGCTAAGAGTTGGCGAGTCCAGAAGGGTACGGCTTCTGGTAAAGACATATCAAATCCGTTGACGGCTGTGATGGTTTGCCTAAAATCATCAGGGTACCCCCACTCACCATTGATTCACGTTCTAAGAGTTGGGCTGGGTTCTGGTCTCCCAGGGTGATGCTTATTCCACCATAAACACTGGCTAGCCCAAGAGCGAGCAACTACTTGGTAAAGGCTTATAAAATTTGCTCATGTTGCTGTGAAGATTCAACACGATGCAAATTTGTTTCAAGCTTTCAAGAAGCTTCTAGGTGTTCATTGTTGCAGCGGTCTTTATGTTCTTTATGGTTCTGATGCTGCTGTTTCTTTTGCTATTCCAATCCTCAAGCTTTGTTGCACGATTTACCAGGAAACTTGAACTCAACAAGTCAAATTCAAGTTTAGGGGAGAATTTTTAGGACCATTGGAATAGTTATTTGTAATAGGTAGACTACGAGGTATGTAGTTCCTCCTGGTCCTAGTAGTAGTAGGAGCAAGCCGTGCTCCTGGTCTTATAGAAAGTCAAACTTTATTATTTAGATATTATTCTGTTAGGATATGCATGAGATATGTTAGGAAAGGATATGCATATCTGTTTTACACGTTTTGGTTAATGATGTATTAGGGTTTCCTTGTAGTATAAAAGGAACCTTAGGCAGAAGGGTTTTACACACCTTCATCATATATAATTCTAGTTCATATTAATATTAGAAATCCTTAGAAAAGGATCAAGTCGTTAAAGTTATTGTGTTCTTCTTGTTCATAGTATTTGTATTCTGCACTTATACTGTGTGATTTATATAGAGTCTCTCTGTGAATAGACTTGTGATTACAGAAGTCGTTCACCGTTCCTAACAGGCTGCAAGATCCACATCTAGTGGACCCAACACAACTTATTCTTGATGTGAGTATTAACTTAATTATAAGGGCTTATTTCCTAAATAAATAATATACTTTTTGATTAAATTTATAATTTAACTCATTTTATTTTAAATAATTTATTTAATTTTATAAATTTATTACATGTATTTGGTACTTGGTATATAATACGTATAAATATTTTTGTACTTTTTTTAATACGAGAGTGCCGTAATTACGTTAGCAATCACATCACGCAATGGTCTTTGCGACCTTAATCGCATTGGATTGCAAAACGTATTTCGAAACCGACTATATGATTATGTTATTTTTGGGTTTTTTTATCAAGTCTTATCAAGTCAAACTCAAACCTAAATTGTTAAAGCTTTGACAAGCTATCATCTAAGCTCAAGCCTTATAAAGCTTAAGCTCGACTTGACTCGATTACACCTCTACATAAAAGTCTAATCTAATCTTAAACGTTAAAAAGTAAATATGAATTGTTAAACAAATATATTTTTATTTACCAAATTGTAAAAAGTAACACGTCAAAATGGGTGTGTCCATATTATCACATTTTAAGGAAAATAAAAATTGTGAAATTATTTAGCTCATTGGGCCTTGGGCCAAGCCCATTAGTAGATTGCAGTTAATTTTACAATGTTGATTCCAATTCCAAAATCAGCGTTGATAAATTTCCAATGTTGGCAAGTCGATTATCAACATGTCAAGTTTCAATCACGTGCCTTTCGAACACGATAAAAAAACATGAATACAATGCATTTAGCGATTATTTTTTCTTTCAAATAAGAGTTGCAGATCAAGAAACCGTAAATCAAACTATATCCGATGGCATCAATGGACTAAAACAAGACGTCAAACTGTCTTTCTAATGATACAGATTGAGTAATGTTGCTGTATCTTCATTCCATGACCAATCTTATAAGAGACAAAATATAATATTAGGAAATATGGTTCCATAAAATTATTTAGAGTTAATTGTGTGCAGATTTATCAAATGGTAAGATGAATACATTAAGACAATAACCCAAACTATTTACATAGGATGTTTTCTACAAACCAGTAATTTATTCTGCCACTCCCACATATTTATAAAAGTACTCTTACTAATACTTAAGAACTCTCAGCAAATTTATGGAAGTCGGTACGAATATAATACCCGTAGGTGATAATATAATAAGCTAAAGGTGTTAAGTTCTTATCAAATGCACTAGGTAGCAGCTCATTAAATAGTTAACTATGGCCAAGACGCTCTCGTTTTGCTGCTTCTTCAACAAAGTTCAATATACCCTTCTTTAGCAAATGATGTAATCATAAAACTCGTTATTCATCGCTTATTCGATAATATTATAAAACTAATCGATAGTCAACCAAGTTGTGGGTTCAAGTTCAATAAGCTAGAAACAAAGTTGCCTCTCTAAAAAGAACTTTTTTACTTCAAGGAAATTACAAACTATTCGATTTATAAAACAAACACAAGAACAGATTTAATCAACCAACCTCCCCTTTTATTTTTCTATAACTGCGTTAGGCTATCACTTCAAATGTGATACCTAGCTTTGTGATCGTACACAGGGCCGTCCCGTGGATTTTGAGGGCCCTGTGCTGCAACCAAAAAGTAAGCTCTTAAAAATCTAGTATCGTAAACTACATAATTCGAAGAAAAAGAAAACTCGTTGTAATTTAGTTAAGACGTTAACAAAATCTTCTTTTATCTGCTTCAAACATGTAAAAAAAGGAATTTCATATATAAAATCTCAAATAAGACCAAATAACTGCCTAAAATATAAGTTATTTTAATTTTCGAAATTTGAATTTAATGAGTTGTGGATCCGAAATGTTCGGTTAACACCGGTAGTATATGTGTTTTTAATGCATAAGAAAGTTGACATAACAAAAAGTAACCAAAAACAATGGGCTGTTAACTTGGGCATAAGTGATCCATCTGTGTAAATGAAATTGTGAGGCCCCTCAAGAACATTGGGCCCTGTGCAGTTGCCCAGCCTGCACAGGCCCAAATCCGGCCCTGATCGTACATACAACTCAGAAATCAAAGAAATCAAATGTATACTTGATCTTACAGGCAAGATCAATATACAAGAACAAAATCAACAAGATCAATCAAGATCAACAATGACGGATCTTTCTATGTGAGAGATGAAACAAGATGAAAACCAAAACTAAATGACGGAACTAACAATGAAGGAGTATATAAACAAGCTTGACTAGGGTTGACTAAACTTTGGTCAACTTGCTACATTAAGCCCTTTAAGTTTGCATAACCTGTCAAAAGAAAACCAAACATTGTATAATAGAAAATATATAAGGAATATATTTACCTTACTTACCCTTGGACTTATATCAGTTGGCAAATTATGTTTTAATACCCCCTCTTAATTTGACTTCTGATAGAGATCAACAAGCTTCAAAAGTTCACAAAAAGAATTGTGATCTTTAATAGACAACCCTTTGGTAAACAAGTCTGCAACATTATCTTCAGATTTGATCTTAACAGTTTTGATCAAACCTGCAGATACCTTTTCCCTTAAGAAATATAAATCAATCTCAAAATGTTTAGTCCTTTCATGAAATACAGGATTGGCTGCAATTTGAATTGCAGAACTACTATCACAACTGATAGGCACAGGTAAATTCACTTTCACCTTAAGATCATTCATAATCTTAAGTATCCACATGATTTCACAAGCAACACTATTCATAGCTCAATATTCAGCTTCAGCTGAAGATTTGGCTAGAACAGATTGTTTCTTGCTTTTCCAGGATACAAGATTATCACCCAGATAAACAGTATATCCAGTAACAGATTTCCTAGTAATCTTGCACTTAGCCCAATCAGAATCAACAAAAGCATTAAGATTCAGATTATTATTATGCTTAAAAGATATACCAGTCCCAGGTGACCTTTTTAGGTATCTAAGAACATGAAAAGCTAATTTCAGATGAGATTTATAAGGATCATGCATAAACTGACTTAAACAATGAACGGTATAAGCAATATCAGGCCTAGTTAAAGTCAGATATATCAATTTACCAACAATCTTTTGGTAACAAGTTTTGTTTTCAAGCATAGTATCAATCTCATCTTCAATGAGTTTTTTCTTTTTCTTAGATGCATCTGTATAGGAGCTTTAGCTGGCTTACAAGCCAACATTCCATATTCAGATAGTAACTCTAAATAATATTTCCTTTGATTAAGACACAATCCTGAGTCAGTATCAAGTACTTCAACACCCAAGAAATATTTGAGTTTGCCAAGATCTTTAATTTTAAATTTTGAACTCAAATATTCTTTAAAGTCATTGATAATACTTTCATTGTTCCCTGTTATGATAATATCATCAACATAAACAAGCAGGGCAACAAAAGACTCATTCTCAGTCTTAGTAAACAAAGAAACATCACTTTTACTTTGGCAGAAACCATTTTCAGTTAACACACTTGTTAATTTTTCATTCCATTTTCTAGGTGCCTGTTTTAACCCATATAAAGATTTTGTTAACTTGCACACCTTGTTTGAGTTAGAGCCATACCCTTCAGGAAGATTCATATAAATTTCTTCATCTAAATCTCCATAAAGAAAAGCATTATTTACATCTAACTGATAAACAGGCCAATTATTATGCACAACAACAGAAAGAAGACACCTAACAGTCACAATTTTCACAACAGGTGAAAATGTTTCTTCATAGTCTATACCCTCTTTTTGACTAAATCCTTTTGCTACAACTCTAGCTTTATATCTCTCAACATCACCACTAGATTTGTATTTCACCTTCCATAGCCATTTACATGCAACAGGCTTTCTACCTTGAGGTAAGTCAACAATCACCCAAGTATTGTTTCTATTAAGAGCTTCCATCTCCTCATTCATAGCCTCAACCCACCTAGGGTCTTTGGCTGCCTCATTATAAGATTTGGGTTCATGTATTTTTTTCAAGTTATTAGTAAACACAAAGTTATGCATAGAAAAGTTATTATAGTTCACCACAGTATTAATATCATATTTAACTTTCTTGTCAAGCACATAATCACTAAGTTTACTAGGCAACTTATGTGGTCTACTAGACCTCCTTAGCTCAGTTTTCTCTGGACTATTATGTTGAAAATATTGATTGAATTCTATAAACTCTTCACCCTCAGAATCATAATTTTCATCATCTAGGGCAACATTATTGTCTATATCATTAGCATCATTATTGCCTAAGTTATATTGGTTTCCAAGACTATGACTTTTATCATTCATAGACTCTGACCCCTGAGTATCACTGGTAACAATGATAGGAGTATCAGTAGATACTTTCTCAGCTAAGACAGACTCTTTTAAAATGCTACCTCTATCTCCTAATTTTTCATCTCTCAAATCATCATGGGGATCATCAGAGTTGTTTACTGCTAAATCAAAAATATTTAAACTATTTATTCCCTGATCTTCAAAGATCAAACCATTTTTACAGACATCATTTTTAAATGGAAACACTGTTTCATAAAACTTGACATCCTTTGAAAAAAACACTTGTTTTGACTCAAGACCAAACAGCTTATAACCCTTTTTAGTAAATGAATACCCAATGAACACACACTTTTCAGACCTAGCAGCAAACTTATCCACATTATTAAGCACAGTACTAAAACAAAGACACCCAAAACTTTTTAAATGAGAGATATTAGGTTCAGTTTTATAAATCATTTCATAAGGATTTTTTCCAGAGAGGACTGAGCTAGGAATCCTGTTAATCAAATAAACAGCAGTAAGAATAGATTCAGGCCACATGTTCAAAGGTAATCCCCCCTGAAACATGAGGGCTCTAGCAACATTAAGTAAATGCCTATGTTTTCTCTCAGCTATACCATTCTGCTGTGGAGTATACACACAAGTAGTTTGATGTATAACACCATTTTGTTTAATAAAACTTTCAAATTTATGATTAACAAACTCTGTTCCATTATCACTTCTAAAAACTTTGATAGCAACATCAAATTGATTTTTGATTAGCTTATAAAACTCAACAAGTTTATCAAAAACCTCATCTTTGCCTTTAAGCATATATAACCACACAACCCTGGTATAATCATCAACAATAGTAAGAAAGAATCTAAATCCATTTCTACTTTTAACCCTATAAGGACCCCAATCATCCAAATGAATAATTTCACCCAAACATTTAGTCTTATGATCACTTATAGGAAAAGGGTCTCTATTTTGCTTAGCCATATGACACACATCACAAGGCTGAACATTACTAGCAGAATCAAGATGGATTTTATCCTTAAGAATAGCTAAAACTTGGTCTGAGGGATGACCAAGTCTGTTATGCCACACACACTTAGACAAATTACACTTAGTGATAGCACTATTAACAAACTTCCTACCTGAATCAAACAAATAAAGTCCATTATTTTCACTACCAGTCCCCAAGAGGGACTTTTGATGAGAATCCTGAACAAAACACTTAGATTCAGTAAAGGACACAACAAATTTACTATCTTTAGCCAACTTGTGAACAGAAATAAGACTGACCTTATAACCTGGAACAATCAACACATTTTTCAAAGTCATTTTATTTGATAGTTTAAAGTTTCCAACATGCTTAACCTGTTCAATAGTACCATTAGGATGTGAAACAGATATATTCAATTTTGACACATCAATAACATCAAATAAGTGTTCAGTTGAAAAAGTCATATGTTGTGATGCTCCAGAATCAAAGATCCAACCAATATAAGTACTATAAGTACTTATATTAGTATTAAAATTGAAGAATCTACAAGTGACAAAACTAATGATATGATTAGAACCAAATTTTATACCTGCAGCACAAGACTGCACTTCACCAATGTCAGGCTTAGAATTAATCAAAGCCATGAGTCTATTTATCTGATCAGCAGTAAAGGGAAGAGATTTCCCAGATCCCTGATCAACATTATTACCAAGAGAACTAGTGACATTATTAGAACCATTAGATCCTCCAGTATTCCTTTTCTTAAAACCTGGAGGGTATCCATTAAGCTCAAAACATCTATCAACAGTATGGCCATTCATATTACAATGAGTGCAAACAAACTTATTGTTATTCTTATTAGGACCCCTGTTTTGACCATTTTGACTGTTTTGAGTATTTTTATTACCATTTCAATTATTAGGTTTAGTAACAAAAGCAGTAGCAGTATTCTTATCACTCACAACATGAACCAGATTATTCTTATGAGACTCAACCCTAGATAGAGTAGCAAAAGCAGATTTAACATCTGGCAAAGGGTCTGCAGTTAGTAATTGACTCCTAACAACACTGAAAGTGTCATCAAGACCCATCAAAAACTGCATGAGTCTTATAAGAGAATTGTGACTCTTCATTTGAGGAGCACCATCACATTTACATGAAGGAAGATTGACAAGTGAGTCAAACTGCCTCCAAAGACTGTTTTAATTGTGATAGTATTCAGACAAAGAAGAGCCAGATTGAGTAAGAGAACAAATCTTATAATGCAAATTATAGATAACAGATCCATCAATCTTATCATAAGTTTCTTTAAATTCATCCCACACATCTTTAGCATTTTTAGAGAAAATTTGTCCTTGATATAACTCAAAAGAGATACATCCAAGAATCCAAGATAAAACCACAGCATTACATCTATCCCATTGATCAGCCAAAACATTATCATCATTATTCTTTTCACAAGTACCATCAATAAAACCCAATTTATTCTTAGTATGCAATGCAAGTTTAAATGCAGCAGCCCATACTTTATAATTTTCAGGACTAGTGAGTTTAACACTCACAATGGGCTGCCCATTTGTGTCAGTAGGGTGTAAAAACAAAGGGTCATTAGTATGAATGACTGTTTCACTTTCAGTTTCAGTATCACTAACAGGATCATCATCCTGGTCACCTTTCTTAGAAACAGACATAATGAAAACACACAAAGATCAAACAAAGCACAAATAACCCCTTGTACCTCCTCAACAATCAACAACCAAAACTAACTAATCCCCTCGACACCTAAAACCCCTTCTAAAACAACAAATAAAAGAGAGAGAGCGAGAGAGGTGTTACAACACGCGCAGCTACAAGAAAAAAACCAAGAACCAATAAGATCAAGAAGATCTTATCATAACCAACAAGCACAGCGGAAAAACAACCTGAAAATGTTAGTTATAACAAATAACTAACACAAAATAACAAACGCCCAAACATTGAATGAAACCCTAATTTCTGGATTTTAGGGTTTCTTCAATTAAACTTACCAGAAATACAATTGAGCTTGATTCAGCACAAAAGAACCCAATTAAACACCACAGATCACCAAGAATCAGAAAACCCCCAAATTTTAAAACCCTAAAAAATTTAATTGATAAAAATCTTGCAATTAACCACAATAAGAACACGATTAACCACAAGATTAATCAAGATTGTTAATGAAAACGGTTTAAAACTTAGATATCAAGAACCAAAGGCTCTGATACCATATTCGATTTATAAAACAAACACAAGAACAGATTTAATCAACCAACCTCCCCTTTTATTTTTCTATAACTGTGTTAGGCTATCACTTCAAATGTGATACCTAGCTTTGTGATCGTACATACAACTCAGAAATCAAAGAAATCAAATGTATACTTGATCTTACAGGTAAGATCAATATACAAGAACAAAATCAACAAGATCAATCAAGATCAACAATGGCGGATCTTTCTATGTGAGAGATGAAACAAGATGAAAACCAAAACTAAATGACGGAACTAACAATGAAGGAGTATATAAACAAGCTTGACTAGGGTTGACTAAACTTTGGTCAACTTGCTACATTAAGCCCTTCAAGTTTACATAACCTGTCAAAAGAAAACCAAACATTGTATAATAGAAAATATATAAGGAATATATTTACCTTACTTACCCTTGGACTTATATCAGTTGGCAAATTATGTTTTAATACAAACAAGGTGGTTGATATTACTATGTTTCTGAAAATTTTCGTATGATACTGTCATGCGTTGCCCAAAGATATAGCTTTTAAACGACTTGAGAAGGGTATATTGAACTTTGCTGAAGAAGCAGCAAAACAAGAGCGTCTTGGCCATTGTTAACTGTTTGATGAGCTTCTACCCAGTGCATTTGATAAGAACTTAACACCATTAGCTTATTATATTATCACCTACGGGTATTATATTCGTACCGACTTCCATAAAATTGCTGCGAGTTCTTAAGTATTAGTAAGAGTACTTTTATAAATATGTGGGAGTGGTAGAAAAAATTAATCATGATCTTGTTTAGTTATGGAAACATGAGTAAGTGAAGTATTTATATGTGTATATGGCCATGGTACTATTTGTATCGATGGGACACCTCTATTGTTGAACTAGCTTAAACGCATTATAAACTGAGGAATTCGACCAATCTACTATGAGTGTTTGATTTTTTCAGAATATGATTAGAGTATATTTTGTGGAAATTATAGGAGACTTATTTGCTGAAGAGGTATCAATACGAGAGCGTGTCTTGGCCATAGTTAATTGTTTGATGAGCTGCTACTACTTGGTTAATTAGTAATTAAAATTTGTAAACTAGAGTATGCTAGAGTGTGCTACTGTGCTGTATTTTTTAATAAATATTAGAACAACTGTAACCTAGTTCATTTGATAAGAACTTAACACCCTTAGCTGATTATATTATCACTGAGTATTATATTCGTATTCACTTCCATAAAATTGTTAGTAAGAGTAGTTTTATAAATATGTGGGAGTGGCAGAAAAAATTACTGATGATCTTGTTTAGTCATTAAAGTATTTATATGTGTATATGGGCCACGGTACCATTTGTATACCTCAATGGAGTGTTTGATTTTGTCAGAATATGATTCGAGTATATTTTGTGGAAATTATAGGAGACTTATTTGGAAAAGAAGTGATCGAGAGCTACTGAGATAAGCGGGTTCCATGGGGTATCTAAATGGGGTTAAAGATTTCTCGAGCAGTGTCACAGCTTGTTCAAAGAAGTGGATTCCCAAAGCTCCAAAAAAGGGGTTAAAGGTTTTAAAAGGGGTTTGGCGTTGTTCAAAAGAATCAGAGTCCAAAACTCCAAAAAAGAAGCCTCTTCCACAATTCATGGTTTGTAGAAAACGTCCTATGTAAATAGTTTGGGTTATTGTCTTAATGTATTCATCTTACCATTCGATACATCTTCAGACAATTAACTCTAAATAATTTTATGGAACCATATTCCTAATATATATTTTGTCTCTTATCACAGCATATTACTTAGTCAACGAGACAACTTTTGTATTTACTGATATTATGATATTTGTTAAGACTTGTGAGATTCCATCTTTTTACATTGAAGCGAAAAAAGGAAGGAAAAAAAACGAGACTAAACTAACCTTAAGACGAAAACGAGGGCATGAAAACGAAAATGTCAAAAACTAAGTTACCCTCAGGGCAGCCCAAGTTTGACAAGCAACATAAAGGCATTATACATGCCAAGGTTGAGAAGCAATGTTTCTAATAAACTATGAATATAGACATATGCAAAGTAGTTGACATATGGGATTTTAATTGTTACCAGAAGCAGTTGATGATGACTCACCAGCAGCTGCTGCAGGGTTTAGATCCTAAAAAGGGCTTGGGTACCTATTAATTTATGTATACATTATTATAAAAGGGGTTGATTTCTAATGTACTATTAGTATCTTTATTTGGAGTAAAAAATAACTGGTCTCACAGAAGCAGTTTCAAATAAATTTGAACTTGGGTTACCTGTTCATTTATGTATATCTTAGTATAAAAGGGGTTGATTTCTAACCTAATACTATTAGCCCGGTCAACACTGGATATCTTGTATATAACAATAAAAGGATCATTGACAAAGGATACACCGTAGTGTTTTTATATCTGCTATGTATTTGTTTTTCGTCAACATATATATTTTCTCTTCAGTGTACCGAAAGGGAATGAGGAATTCTAAAGAAACAAATAACTGCTCTATATATCTTTTACTAGTTCCCCACTAATTTAACCCCGCCCATTTTACCCTAGCTTTACACGACCCACCCATCGTGACACCTTTAGCAATAAACATCCAAATCTACATGACTCGAACCTTATAGAAATGTTCTGTTTAATGTCTATGGTTTGACTGCCGATGGTTTCGTATGCTAACTGAGCACTAAACAGACCCACGGCTGCCGATCCAGCCGATACAAACAAAGTAATCTCCTTTTCATCTTTTCTCCCAGTCATCACTCCTTTGATCTACTCGGCAAGTTCCCCTTCAACTTCATTTTCCAAAAATCAGCCTTTGTTCAAACGCCCCAACCAACTCCCATCCTCCACCTTCGCCACTTCATCTTTTCACAAAATCCCTCCCTCTTGTAATCGCCTCGTATCATCACACTCCCTCATTGTTGGCTTCTACGACCTAACCAAATCCAAATGTGCCCCGTCCTTCAACCACTTCCCCAAAACTAAGGCCTTGACACTATTCATAGTACCCATCTCCAAATCCTCACACACCTCAAACCTTACCCCCTCCATTCCTTCATTTCCTATATTATCCACCAAATTCCGATTCCATGTCATCACACTAGTAATACTCGGGCGTGTCGTTAAATGATCTCTAACTAAATGCGGCCCTAAAGCTCCATGAACAATAGTTTAGAGTCCTGAATCGACAAATAACTCGACGCCAAGGCCAAACACAGACAGTACGACAAACATTCAACTCAGTCCCATTCATTGAAGCCAAATTTGTTTTTAGGGGTGCATGCTACCTTATGGTTTATGAGTCAATAGTTGCTCTTTAGGACATATTACATTTAAAATAATAAATCCTTATGTGGTCACAAGGTGCTGTGGCTTACTAATTCAGGGGATTTGAGTTCATCACACACAATATAGTACAAGAAGTAACATGAAATAAACATACATTTGTTTACAACAAATGCAAAGTAGTAGTTGACGAAAACAGTTACCAGAAGCAGTTGATGATGAGTCAGTAGCTGCTGCTGCTGCAGGGTTTAGATCCTGAAAAGGGTCGGCGCCTTGAACTGGAACTTGGGTATACCTATAAAATTTATGTAGATAGTAACGGGTTTTTCTAATGTAGAACTAGTAAAAAATGTTTGAAGCAGTAATTGATAAAAAAAAGGGATATGAAGCAGGGGACTGACCACGAGTTTTTTCTGCATGGCGGCGAATCATCTTCTGTCTTACGATGGCGGCTACAAGAAAGAAATTAACAAAGATAGAAACTTACGAAATATAAAAAATGAAGAGATTTGGGGTTAGATAGGTTTGATTTGTGTGTTAGGATGGCAAAATAAAATTGGTAAAATTGTGATAAGAAAGAGTTAGGTGGACTGACAAGATGCTAGAACTGCGGCTTCGGCTGCTAATGCTCGTGCGGTAGCTATAGCTCGTGCCTCTGCAAGACTTGATTTGGCTTCAGTGGGAGTCATCAAGTAATACTTGACGGCTAAAACCCGAAAGAAAAAATGTTAGTGTAGCAGTAAAAAGAAAAAAAAAGAGGGAAGAAATTAGGGCACTTACAGTTGTCTTGTTTTGCAACTAGGGTTTGTGGTTTTGCAACGAGTCGGGATGTTTCGGGAGGTGGTGGGGGAGTACATCTTCTTCTTGTGATTGTTTTAACGTTGATAACCTGGTCAAGAAGATCTTGGATGACTGATGGGTTGTTTTCATAGTATTTATGGTTTTCCTGTTCGTGTTCGAGTGATCTGAGATTGTTACATGCATCTTCTTCTTGAGTTTCATATAGAATTTGTGCTTCTTTGCTCCTCATCGGCGGCACTCTGGGAAAGAGAATTCTTCTTCGATTCAATTCCATTGCGATTGCGATTCAACATGCACAAAATCTTGTAATAACTAACTTGTTCCTTCTATTTAACTAGCACAAAATCTTTCCTTTATCTGGGCGGGCCGGCCTTCCCATGGGCTTTCTTTTTCTTTCTTTCATTTTTTAGTAATATTAGAAAAAATTTCAAGACTAGTCCCTATCGTTTGCACTGAACATCAACTTTCGTCCCTATTTCAAAATAAGTGCACCAGTCATCCCTATCGTTTACAATTTAGATCAAAATTCGTCCCTATCTTGGATGAGAGTTAATTTTGGCCGTTAAGTGGTATGGGAGGAGGGGTAATTTGGTCCTTTACTCTTTTTTTTTCTTTTAATTTTTTTCTTTTCATTACACAAAAAAAAAATTAACCTATCACTTTTGTTCTTTGTCAATATCAAAAAAAAAAAAAAAACAGATCCAAAATTTTATCATTTCCATATCATCATATTCACACAGATCCATCATCACCTTCCAAAATCTGTATCATTATCATCTATACCATCATCACCTTCAAACCACCACCATATGCACACAGATCCACTTTCATTTCCAAAAACTAAAACATACCAAACCCAGATCCAAACTTCACATTAATCATTCTCAATACCATTATCAAAAGGCTAACAATCAAAAAGTTAAAGGTGGTCGGTTTATTACACATATAGTCAAAGGAAGATGAACCCATTTCTGATTCTCATTACCAATAGAAGAAAAGCTGGAGCTTGAAACTATCGAGGCCCACCTAGAACAAACATTTGATTCAGCTGCGTTTTTGGGATTGGGAAAGTGAAGCTGGAGCTTAAAACTATCGAGGCCCATTTCTGATTCTCTTTGTGGCTGGGCTACCCATTTCTGATTCTCATTACCACTAGAAGAAAAGTGATACCAAGGGGGAGAGAATGACGTGATGTTATATTCAGCGGCGTTTGAGCATTGAAACTATCGATTCATTTCTCGACATTCTCACACCATTGAAGCATACCTCAGCTTTTTTATTCACTCTCGAGCTCCATTTTTTTTCACTGATTTTTTTAGTTGAACAAACATCGATCATCTCACCAGATGTCCTTCGACTACATCAAAACCATCAATACCCATTCAATACCAATTCTAATATCATCACCGAATCCATCTCTTTTACCTTCAAAACCAAACAAACCCATTTAATAACAGCCTCCTCATTTATTTTCTATCTAATCTGTTTGATTGGATTCACACAAGATTAACAAAACATCATAACTCACTGAATCGAATAGACTAGTGAATGAAACACCAAACGACCCATTCTCAGAAAAAAACAAACAATCAATCTTCAATTAAGATTAAATTCCGTCATGTGGCCACAAGAAAAACGAATCCATCCTTGTTTATAGTGTCTGATTTTGATCTGGGTTAATATAGATGTGTTCGTATTTTTTTGTGAATACACGGCTTTATTGGAATTGGTGACAGGATATTGTGAGAGTGTTAAGAAAACGATGGTGATGATGGATTTTGATTTTGGGGATTTTTTGTGTAACGGAGGGATGTAGGGCAATCAGTAAGAAGTGAGAGAAAAAGAAGAAATATAGATGAGAGATGGGTGGCGGTGGGATGCTATGGATAATGGACATATACATTAGTGATGTATGATGGTATACAGTAGTGTTAGAGATTGTTTTTTTGTGTGACTGGTGGGAGGATGATAGATGGGAGAGAGGTGATGTGTTAGAGATGAGGTAGGTGTTTGTATTTAATGTGTCTAAAAATAGTAAAGGACAAAAATACCATTATATGTTCAAAAGTTAACGGCAAAAATTAACTCCCATCCAAGATAGGGATAAATTTTGATCCAAATTGTAAACGATAGGAATGACTGGTGCACTTATTTTAAAATAGGGACGAAAGTTGATGTTCAGTGCAAACGATAGGGACTATTCTTGAAATTTTTTCTTAATATTATAATATATATTAAACACTGAAAGAAACGACGTCGTAATACATCTAAGATTGTCGTTTTATTAAAACATGTGTGTCGGTTCAATGCACAAAACTGTCGTTTTATTCAATCTCAGTTTTCGTTTGAAACTCCATCAAATTGCATGGCACGTCATGTAAAAAACAAATTTATAAAAAAATCCCTTACACTATAAGGAGTATTACAAAAATAACCTTAGACTTTGGATTATTTACAATTCTTTAGTATAACAAAGTTTATTTATCAAATATGGAGTATATATATGTCGATTCTTTTGGAGAAACAAATAGCGCTAAAAATGGTCATATTGCGAACCAAACAAGCCCACTAATGCAATGCTTTCGACATACGTATACTTTTATTAAATAATGTTGAACTTTAATACACATTTTTAATATTTTATACCGAAATAATCTTTGATGTAATTCGTTCTTCGTAACCCCATGGCAGCAGTGGAGCTGCTACGCATTATAAATATTTTTTTATTAGAATAGTTTTTGAGATTATTCGTTTAATTTGTTGGAAGGCCAATCATTAACGCGAGCAACATTTTACATTATCGGTCCAATGCAAGCGTTAGTTCTGCACCTTTCGCCGTGAAATGCAACTTAAATGTTGCAAAGTTTCACCAAGTCTTGTATATATTATACATGGAAGGAGACGGCGTCGTTTTAGTATTGTCAGTGTCGTTTTGCTCTTTGCTTTGTGTCGGGTTTGGAAACAAAATAAAAGCAGTCATAATGATTAACTAGACAGCTTAGATTTGCATATCACACCTTCAACTATTTGACGTATTACAAAAATAGTCTCAACCTTTTAATTACTTACGAATTTTAATATAACAAATTCTACTTATCAAATATTAAACGGATACTTACCGATTCATTCGGAAAAGAAATAGATAAAAAGATCGTCGAATTGCAAACCAAATGAGCCCAATATTACAATGCACTTGACATACGCATGATGTTATAAAAAATATTAAAACTTAATACATATTTTAAGAAATTCTTATAAAAATAGTCGTTGCGTTTTTTTTTGTTCCTTGCATGGTAAATCATTGACGCGAACACTCTTTTGCATTATCGATCAATTGCAACGTTTATTTTTACATATTTATGTCTTTTTAATATAAAATTTTTATTTATCAAATATGTGGAAAAAATCTAACGATTCATGAAACAAAATATATCGACGAAAATATATTCGAATTGCGAACAAAAGAAGTTTAATTTTGCATTACTTTTGACATACATATGATTTCATAAAAAAATGTTTTCTCAAATATATATTTAGAAAAATCCAAAACGTACCCATAAAATATCTTATAACTTTGAAATAAACCACCGAGATAAAAACATATTTTATATAACAAACTCTCTTGACATACATTTGATTGATATCAACAACTTCCTCGATAAAAAATATATTGACGACTACAACTTCGAACTACGAACAAAACGAAACCAGTATTGACATGCTTACGAGTCTCTAAAAAATCTCGCCATTTAACATACACTAATAAAATATGTTCACAATGCACATCCTTAATCAATCTATGAGCTTTAAAAACTACCCACCATTTTAATGAAATAAAAATATATTAAAAATATAGATGGTCAAGTGGTTAATTATGAACAAATTTATGAAATTTTAGTTCTTACAAAAATTATTACGTAAATACAGTTTCAAAAAACCAAAGAAAGATAACGCCCACACAAAGCACGACATTATCACATACTTTGTTGATGTTATAATTATTTATACGTATGAGAATTAGCTACTATGACTTTGTATGCTACTGTGTTGTAATATGTTTACATAATGTGTTGATGGTTTTGGTGTTTACTCGAGATAGAATAACCCACACTATGTTGCTTAAAGTCATAATTTTATGAGTATGAAGATCAGTGGCGGACTTTGAACATTTATTGTGGGAAGGCCGGATTATTTTATACATATCAAAATAAAATAATGGAAAATAAAATTAAAACTGAATACATAATGTTTACACTACTCATCAGAAACTTTGAGATGGTCGGAGGCCTCCCTAATCTCTACCATGAATTTGTAGATAAATAATGTGGTGTTAAGTAGTATAGTTGTTTTGTGTTTGATATGTACTTCAGTATTGTTTTGTAATGTTTCACAAAACATGTAATGCAGACCATTCGGTAGGAACTCAATATTTATCGTCCAACTGCAACACACATGCTCATGAACTATTACAATCATGCTTTCTTAAAACACTACGGTTACTATTAGATAAAACGAATCCGAGATGATATTGCTACATCAATCTGGAATGTACGTCGTCAATGACTTTAGTGCTTTCTTAAAACACTACGGTTATTATTAATATAATACTTTACATTTGTTAACAATTATGTATATGTCCTTTTATGTCATTTTATATCTTATTATTACAGAGCTAGTTTATCAAACACTTATATTGAAAAACAATACACAACTCATTCTTAACAACTTACAGCTTCTAGTTAACAGTTAACAACTTACAGCTTACAGCTACTTTTACCAAAAATAGCCATATAAGCTCACAAGATCACAGGTTTTGTTATTTTAAGATAAGATCTTTAAAGATATTCATAGTCCAATCATCAATCTTTGTTTAATAATTT